>JAQIUQ010000605.1:0-637500 GCA_030378365.1 Hybognathus amarus
GGTTACGTATTGCTTGCTTTTAGACGCTTACAGCTGTGGGAATGGTTTGGTGTTAACGCATCTGTGTGGGTGTGAGGGAGAAAAGACTTTAAGCAGAATGAAATTGTTACTTTGAGCTCAAGAGTGTGTTTGTGGGAGAAAAGGATCTTGGGTGTGTTTAAGAGACAGAGGGTGTGTTGGAGAAAAGTGTGTGTGTGTGTGTGTGTGTGTTCTCTGAGCTTGCTGAGAGAGCACATCAGGCTGGCAGGAGCATGTCAGTACCTGTGTGATGAGCAGAGAGCTTTATTATCTGAGTCCTTACAGACTGTCAATGCTCATGGAGGATTCTAAGAAATGCCTCTATGAAAGGATGAGTGACACATTCATCCATTCTTTCATTCAGCCTTGGAGCGGAAAGTGCAAACTTCCCATAAGTGGAAATGGTCATTCACAGACCTGAATTAGGTGGGTTTCGAGCTCTCATTTACCAGCATTGCATAAAGTAAGTACAGAATGGATTAAGTGAAAACCGGTTGTATGCGATTGTTGTTTGAATATCCTGGTTGTTCCCTTGGTAAATCCGGTTCCCTATATCTTGGAACACTCCCACTTTACTCTATCCTGCACACTCCGGCTGAGTTCCACTTTAAAAGTAAGCATCACTATTTATGTCCTACAAACTTTGAAGGGCAGCACACTTAAAGTGAGTACAGGGCATTA
This sequence comes from Hybognathus amarus, assembly GCA_030378365.1. Taxonomy (NCBI): domain Eukaryota; kingdom Metazoa; phylum Chordata; class Actinopteri; order Cypriniformes; family Leuciscidae; genus Hybognathus; species Hybognathus amarus. The sequence continues at coordinate 700 of JAQIUQ010000605.1, forward strand.
CTGTGTCTCATGATTTCATCATTTGTTACACCGTTCACAAAACAAAAATGTGATTCCTAATATTACCTTAATTACGTGTCAGAACATTTCATGTTTGTAGCTATTAAGATAGTTAAGATTGTTTGTCTCCTTATTTCTGCATCTAGTATCGTTTTATCTAAATCTTCATTTCACATTTATTTAATCAGATTTTCAAATTATAAATTGCATGCTCAGTGTTTAATAAACATGATAATCCTACCACCGCTGAAAAGTTTGGGGGCAGTTATTCCGAAAAACAATATTTTAAATGATAAATTATCATTTTTTTTCACACACACACAAAGAAATGTTTTGGCAGCACAATGGTTTTCAATGTTTATGATAAAATGTTCCTTGAGCAGCAAATCAGTCTATTAGAATGATTTCTGTAGGATCATGTGACACTGAAGACTGAAGTAATGATGCTGAAATTTCAGCTTTGCCATCACAGGAAATAAATTCCTTTTACCTTTTTGATCAAATAAATGCAGCCTTGGTGAGCAAAAGAGACTTTTTTTGAAAGCATAAAAGCGCACCCTTTCGCCATTTCACGTGACCGAAATAGAAGAGAGGTCGTTTCGAATGAGGAGGAAAGGGTAATGTATTTGATTAAATATTATAAGGGTACATGATTTTTTTTAAAAATTAAGTGCACAGATAAATCATTTATTATAAACACTAAACTAATAAACAGATGATTTGTAAATGTCATACCCACTTTAAGGAACAACCTTTCATAAAGGAATTTTGTTCTTCACTTGCTGTTCTGATTTATCTTAAATAGGGCCATTTGACGCTCTTCTGTACATGCGTTCACACACAACCTGATTGTCATTAAAGATTAAATGTACAGCTATGGAAAAAATTAAGAGACCACTGCCAAATCAGAAGTTGCTCTGGATTTATTATTTATAATATAAAATAATAAATCCAGAGCAACTGCTGATTTGGCAGTGGTCTCTTAATTTTTTCCATAGCTGTATTTCTCACTCTCATCTGACATCATGGTAGAGGAGAATGTGAAACTGAAACTCAGATAAAGTTAAGCTAACCCTTAACTGTCACCTGCCCGTAGCGGCAACCTAAATTTACTTCACCATATTACTATTAAATCCTCAATCTAGTCATGACAAACTATATATCGTTGGAAAGGTCTAAGACTCCTAAATAGATATTTTGGGTCTGTGTTTTTCTTACAAATTAGGAATGAAACAGTACATATATGAATTTACTGACGAGTGCGCCTCAAAAATTCGACGTCATTACACGAGTTTCTGACCTTTGTCACAAAAAGTCAACGCACACACTTTTAATAATTGAAACTTTGGTTTTTAGTGCTAAAAGTTCATAATAAAACAATCTAGTATTTGTCAACAAAAAAAGATAAAATTATATTTTTAATAGTAAGGTTAAGAAGTCCTCTAAAAAAGTATGATGTACTTTACATGTAGAAATCTTTTTTTTTATTATTATTATATATCACATATTTTAGTTGCTATCATCATTTAGGTACTCATTTGAAGCTTAGAGCAAACTCAGAATTCATCCTGTGAAAGCCGTTCCGAAATTAGACATTGCGATTTCCATAGAAGACGGGATTCTTCTATTAGGCCCCTCCCCTTTTGGGCATCATCCTTCATAATTTCTTATCAAAACCTTTTCTAATCTTGACAAAACACATATTGTCAGAAAGGTCTGCTATGTCAAAGGTTCCATATTTAGTGACAGAAGTGATATTTGGATAGAAATTTATTAATTTGTTATGACAGAAAGCACACAATTAAATTCAATGGAATTCAATGGCATCCGGTGGCTATTTTTGGTATAACGCCTAAACAAAATCTCATGGGAACTTAAATTTTTGTGATCTCAACTTTAAATTTGGAACACAACTTGGTTAGATATATAGCTTTCATTTTATAGTAATTTTATGGTAATAATATTTTGTAAAATATTTATTTTATATTAAAAAATATATATTAATAAAGTATATTTTATTTACTGTAAATTATAACTTCCATAACTTTTTCATACTGGTACATTTTTGAAGTCCGATTTACTTCAGTAATAATCTGCTGATTGTCTTCTTTAAACAAGACCAAACTTGTGTATATATTCCAAGCATTCTTGAATTACAACCATTTAAGTTTGTATAGTGCATTTTAATGTCAATTATCAAAAAAGGGGGGTGATGGGTAAAGGGTCAACTACCTTTTTTATCACAATCTTTTTTGTCAGGTACTTGGAGTGGCTCCGTTTGCTTGTGCTCTCTTTTTGCTTAATATAAAAATTAATCAAATGAATCATCATTGTTATGATTTCAGTTTTGTATTTCCTATTAAGGCCAGTAAAATGATACCCTCCATATCGTGCTTTATATCTAGAGTTTGATCTGCTCACTCTAATCATTTGTAGGCACAGGGTGTGTCTGTGTTTTAGCTGAACGTTTGTGTAGTAGAACTTAGGCTTGCACTTAATTATTGCAGTTGCTAATTTGTGCAAGGTGAGGTTGTGCAGTAAAAACATGAACACAATACACTAGTGCGCACATACAAAATAATGCTCACTGTGTCCCTCTAAAGCTTTACTTGAGTTGTAAGCTGTTGACTTTTGGAATTGTCGGGTATTTACAAAGTCTTGTTGGTTAATCTCTTAATGACGTAGCTAGAAGCCACGCATTAGGGTGAAGGTATGAAGATGGACTGGTTATGTAGAAAAACAGCACGTCATAATCCAAGAGCATGACTCAAATGTGCAGTATTGAATGAGCTGCAGTTCTGCCTTCAGATGTTTTCTATTGGTTGAGAGAGCTTTAACTGGTCTGGAATATTTCTGAAATCCCCAGCTCTGTAGATTTGTAAGGTTAAACGATCTGTATATTGTTTTTCAATGTGTCTTGGCTGCTTTTGCTTTTTTGTTCTGGGAAAAGGCAACGTTGGCTTGTGTTATCAGTGCTGGCCTAAATGATATGAAAATTAGGCCACAAAGGTTCTATCTGTTCTCTTATTGCATGCTAGATCTGACAAACACTGTAATGGTCCATCCCTTCTCTGTTGTAATTCGTTGTGGGTTGGCTTATATCTTTGAAATATTCAATGATCCCTTTCCCCAACTGTTGTTCTGAGCAGTGGTGAGACCAGACATTTTAAAGTGAGTGGACCTAGGTAAAATAGGATGGACACTATGCCTAAATTACATCATTAATAAATGGGAGTCAAATAATTTGACAGTTAGGATTATTTAAATCAAGAGAGGGATAATTTGCATCCAGCCGGCTTGTTATCTCAGAATAAACCCACGTCAAGGTTTGATCAGGTCTTGCGTTCAGCCTGATGGGGTTTATTATGAGATAACAACTAGCTGTATGTTCATTATTCTGCTTATTACATGGCTAGCCACAGAAGTAATTAAGACTCAAAATATTTTATTAGCTCTTTAAACACAAAGTTTCTGCAGAAAGGGTAGTTAGATGGAAATTTAAGGGACACGGTACAGTCATACCACTTACTACACTGCATTTGCCACATAAATAATTATGGGGGATAAGAGATATTGAGTTGAGAAGAAACAGTGTCACAAAACAATCGTCACAAAATGTTAGGAGTTGCGTTTGATGAAACGAGAGAGTTAGTCCACAATATTGGAACACAATTAAATAACTGTACTCAATTTATTGAATGACTGAGTTTTAATATTTTATTAGCTCACCAAACGGCAAAACTTCCACAAAGAAAAAACGTTCCTCAGCAAACGTATTGTGCTGGTGACTTCAGTAACCTATCGGGTAGGGGTGTAACAATATATCGTGCCACAATATATCGCAATACAAAAATGCAACAATACGTATCGTGGATAGTGACAATATGTATCATGGATAGTTCCCTAAAATAAAAATTACTGTGTGAGAAAAATTCTCACAAAGGTTTTAGTGTCATTACTACATTAAACTACTATATATAATGTTAATTATAATGCATAATTATGCAATGGGGAATATTTGTGGGTGCTGATAATCCCAAATAACTTATGTAACTTGACCAGTAAAAAGTGTCCGACATTATTTTAAATATATCTAAGTTACATATATCTATTCAGAAAAAGTGCAAGAATATTCATCTAAAATAATTCTGTAATTTCAGCTTCAGAATCATGAATATTGTATGTATATGTCACCATTGTCCTTGGGTTACAAGCACCAAGTCCAAACATATTCATTTAAACCCACAATGTAATATCAAAGTTAGCATTTTAATCAACAGTACATTTTTTGTTAACCTTTTACCATATGTCTTGTAGTATCGCAATAATATCGTATCGATGAGTTCAGTATCGTGATATGTATCGAATCGTGACATGAGGGTATCGTTACACCCCTACTATCGGGGAATAACATACCGCTTAATGGTGTGATTGACAAATTAGAATCGAGTATTCCAAAGAGCCATGTAATGTATTGAAAACGACTTAATCCATTTATTAAAGAAAATAGCCACTGAACAGAAGAAGAAAAATAAAAGAAGGTGCCACTGAGGCTGGGCATGAGGATTAGAGCTTCCCCTGGCCACGGAACGGAGACCTTTTTTTACTCAAACCACTGCTTCTGATTGCTTTTAGATTCATAAATGCTGGTCTAGGAAACGTTTTCTTTGTAATAATAGCATATTGGTGATTTGAAATTGAAAAACATCCAGTGTGTATCTGTATTTGGACACGCCGTCAATCTGAGTGGGCCGGTGCCACCCTGAATCTTATGTAGCATCACCACTGGAGTCTTGCTCGATCAAAAATCCACTTTGTGTGTGTGGTATGCTATTTCTTAAACATTACATTATGAGTGTATTTTTTTATCACAGAGAAATTGTGTCATATGTATTTTATATTATATATTCATCTAATTTATAAAATCTTTTTAATAACCTTTTGGATTTTACTGTCTTTGTGACAATCCAATGAATAATGAATTCATTTGTTTATAGAGTGTATTTTGAAAGCATGAAGGCAAACCAAAATATGAGTCTAGGCAAAAATGGCTTAACATTAGTTAACACTTCGAGTTAAAATAACTTAACACTTGAGTTAAAAATAGAACATACAAAACAATAAAACTAATATTATAAAACGGATCGATTCCAACTCTTATTCAGAGTCTTTGTAAAATTGTGTATTTTAATAAGGCAAGTTGCTTGGCAACCACAAACAACTAAACTTTGCTTTATTCAGAGCCTAAGAACAGCCCTTTATAACACATTCTTCTTTGTTTTGACTTGTGAGACTCTTCTCTGCTTTGAATTGTCTCTTTCTATGTTACTTCGTTGCTATAACGTGATTAACACAAAATACTCAAATCACCTGTCATGTCATAGTTGGTTGGTTTGTTCTTGACTGATGCAGAGATGGATACTTTTACTAAACATCTATAATGGTTCATTAAAGAGTCAAATGTTTTTGTTTAACACAGTTGAATGTGGGAGCCCCTATAGCTGGGAATGAACAGGTGCTGTGTTTTAAGAGTAGGACAAACACTCAGCGTTTGTTTTGTCAGTCTAACGCTCTCCTGTCATGTGAAATACTTCATCCGAAATGACTGCCATGGCTCACTTCCTGTATTTTCACCAAACCAGTCTGACCAGCTGCTTAATAACAAGCACACGCATGCGCATGCACACGAAGAAGCATGTGCAAATATTACAACATACTGTGGGTGTCCTCTGTGTTGCCCTTGACATTGCAGTAGGAAGTTCAGGAGTTTCAGTTTAAAAAAACAAACAGTTTATTTAACAAGCTACTAATAATAAATGATAAACTAATCATACATCTTTCAGTGTCTCCAGGTGATTGCCTGTATCTGTGGTTTGTGTAAGGTCTTTTGCTTTACAGTTTTGCAGGGAATGGCTTTTTTTTAAAGCTGTTAATTTAAGATTATACACACTACTATTCAAATGATTGGGTTGGTAAGATTGTATGGGTGTATGCAAGTGCTTTTTACTAACAGCCTGAAAAGGTTAGGTCACCAAAAAGAGAAAATGCTGTCATTAATTACTCTCCTTCATGTTGGTCCAAACCCGTAAGACTTTTCGTTCATCTTTGGAACGTGAATTATTTTATTGTTAATAAAATATGAGCCAGTTCTGTACTCTCCAGAGACGTCTACACAACTACCACTTTGAGGCTTCAAAACATTTGTAAAGAGATTGTAAAACTAATCTATATTAATTGAGCGGTTTAATCCAAAATATATTGAAGAGACCCGATCACTTTGTGATGAACATACTAAATTTAGACTTTAATTCGCATGTAAACATTGATCAGCAAACATAAACAGCAGCTCAACCCAACCTGTTTGACGTGCAAGAACAAACCTCATTGCTTCTTGCTGAAGCTGAAATGTGCTGCATAACACTATAATGAATCTCATTGGTTCTCCGCCATAAGAGAGCATGCTTGAGCTTCAGTTTGTCATATAACTGATGTGTGAGTTGATGAATGTGTATGTGAATAAAAGCCAAAAATAAATCTGGTCAGTGTATAAAGCGAATGTGTCTGTTCAGAAAATTTAGACAAAACCACTCAATTCATACTGATCCGCTTTGCAATCTCCCCATTAACCTTTTTCAAGCGTCAAAATGTCAGTTGTATAGCCGTCAATGGAGAATTACAATTATTGGGTGAACTAACCCTTTAAGTAACGACCTTTCGTAGGGGATTTTGTTGCTCACTTAGATTTTGAATGGTCTTACAGATAGCTTCCCTTTCCTTTTAAGGGAGCAAAAATGTCATTTGGATTTTACTGTTAAACAATATTATTGTTACTTTTTTTTAAAAGGAATTTATTTTTTAAAGGCTGAATTGTCTTCAATGCCAAATGATCCTTAAGAAATCATTCTAATATATGAATTTGCTGCTCAGGTAACATTGTTGTTCAATGTTAAACACTTTTTATTCATTAAACAACAAAACTTACTGACCCCAAACTTTTGAACAGTGTAGATATAAAGGGGAGTGAATCTACTGCCTGCACTTCAATGCTGTGGTGTTTTAGATTAGTAAATAATCATATTTTTTTCTCCATTCCTTCTCTCTATAACTGCTTTAATTTCTGCCTCCAGTTCCATCAGTCGGTGTCTGCTGAACTAAAGTCTCTGGGCAGAAGCTCCTACAAACTTTGTGTGGACGGACTCACTTCTTATCCGACAGGTGCTGCACCCCGAGGCCTCCACAAAGGTAATCCGCAAACACTCCTTCATCCTTGAGTGTATGTTTTAACTGAAATGAAATAGTGTGTTTTCTGACATTTTCTAAATTAGCTGTCAGTTTGTGGTATAATCTGTTTAGCTGCAACATGTTATAATCCTCACAGGAATGTTATGCTCATCTAGAGGACATTAAAGCGCTCGCAATCCATTCTGCCTTAAACCTTGTCCTCTTTCTTTACTGTTCTCTCTCTTCTGCCCTTCCCTCAGGCTCCTCCTAAACATATTTTTCTAACTGCATTCCCTTAATTTGCTTTTGTGTGTTTTGTTGTGAGAATCTTGGTCCTGCCAGAGTGCTTCTACACGTTTGTGGACTTGAAGAAAGAGTTTCACAAATGCTGCCCAACGCAGGCACCGTCAAAGATCTCACGATCTCCTCCATGCTGGACTGTATCCTGCAAATGCTTTTGGTTTTACTCTGCTTTGTGTGTGTGCGTATGTTTGTTTTGTGACCAATGCCAATACTATAAAAAAATAAAATAAAATAAAAACTTAAGTCATTTGGTAACCAAAATTAAGCATTTACTAACTTTTTATTTATATATATATATATATATATATATATATATATGCATATGCTAGTTCTTTTCAAAAGCATGTTCAGCTGTTTTAATAGGAATATGTGCCTTCATGTGTGTGCATGTGTCATGTATGTGCCTTGACGTTGCTGTCAGACGTATGTATTCCAGCGGTGGTGGATCAGGAGGCCGGACTGAGAGAAGTGGAGAACATGGTTCTGGTGATGCTGCACCTCCTGGCTGAGCCTTACAGTGAGTCATGCAGCATTGCAGATTGATCTGTACCGTTTATATACTGAGCAAACGTTGCGTATTTCACTTTTGATGTGCACAACTGACCATGTTGTTTGTGATCTCATGATTCAACTTTTCCTTTGTAGATCACAAATTCTCCACTTTTGAAACTGTAAACTACAAGTTTGAATCTGGAGCGTGGTATGTACTCGGTCACATTTACTGTGGCCTGATTTTTGTTGTTGTAAACAGTGTATTTTGTTTTGCGTAAGCAGTTTCCATTTACTGCTGCTGACCACAAATTCATTTGTTGAGTTGTTGATATTGACCATAGGTTTCAAAATACATCTGTGGAGTTTTCTCATAAGGCCCATAAGTATGCTTCTGAGCATGAGGTTTATCTGTATGTCTGCATATGTGCGCTATTTCCAGTAGTAAGACAGAAGCTGTGGACAGCGAGACGGTCATCAGAGCTCGTGGGTTGCCATGGCAGTCGTCTGATCAGGACATCGCTCGTTTCTTCAAGGGCCTCAACATTGCCAAGTAAGATTACATCTCACCGTAACACTGAAACACACACTTGCAATGACACTGAGCATGCACTCAGAAAAGACCCTTTAGAACACATTAACAGTGTAATGCAAAACTCTGTAAGACCTCAAAGGCAAATCCAGCCAAATGTCACATCAGTACTTTTACTAGTGGAAAAGTAGGTTTGTTGGAAAGTCAAAGCTGATGTATCATGAGCAAATTGTTCAAGGTTACAAACTAGTTTTTAAATGTTGCATCTCTTTCTTTCTATGATTTGTGTGTGTGTGTATCAGAGGCGGCGTTGCGCTGTGTTTAAATGCTCAGGGGCGGAGGAACGGGGAAGCTCTGGTGCGGTTTATAGACTCTGAGCACAGAGACATGGCACTGGATCAACATAAACACCACATGGGTAACAGATACATTGAAGTGAGTTCATCTCCTTACAGCATCTTAACCCTGAGCTTGTTTTGTTTTACTCGCATCAGCTGTTCTAATAATATGCATAGTCCAAATACTCACTTGAGTCTGAGATAGTCCTAATTCTTGACTCTAGGCATGTGAGAAACCTACATTTTCTCATAACCGACTAGTCTTTGAGTTGAGGATGAATTCAGAGACACTGCTTTTTGGAAGAGTTTACCATGACAGTCTATCAGCATGCTAAAGCACAGTACACCAAAGAAGCTGCATATCTAAACTCATTCATTTTAAAGCATTGTTTCTAAAATAAAAAAAACAACAACAACAACAAAAAAAAAACAGTTAACCCCATTGTCAAATCGACCATCTTGATAAAATTTTCATTCAGGAATCACATTTATCTGTATAGCGTTTTTCAACGTTTTAAAGCAGGTTCACAGTTTCTACATTACAATTTAATGTTATCAGAAATGTACAGTTCTTAGATAATACAAATCATGCCATTAGCTAATCATGTATTCATTTTAGACAGAGAAGATGAGCTCAATAAAGCAATTATTACAAGTTGTGTATCATCTGAAGAGCTTGTAGGGGTAGCCATCATCTCTTCACATGTGTTTTTTGTAAGAGGCTAGATTCTTAACTGAAGCTGGTGTAATCTCTAGTTACGGTCATTCCGAGGTTGAAACCGAAAGCAAATGGAAAATAAGAAGTGTAGGTGCTGTTCATAACATTTCAAACAATACATGGTCATATCAGTTTACACATACCAGGAATTTGTCTTAGTGACTGAAGCTTTCACAGCACAGATGATGAGATGCAGATAATAAAAATAGACAATTGACAATATGTGTGTGTTATATCAAATTTAAGGTAATGTAAATCGGAGATATTTGCTTCTGATCTGACATATGCCCTCTGGAATGCAAGGTTATGAGATGCATTATGTTAATGTTTGGCTAAAGAGATGCATCTTTAATCTAGATTTAAATTGGGAGAGTCTGAGCCCCAAACATTATCAGGAAGGCGTTCCAGAGTTTAGGAACTAAATGTGAAAACACTCTTCCTCCTTTAGTGAACTTAGAAATCCTAGGTACTACCAAAAGTTTTTTGTCGTGTTTTGTAATCTTATAAAAGTGTGATGGATTGTAAGGCGATTGAAGATCGGTTAAATAAACAGGAGCTAAACTGTTTAGGTTTACCTTATAGCTTTGTAACCTATATGGAACTGTATATGGTGTTATATGATCATATTTTTTTTGACCTGGTAAGAACTCAAGCTACAATTTAGTACAAAATGCTGCTGCTAGTTTGAGGATGCAGAACAACCACCTATGCATTACAGTAATCCACTCCAGAGGTCATGAACGCATGAACTAACCTTTCTGCATAAGAAACCGTTAATGGAGTAGTTCACTTTTAAAAAACTTTTCCTGATGATTTACTCACCCCATGTCATCCAAAGATGTCTATGTCTTTCTTTCTTCAGTTAAAAAGAAATTAAGGTTTTTGATGCAAAAATTCCAGGATTTTTCTCCATATAATGCACTGGTAACCAAAAGGTTCAAGGTCCAAAAGTTCAAACTTGTTCATCAAAATGAACAAATCTTTTGTCTTGTCGTTTGGTTCATTCAATGAGCGAAATGAACTAATTGACTCGGAGAAGAATTGTTCATTTTGATGAACAAGTTCGAACAGGAGTCACGAATGTGCATCACAGAACAGAGCAAGGCAAACATTAAGAGCTTATAAAACTTTAACTTTATTTTTTTTTTATTAGAATGAGCCATCATTTCGCTTGATAAGACCCTTATTCATCGTTTGGAATCGTTTAAAGCCCTTTGAACAGTTTTGCAGTTTGTACTGAAAGTGTCTTTTGGACCCTGAACAGTTTGGTTACCAGTAAAGTGCATTATATGGAGAAAAATCCTGGAATGTTTTCATCAAAAACCGTAATTTCTTTCTGCCTCGAAGAAAGAAAGACATGGACATCTTGGATGACATGGGGGTGAGTAAATCATCAGCAAAAGTTTTTCAAAAGTGAACTACTCCGTTAACATCTTTCATAGCTAAGTGATTTTTCTGGGGTGGATAAAGGCTGTTTTTGTAACGCATGCAATATAATTTTTGAAATACAAGTTTCTAAGAACACCCATGTCTGGGTGGGGCAGCACTGACAAGAAGTTTTTGAGGCTCCCAAATGTTTCGGTGTGCGCAGAGTGAATCTCTGATCATTGTGTGTGAGTAAAGTGTATGTGCTTCAATGATGAAAGCAGTGCATTAATATAGAAAAGTGTTTAAACTGACTTGGAACTACCTATACTTAAACGATTTTTAATGTACACCTTCCAGTCAATCAAAAATCTTGGTATAAATGGCTATATACAATAAGCACCATGGTTGACATTCTGCGTTTATTTTGTTACAGGTGTATAAAGCGACTGGTGAGGAATTTCTGAAGATTGCAGGAGGTGAAGAAATTTTCATGAAGTCTTCAGTTGTAATCAGGTGTAGACTCTTAGCATTTGTAGTTTAACTCTTTTTATTAGTGTTTACCAATCAGAAAGCAAATGGAGAGCAATACAAAGTTTGTATCAACATAATGATCAATAATAAAAAAGTATACAGACACATTTCATACTCTCTGAGACTCTCAAAAGAGAAAATAAAAGCGAGATAAAAGGGATATATTCGCTTGCTTCAGAAACATGCAAGTACAATACCCAATAGTACTAGTGTAGTATGCAAGTACAATATGGCATCAATACAAATAAAATGCAGCAAGATTATAAATAAGATTATATAAGAAAACAACAAAAAAACAAAAGAAAAAACAACAACCTTGCAGCACATTTACAACTCTTTTTCTTCTTTTTTTCCCTTTTTTAATAACCAATCAACACCATCTGACAAGAAACAAATACAATTTATTTCTCCTTTTTTATGTAGTCTATTTCTTAAACAATCAAGGGCGGGAGAGATGACAAAAAACAGCTAGGATCAAATGCAAAAGAATGGTTTAGTAAATGGTTATTTATTAAAAAAATATGATGTTTTTAAATGCAAAAGAAAAGGTTGCCAAATCATATGAAATTGTTCTGTTTTACTCTTAGCATTTGTAGAGTAAATCTCTGTCTGTTATTCCCAGGTGTGTGTGTTTGTGTGTGTTCACCTCCCTGTGGGAATGAAAGGCTCTTTGTGAGTCTTTTTCCTTTGCTGACTCATGTTAGGCAGGTAAATTTGGGAAACTCTACTCCCCTCTCTCCTGCCCCCTGATCTGGCCAGGCCACAGAGAAAGGGAGCCTGTTCCCTCAGGGAGTAAGATGGGTCAGCAGCCTCTCAAAAGCCTCACACTTCCCTCACACACAGCAGGTGTAAAGAGTACAGCTGCCTGCCGAGATATCATTACAGTGCGTGTGGATGTGTCTGCTGAAAGCTTTGATAGCAGCTGAGAGCGCCTACGCACATTCCGTAAATACTCACCATTTTAAATGTAAAATTCCCCTCTTTTGACAGGCACGTCCAATGAGGTAGCCCAGTTCCTTTCTAAGGAAAACCAGGTGATAATCCGAATGCGCGGACTTCCATTCACTGCTACTCCTCAGGATGTTCTGGGCTTCCTGGGCCCAGAGAGCCCGGTCACGGATGGGATGGAGGGTCTTCTGTTTGTGAAGTACCCAGATGGACGTCCCACAGGCGATGCATTTGTTCTCTTTGCTTGTGAGGAATATGCCCAGAATTCTCTGAAGAAGCACAAACAGATCCTGGGCAAGAGATGCATTGAGCTTTCCGCAGCACTGCAGCTGAGGTCCAGCAGGTACAGATGCGTTTTATTTAACCCTTATTAGTGGCCCAAGCATTGCTATTCATGATCATCTAACATGTCTTTAGGAAGTCATTATCTTAAAATGCAAAAAACATATATTTTTTTACTAATGTATGTATTTTAATACCATCAAAAAAAATTGTCGATGATAAATTGACGAAACGGATGAGAAAACAGCTGAAAACAAGTCATTTTGTACCCTTCATTTTGACTTTCAGGCTCTATTGTGTAAAAACAATGGAAATGTTTTGACCCCCTATTGCCCACTGTGCATTTCTGCTACTTTTTGAAAAATGGTCTCAAAGTTATGTACTTTTAAAATTTTAAGTCATGTAAACCTTTTCCGACAGTAGACGCACAGAAATTGATTTCAAAAATTAGATGTTAAATACTTGCTTGGTAGAGGATTTTAAGCTGTGGCAGTTAATATGTATTTTCCCCCTTACAAGTAGCAGACACACTGGCATGTATTACAGCAATTATGTTTTTACCCACATTTAGTGAAAATTTGGAGTATTGCTTTATACATTTGCTACGCTAAGGATTAGTCTTGAAAAAAAAACAAATTGACTTGTGTACATTTCTAGGAAACCAACATCTAGTTCTTGAATGCCATTTCCTTGACCTCTTGTATCTTTAAACTAGGTGTTGAATCGCTACATGTCCACTCCTCTGATCTCTACACTTCCTCCTCCTCCTCCTCCGATGGTATCTATGCCTATGTTAGCCACGCCACCCTTCATCACCACCGGCAACACACAGAGACTGCATCAGACTGAGAGGTCTGCCATACACCGCCGCCATCGAGGACATCCTAGAGTTTATGGGAGAACATACCATTGATATCAAACCACATGGAGTGCACATGGTCCTTAACCAGCAGGTGACTTAATTAGGAACCTAATGGAACAAAAATCATCAGGGGCCTGATGTACAAACGTTGTGTACGCACAAAATGGGCATAGAAATATGCGTACGCATTTTTCCACGCTCATATGTGGATTTATAAAAAATAAAACTTGCCGTAAATAAGTATGCACCGTAAGGATTCTCTTGACCGTGCGTACGCACTCTTTTGGAAGAGTGTGTGTTTTGGCGACACCGATGGTGAGCTGGAGTTGAATGTCTTTTTGCTCACTATTAGACAGAGTATCTAAAGAAAATTAGACATCTACATAAATATAATTTCACAAACCTATCATCACTTGAAGCAAACATCCATCCCTTCTTAAATGTCTGTGCCATGAGCTGGGCTGTTTAGTGAAACTGATGCATAGCCTATCTAACGGCAGATGAAAGTAAAACCGTAAATCTTCATTATGAGTCCTAATCATAAATGCAGTGCATGTTCACAATAACAGTTTAAATAAATAAAATAATGATTTAAACTATGTTTTACTTCTGATTAAACATTTATGATTAAATATGCCTTTCTCATTAATGGAGTTAAACACTTAAACTACATGAAATCATTACTGAGAAGTTACAAAAAAATGTATATTCAATAAATAGAAATATATATTGTTTGTGGATGCAATGCTTTTGAACACTTTTCCTCTGGCATGCTGTGTTTTAATGTTTTAACTGATAGCTAATAGCAGATTGTCTGAGAAAATTGTTTTGTGCAAATAATGCACAACAAGGTCTATCTGTTGTCAATTAAAATCTATATCAATTAAAAAAAACTATTTGGCCAGTGGAAAAGATTGAGAAAAACTTTCTTGGAAATGTATTTAACATTATTTGATTTATTTATTCAAAAACAAGGCAAGGATAGGCTATAAAAAATATGTTTGTAAAAATGTGACCGCACATCTGCATTTCATATTTTACTAACATCTTGTACCGGTAAACATGGTATCACGTGGATGAATAATCATATGCAAATGATATGAAGATGAGGATATGCATAGTAAAACTAGGCGTTGTAAGCTCCATACAGTATATGGTTATTTCGGGGAGGAGACGCATGTGCGCGCATTCTCCCCTGACTGGGATTTATAAAGTGAATTCTGCGCAGGTTCTGGCATACAAACAGTTTTATAGATCTGGATATTTTTGTGTGTACACAAATTCTGCCTTATGCGTGTACGCACACTTTAAGGATGAAATCTACGCAAAGTTTTATACTTGAGGCCCCAGACCTTATTAGAATGACACTGACTTTTTTTTTGTCTTTTCTCTGTCCATCTTTGTAGGGTTCGACCCTCTGGTGATGCCTTCATTCAGATGAAGTCATCTGACCGTGCATTTATGGTGTCTCAGAAATGCCACAAGAAGATGATGAAGGATCGTTATGTGGAGGTGTTCCAGTGCTCCACTGAGGAGATGAGCTTTGTGCTGATGGGGGAACGCTTAACCGCAGCGGCCTGTCGCCACCTCCTTGCAAACTACCTTGTAAGAGACTGTCCAAAAGGAAGCTTTCATTTTATGGAGGTGTTTTTTTTATTTTTTTATTTCAAATGCTTGTAGACGGAACTGCTCTGTTCACTTGGGTTAGCATTTAGATTGAGCCAGCAGCTGTAATCGGTTCCTGTTTTAGAGACGCTGATCTGTGTGCAGTGTACCAGTATGTTTGAGATTAGATTTCAGCTTATCTACAAGAAAGCAGTGTGATCACCTCTTTCATGGATCTTAAGGTGCAACATTTTGGCATTTAGAAAGAGCAAGCCTGTAGTGGCACTAAAGGAAGGGCTGTTTACTGAGTGATTCGATCTGGTTGTTTGACCTTGGCTTGAGAATGGGCCGTATGTGCTCGCGCCACAACAGAGGACACTAGATTTTCCTGTGTCATATGAGCTAAGTATACATGACATTGACATACTTGTGCAAGGTCAGCTGTGTGTGTATGAGAGAGATTTACACATTGCCTGTTTTGGTGAAAACAAATGTATTTATTTTAATAGAAAACACTGTCTTGTCCCGCTCAGGTCTATCTCCACCAACATACACTGCATTTCATGCGACTCCAACTATGATTCCCACTGAGGCAGCGTTGTATCAGTCCCCCCTGCTGGCCACTCCAAGAACTCCACAGGCCCCAACACACAGCCCTGCACATGCTTTAGCCTACTGTTCTCCACAGCTTTACATGAATATGAACATGAGCTACACCACCTACTACCCAAGGTACAAGACAAAAATCTTTGCTAAGATTTTACCATTTTTCATTTTTCGGTTTAGAAGCCTTACCCTCAGGATTTACAATCCTTACGATAATCCCTTAGGATTATTTATTTATTTTTTTTTGTAAGTTTTTGCAACATTACTGTTTTTTGATCAAATAAATGCAGCCTTTGAGAGTATAAGTGAGCCCAAACTTTTGAATGGTAGTGTGTTTTATTCGTCTAGTTTTTAACAGTTGCCAAGCAACGTATCAACTTCACCTATTAATATAAAATATTTGGTGACGTATACATCAAATGTAGCTCCTCCAATCAGAATTTAAATTCTAAACTGTCCATTTTATAATGCAATTTGTTTTATCACTTTATAAATCTTTTTTCCATGATTTAAAACCTTTTTTTCTCACTGTTGAATAGTCCACCGGTCTCTCCCTCCACGATGAGTTATTTTGCGGCCCCGCCGGGTTCAGTAGCGGCAGCTGTGGCGGCCCAGTCTGCCCCTGCCCTCCTCCCTCCTCAGCCCGGAGCACTGGTGCGAATGCAGGGCCTGCCGTACAACGCCGGGGTCAAAGACATCCTCAGCTTCTTTCAGGGATATCAGGTGACTCTTCATTCCACTACTCACTCACTCATTCATTTAGGTTCTCAAGTTCAAAAACAAGCAAAAAAAAATTGGGTTTCCCAAGCAGTGCCTGAGACTCTCATCTGAGACTTTATCAGGACCCTACTTATGTTGGATAAGCTGCAGACATCTTAAGAACTTTCTATTATATTGTAGTGTTGTATAGCATAGAGTTTTATGATGAATGATTGTGTACATTTTGTCCTCTCATTAGCTGACAGCCGATTAGGCGGAGAGACCTCAGTGGACGGTATGACACCTGCACTCAGAGAAGGGAGGAAGGGGGTTATTATGAGACAGAGGGATGGTTCAGGTGGAAAAGAGTGCTGCTTTGTTTTGGGCACGGGTCTGTGTGCTTCTCTTCACTCTCTCTCTCTCTCTCTGTATATTAATGTCTAGCCATGGAGATTTTCCAGATGTGTGGTGGGGATGGTAGTACATTGTCTTCAGCATGCAGAGTACCTGCGCTCTCCTCTATGGCATGCGTTTACCTGAGCGGTGTGTGTGTTACACTGTTCACAAAGCGTAGCACAGTGGCGCGTGTGTGAAATGCTGAGTTCAGGTTTGACTCCTGGCTGAACCAATGAAATGGATCCGAGCCCAGTCCACCCTCCAAGTGTGCTTTTAACCTCTGATACAAAATGCACACTATGGGACTCTGTGTGCGGGAAGTGTTTCTTTTTTGGCAGGTGGTCTGCAGGCCCCCCTCTTTCTTTCTATATAGTGCATTCATCCTTAAACATCTTATATGCAACCCTGTATGATGTAGACTGTTCTTCTCTTCTTTTTTTGTGCAGTGAATTTTGGGTGGTGTGTTGAATTTCTGGGCATACACTGGTGTCACTACTTTGGTTCTGAATGATAAAAGGCACTACGCTTCAGACCTGTGTTTGAACCTCTTAAATGAACTGTAATACTTTAACGAATACTTCAGTATGCCCAGTACTTTTAGTTTAGATTTTAGTTTTAGGGGTGTGAATATGTGCTCTGACAATGATTTGAATCTTAATAAAATAAATCAGGAATTTGGAATTTAATTACACTTATACCAAGATTGCGGTAGTCTGTCTGAATACTACTAAAGTTCCCACATTTTTGATACATTAATGGTTGTATACGATTCAGTATTTAAAAAAATATATTATTTTAAATTGTATTTATGTAAGACATTTATTTTACAAAAGTTTCCCATATCAGATTGAGACACGCACTGTGAGGACTCTCCATTTACGTAATCTTTTTTTATACTGTACTAACTGTATATTTTATCCCCTTACACTGCCCCACCCCTAAACCTACCCATCACAGAAAACATTCTGCATTTTTACATTTAAAAAAAAAATTCTATGTTATTTATAAGCGTGTTTACCCATGGTGACCTCAATTTAGGTCCCCACAGTGACCCGAGTCCCCATGAGTCTATGTGCATTCAGGTTTAAGTCCCCACTGGGATAGAAAACCATGTGCACACACACACTCAAAATAAAGGCTGCATTTATTAGACCGAAAATACAGTACAAACAGTAATATTGTAAATTGTCATTACAATTTTGAAAATATAATTTTCTATTTGAATATATTTTTAAACGTAATTTATTCCTTTGTTCGGCAAAGCTGATAAATGTTTCAGCATCATTACTCCAGTCTTCAGTCTCAGTGATACCTTCAGAGTTTGCTGATTTGATGCTCAAGAAACATTTCTTATTATCAATGTTAAAAACGGTTCTGCCGCTTAATATTATCTTTCAGGATACTTTGAATAGAAAGGGCAAAATAATTTTTTCAGAATCTTTGATCAATTTAATGCATTTTTTAATCAAATATGATGATCAATAATTTAAGTATTTTCACTGCCATGTCAATGCACATCGTTTGACACCCTTAGTAGAAATGCAATTACTCTTGCGTCACCTGTAGCTGAAGTGCTGATTGTTGTGAGTGTAACGTGAGGCCTGTGGCACTGACTGTGGCTCGTCGTGCTGTAGTACGCTCCTGAAGACTACAGCAGCTTGGTTGGAGTGAGTGAGCAGGGCCGGAGCCTGATTCAGCCTAAAGAGTGGCTTTGTCTGTAAGGGCAGCCCCCCCCCAGGTAAGCTCCCATCATGCCCCGTGACCCGAAGCCCCTCGCTTCTGCATGGACTAATACGCTGAACTCCTCCTCTCAGGGGTGACCTCCAATTCGGCACTGCTGTGCAGTAATGCTCTTCTGTTTTTGAATGTGTAAATGAATCTTCACTCTCTGCTTCATGCATAATTAACTCCCAGTATGCTTAAATGATCTGTGTGCTGCGGTTTTAACAAGCTTGTTGTAATAATGCGCTTTCTCTCTGATGTGATTTATTGGTTTGGGGTTTGATTGTCATCATTGATCTTAACTTGCTGCAAGTCTCCAGCCCTAAGAGTTTTCTAATGAATGGCTAAGTATATACTTTTACATCTTTTCTGCTGATTTGATTGACTGTAAGATGACAATTCTGTGTGTAGTGGGTTTATGTAAAAATGCTTAAATGGTGTTTAATCCAAACTCAAATCCTGTTTCTCGTGATAGAACTCTAAATATGTGCCCTTCCATATATTTGTAAATAAATGCCACCACTGGAATATATGTACAATAGTGACCAAAAGTGATCTTCATTTGAAATTAAAAACTGTTCATTTGTAAGTTAAGTTGTACTTGGAATCAGTTTTGTGAAAACTCAATGAAAACTGCAATATGTCCGCACAATTTGGCATAAGTCATACAAAGAAATTATGGACGCATGCAAAAACAAAAGATCAATAGATTGTTGTAGTCAATGTGAGCTTTTTCCTGTTAAAAAAAAACAAGAAAAAACTACAGCTACTGGTTTTGTTTTTTTGGGCAAATAATTTTGTAACCAAGTTTACCGTAAAAAAAAAGTAATTAAAATAAATATCCCCATTTGGACATCACTTTTGAACACTACCGCATATGTGTGTGTGTGTGTGTGTGTGTGTGTATTCAGAAATAGTTTGGAAACATTACTATGTTAAATGTTTTTGAAAAGAAGTCTGTTGCTCATCAAACATGCATTTAAGTCTAATCACATTTATTTATTTAGCACTTTTCACAATACAGATTGTATCAAAGCAGCTTCACAGTGATAACATGAAATTAGTACAACACAGATCAATAATATTGTTAAATATTAAATATCCCCAACTAAGCAAGCCAAAAGCAAGGCAATAGTGGCAAGGAACCAAAACTCCCATCAGATTGGATGGAGAAAAAACCTTGGGAGAACCCAGGCTCAGTCGGGGCCAGTTCTCCTCTGGCTTACATTCATATTGTTTATATATAAATATTGTTTATATATATAAAACGGCGCCATAACATATCGCTGGCGTTGAGTCGTCTTTTCACAGACGTTGGTCTTCTCATCACAGGTGTTGGGGCATCTGAAGTCTCCATTTATCAAAAATACAGTATAAAACCTGCATTAATCAAAAATACAGTATAAACAGTAATATTGTAAAATAATATTACTATTTAACATAATGGTTTTCTATTTGAAAATACTTTAAAATGTATTTCTGTGATACTAAGGTGAATTATCATCATTAAATCTATAGTGCCTCATGATCCTTCAGACATCCTTCTAATATAGTTTTTTTTAGGATTATTCAAATAAAAAGTTAAAGAACATTTATTTGAAATATATATATAGGTTTATTTTATCAAATAAATGAAGGCTTGATGATGAGCATAAGAGACTGACAAAACATGGTATTGCTTCCAAAATGTTGACTGGTACTGTATGTATATGTGTGTATAAATATATTAACTTGGTTTTTTAATGTTGTTTTGGTGCAGCTCCAGGCGGACTCGGTGCTCGTGCTGTATAACTGGAGTGGTCAGCGTAGTGGGGAGGCACTGGTGACCTTCCCCAGTGAGAAAGCAGCGAGACATGCTGTAGCCGAATGCTCCAATCTTCCCTTCTCCGGCCATCCCATCCGTCTGGTTCTGCTGCGAGTGACCACACGCAGACTGCTGCACCCACTAAAGGGAGGACCGCACTTCACCTGTCTTACCCCTTTCTCCATCATTGCCTGTCTTGGCTTTTCAGACAGTTGTTCCTGACACAAAGTAGTAGTTTAGGCGGGGACCTGACGCAGAAGCATTGTATATATGTTTATATAAACCCAAGCTAAACATCTCAGTAGCACTGCCCCACTGCTTGTATATGTGTGTGTGAGGAAAATTGAGATCAATGGCATTCATGCTAAACTCTTCCTGTCTTTTTGATGTCAGCAGCTCTTCTATCCTAACTCAAGATCTTAAAGCAAAAGTATAAGCCTTGCAAGCCTTATGAAACCAGAGATCTTCCTGTTGGGCAGTCCAGTTAGGCACTAGAGAAACAAAATGCAACGCAATACTTACTGCCATTATGGATAAAGGATTGTTATGTTAAAGTCAAATATGTTCTTTCAAATACTGTAAGACCATAACAAGCATGATGGTTTTCCCAGTGTACCTCTGCACTATTGGACTGACACAGCCTTCCAACTTATTCCTTATTTAATAGAGATCAGACCAAGTATGTACTCCATAGACTTGCATGAACTGATTTTTAGTTTAATCCATTCGAAAAGTGAAAATTTTATTTAAAGTTAAAGATGAGTTGTTTGTGTGATCTACATGCTTCACTGCTCATTCTTTAAAGGAATTGAATTGATAGAGGTGTGTATTCTGTTGCCCTCCAGTCTGACCCCATGAGAGATTATGTGCAGATTGAACTATGCTGTGGTCTCACTTCTGTTTGGACTTTGCAATTTTTTGGAATTGTTGTCTACTGTCAGTTTTTTTTTCTACTGATGGCAGGCTGCATGAATCATGATTTTTTTTTTTATGTATTTCATGACTACATTACCCGGAGTGCAATACAGGCTGAACAAAATGTCACACCTCTCTAGAGAAAGAAGGGGCACTTTTCCTTAAAATATATGAAATGTGTCTGTATGTGTAAATGTGATTCTTATATGCAACAAATAAATTGATATTGCTCTGACCATTAGCATGTCATAGTAGTAACGTGAAATGTTTTGGACCACCTTTGAGTGATTGTTTAGATTAATAATTTTCAACCTTTTAAACACCAAGGCTCCCCTCAGTGTCCACAACAAAGGCCCATGACTTTTCCAGTTTTACTTAATACGGGTCAAATTAAATTATGTATTCATAATTCTATGGCGTAATTAGGACAATTTATTTTGTGGCATTGATTCAACAAGGTGCTGAAAGCATTCTTTAGAAATGTTGGCCCATTGATAGGATATCGTCTTGCAGCTGATGGAGATTTGTGGGATGTGGGGCATTTTAGTACAGTGAACTCACTGTCATTTTCAAGAAACCAATTTGAAATGATTTGAGTTTTGTGACATGGTGCATTATTATGCTGGAAATAGCCATCAGAGGATGGGTACATGGTCAGAAACAATGCTCAGGTAGGCCATGGCATTTAAACAATGCCCAATTGGCAACATCCCCCACAAAACATCCCCCACACCATTATACCACCACCAGCAGCCTGCACAGTGGTAACAAGGCATGATGGATCCATGTTCTCATTCTGTTTATGGCAAATTCTGACCGTACCATCTGAATGTCTCCACAAAAGTCGAGGTACCAGGTGGGGTTTTCTGCTGTTGTAGCCCATCCGCCTCAAGGTTGTGCGTGTTGTGGCTTCACAAATGCTGTCTGAAATGGTGTCTTTTCTGATGACGTAGGTTTGACGCTTGGGTTGGGGAAACGCTGAACCACTCCCCTCAAACCATTAGTCTGCTATGAGCGAGAGATGGAGAGGAGGAGCACTAGAGTTTCTTTCCCACTCTGACATTCAGTTTGGAGTTCAGGAGATTGTCTTGACCAGGACCACACCCCTAAATGCGTTCAAGCAACTGCCATGTGATTGGTTTATAAGATAAATTAAAGACAAATTGAACAGGTGCTCCTAATAATCCTTTAGGTGAGCGTACACTCATGGGGTCTCATTCATGAAAATTCGTAAATATACGAGTAAATATGTGAGTGATTTGCGCGTAAAGAGACCTTCCTGAAAACTCTTCTCCTGATTCACAAATACTTTGTAAACATCAGATGTGAGTGAAATCTGTGTGTGTTAATGAATTCCAATGAGTCGTAAATGGGACGCGTGTGCACGTTCATTCTCAATTACCATTAATCCCGCCCATTAAATCCGACTGACAACTATATATGGGCATCATATTATTACATAAATGCAAATGAAAAAGAAACATTTCTCAGATGCAGAAATTGAAGTTTTATTATCAGAAGTTCATTCAAAACGCCACATTTTATTTTCAAGCGTACACAGTGGCGTATCAGGTTATAAAAAATGAAGCTTGGCAGCATATTACAGATGCAGTTAACCCCCTCAGACCTGAATTATGTTTCAAGTTTCTGAAAAATATATAAGTACATTTTTCCAGCTCATCGAGGTTTCTATAAATGAAAACAAATGATTTTTTAAATATAATTGCTTTCATTGTGATCTTTTTTGTCCATTACAATGGACATCAAGTAAAAACAGGTGTACTACCCAAAAATGTACCAACATGAAATAAATTAATAAACATAAAATGTGTTGGTCTATACTTTAAGCTTTTTCTCAAGGTCAAAAAATTCCAGCAGTATACCATTTCAACTATAATTTTGAGGTTTTAGTTTTACAGATTGCACATTGTTTGTAACAAACTAAATATATTCAAATCAATCAATCTGGTCATATTAAAGTCATTTTCTTTGAGCATTTTTCTTTTTTAGAACAAAAACTTGAACAGTATAACATTACAACTTTAATCGTAAGGTTTTTCCTTTATATTGCACATTTGTTTATTCATAACAAAATAAACCTAGGAATCAATCAATGCATTCATGTTAGAGTCATTTCCTGTGTGCATCCTGTGTTCTCTTACGAGAGGTTCTTTCGTATTGCGTAAGCTAGCTTACACTACGGGAAATATTCTTCTTTGCCGAGAAGTTGAAGCCAAAAATGTCCTACAATTTGTAATCATTGTCAACGCACTTTCTCTGGTGCAGGACCTTGAGCGGGCTAACTAGCAGCTCATTGGTTCGACTCAGAGAAATGCACAAGCCTATGGGAGAGCGGCGCTGAAACCGCGCCCAATGAGCGGCAGGCGCTCGCTCATTACGTCAGAGCCCGCCATAAGGGGCGTGGCTTGAACGTATATAAGCGCTCTCCGAAGGCTGTACCAACGATTCGTCTTCATTCAGCGATCTATTCGCTTGCCGTGTATGAAGAAGCCGTTCGTTGTGACAAGGCATCTACTAGCGAGCTTTCGGATTCTGAAGAAGCCGGCTTCCTGCCACCTTCAGCGCCCAGCGAGCTAGCGCCGTCCGACGGTCCTACTATCTCTAAAGAGCGTGAGCGTCTTTTAAAGATGCCTCACAATTCCTGCGGCTCATGCCGCTCCCCGCTCGACGACGGAGACCGCCATCTCATCTGCCCTCTCTGTCTCGGGCTCGAGCACGCGGAACTCGCCCTCGCCGATGGAGGATGTGACCTCTGCGAGGACCTGACGCTGTCTACCCTGCGGGTTAGACTTCAGGCTGTGAAGTCCGCCTGCGCCCCCTGACATCGCCGCAGAAGAAGAAACGCCGCTCTCAGAGGCTGCCGGAGCCCTCGAGGGTAGTGTGTGGGCCGCCGCCGCCGCCCCCCGACCATTCTCCTTCTCCGCCTGAGGACGTGCTGTTGCCGCCGAGCGGCCGCTCTGCAGCGTCCATGGACTCCGGAGATGAGAAACCCCTCCTTCGCTGCACGCTTCGGAGAGCGACGACTGGTCTTCCTTCGGTTCATCAGCCAGGGAGTCTGCGGGGACCCGGCTCCAGCATCGAGGAGGATTTAATGCGCCTCCTGTCTCAGAGCCTGGGCCTCGAGTGGTCACCACCGCCCGAGTTACCGCCGAATCGAATGGATGGGAAATACCTGCACCGGCGCCCCGCCCCCTCTTGCACCTGGGCCGCACCATTCCTGCCGGAGCTCCATAACGAGCTCACGAAGTCCTGGAATGCTCCCCTTTCGGCTCGTACACACTCAGATGTGTCCGAGCCGAAAGCCGTACACGCTCAGATGTGTCCTCGCTGCGCTCGGTGGACGGAGCTACCGAAAAGGGATATACTGCCATGCCGCCCCTCGAAGATCTGGTCGCCACCCACCTTTGTTTGCCCTCTGCCAGATGGCGCTCATCTCCCAAGCTTCCCTCTAAAGCTTGCAGGGCGTCCTCCTCCTTTCATGCCCGCGCTTACTCAGCCACCGGCCAGGCTGCTTCAGCGCTTCACTCCATGTCGGTTCTCCAGGTGCTGCAAACCGACCTGCTGTGTGATATGGCTAAAAGCGAAAGGAACCTGCCTGGTCTCCCCGACCTAAGATGCGCGACGGATCTCTCCCTTCGCGCTACCAAAGCTGCAGCCCAAGCCCTGGGAAGATGCATGGCCTTCCTCTGTGTCGCCGAAAGACACCTCTGGCTCACGCTTGCCGACATGGGTGACTCTGAACGCGCTGCTTTTCTTGATGCGCCCATCTCACCCACTGGCCTCTTCGGATCTGCCGTCACGGGCATCGTCGACCGCTTCTCCGAGGTTCAGAAAGCCACCCAGGCCATGAACATGTTCCTGCCCCGCCGCGCTAGCGCTTCTGCAGGCCGCCCTCGCGAGCCCCCTGCTAGAACTCCTCAACAGCGCCGCCCGCAGCAAACCCAGCCCCAGCACAAACAGAGCGGCCGCCCTCCCCTCGCTCTCGCTCGGACAGCCGACGCAGACAGGCCCCCCAGGCTCCCCGTACTAAGGTCACGCTGAAGCCTGATCATCAGAAGTCTGCCTAGCACTGCTGGGAAAAGACGGCCCCTTCCCGCTGCGGCCGGACCGCCGTCAAAGCTTCGCCCTCTGCTAGTCGTCGAGCCTTCGCCGACTTCAGTAGTGTTTACCGCCGAGAACAAGCCGGTGTATCTTCCCGCTTGCGAGCGACATACAGCCGTTTTACGGCTACCCAGAGAGATCACAAAAAGAGCATAAAAGCCTTAAGTGTAAAAAACGTGACCACAAGCTTGTGTTCACCCCTACACACTCACACTCTATGCCCCGTGTCTCCCACAGAGCTCACTCTCACTCAGCGGCATCTGCCTGCTCGAGTAGCAGAAAATATAAGCACGCCCACGAGTCCCGGTGCGTGTCCCCCCTCTGCTCGCTCTGTCTCACGGCCCATAAACTCCTCTCTGGGTGTAAGTCCCGTTGCCACACACAGCTCATACGAGCCCATACACAGTGTCCAGCCCGCTATGTGCAGCAACCAGGACAGTACCGGTCATCCAGCCCCTAGCAAAATGCTTCAAAGCGTGGGAGGCCATCCCCGGCATCTCCCCGTGGGTTTTAAGCATTATAAAAGTGAAAACCAGTTACAGTTTCGCTGCCGCCCGCGCGATTCCGCGCCGGCCCTTTCTGCTGTCAGCCCAGCTGCCGCGAGCACGTTCTGCGCAGAAATGTCTAAACTGTTAGAAAAAGGCGCGATAGAGAAAGTCCCGCCGCCTATAACCGAGCAGGGGTTTTACGGCCGCTATTTTCTGGTACCCAAGAAAGACGGCGGCCTCAGACCAATCCCTAGACCTCAGATCTCTGAACAAAGCTCTTATGAGGAGACCGTTCAAAATGCTGACTGTCAGGAAACTCCTCGCACACGTGCGTCAAGGGGACTGGTTCATCTCCCTGGATCTGAAAGACGCGTATTTTCAGATTCAGATAAACCCTCGTCACAGGCCGTTTTTACGTTTCGCCTTCGAGGGTCAAGTTTATCGATACGCCGTTCTCCCGTTCGGCCTTTCCCTAGCGCCACGCACGTTCACGAAGTGTATGGATGCAGCGCTCACCCCCTTCGAACCCAGGGGATGCGCATACTGAATTATTTTGGACGACTGGCTGATTTTAGCACAATCCAAGACGGAGCTTCTGTCACACCGAGCAGTTCTCCTCACCCATCTGGAAGCGCTGGGCCTCTCCGTCAACTGGACGAAGAGCGTTCTCCAGCCCAGTCAAACTATCTCTTTTCTGGGGATAGCCGCTTCATT
Organism: Hybognathus amarus; assembly: GCA_030378365.1. Taxonomy (NCBI): domain Eukaryota; kingdom Metazoa; phylum Chordata; class Actinopteri; order Cypriniformes; family Leuciscidae; genus Hybognathus; species Hybognathus amarus. The sequence goes on from JAQIUQ010000605.1 coordinate 27,363, forward strand.
CCAGATGGATACCCGTGCAACTCTGAAATCTTTCCAGAGGATGCTGGGCCATATGGCCTCAGCATCAGCCGTGCTACAGCTAGGACTTTTACACATGCGCCCCCTTCAACTCTGGCTGAAGACCCGCGTCCCCCACCGCGAGTGGAGTACGGGCCGCCAGCTCATCAAAGTCACTCAGGCATGCATCTCTGCGCTGCAGCCGTGGACAGTAACCGATTGAGTTTCATCGGGGCGTTACTATGGGGACCTTCTCTCGCCGGAAGGTTATCTCGACAGACGCATCCAACACGGGTTGGGGTGCGGTCTGCGAGGGCTCACCGGCCGCCGGCCAGTGGTCGGATCTGGAGACCCCGTTACACATAAACTGTCTCGAGATGCTCGCGGTCGAGTATGCGCTCTTGCACTTCCTCCCGCGCATCCAGGGTCACCACGTCCTGATTCGCTCGGACAACATGGCTGTGGTATCCTACATCAACCGTCAGGGTGGAGTCAGATCCAAGAATCTTTTTATGCTGACCCGCCGCATTCTAGTTTGGTCCCAGAGTCATCTGCTTTCGCTCAGAGCGACGCATGTTCCGGGGCATCTAAACGACGGTCCAGATATCCTGTCCAGGAACCTGCTCTCCCCCGGAGAATGGTCCCTGAACTCCCATACAGTCCAATTACTGTGGCGCCTTTTTGGCAGAGCGGAGATAGACCTCTTTGCGACCGAGGAGAACGCGCACCGTCCGATATTCTTCTTGAAGAGCGAGGACGCGCTAGCCCTTGACTGGCCACACCGCCCGCTCTATGTTTTCCCTCCCATCTCTCTGCTGCCGCAGGTCATTCAGAGAATCAGGGACTCACGCCACCCGGTGCTTCTCATAGCCCCGCGCTGGGAGAATCAGATTTGGTACCCGGAGCTCACGCAGCTGTCCCAGACAGCCCCGTGGCCCATTCCGCTCAGAGCAGATCTCCTCTCTCAAGCCCGCGGCGCGATCTGGCATCCCCATCCACAGCGCTGGGCGCTTCATGCATGGGTGACCAACGACTACTCGTTGATTTGCCAGAAGGAGTATTGAACACGATCAAGCACGCCAGAGCGGCGTCTACTAGAAAGCTCTATGTGGCTAAATGGTCCGTGTTCTCAAAATGGTGCACCGAGAAGAATTTGGAGTGAAGTCCCTTCTTTGCTTGTCTTCCTTCAGGAAATGTTGGATAAGGGCAGATCCCCATCCACTCTGAAGGTTTATGTGGCAGCCGTCGCGGCGTTCGTTGAAACCCGGCGCGCCCAATCTCTTGGCAAAGATGAGCTTATGACCCGCTTCCTCAGGGGAGCCAGAAGGATGAACCCCCTCGGCCCCCCTTGGTGCCGGTTTGGGACTTCATAGTCCTTGAGCCTGGTCCCACTTCGAACCGCTTGGGTCTATAGACCTCAAATATCTCTCCCTAAAGACCGTTTTTCTGACCGCTCTCGCCTCAGTAAAACGCGTTGGGGACATCATGTCTCGAGTTCTGGCCCTAGCGACTCTGTCGTCATTCTCAGAACCCAGACATGGCTATGTTCCTAAGGCGATCGGCACCCGTTTAGAGCCCAGGTGATAACCCTTCGGCTCTGCCTGCAGCTGATAACGAGCCCAATGCCAACCTCCTCTGCCCGGTCCGGGCTCTGAGAATTTATACCACACGCGCTGCCGCGTTCAGACGAACGGAACAGCTATTCGTGTCGTTTGGGGACGCACTAAGGGCTTGGCTGCCTCAAAGCAAACACTATCCAGATGGATAGTGGACGCTATCGCCTCTGCCTATACTGCTAAAAGCCTGCCTTGCCCTCTGGGCGTCAGGGCTCATTCCACCAGAGGCATGGCCTCCTCATGGGCCTGGTCCTGTGGAATTTCCATTCATGATATCTGCGTGGCCGCGGGCTGGGCTTCCCTGTCCACCTTTATCAGGTTTTACAACTTGGAAGTTCCGGCCTTACAGGCCAAGTTACTAGCGGTCTAATCCGCTGCAGCTTCCAGCTACGTTTCTGGGGAGTTATTTCAACCAGCTCGCCCCTTGGTCTCCCCCCCTCCATATCTGATGGACTCTTTCATTACGTTATGGCCCGCTATGCCGGCCGCCTTTTAGGCCTCTTTTCTCTTATAAACGGCCTCGGCCGCTTTATTATATTCCACTGTACGCTCCCTCTCACCCGCCCGGGGATGCTTGTGGTTGTTGACCGGGCACGGCGTTGACCAGTTGTTCCCGTAGCGTAAGCTAGCTTACGCAATACGAGAGAACCTCTCGTAAGAGAACGAATCGGTTACCTAACGTAACCTCGGTTCTCTCTAGATGAGGGAACGAGTATTGCGTTCCCGGCCGTGCCCGTTCCATCAGCGATTTCGATTCATTCCGACAAATCGTTGGTACAGCCTTCGGAGAGCGCTTATATACGTTCAAGCCACGCCCCTTATGGCGGGCTCTGCCGCTCATTGGGCGCGGTTTCAGCGCCGCTCTCCCATAGGCTTGTGCATTTCTCTGAGTCGAACCAATGAGCTGCTAGTTAGCCCGCTCAAGGTCCTGCACCAGAGAAAGTGCGTTGACAATGATTACAAATTGTAGGAAATTTTTGGCTTCAACTTCTCGGCAAAGAAGAATCTTTCCCGTAGCGTAAGCTAGCTTACACAATACTCGTTCCCTCATCTGAGAGAACCGAGGTCACGTCAGGTAACCGATTCGTTTTCTTGTATTTTTACAGTACTGGCAGGATGGTTGCCAGCAAGTCACTGTATTTTGATTTCCAGTAACTCTAGCCATTCCAAAAAAGGTCCATTCCGTCCCTTGGGCCGTAGGCAAATGGACGTGGGTTGGCGGATGTGCGTGCTGACCCCCCCTCCGTAGCACCAAGTGCCATCCCATAATACCACTGTCCACGAACACACTATTTGTCCAATAACCCACTATATTTGAAAAGTACTAACCCTGGCCTTCATGCAATAAACTGCAATTGGATAGAATCCTGCCTGCAATCTATTGAATAGGGATTTGGGTAGTGTATTTTTTGGACATTTTAATTGAAGTTTCTATCATGATAAAAACTATTTTACTGCACTCAGCTGGGGCCCCTGAGTCCATAGCATCAAGCGCAATCCCATAATTCCACCGTCCATGAACCCACTATTTTTATAATGGCATAAATGCTACGTGGGATGTCTATATCTCAGCTCTGGAAGGGTCTTAGACCTAAGTGCAAAAATGGAGTCTCTAGACCCTTCCAGAGCTGAGATATTGAGATATTTATAATGGCATAAATTCTACGTGGAATCTCAATATCTCAGCTCTGGAAGGGTCTAGAGACTCAATTTGTGCACTCAGGTCTAAGGCTCATGGCCCTCTATCAGAATCCAGAGTTTCAAGAAGATCAGAGAAACGTCTCGGTTACTAGTGTAACCCTCGTTACACTAGTAGGGAAAGGAGACGTTACGTCAGGAGTGACGGAGAATGGGGGTTTCGCATAGAAAGCCAATCCTCTTCGAGTATTTAACAACGAGCCAATGGCATGAGAATGCCTTGGGGCTGCGGAATTTGCATAGCGTACTCCGCCCACCGCGTGGGTATAAAAGGAGGAAGTGAAAGCAACCGCAGTATGTCTTCGCTGAGGAGCCGAGACTGAACTCAGGCGTCACCCAGCGGTACAGCAGAAGTGGCAAGGAGACGTAACATCTCCGTTCCCTACTCAGGGAACGAGGGTTACACTAGTAACCGAGACGTTCCCTTCGTAGTCACTCCGAGTTACGTCAGGAGTGACGGAGAATGGGGTCTGTGCCATCACGCCATCTTACAGCTGTCTTCCAGTGCCCTGCGAAAGTCTAGACCCCTGAACTTTAGGTTTACAACCAGGTGGTCCTACTTTGACACAATAATACCAAGGTACACTGGGAAACATATCCCGGGAGGGACATGCTACCAGATGCCTACCGAAGGGAGGACTTACGAATACAATGTGGCCACTAAGGACTGCACATGGAGATCACTGGAGCACCAACCGCAGGTGGCTAATTTTAACTCCAGGGGTGGCAGATGGCTTGCCGAGGGAAGACACATGCTCAGAGAGGCTTACAGTGGAGAATACACGTGAGACAGTTACCCAGGGAACCGTGCACACGGAGGCACCTAGCCGGCACCGGAGCGGATAGTTTAGCAGTGGTGCCCGCATCATGAGTGCTGGAGGACTCAGGGCTAGCTGAGGCTACCTGAGGAATATCGCACTTATCCAATCCGAGGAGTGGAATGGCGAGCAAGCGAAGACACTTAAGCAGGTCCAGTACTAGTGGAAGCGAGTACATGAGAGGACACCGGCTCAATGCGCAGATTATAGAATCTCGCGAAGGTGTTAGGTGTCGCCCAGCCTGCAGCTCTGCAAATGTCTGTTAGCGAGGCGCCATGCGCAAGAGCCCAAGAGGAAGCCACACTCCGAGTGGAGTGGGCCGTCACACCAAGGGGGCACGGACGTCCTTGCTGCTGGTAAGACAAAGCAATAGCGTCCAGTATCCAGTGAGACAGCCGTTGCTTTGAGAGAGCCCTTCCCTTTTCTGAGGTCCTGAAACACCGCGTTCTGTCAATGTAGGTGCGGAGCGCATCGTACTGGACAGAGCAGTGCCAAGGCTGGGTCTGCCTCCTCCAGGGGCAGCGCTTGCAGGGTCACCACCTGATCCCGGAAGGGAGTGGTGGGAACCTTGGGCACGTATCCAGGCCGGGGTCTCAAGATCATGTGAGAGTATCCTGGCCCAAATTGCAGGCACGCTTCGTCAGCGGAGAATGCGTGCAGGTCCCTGCCCTCTTGATGGAGGCCAATGCAACCAAGAGTGCTGTCTTCATAGACAGAAACTTTAACTCTACCGATTACAAAGGCCCCCAAAAACCAATTATCCATCCGCGAGAGATCGGGGCAGGGCGGAGGGCATCCACTCTAGCCCGATGCTCGCTGCGGCCCGAGGAAAGCATGGCCGTCATCTCGGGATCAGACACGGGCAACGCTGGCACTCCCGAGGGAGGCAACGCAGCCGCATCCTCACTTCCCGAGGATTCAAGCCCGCCCTGTGATGCTGCGATCAACATCGCATCATTCTCTGGAGCGCCAACGAAATTGACGGTGCCTGCGAACAGGCAGACGTCAACACCGATTCAGCGCTCGCTGGCTCTGACACTGTGGCGGGAGGTGTGGCCCGAGAGTTCTCTCGTCGGGTTTTTGTTCCACAACGTCACAGTCAGATCACCCTGCCCGGAGTTCGAAGAGCTTCTAGAAGAAGAAGCAGAACAAGTAGCGGGTACGGGGACTCTCACTTTTGTTAGATCACTGAGTCTCGAATCGCAGTGTAGAAATGGTCATATTCCCACAGAAGGAACATGACTCATCCACGAAAGCTGCTGCTGCATGCTGAATGTCCAAACACACAGAACAGCGATCGTGACCATCAGAGGACGAAATGAATCGACCGCACCCAGAAGAACACGGGCGAGGCATCTTTAAAAAGACGTGCCACGTGCAGCTCTTTTAGTGGAGAGGAGGAAATTCACTCAGTTTCAAGAAGATCAGAGAAACTCGAAAATCCCCCCCCCCCCAAAAAAACTTTTTCGGTGCAAGAAAAAAAGTTTCTCTGATCTTCTGGATTCTGATAGAGGGCCATGGGACTTAGACCTGAGTGCAAAAATGAAGGCTCTAGACCCTTCCAGAGCTGAGATATTGAGATCTCACGTTGCATTTATGCCATTATAATTATCCCAATATCTCAGCTCTGTATGCCATTATAATTATCCCAATATCTCAGCTCTGGAAGGGTCTAGAGCCTCCATTTTTGCACTCAGGTCTAAGTCGCATGGCCCTCTATCAGAATCCAGAGTTTCAAGAAGATTGGAGAAACTTATTTTTTCGCACAAAAAAAAACCATAAGGGGTACCACTGTAGTTTTTTTTTTTTCGGGTCAAAATTTTGAGTTGCTCTGATCTTCTTGAAACTCTGGATTCTGATAGAGGGCCATGGAACTTAGACCTGAGTGCAAAAATGGAGGCTCTAGACCCTTCCAGAGCTGAGATATTGAGATCTCACGTAGCATTTATGCCATTATAATTATCCCAATATCTCAGCTCTGTATGCCATTATAATTATCTCAATATCTCAGCTCTGGAAGGGTCTAGAGCCTCCATTTTTGCACTCAGGTCTAAGTCCCATGGCCCTCTATCAGAATCCAGAGTTTCAAGAAGATTGGAGAAACTTATTTTTTCACAAAAAAAAAACAAAAACATAAGGGGTACCACTGTCGTTTTTTTTTTCGGGTCAAAATTTTGAGTTGCTCTGATCTTCTTGAAACTCTGGATTCTGATAGAGGGCCATGTGACTTAGACCTGAGTGCAAAAATGGAGGCTCTAGACCCTTCCACAGCTGAGATATGGAGATCTCACGTAGCATTTATGCCATTATAATTATCCCAATATCTCAGCTCTGTATGCCATTATAATTATCCCAATATCTCAGCTCTGGAAGGGTCTAGAGCCTCCATTTTTGCACTCAGGTCTAAGTCGCATGGCCCTCTATCAGAATCCAGAGTTTCAAGAAGATTGGAGAAACTTATTTTTTCGCACAAAAAAAAAACATAAGGGGTACCGCTGTCGGTTTTTTTTCGGGTCAAAATTTGGAGTTGCTCCGATCTTCTTGAAACTCTGGATTCTGATAGCAGGTCCATGGGACTTAGACCTGAGTGCAAAAATGGAGGCTCAAGACCTTTCCAGAGCTGAGATATGAAGATCTCACGTAGCATTTATGCCATTATAATTATCCCAATATCTCAGCTCTGTATGCCATTATAATTTATCCCAATATACAATAGGAGGAACAGAAGGCAGGGCGGGGCGTGGCCAGGGTGGAGCAGGCTGTGGGACGTGGCCAGGGCGGAGCTGTGGGACCCTCAGGCGTCCAGGGTGGAGCAGGCTGTGGACGGTGGCCAGGGCGGAGCTGTGGGACCCTTGGGCGTCCAGGGCGGAGCTGTGGGACCCTCAGGCGTCCAGGGTGGAGCAGGCTGTGGACGTGGCCAGGGCGAAGCTGTGGGACCCTCGGGCGTCCAGGGCGGAGCTGTGGGACCCTCAGGCGTCCAGGGCGGAGCTGTGGGACCCTCAGGCATCCCGGGCAGAGCTGTGGGACCCTCGGGCGTCCAGGGAGGAGCTGTGGGACCCTCAGGCGTCCAGGGCGGAGCTGTGGGACCCTCGGGCATCCCAGGGCGGAGCTGACTGAAGACCAGACCAGGGTGTCGCCACCGAGCCGACAAGACACAGCGATTTCCACGGGCTGGAGGGACATGACAACACCGCCGGCGCCGGCGACCGACGCGAGACGGGGATCCCGAAGACCGCGGCGGAGCCAGAGCGACCGAGGACCAAGGTGGACCCGGAGGGACCGATGAGCCTAACCGAGCCCGAAGACGGACCGACGAGGCGCAGCCAGAGGAGGGTAGTCCCAGGGCGAGGGCGGGTCGCCCAGGGCGAGCGGCGGGTCGACGAGGGACCAAGGGGGAACCGGGGGGACGAGGAAGCCTGGAGTAGCTGGTGGGCTGAGGGGCCATGGAGGAGCTGAGGGAGGTAAAAGCCAAGGTGGAGGTGATGGAGCGGAAGGCTGAGGCAGAGTCCGGGGTCAAGGAGGTTCGAGGAGGAGGAGACCGGGGATCCATGGGCCAGGCTGGTTTAAGGGGGCTGGAAGGTGGAAAGACTGACGGAAGACAGATAAGAGGAGGCGGGGAGGCTGGGACCATGGTCTCGGGTTCTGGCTGGGACGGTCTCGGGCTCGCGGCTGGACGGTCTCGGGCTCCGGCTGGACGGTCTCGGGCTCCGGCTGGACGGTCTCGGGCTCCGGCTGGATGGTCTCGGGCTCCGGCTGGATGGTCTCGGGCTCCGGCTGGACGGTCTCTGGTGCAGGCTGGACGGTCTCTGGTGCAGGCTGGATGGTCCTTAGTGTGGCCTGGACAGGGCTGGGCGGAACCAGCGGAGAGGGGGCTCGAGTTCGGCCGTGCTGGACGGGACCAGCGGAGAGAGCGGCTGCGGCGGTGCTGGACAGAACCAGCGGAGAGGGTGGAAGACTGGAGGCATGATGGTGGCTGGGGCCGGCTGGATGATCACTGGGACGGGCTGGATGGGGCTGGACGGGACCGAGCGATGAGGACAGCTTGGGTTGGACGGGCTTGGGCTGGGCGGGCTCGGGCTGGGTTGGTGTGACTGAGAGTGGGGAACTGCAGACCCAAAGAGCCCAGTCCAGAAACTCCACAAATGGGAGACCCAGGTTCTCAAGCAGCAGTATCTGGGTTAACGGGTCGTCCAGACCTTCCCAGAACCGCTGCTTGAGAAATTCCTCATCCCAGTAAGGGTCCTGGTGGAGGTGGATGTACACCTCCACGAATTCCTCCAGTGAAACCCCATTTTGGTCAAAAAGAAAAGCAGCTACCTCGTCATCCATCATTTAGCGGTCAGTCAATCTGTCACGGGGTGTTTGCAGTGCAGGCAGAGGAAGCAGATGAGGTAAAGCTCCAATTCAATAGTTTTACTGAAACAGTTCCAAATAACACGCAGGTACAGGGAGAACACTCACAATATCACGGGTGAACGTTTTACATTGACTGACCAAGACAGAATGGAAACCAGGGAACTAAATACACAGAGGAATCAAACATAATGAAGTGAAGACAGGTGATAATCAGAGACGAGGAACAGGTGGCTGATGAGGGAGTGAGTTCAAGTGTGGAGATAAGAGGATCATGGGAAGTGTAGTGCCGATGACAAGACAGGACGGTGCAGACGGAGACTGTGACAGGTCTAGAGCCTCCATTTTTGCACTCACGTCTAAGTCCCATGACCATCTATCAGAATCCAGAAGTTTCTAGAGAAGATTGGAGAAACTTATTTTTTTGCACAAAAAAAAAAAACAGTTCGAGTTGCTCTGATCTTCTTGAAACTCTGGATTCTGATAGAGGGCCATGGGACTTAGACCTGAGTGCAAAAATGGAGGCCTGAGACTCTTCCACGGCTGAGATATGGAGATCTCACGTAGCATTTATGCCACTATAATTATCCCAATATCTCAGCTCTGTATGCCATTATAATTATCCCAATATCTCAGCTCTGGAAGGGTCTAGAGCCTCCATTTTGCACTCAGGTCTAAGTCCCATGGCCCTCTATCAGAATCCAGAGTTTCAAGAAGATCGGAGAAACTTATTTTTTCGCAAAAAACAAAAAAAAAAACATAAGGGGTACCACTGTCGTATTTTTTTTTCGGGTCAAAATTTTGAATTGCTCTGATCTTCTTGAAACTCTGGATTCTGATAGAGGGCCATGGGACTTAGACCTGAGTGCAAAAATGAAGGCTCTTGACACTTCCAGAGCTGAGATATTGAGATCTCACGTAGCATTTATGCCATTATAATTATCCCAATATCTCACCTCTGTATGACATTATAATTAACTCAATATCTCAGCTCTGGAAGGGTCTAGAGCCTCCATTTTTGCACTCAGGTCTAAGTCCCATGGCCCTCTATCAGAATCCAGAGTTTCAAGAAGATTGGAGAAACTTATTTTTTCGCACAAAAAAAAAAAAAACATAAGGGGTACCACTGTCATTTTTTTTGGGTCAAAATTTTGAGTTGCTCTGATCTTCTTGAAACTCTGGATTCTGATAGAGGGCCATGGGACTTAGACCTGAGTGCAAAATGAAGGCTCTAGACCCTTCCAGAGCCTGAGATATTGAGGTCTCACGTAGCATTTATGCCATTATAATTATCCCAATAACTCACCTCTGTATGCCATTATAATTAACTCAATATCTCAGCTCTGGAAGGGTCTAGAGCCTCCATTTTTGCACTCAGGTCTAAGTCTGCATGGCCCTATCAGAATCCAGAGTTTCAAGAAGATTGGAGAAACTTATTTTTTCGCACAAAAAAACAAAAAACATAAGGGGTACCACTGTCATTTTTTTTCGGGTCAAAATTTTGAGTTGCTCTGATCTTCTTGAAACTCTGGATTCTGATAGAGGGCCATGAGACTTAGACCTGAGTGCAAAAATGAAGGCTCTAGACCCTTCCAGAGCTGAGATATGGAGATCTCACGTAGCATTTATGCCATTATAATTATCCCAATATCTCACCTCTGTATGACATTATAATTATCTCAATATCTCAGCTCTGGAAGGGTCTAGAGCCTCCATTTTTGCACTCAGGTCTAAGTCCCATGGCCCTCTATCAGAATCCAGAGTTTCAAGAAGATCGGAGAAACCTATTTTTTCGCACAAAATAAAAAACATAAGGGGTACCACTGTCATTTTTTTTTGGGTCAAAATTTTGAGTTGCTCTGATCTTCTTGAAACTCTGGATTCTGATAGAGGGCCATGGGACTTAGACCTGAGTGCAAAAATGAAGGCTCTAGACCCTTCCAGAGCTGAGATATTGAGATCTCACGTAGCATTTATGCCATTATAATTATCCCAATATCTCAGCTCTGTATGCCATTATAATTATCCCAATATCCCAGCTCTGGAAGGGTCTAGAGCCTCCATTTTTGCACTCAGGTCTAAGTCCCAAGACCATCTATCAGAATCCAGAGTTTCAAGAAGATTGGAGAAACTTATTTTTTCGCACAAAAAAAAAAAAAAACATAAGGGGTACCACTGTCGTTTTTTTTTTCGGGTCAAAATTTTGAGTTGCTCTGATCTTCTTGAAACTCTGGATTCTGATAGAGGGCCATGGGACTTAGACCTGAGTGCAAAATGAAGGCTCTAGACCCTTCCAGAGCTGAGATATTGAGATCTCACGTAGCATTTATGCCATTATAATTATCCCAATATCTCAGCTCTGTATGCCATTATAATTATCTCAATATCTCAGCTCTGGAAGGGTCTAGAGCCTCCATTTTTGCACTCAGGTCTAAGTCCCATGGCCCTCTATCAGAATCCAGAGTTTCAAGAAGATTGGAGAAACTTATTTTTTCGCACAAAAAAAAAAACAAAAAACATAAGGGGTACCACTGTCGTTTTTTTTTTCGGGTCAAAATTTTGAGTTGCTCTGATCTTCTTGAAACTCTGGATTCTGATAGAGGGCCATGGGACTTAGACCTGAGTGCAAAAATGAGGCTCTAGACCCTTCCAGAGCTGAGATATTGAGATCTCACGTAGCATTTATGCCATTATAATTATCCCAATATCTCAGCTCTGTATGCCATTATAATTATCCCAATATCTCAGCTCTGGAAGGGTCTAGAGCCTCCATTTTTGCACTCAGGTCTAAGTCCCATGGCCCTCTATCAGAATCCAGAGTTTCAAGAAGATTGGAGAAACTTATTTTTTCGCACAAAAAAAAAAAAAACATAAGGGGTACCACTGTCGTTTTTTTTTTTCGGGTCAAAATTTTGAGTTGCTCTGATCTTCTTGAAACTCTGGATTCTGATAGAGGGCCATGGGACTTAGACCTGAGTGCAAAAATGAAGGCTCTAGACCCTTCCAGAGCTGAGATATTGAGATCTCACGTAGCATTTATGCCATTATAATTATCCCAATATCTCACCTCTGTATGCCATTATAATTATCTCAATATCTCAGCTCTGGAAGGGTCTAGAGCCTCCATTTTTGCACTCAGGTCTAAGTCCCATGGCCCTCTATCAGAATCCAGAGTTTCAAGAAGATTGGAGAAACTTATTTTTTCGCACAAAAAAAAAAAAAAACATAAGGGGTACCACTGTCATTTTTTTTTTCGGGTCAAAATTTTGAGTTGCTCTGATCTTCTTGAAACTCTGGATTCTGATAGAGGGCCATGGGACTTAGACCTGAGTGCAAAAATGGAGGCTCTAGACCCTTCCAGAGCTGAGATATGGAGATCTCACGTAGCATTTATGCCATTATAATTATCCCAATATCTCAGCTCTGTATGCCATTATAATTATCCCAATATCTTAGCTCTGGAAGGGTCTAGAGCCTCCATTTTTGCACTCAGGTCTAAGTCCCATGGCCCTCTATCAGAATCCAGAGTTTCAAGAAGATTGGAGAAACTTATTTTTTCGCACAAAAAAAAAAAAAAAAAACATAAGGGGTACCACTGTCGTTTTTTTTTCGGGTCAAAATTTTGAGTTGCTCTGATCTTCTTGAAACTCTGGATTCTGATAGAGGGCCATGGGACTTAGACCTGAGTGCAAAAATGGAGGCTCTAGACCCTTCCAGAGCTGAGATATGGAGATCTCACGTAGCATTTATGCCATTATAATTATCCCAATATCTCAGCTCTGTATGCCATTATAATTATCCCAATATCTCAGCTCTGGAAGGGTCTAGAGCCTCCATTTTTGCACTCAGGTCTAAGTCCCATGGCCCTCTATCAGAATCCAGAGTTTCAAGAAGATTGGAGAAACTTATTTTTTCGCACAAAAAAAAAAACATAAGGGGTACCACTGTCGTTTTTTTTTTTCGGGTCAAAATTTTGAGTTGCTCTGATCTTCTTGAAACTCTGGATTCTGATAGAGGGCCATGGGACTTAGACCTGAGTGAAAAATGAAGGCTCTAGACCCTTCCAGAGCTGAGATATTGAGATCTCACGTAGCATTTATGCCATTATAATTATCCCAATATCTCACCTCTGTATGCCATTATAATTATCCCAATATCTTAGCTCTGGAAGGGTCTAGAGCCTCCATTTTTGCACTCAGGTCTAAGTCCCATGGCCCTCTATCAGAATCCAGAGTTTCAAGAAGATTGGAGAAACTTATTTTTTCGCACAAAAAAACAAAAAAAAACATAAGGGGTACCACTGTCGTTTTTTTTTTTTGGGTCAAAATTTTGAGTTGCTCTGATCTTCTTGAAACTCTGGATTCTGATAGAGGGCCATGGGACTTAGACCTGAGTGCAAAAATGGAGGCTCTAGACCCTTCCAGAGCTGAGATATGGAGATCTCACGTAGCATTTATGCCATTATAATTATCCCAATATCTCAGCTCTGTATGCCATTATAATTATCCCAATATCTCAGCTCTGGAAGGGTCTAGAGCCTCCATTTTTGCACTCAGGTCTAAGTCCCATGGCCCTCTATCAGAATCCAGAGTTTCAAGAAGATTGGAGAAACTTATTTTTTCGCAACAAAAAAAAAAAACATAAGGGGTACCACTGTCGTTTTTTTTTCGGGTCAAAATTTTGAGTTGCTCTGATCTTCTTGAAACTCTGGATTCTGATAGAGGGCCATGGGACTTAGACCTGAGTGCAAAAATGGAGGCTCTAGATCCTTCCAGAGCTGAGATATTGAGATCTCATGTAGCATTTATGCCATTATAATTATCCCAATATCTCAGCTCTGTATGCCATTATAATTATCCCAATATCTCAGCTCTGGAAGGGTCTAGAGCCTCCATTTTTGCACTCAGGTCTAAGTCCCATGGCCCTCTATCAGAATCCAGAGTTTCAAGAAGATTGGAGAAACTTATTTTTTCGCACAAAAAAAAAACATAAGGGGTACCACTGTCATTTTTTTTTCGGGTCAAAATTTTGAGTTGCTCTGATCTTCTTGAAACTCTGGATTCTGATAGAGGGCCATGGGACTTAGACCTGAGTGCAAAAATGAAGGCTCTAGACCCTTCCAGAGCTGAGATATTGAGATCTCACGTAGCATTTATGCCATTATAATTATCCCAATATCTCACCTCTGTATGCCATTATAATTATCTCAATATCTCAGCTCTGGAAGGGTCTAGAGCCTCCATTTTTGCACTCAGGTCTAAGTCCCATGGCCCTCTATCAGAATCCAGAGTTTCAAGAAGATTGGAGAAACTTATTTTTTCGCACAAAAAAAAAAACAAAAAAAAACATAAGGGGTACCACTGTCGTTTTTTTTTTCGGGTCAAAATTTTGAGTTGCTCTGATCTTCTTGAAACTCTGGATTCTGATAGAGGGCCATGGGACTTAGACCTGAGTGCAAAATGAAGGCTCTAGACCCTTCCAGAGCTGAGATATGGAGATCTCACGTAGCATTTATGCCATTATAATTATCCCAATATCTCAGCTCTGTATGCCATTATAATTATCCCAATATCTCAGCTCTGGAAGGGTCTAGAGCCTCCATTTTTGCACTCAGGTCTAAGTCCCATGGCCCTCTATCAGAATCCAGAGTTTCAAGAAGATTGGAGAAACTTATTTTTTTCGCACAAAAAAAAAAAAAAACATAAGGGGTACCACTGTCGTTTTTTTTTTCGGGTCAAAATTTTGAGTTGCTCTGATCTTCTTGAAACTCTGGATTCTGATAGAGGGCCATGGACTAGACCTAGTGAAATGGAGACTCTAGACCAGACTTTAGACTCACGTAGCATTTATGCCATTATAATTATCCCAATATCTCAGCTCTGTATGCCATTAATAATTATCCCAATATCTTAGCTCTGGAAGGGTCTAAGAGCCTCCATTTTTGCACTCAGGTCTAAGTCCCATGGCCCTCTATCAGAATCCAGAGTTTCAAGAAGATCGGAGAAACTTATTTTTCGCACAAAAAAAAAAAAAAAAAAAAACATAAGGGGTACCACTGTCGTTTTTTTTTTTTTGGGTCAAAATTTTGAGTTGCTCTGATCTTCTTGAAACTCTGGATTCTGATAGAGGGCCATGGGACTTAGACCTAAGTGCAAAAATGGAGGCTCTAGACCCTTCCAGAGCTGAGATATGGAGATCTCACGTAGCATTTATGCCATTATATTAATCCCAATATCTCAGCTCTGTATGCCATTATAATTATCCCAATATCTGAGCTCTGGAAGGGTCTAGAGCCTCCATTTTTGCACTCAGGTCTAAGTCCCATGGCCCTCTATCAGAATCCAGAGTTTCAAGAAGATCAGAGAAACATATTTTTCGCAAAAAAACAAACAAACAAAACAAACAAACAAAAAAAAAACATAAGGGGCACCACTGTCGTTTTTTTTTCGGGTCAAAATTTTGAGTTGCTCTGATCTTCTTGAAACTCTGGATTCTGATAGAGGGCCATGGGACTTAGACCTGAGTGCAAAAATGGAGGCTCTAGACCCTTCCACAGCTGAGATATGGAGATCTCACGTAGCATTTATGCCATTATAATTATCCCAATATCTCAGCTCTGTATGCCATTATAATTATCCCAATATCTTAGCTCTGGAAGGGTCTAGAGCCTCCATTTTTGTACTCAGGTCTAAGTCGCATGGCCCTCTATCAGAATCCAGAGTTTCAAGAAGATTGGAGAAACTTATTTTTTCGCACAAAAAAAAAACAAAAAACATAAGGGGTACCACTGTCGTTTTTTTTGGGTCAAAATTTTGAGTTGCTCTGATCTTCTTGAAACTCTGGATTCTGATAGAGGGCCATGGGACTTAGACCTGAGTGTAAAAATGGAGGCTCTAAACCCTTCCACAGCTGAGATATGGAGATCTCACGTAGCATTTATGCCATTATAATTATCCAAATATCTCAGCTCTGTATGCCATTATAATTATCACAATATCTCAGCTCTGGAAGGGTCTAGAGCCTCCATTTTTGCACTCAGGTCTAAGTCGCATGGCCCTCTATCAGAATCCAGAGTTTCAAGAAGATCGGAGAAACTTATTTTTTTCGCAAAAAAAAAAACAAACAAAAAACATAAGGGGTACCACTGTCGTTTTTTTTTTGGGTCAAAATTTTGAGTTTCCCTGATCTTCTTGAAACTCTGGATTCTGATAGAGGGCCATGAGACTTAGACCTGAGTGCAAAAATGAGTCTCTAGACCCTTCCAGAGCTGACATATTGAGATCCCACATAGAATTTATGCCATTATAAATATCTCAATATCTCAGCTCTGGAAGGGTCTAGAGACTCGAATTTTTGCACTCAGGTCTAAGTCTCATGGCCCTCTACCAGAATCCAGAGTTTCAAGAAGATCAGAGAAACTCCAAATTTTGACCCACCGATAATATTATGATTACGATAATAAATTAAAATATGATAACAAATAACAGCTTGCAATATCAAGCTGCAAAACAGACAATTTTTGTACAGATAAAATAACGAGATGGTCCTCGCTGTAGAACATGAAATCCTCCCACCTTTCATATACCTAAACCTACCCATCTCTGTCCCCTGATCCCTAACCCCACCCCTAATCCTACCCATCTCCCCCGATCCCTAAGCCCACCCAATCCAACCCATCTCTGCCCCCTGATCCCTACAATCAAGTTACAAAGGCTGTGCCCGCTCCTATTTTAAAAGTGTGCTGAAAATGTGAAGTAAATCCTGATGAAAGACCATTGTGTACAGAATTTGATGCATGCAGAATTCTGGTTACAATGACAGATAGACACGATAAGAGACATTTAAGCATTTATTCTTTTTATTTATACACTACCTCAGAAGAGCATATGCCGCACGGTGTTCCCTTTGAATAATTTCAAAAAGCACTGCAGTCTTAAAAATTACAAAATGTTAAATACAAAATGTACATGAAACAACAATACAAGGCTCCGTAAACATTAACTGAACCTGTACTTTTATTTTACAAACCATCCAAGCAACCCAAACTTTAGGAATGACATCCATTTCAAAGTATCAAAAATAGAGTTCTGGTGTCTGTGTTGTCATCTGCATGTAAAATGGGAACACATTGTTCCATCTTTGGTTTCTAAAGAGTGAAAATAGGTGCAAATCGTGGGACCCTGCTTCATCCCAGAACTCCCCATCAGATTGTTTGATTGTTTTTCTGTCTTGATTCTCAAAAAACACTATACCTAAATCAAACTCAAACCATGACACACATTCTCTAAAATTTAATTTTAACACAAGTTAAGGCTTTCCTATGTAGATTTAATAGTTTAAATTAAATAGTCAAAAGTGGCATTAAACATACCTGTCAATATATGTAAGGGTTTACATACAACAAAATATATATACTTACATACAGTATAGATGCAAAAATAACAAGCGAACCTGCTATTTGTATGTTTAAAAATGTCATACCATCATTATTGTCCATTCGTTGCATAGCCTTATGTGTCAGTGTGCTTTTACACCATTTAAATTCAAAGTTTTTTTAAAGATACAAAAAACAAATATTTACAATTCATTGGATATAAACTGACAGAAGCGCAAACACACAAAACCGTTAAGACGCTTGCTCTGTGCATGAACAGACACATCTCGCCACAGAACTCTTGTCTGGCATATTACTCTATGAAGAAACATCTCTACAGCATCTAGTCTAGAGGCATCAAGGTTTTCTTTTTTCCTTTTCTTTCTTATAGGCAGAAGGCAGGTTTATAGTGCATAGCAGTTCTTTTCTCTTCAAACATAATTAACAGTCATGGGTACAGCTGTCAAGATAAGAAAAAAATCTTACTTCAATTGTGCCAGTTTTCATGAAAAAAAAAATGGCAAAAACAACTGTAATCTCCAAATCAAAATTTTAAGGCAAGAAACCAATACAAATTCATAGATTTGTTGGCGTCAAACGGCATCTGCTCTGGCAGTGTCCGCCGCCTGTGTCCCAAAAAGTGAAGTACAGAGGAAACCTGCCTGAAAATAGCTTTTGTCCACATGAGAGCAAATTATGAGCGCTACAATAATCTAAGATGGGCTGATAGATTTGGACGCTAGTTTGATTTTCAACCTTTATGAAAAGTCCTAGAATACAGAAGGGACACAAACTGAGAGGAGCTAGCAAGTCACTCTTATAGTAACAGATAATTCACTTGTTGATTGTCAGGACTCAGGACATTATTCCTACATCAAACATATATATATATATATATAAATATATATATATATATATATATATATATTTTTTTTTTTCCAATGCATGTGTATGCATATTTTTTTTTCTCTGATTAAAGGCACAACACAAGTCTCAGCATAGTCAACATACATACATACATATAGTCATAGTCAAGTATATATAGTCAAGCCCAAAATTATTCATACCCCTGGCAAATTCTTAAAATTCTTACTTTTATTCAACCAGCAAGTTTTTTCTTGATTGGAAATGACACAGGCGTCTTCCAGAAGTCAATAAGACGATGTACAAGAGGAATGATTGTGGAAAAAATTATTACTCATCTTTTATTTACATTTGAACAAAAATTGGCATGTCAAACATGATTCATACTCTTTGCAAACTGTCACAGTCTATGGGAAAATCCAAAGATCTATACCTTTCCAAATAAGCTTCCAAAAGCAATACCCTGGTTCATTGGAAATAGTTGTTATAATCAACTCAGCAGGTGAAAAACAAACTCTCTGCTGTTGGTTTGTGGACAGTCATGGCTAGGACAAATGAGCTCACTGAGGACCTGCGGCTGCGCATTGTGGCTGCTCACAAGTAAGGAAAGGGCTATGAGACCATATCTAAATGTTTTGAAGTTCCTGTGACTACAGTGCAAAGTATTATTAAAAAATACAAGACGTTCCACAATCTGAAAAAAATCTGAGGTTCGTGGTCGGAAGCCAAAAGTGACACCTGTGCTGGCCAGGAGGATAGTGAGATAAAAAGGTAAAGATAAGGTAAGGTACAGGTGAAGAATCCAAGGATCACCACCAAGGCCTCTACGCTGTAGACTACACGTTGGTTTTAATTTATTAATTTACTTTACTTCTGTGTTTTTTTACACGTTGATGCCCCCAGAGGGATCGTGAAACCTGAGGGAGTGGTTCTAGCAGACCAATCACAGTGCTTGCGTCCACAGAGAACTGACCCGTTGTTACATTTTTGAGAGAGGTGCACGTCAGGGTACACGCGCTACACACAGCCTATGACGTAGCTACAGCGGGAGGTCGACACAGAAGGATAAAATGGGCTTTAGGCACACAAAAGCCCGCTCGGCCTTTGCAAATGCTCATGTGGACAAAGAAGAAGACTTCTCGTCTTATGTTTTATGGTCTGATGAAATTAAATTGAATTGTTTTGCCACAATGATGTAGCCTTTATTTGGTGTAAAAAAGGAGAAGCCTTCAACCCTAAGAACACCATCCCCACTGTCTAACATGGTGGTGGGAATCTAATGTTTTGGGGTTGTTTTTCAGCCGGTGGACCAGGGAACCTAATCACAGTAAACGGCACCATGAAAAAAAGAGCAATACAACAAAATTCTCAACAACATCAAGCAGTCTGCAGAGAAACTTTAGGTGGAAACAGTGGACATTTCAGCACAACAATGACCCGAAACACACAGCAAAAGTGGTGAAGAAATGGTTAGTAGACAAAACCATTCACATTTTGCAGTGGCCCAGCCCTGAAATAAATCCCATTGACAATCTGTGGAGGGAGTAAAGATCAGGGTGATGGCAAGGAGAACCTGAAAGAGTTGGAGCTCATCGCTAAAGATGAATGGCCAAAAATACCAGTGGAGACATGCAAAAAGCTGGTCAGCAATTATAGCATTTGATTGCTGTAATAGCCAATAAAGGCTTTTCTATTGATTATTTAGATGGGTATGAATCATTTTGGACATGCCACTTTTTGTTCAAATGTAAATAAAAGTGTCATTTCTAATCAAGAAAAAAACTTGCTGGTTGGATAAAAGTAAGAATTTTAAGTCAGAATTTGCCAGGGGTATGAATTATTTAAGGCTTGGCTGTGTATGTATATATATATTAGGGTTGTAACGATATGAGATTTTCACGGTATGATAATTGTCTCCGAAAAATATCAGGGTTTCACGGTATATGGTATTAAAGAAACATTATTTATTATTATTATAATCATAAGCTACAATGACCCTTAAATAAATGAAAACAGATAGGGTTTTTTGGTTGAACACATGGTTTACTAAAACAAACTTTTTAATGAAAAAAAAGTATGAGTCTACCTTTTGAAAAAAATAAGAAAGAAAAAATAAATCTCTCATTTGAACAAACATGCTTAATCAATTGAATTCATAAAACTTATTTTTATGATAGAGATAATAGAGTCTTATGAAATTAATTTTATTTTCTCAGAAATTCTGGGTTGTCTGATATAATTTGTCTGGATTCTACGATTTAGTACAAATATATTATTGAAAATGCAATCAAATAAAATGTAACAGCTTTTGGTTGTGTCTGCAGATCTGCAAAACAGAGGTTTACTAAATTAAAACAGACAAAAAAACTATTATTTCTTAAATAACGTTTGAATAAACTTTATTATTATTGTTGTTGTTGTTATACAAGTTGGCTACATTCTATTGTGGTAATATATTTCTTTTAGCTAAACCAAACATTTATTTTGACAGTTGTACTAAACTCCTATGAGTTTCAGTCAGAGTGTATTTGATGATTGATTCTTTTAGATAAAATTATGAAATGCTCATTTATTTGTATTTTTCGTTGGGGGATAGAGATTAGAATTCGCAACCTCTGTCTCAGACATGTTCTCCGCTGTGCATGTATAGATGGAGTCTAAGCAGTTAAGTGGAAAGAAGTTGCAGATGCGCAGGTGAGATCTGGTTTAATTTTTTTCCAAAACCTTGGATAAGCAAATGTTCACGATATGATAATCGTACATGTCAATATCGCGATAAACCGCCATATCGGTATACGTTACAACCCTAATATATATATATATATATATATATATATATATATATATATATATACACATATACATACACTGGTATATATATGTGGACTTGATTCTCTTCAGACCTTTTGGGACGGTAATGTGTTCATCTTCCCATCAACTGTACAAAACGTGTTATCTTAAGAGTCTAAGAACAATTCCTTTGACTTTTAAAGCACAGCACTGTGAAAGTAGGATTGGACTAACACAATTCACAGCATTCCAGAACACAAGATGAAGCTCAGCTACTTCTAAGTATAAAATACACACACTGGATTTAACCATGTCCTCATAAAAAAAAAGAAAGAAGAAAAAACTAATATAAATTCTCAGCAGAAAACCTATCAACGATCACAGCTACTATATAAGGCATTTGTTCAACCTGAAGAGGAAATGGGGCAATCATTAAACATTATCTACACAGCTCATAAAGGTTACTAGACATGTGGAATGTTGCATATTATTACTACAGCGCCTGAGGGCCCGTCCACTAGAGGGCAGCACTGAGAGAATGTGTACTGGAAAAGGCGGCGTTTCCGCTGGTAAGAAGGCGAAACGTGGGCATCTATCACGGTTTCGAGCAGCCCTTGGCTATCCCACTAAGGTGACTGTAAAATTGCTGCATATTCCGGTCAGGGATGAGGTGCTCGACTGCATAGCTAGCCAATCTGAGGGGTGAATCTGCAAGCCGCAAATAATAATACATCATGCTGTCAGAGAGCCCTGAATTATTGGTTTTACTTCCAAAAGAATGAATCCAAGTTTACCCACTCAACCATGTCTTCACATGTGTAAAGTACACCTGATTTTGCATACAGTGTTTAGCTGTGTTCATGAATCAAGAGTAAGTAATAACAGTTGTTTAAATTGCTTCAGGATCCACACTGGGAAGGTGGTTTTTAGCCTACTGGGGTTAAACTCTGGGTGAAATCTCACCGACCAGCTCTGGAGTCCTGTGAAGAGTCTCTTTGTCGAGTCTAATGTGGGGTGTTGTGGGTTAGGACTGACTGTGTGCAGATGGAGAGCCCCCATGAGCCCCTGGGGCCTGAGACATGTCTCTGCCTATGATCTCATTCACTGAAAGACACAAAAAGAGACATTATTTACATTTAGCGAAAAAGAAAGTGAAAAAGACTATTTCAAAGACTGATATGGCAGGAGGTACACTACCGTTCAATAGTTTGGGGTTGGTAAGATTTTTATTTTGTTTTGTTTTTTGAAAGAAGTCTGCAAAATATTATTACAATTAAAACTTTTCATTTGAACTTTTAATGTCATTTATTTCTGATGTCAAAGCTGAATTTTCAGCATCATTGCTCCAGTCTTTATGATAATAAATTATTCTATGCTGATCTGGTGCGGCTCAGAGAAACATTTCTTAATATTTTTAGTAAACTAAGATACATTATTTGAAATAGAACATGTCCTTTCTAAATAGAAGCATTATTTCTCAAAGAGAAAAAAAAAGGTCATACTGATGATTTAAAAAATCATTTCTGCACCTAACCACTGAAAGGCAGTGTTGAGCTATGTAAAGTCAAGTGCAGACATCATCCTTAAGGGCTGATAGAAATAAAAGACAAGTGAAAGAAAAAAAAAAGAAATTTGGTAAGTCACTACTCAGAAAACAGTTGTGTGCGAATGTGGGTCTGTGTGTTTAAGTTCTGACAGCAGCAGTCTTATTTAGATGACCACAACACATCCTCCGTTTCTTTTATTCCTAAGCTTTAGTGCAGGCAGTCGCATCAGTTCATTATGAGTTTAATGGCCTTTGATTACGTTTCCTCTTGCCTGTTTGGCTTGGGCTTTTAGAGCACTATGAAATGCCTGTATAAAATTGATCCATTTGTTGAAACACATGTTCTATCCCAGAAGACAGTGGAGCAAGTGTGGTAATTACTTTAGCAGGCAGCGAGACTGATGTTAAGCAAGCAGCAGTTTGTCCCAGCAGGATTCTGATTAATGCAATGGAAATGTGACCATATCTCCACATGCTCTACAGGATAGTGGATTTTCTCATATAGCATATAACGTCTTGTTTTAGCAAGCACGACGATATTGCTGCCATGACAAAATCAGTCAATGACAATCATAATACAAAAGTTCATCCTATATATATGGAGAAAAAAACAACAGAGTGAGAGAGAAACTAGGGCAAAGTTGGTTCATTACTTTATGGAAAAAATGATTGTTCCTTAAGAGAGATGCCGAGTTTTGACACAATCACCACAACATTCAATCACCAGATTTCCAAGTTTGTCATCGGAGTAAAAAACATCTATAAAAGGTGATGACAAATCTCGAGGGAAAAGCCGAGGAGCAGATAAACAGGTCTGACTGTTGAAGGGGGCCTCAGGTATCATTCATTTGGGAGCTTGCCTCTGCAAGCGAGTTAATAATCCCTGCATTCCTTGACTAACTGGGATGGACCATGTTTCACCACATTTTCCAACAGAACTAAAAAAAGGTGAGTTCAGTAATAGTGAACAAATATTGCCTACACAGGATGGTAGACGTATATAACGGCATAAACAGTCATTTGGTAAAGACATCAAAAGAGAGCTGGGCTTGGTGATAAAAATAGCATCAAAGGTAAATTAAAGAATATGTGCGTTCAAATGTGAAATATGGCAGAGGGTGTAACAAAATAAGTGGCAGAACACCATGTAAGGGACAGTGCTGATCTGCTCGGTAAATCAAAATAATGAGCATCTACTATTATAAATAGTCCTTGTGTAAGGTGAATATTTAAAGCAGTTGTGTAGTGTGCATTAGTGTGCAATGCTACTGATGTTTGTGATTGCTTACACATTTTTTGACTTTTGGTGTTTAAAAAAATCTAAATGTCACGAGAACTAACTATAGCGCCATCACATTAGTATCGTTCAGGTTACGCGTGCCACATTTGCATAAGTATTGTAGTTATTTGTGTTTACTGAAGATTATATCTTTTGTTGCTTTGTGCAGTGTTTTATTAGTGTTTTTATTCATGTTGATTAGGTTTAGACTATTCACAATTATTTTGTGTGTTCAAAGTTTAGCGCTGTTTTGGTACATTTCTCATGTGGTTGATGTTATTATTTTGTGATGGGTTTTTGTGTGAAAGTTGCATGTCTGAGTGTATGTGTTGTGTTTCAAATGCCCAGCCGCTGTCAGCAGATCATCCTGTTGGCGTAGGCGGCTCTTCCTCTTGCATGAACACTCTTCACACATGCAGACCTGCACTGGGCTGATTGTGAATTCTGCTTTAAAAGCCACTCAACGTGCTGTCTGCCTCTCACTGCCGCAGCAAACAATCTAACAATCTCACTCACACACACACACACACACTGCACAAACCGGCACTGCACAACCTCACACACATTGTAGTAGACTGATACAATTGAAACATACTGAGCAAACATAAATGTCAGCATCTTCTGCACACTTCTTACAATAATTTGCAACTCTCATCAAAGGTGTTTAAGACATATTAAACAAAACAAATGAATTATAGTGCAAATTCCACTAAATGTGCCATAAACGGACTTAACTTTTGAAGATATTTTAAAAGCAATAATAAAATAAAAGTTATTTTAAATTTGAATTTAATGGCACAATATGGTTTAATTTAGCGATTGCCATGGAGCATTAAACATGCACACTTAAACATCTGGTAAAGAGAGAAAAAAAAGAAAAAGAAAAAGTATGTCAGTACACAGTCAGTCAATAAATCCAGACAGCTATTTAATCAGCGTCTGTGGTGTGGCTGTGGTATTGGCAGATTTTTAAGGGTATCGTTTTTTTAGAGAAGTCTAATAAGTCATCTGCCACGGTATTTACTCTACTTTTGAAGAGGACTTTCCTATTTTAAAACGCTATTTTCCTGTCTCCTCCTAGATCAAAAGTTTTCTTTTCTCACTTTTTCCATTTTGTGTGACACAAAAGCACACTGTAGTTTCTCATGTTCATTCAAACACACACATGCACGCTGCAGTTTCAATGCATGCTCTCTTTGTTCAAACGTTTGGACTAGTTTGGAAAGCAAGTCACCTCACACAGAGTAGCCAAAATTCTGGATTTACAAGTCGTTCCATTCCGATTACAGTTGCTTACTGTGAATAACATTTAATATTTAATATAATATAACACAGCACAAAGTACAAATCTCAACAACACATTGAGGGAGTGAGACCTGAGCTCTGTCGATATTAGCGATGCATCTGAATACTAGTGAAATACGGGAAGTTACTGTGCAATATATTGCAATATAGCAGCAACTGACTTGAGAGGTTTCAACATCGTCTTTCCCCACATGTAAGAAAGCATGATTCATTCTTATCTCTTTCGCACAATGCTTGAGAGTCTCAGCGAAGAGCCTTTAAAAAGGGATCCTCTGCTGGATGAGTGGAAGGGGCCATCCCTTATTAACATATAATATACAGGGTCTGAGTCTGAGAGCTCGCGACAGCAAAACTCTGAGCTAGGGTAAATGATATTGTTTGACGTGGACTGTCCCAAGACTGTGAATCACTGGACTAGCCGCTACACTGGCTGACCGTTAAACAAGGCACTTTCAAGATGGCTGTCACTTTCTGACTAAATGGTTACTGGATCAAACTATTTTTTTTTCTTTTAACTTAAGAGGAAATACACTCATTTGTTCCCACACAAGTTAGCCCTACTGAGTGACAGCTTAATTTAAGCAAAATTTGCAATCCCTTTACCAATTCTGGATTAGTTTATAAATGTTGTGCATTTTACTTGCATAAAAAAATACTAAAAAAAATAAAAAAAATAAATAAACTGAAAATTTTAAACTGTATTTAGAAATGAACATGAGTTGCAAACTTGCAAAAGTTAAAAAAATGAACCCATTTCCTAAAATAGGAGCTATAAAATGTAATTCCATTGTAGGTGAGATCCTGATGATATATATATTTTGTTCTATTTTCAAAGCAGTGACTGTGTTGTGTTATGATGGAAAGTATTATACTAGGTAAGACTGACCTCATCAGCCAGAGCAACTGATAGAGAACATCTTTTCCATTTAGGAAAAAAAGTTGTTGTCGACGAACTGATCTGTAGCTTCAAAATTACAGATAGTGAAATGTGAAATCTAGACTGTTTCATGAACAGGGTGCTTTTTTCCCAACCCCTTATGAAGTCGGCAACAATGTACAGTAAAGCTACACAACTCCAAAAAAGAGTGTGCAAGTAAAAGAGGCAAATGGTGGCTGAGAGAGCACAAAGGGAAGAGTTAGTTTGATCTGTGAATCATATAGTGGATTCCCCATCTAAAGAGTCAGCAAGTGATTCACCCCCATTTTCTTCGACCAGTAGGTTTCAGCAACCTCTTTAACATGTTTTACATGATTAATCACTCACTTTAACGATCAGTACAGCATAAAAAAACTGCAGTACCAGTGTAGGTGCCGTGAAAAACTCAAGCCAATTCGTCACGTTTTAATGTGTGCTTCTTTTTCAATCTTTCGAGCTCTTTCAGAGTGAGTAGATTAGACCAGGTGAATAAAACAAAATGTTCCTAATGAAAGTTCAGGAGGAGCACATTCTTATAACTAAGATGATGATGATCAAAGCACACAGTGCATACACAGCCACATGCTGCACTCCTTACCATAATTAATATTTATTTATCTGTCCTTTCTTCGCGTGGGACATAAAATAAGATTTTTGAAAAATGCCTTGAAATTGTAATTTGTTTTAAAATGCATTAAACCTGTGAGGTTACAAATATTCATCAAAATATTTTTTGCTACTCAGTAGTCAGAAAATTTAACAGAAACAACAACACATAAAACAAAAGAACGTTTTAAAATTCCACTCAAAACATACACATAATAAGTAGGGCCCTTTGAAATCAGTTTATTTATTTATTTTTCAAATTCCATTAAAATATTTTGGGAATTAAATTTTAGTAATCAAAAAGCATGTCTAATTAATTGAAATCATAGAACTTATACAATTGAACCTCTATTCATTACAAGTTTAACAAAAACTGTTGTTTAGTTCCCTATGTAAAACATTTATTTCTCTTCTGAAATTTCGTTTTATTTTTACCAAATTCTTTTGTTTTCTGTTTTAAGGTTTTCTGGATTGCATTTTAATGGTTGAGTTAAATTTTAGTAAATCAAAAAGAATGTCTAATTTTAATATATATATATATATATATATATATATATATATATATATATATATATATATATATATATATATATATATATATAAAATATGCATATATATCTTTTTTTTTCCTTTTTTTTTCTATTCTCTTCTGGCAATCACATATTGGCATAAAACATTTATTTCATTTTGGGCCTGTCATCGAATAAATTTATTTGGTAACACTTTACAATAAGGTTCATTAGTTAACATTAGTTAATGTATTTACTAACATGAACTAACCATGAGCAATACATTTGTTACTGCATTTGTTCATCTTTGTTAATGTTAGTTCATGAAAATACAGCTGTTCATTGTTTGTTCATGTTAGTTCATGGTGCATTAACTAATGTTAACAAGATTTTAATCAAGTATTAGTAAATGTTGAAAATAACATTAACAAAGATTAACAAATGCTGTATATGTGCTATTCATTATTACAACATATTACCTAATGTAGTTAACTAATGTTAACTAACGAACCTTATTGTAAAGTGTTACTATTTATTTTTTCAAAATAAATTCAAAATGATTGCGATAAACAATAATATTGTCTTTCTGAGACCATTTACATCTAAAATAATGATAATGGCATGATGATACAGGTAGGCTACACCTTTTCAAAGATAAATAAAGTTTTATTTCTAAAGACGTATTTAAAACACTGAAAATGGAAAACATTTTAAATATCCACAATAAATGAACAAAACAACCAAAAACAATAAAAGCAATTGACTCTTAGTCTCTGTTAACAAAACGTGCACTTGAATAAATACCAAAAGCAATAAATAAAATGGATGTAAACAAAACCGCGCTGCGCAGCACTCTGTTGTGTTGTGACTGCACGTCTCTAGATGAAGGGCCCGGCAAGGCCCGAGGATAGTGTCGGGGTCGGGTCAAGTTCGGGCTCGGGCAGAGAATAAGCTCTAGTTTACTCCTCCTAGGCTAAGGAACCAAGAGTTGTCATCCAGCCTCTTTGGTAGAGAGAGAGATACGAGGAAAACAAACAAGCACACAAATGGAAATTATCACGGCCGGAAAAATTATCCGAGTTAAATTTTTAATTGTGCAAATTGTGTAATTGATATATTGACTATTCGCGACAGGCCTATTTCATTCATATGAAATTAAACAAACTTTTTTGTTTTAGCAATTGAGCAAGCCGGCTGCAACTAACTGCCGAGCTGACAGGATAGCAGACTCGGGTAAGAAGACCGGTGGAGGTCGTGTATTTACATTAACGACTCTTGGTGTACAAATACCACTGCAGTTGAACAGCTTTGGTGCCCTGATGTGGAATTCTTGCAGCTTAAATGCAGACCATTCTACATTCCCTGTGAATTCAGTATTGTTGACATTTGTGCGATCTACATTCCGCGCTGATGCAAAATACAAAACTAGCGTTAACAAGGTTTCATGACTTTCCCTCCTCTTATACCCCTGCTATATCCCGAAGGCCAGATCCACTAGGCCCTTAATTAGGTCTGTTAGGACGTGGCCTGATGATGCAGTCCCCAGACTCCAGGATTGCTTTGACTCCACCGACTGGGACATTTTTAGAGGACTGGAGGTGTCTGACACCGGGCTCTCTGGAAGAATTCACTGAATCAGTTTTGGATTACATCAACTTCTGTATGGATACCATTGCTCTCTCGAAGCAGGTCTGTGTAGCTCAAATTCTGGGTGACACCAAAACTAAAAACATTAAATAACCCCAGGGATATAGCTTATAGATCTGGGGACACTGAGTCATACAGGGCAGCTCTTAGAAGGGGCATCAGATATGCCAAATTGGCATACAAGTACCGCATTGAGGCCCACTTTTACAACTCCTCAAACCCCTGGCAGGTGTGGGAGGGCATAAGGGCAATCACAGACCAAGGGAGTGACATCCCTCCCTGTCAACAGTTGTGCCACCTTAGTTATACGTAGAACTTAACATCTTTTATGCCCACTTTGACAGAGCTAACAAAGACTCTGTGTTGCTCCCTCTCCCCATAATTACGTTGCGCTAGTCTTGTGCACTCATGATGTCAGACTTTTTCTACGCAACATCAATCCAAGGAAAGCAGCAGGACCAGATGGAGTACAGGGTTGGGTGCTTAAAGACGGTCTTCACTACCATCTTTAATCTGTCGCTGGCGACCTCATTGTTTCCTGCATGCTTGAAATCAGCCATAATAGTTCCAGTCCTCAAACAGTCTAATGTCGCAAGCCTGAATGACTACAGGTCAGTGGCACTCACCTCCATCATTGCAAAATGTTTTGAGAGACTGGTCATCACACAGATAAAAACTGCCATACCACCCTCACTAGATCAATACCAGTTTGCATACAGGAAGAACAGGTCAACAGAGGATGCCATAGCTATTGTGTTACACACTTTGCTAGAACATCTAGAGCACAAGAACACATATGCTGAGGCTTCTCTTTGTCGATTTCAGTTCAGCATTTAACACAATCTTGCCAAATAAACTTTGTAACAAACTACATGGACTTGGACTAGGCACCACATTATGTAACTGGATACTGGACTTTCTAGCAAACCGCACACAATATGTCAGCCGAACACAATATGTCAGAGTAGGCAAGCACACTTCCTCCACCCTGATTATTAAAACCGGGGCTCACTTTTCACACATGAATGCAGTTCTTTCTCCCCATCCAACGATGTAATAAAATTTGCCGATCAACACAACAGTGCTCTGCCTCATCACCGGGAAAAACCGAGACAGGCGAGAGGTCCCACTGCTGGTGGTAGTGTTGTCAAAATATTGATATTTCGATAAATATCGATACTGAAATATCTGAACGATACCAATACTAATTTCCCGAAGTATCGATACTAGCCGAGCGGTCACTTTCAGTTTCACTTCTCTCCAAAGGCGCGTTGACAAACACCACACATGATGCACTCGTCTCATTCGCTCTGGTTAAATATAGCAAAAGTGAAGTTAATGTCAGAGAATAGCGCGGACATGCATTCAAAACAGACTGCGTGCAGACATCTCAGAGAATAGCGTAGACACGCGCTACACACTGCGAACGAGGCAAGTCGCAGAATAGCGCGGACAAGCATTTAAAACACACCAAGAGCAGGCATGTCGGAGAATGAAAACAGACTCAAGGAACAGGCTCCAGAGGTACCTTTAAGCAGCATATATGCTCAGCATCATGGGTGTTTGTTGTTTTGAAAAACCTGCCCCCACTGCTAATTAAAATCCTAAAAGAAATACTCTTTTCATTTGAACTTTTCTGAACACATTAATCAAGATGGCCTAGTATTGTTGTTGATATGAGTCCGTGTTGTCTAGTTTTTTCACCGTTTTCTTAAAGTTAACATGATCTGACTGATGAATCTTAGACAATTAAATATTGTAACTGTGGTCAAATGTAAATTAGCTTGTGCCTATTTAACTTTATTATTTAATTCTGCAATTTGCCTTCATAGCGATTATCATCAATTTGATTACACAGATACTAATTAAACTAAATAGACAATGGCATCTCTTAATTCAATAATTAAATGCCTTTAACTGAAAATTAAATGTTCAATCTTATTACTATACATTACTGACACTCTATCCTCCAATTTGATTACAGTATATTTTAATCTTTGATAACAGTAGGTAATAAAAATACAACGGATAATGTTAGCTCTGGTCCAATTAAAAAATATTAACAAATAGAACTCAGGACATTTTTGTTCATGTAAAATATACCTCATTGTCATGTTCTAGACTTGTTATATTTAGCTTTAAATAAAAAAAAACTCCCCCCTTAATATTGTGGCAGTTTTTTTTCTTTCGTGGTATCGAATATCGATATTTTTCAAGGTATTGTATCGAAGTTAGAAATTCTAGTATCGTGACAACACTAGCTGGCGGCATGGTGCAGCAGCAACAACTTGACCCTCAACACAAAGACAACCAAAGAAATCATTGTGGATTTCCGCAAGACTGGACAGTTAAACCATTCTCCACTCCTCAATGGAAATGAGGTGGTCGAGAGGATCTCTGGTTTTAAGTTTTTAGGTGTGACTGTGAAAACCACAGCGAAAGCCCAATAGTGCCTCTTCTTCCTCAGGAAGCTGAAGTGGGCAAAACTGCCCCAGAGATCAACTTTTACCACTGTGCAGTAGGGAGTGTGTTGACCTACTGGTTACTGGTGTGGTTTGCTGCCTGCACCAGCTCAGAGAAGGAGGCCCTACACAGAGTGTTGAGAGTGACAGGAAGGATCAATGGGGTCACTCTCCCAGACATCCCAACTGTGTACCCTCCAATGAACTGAGTGAAGAACATTCTCCAGGACCATTTACATCCACCACATCACCTCTTCCCATCTCCCCCATTCCCCATCAGACATCCCTCTGTGACATAATGTTTCTGTTCATACACCCTGAATACCTGTGATCTGCACTCCAACAACCTTACCTTTACTAGATGGGTTAAATTAGGTACAAAGTTAAATGTGATTTAAATTTAATTTATGGGGACACATATTGATATGGAAAATGGGCGAGCAACTTAAAACTATAAGCCTGTCAGTTTTTTGCTCTAAAAACTTTCCGTTGTTATCTGTAAACAATAACAAAGTAAACTGAACTTGAACTTGTCAAACAAAGTGAGCTTTGCACAAAAGAGCTTTACTCTTAAAATTAAAACGGAAGAAAAATGTGGATTATCCCTTAAAAGATAAAGCTTTAATCATAATTTATTAATATTAGTGTTAGTATTATTATTATTATTATTATTATTACATAGAGAAGTAGCTAAATTGTACTGTACAACTTTAATATATTTCGGTCACAATTTCAAGCTAAACTCAAATTCCATATTAGGCTAAACAGTAAATTCAGTTTTTTGACTGGATTTCGCGATTCGTCCATGTTTTTCGCATCATGGAAATCATACTGCACTAAATAAGGTGAAAATGTCACGCAAGAGAATGATTAAATCTGAGTTGGAGTTTCCTAGTCAGGGAGCACACCCATGTCACATCAATTCCCAAGGATCTTTGCACCATGCTACATCTCTGTAGCCAAACACCACAGCATTGCAAACTGGACCGACCACAATGCCGCTGCACGCCTCCGCCAAGACCTCAGAATTATGCTCCTGAAACTAATTGTACGGAAAGATGACACAAAACCAGGTTTCCACTGGATTCAGAAGAGTTCTCTGATTGTGTTTAACGAGCTGTATTTGGCCCAGAGCTATGTTTTTTCCCTTCTACACTCTCTTTTTCCCCAGAGATGAGGAGTTGTGTTATTAATTTGACAGTCATTTACCACTGGCTAAAGACTACAGACCTGGGATATGTTGCACAATGAAGTTTCCGTACCCACAAACGGAAAGAGGAAAACAGACACAAGTAACAGATGAGGGCAGCAGACGATAAAAGGAAATACACGTTATAAGGAGCCGTTCAGAAAAACTGATTATAGTTACTTTAGTAAATTCCAAATTAAAACTCTCATCCAATGGCGAAACAGACTGACACTCATATATTAGCTCTGGGTTTGTGTACAGTACGACAGGGATACGGGACCCGAAGACAGCAGGCTTTTGCCTATTATTAACCCAGATCAGTGCACTCATGCCGGGCTGGCAGCTGCACACAGACGTCCACGAGAACAAAGCAGCACAAGCACACTCCTGCGTACACATCTCAAATACAGACCTCTGGGAGGAAATTAATTAAATACAATTGACATTAAAAAGAGAGGAGAGGAGAGAAGAGATGAGGCAAGAGAAAAGAGAAGTGACTAAGACTAGAGTAAGTACTGACACACTGTTCCTCCTGTTCAGCATGAGGGAACTAATCCAAACTCATCAGGGAAAATATGGCACCCAACTCCTTATGCTCGCCTAACACAGCACACACACACACACACACACACACACATATGACCTGGCCTCCTCAGCACATAAGCAGTCTACATTTAATCATGGATATCATATTGAGAGATACACGCAGTGGTACGAATAGTAGACTGCTCAAATTACAATACTCTTTTAATAACGATATTCTATTCCTTCTATGACCTTTCTGTTTGAGAGTGTGTGTGTTTGTGTCAATTCCCTGCTTTTTTGTCATCCATCTGTCAGTCTGTCTGTAGCCCCTCCCCAACACCACCTGCAACGAGTCTTTGACATCACCTGTGCCATCTGTTCACACACACAAACACACACAGCCATATTTGTCCATGAAAAACCCCAAACCGTTTCAGCCCTTTAATATTAGCTTTCTATATAAATAAACTTTAATCCATCCAGTTGTAGCACTGGCCCCACACAGACCTGAAATAAAAACAATAGAACCAGAAAATCAGGTGCGATTCCTGCCTACCACAATTTGCTAGTAAGCACTATTAAAACCAGTTTAACCAGTATCAAAACAGCTTTGGAAATGAAAGCCGGTATGATTTGTAAATAAACACAAGGTTGTAAACGATCACAGAAATCAGACAACTCCCAGAATGCACTACCACTGACAGAGTGACTGAATTCTACCACTGAATTCTGCTGAAATGTGATTCATCAAGTATCTGGGGCCATAAAAGTGCCAGGAAAGTGTGATTAAGAACTGCAGTCTGACTGATACATAAACTTATATTTAAATCTAGTGAAACTCTCAGCCAGCTGCAGGGCACTTACTGTTAACTAAAAAAAGTGATGCATGATTCTTTTAAAGAATTAAACGCCAAGTCTATACTTAAATGCAATAAACAATCATATTTATGACATGACACATATTAATATATGGGATATGGTAAATAAATAAATGTCATTTGAGATATTTTAAACTTTATTAGCATTTTTCTAAATAGTGTTTATAAATTTGCAGTTTATTCAAATAGGCCAAGCGTAATGCTTTAGCAAAACATGCTGTACATTTCAATAACAGTGGTAGCTGTATGTTGACGTGAAAGAAGGTTTATGTCAGTGACTGGAGCTGTGTTCTGTTCTATTTGCAGTTCATTTCTGACCTCCTTAACAACTCGACAGTGCTCAAGAGCTTCAGTCAAAATGACACAGACCCTATTTATAGTGTGTGCTTTAGGGAGGATACAGTCTCTGATGGAATCAGTTAAAAATTTTGCTTTTTTTAAAAAAACTGTGTGCGTGTGTTTTAATTACAGATGCTGGATCCTTCTGGACCCACACTTCACACACACACACACACACACACACACACACACACACACACACACACACACACACACACACACACACACAAGGGTTGTCCCGATGGACAATGTGATGGCTGACCGACATCACGATGAAGAGTCAACATCGTGATGCCATGCCCCCCACCCAGATACACACTAATCTTAGTCACTAAACGTTGCAGGGATTGCTGTGTAAATTGAATTGAGAATATAACTTATGCATATGCATGCTATTTTAAATACTGTAGTCTATGCCCAGAGACATGCCCATTTCACACATACTCCATATGTGGTACAGGAGCAGCAATAGTGCTTTCACATTTGCTGCATTTACAGTGTGCAACTGATCTGCGGCTGAACTACAAACACGTTTACTCGCTATTGCTATTTACTCCAAATCCAGAAGTTATCAGAAACCTTTATTTAAAAAAAAAAAAAGTTTTGCCAGCATTGGGATTCTCTTTGTACACATATACACTCTTTATTAGCCTTATTCAACGTTTAAACAATTTAAACAACGTATTATTCAATGCATTACTTTTATATAGATTATACTGTATATCAAGTTGCGCAAGCAATTGGTCAAATATTTAACCATGTACTTAAATTAAAATCGCAAACATTTTAAATTAAAATTAACAAAAACAGCCGACTCATACCTTTTCTGATGACGTGTGTCCGAAAGAATCTCAGTCGGCGTCTTTACTTCCGGAAGCGCGTTCTGCAGGCCAAGTGTATAGCGACAAAACTTGAATAAAATCCATTTTCTCAGAAACGGAGGCAACGATTTTAGAAACGCTGATTCGCTAGTCGAATTTCGTATCGATATAAGAGAATACTAACCCTCAAAGTTGTTGATGTAGCTCGAAATATATAATTTAAATAACTTCTCTTTTTCACTCTTGTGTGACAGCTAACTGCCTCACAGTGTTGTTAACATCATTCACGTTAACCGCAGGACATTTTTATAAACAGCAAGTGTAATTTGACACTATCTCCACCTAACGCAAAACCGGCTTCTGACCATAGACTGACGCAGCACCGGAAGTAACTGGGCGTGCTGAGACAAACTCTGACGCGATCGTGCATAGAGGCTATTTAAATCTTTATACAATAAATATTGCATGTCACAAATAACTTGTATTTTCATCTCCACAAATGAGACGAGCATTGTTCATTAGGTATGTCCTTGTTGAAGTAAATTGTTTTACAGTATTTGCTTTACCCCAGTCTTAAAAGTAAAAAAGATGACTGTGAAAAATAGTAGTATTTCATTAAATCTATTTGTGGTGAGATCATCACATTTTTTTAAATTAAATGCATGTATGATTAAATTCATGTCAATCTGTGTTTAATGTGTAATTCAGAGCGTGCAGCACAGCAAAAGTAGACTTGGTGCGTAAAATATCTCTGCACTGCTGTATATGCACAATTCCTGGAACATATCGCGTAATCGCATCTGAGTGCAGTGTGAAATACCGTGTCAGGCTACACAAATATAGTTTTTTAAAATTGTTGGCCTCTGGTCTTTTTTATGTGTCTTACACTGTGCATATAACTTAAAATATTTAATTTTATACAAGAAAACAGCTCGTATTAATTCATTATTAGTAGCCTATTGTAGTGTCTCAGGAGATCTTGCTCCATGCTAATTTTTTTTGTGAGTACCAAATCAGCATAGAATGATTTTTTGAAGGATCATGCGACACTGAAGACTGTAGTAATTTTTGCTAAAAATCAGGTTTGCCCTCACAGGTATAAATTCAATTTAAAATATAAAAGTTATTTTAAATTGGAATAATGTTTCACTATTTTTGTTTTAAATATTGGGTCATATTTAGTACATTGCAATGTGGGAGCATGCACAATTGTATATAGGAGGACTCAACATTTAGCCTTGTCACGTGCTTCTCCTTTAAACAAATAAATGGGCCCTTCACTCGTCCGGAAAGATAAAAATATATATTTTTTAACATACTATAGTATATACTGCAGAAAGAAAGTAATAAAGTAGTAAGCGACTCCAAACACAACCTTTCTGTTTCCCTCCCCCACACTACTAACTTTACTAGGTCTCATAATTCTTGCTAAGAAGGATTAACAGTGTAATGAATCCACCCTATGCCATAACACTCTTAAGATCTGGGACCTGCCAACCACTCTAACGTCCCAGGCAACTTGTGCATGCATATTCATTTAAGTAAATGAAGCATTAACTCTACTAGTTCCTGTTATGAATAAGCTACTACTGCACAGATTCACACATATTTATTTACCCATAATGTATTATTCACACACTTTTCGACTGATTAAATCATTACAAGTACCTAATATCCATATCATATAGGAATAAAGTGAATAAAAGGGTAATTATTTCAGTGAGTACTATAGAAACTACAATGAAGGGAGGAAAACAGACATGCCTGCAGGTGGAACTCATGCATTGTAGTTTTGGTCATCATAGCTAGGCTAAATCAAATACAACCTGGAGTTACCCAGTCAAAATGGACACTATACATGCCAACTGTCTACATATTTAAAATCTAAAATCTCAGAGCTACGAAATCTTCTGGGATAGTATTCTCCCCCAGCTGCAAACTGTGGTAATATTAAACTTTTTCTGTCATATTTTTATGCCTTATTTTATTTACATGTCAATCACAATGAATTGTATTATATATAGTATAATACATATATTAACTGTAGTAAACATAAAATTTTATGTTATATTAAAACCAGATTTTGGTAATGAGTTTTAGAAGCTTTAAATATCTTTAGTCTAAAGGTGATGATATAATATCAATATTGCTTTGTCCTGTCGTGGGACTATTCCTGAAGGTTTCATTTTGTGCTTAATTTTCTCACAATTTCCACACAAATTGTGCACCGGAGGATGCGGTGGCCATTGGGGCTAAATGTGGAAATGATCAGGCACATTCAAAATGTTATTAAGTGTCATAAGATGAAAATACACGGTTTAACAAAGTGCAAAGACTCACCATCGTCAAGCGTAATGTCCTGCAAGCCAATGGTACGGAAAGTGGGCTCTCTATCTTCTGGCTCCTGTTTGATGTTCAGTCTCTCTTCCTGTTGGGTCAGGGGGTGCACCAAAGGACCTGAAGGGGACAACCCAGCCAAAACAGGGCTGCTATCCTGTGGGGAAGGCTGTCCAGAGAGCGCCATGGGCCCCAAAGGGCTGCTGGATGTAGGAGAGCGGGGAGGTAGGGGAATGGTAGGGGAGGGAATGGATCTGGGAGACGAGGGCCCAGAGTGGGGAGATGGGACCATTCTAGGGGGAGCACTGGAGGGTGTGGGGCAGGAGGCAGACCGCTGCCCGGCTGGATGGTAAACCAGTGGACGCTGCAGCTGGGGGACCTGCTGTCCCAGCGTGTGGGTAGGTGATGGAACCTGCCCTGGAGTGGGACAGTGATAGCCTAGAGAGTGAAGGTGAGGGGCAGAGTGGGCCATGACCTGGTTGCTACCTGTACAGGCTGCAAGGCTGAGGCTGGGGCAAGACCCTGGCGGCACTCCAGAGGTGGGTATTGAAGAAGCTGGGCCATACACCATCCCCAAACCCAGGGTGTGACACCCGGATGGATCGGCCTGGAAGGGCAACCTCTCGTAGGCCTGTGCTGAGCCCGCAGTCATAGGAAGACTGTGCTGGTTGTTGAAGGGCATGTTGTGCTGTATGGGTGGGTAAGATGGCCGGGCAGTGGCAGAAGGGCCTGGGTGGAAGGGCATCTGGCATTCGGGAGGCGCATTCAGTCCTTGAGCCTGAAGATGGGGCAGGTGGGGAAGAGTTGGGGAGCCCATTGGGGCGCAGGGGGCCTGGAGTGGGTGCAGGCCTGCAGCCAGGCCACGTGGGGAGCTAGACAGAAGGCCGTCTGGTGGGTGGGAGTGCTCTGGGGAGGACAGCGGCTGAGCGCAGACCAAACTGGCAGCATGGACTAGAGGCATAGACATGGGCGGCACGGCAGGGGAGTCCAGATCCTCCCTATGTTCCTGCTTGACCAGGACTGGAAGGATGGAGAGATGGGGAGAGATGGAGAGAGATGGAGAGAGAGAGAGAGAGAGAGAGAGAGAGAGAGTTAAAAAATAATTAAGAGAAAAACTTTCATTGATAATCTTAACATCTGAAACGTCTTTAGCTATAAAATGTCACTGAATTAGTGTGAACAGTAATTATTCGTTTCACTAGTTTGAATCTTTTCAGTAATATTAGTAATACCTCTAAGTATTTTTATTTATACTTTTATATTACTCATATTGAGAGTTATTGAGATCTCATGATGCCATTACATTAGCATATCAAACTGATTAATCCTACTGGTTTGGCTATTTCTTTTAAAGTTTAATAGATTCACAGCACTAATGAACACTTGTCCCATTTCCCATCTCAGTTAAAACTGACAGCAAAATTATATGACTAACATATGTTCAAGAACTATGCTCAGTATAAAAATTACACATATAATCCATTATGATCCAATGTTTCCATCAAACTCTCCTCTTCTCTCCTACATGTGCACACAATGAGTAATAGTAACACAGTGTTCAGTAACCCATTTCCCGATCTGCCATTCCCCTGGCTCGCATGAGTGGGGGATATTTTTACTTGCTGTGGACTCTGAGAGAGCATATGTTGCCTGCTTGAGTGCCATGTAAACCAGTGCTGAATTTGGGAACTGAAGAATGCTGTCTGCCCTCCAGCATAGCTTCAAATGGGAACCAAAATCCAGTTCACAGCCCATACGCTGCTGCAAGGCCATTACTGCAGTTTCCTGATATGAAGCGCAAGTGGTGACCATGTGTGGGAGAGAGTGTGAATGCATTTGAGTCTGGTGTTACTCATTGTGCATTTACAATGCACTTGAAATAAAGCTTTGTTTTAGTTGATAAATACAACTAATAGCATTCATTTCCAGCTGAATTTTGGACCAAAGCTGGTGGATTTGTCTTTGACCAACAAAGAAGCCTCAAACGTTCAATTAGGTGAATTACAAACTACTTCCTTGCAGGCCCAACAGCATTCACACTCTATTTAGTTTAAATCTGGATTAAGATATCTGCTCATCGCATCAGACATCTTACTCATTACCCATGAAAAGTCTGGCTCTACTCTAACAACACAGCACCTCAGCCCTTCCCCCTGCTATGCCACTTTCTCAGTGGGCTGATGCCATGGCAACCACAGTCGCCGTGGCCTGTTCATAATATTGGCTGCTTGTGCTGTCGTCTGATTGGCTGAAACCCAACGGGTTAGTGTGGAAAACAGGAAACCCTAATTTGAGTGGGTGCTTTGTGGAGCGGAGAGGGTGGGCGGGAGGCTGGGCCTATCTCGCTCTCTCACTCTCCCTCTCTTTTTGTCTTCTCGATCTCTTTTACAGGTTAGCATGCAACTTGGAGATAGAGACAAAGAAAAAAAGTTGCTCACGTGTGATTAAATTACGCCAACGCTGTTTTTCGTTTTGACTCACTTTGGGAAATTAATACCAAACCAGCTTATAGCTATGAGAACCACACAATTACACTTCATTAGAAACTCTATAAGCCATAATTAGATTTCGCCTTTCACTGCACCCTGGATGTCGGTCTGTTCCATCAGATGTATAAATATCATTTTCAAAAGCAGAGCTAATAATGTGCTGATGTAATGCATGTCAATTCAACATGCGAGACAAATTATTATTGCCATGTGAA
Source organism: Hybognathus amarus (assembly GCA_030378365.1). Classification (NCBI taxonomy): domain Eukaryota; kingdom Metazoa; phylum Chordata; class Actinopteri; order Cypriniformes; family Leuciscidae; genus Hybognathus; species Hybognathus amarus. Next base: position 66,936 of record JAQIUQ010000605.1, read on the forward strand.
TCATCAAGCTCATGATTCAACAGACTTATCATAGGGAAAATCTTCCAAAATGCAAAGCAGTTCTGCAGAATATGACTCTTAAGACAGATGAAGCCAACGAGAGATTGAAAACAGAACGAGAGCATTTAATGGAACGAGAAAACAGACATTGAAGGGGTCCAGTTCTGAGATACCCAAATTTGCATGCCCCCTGCCACATGTAAATCATGCTGATTTTTCTTTAAGTGTTTTACATGAGCGGTTACCAGGTGCTCAACTGTTACTGGAACAACCTCATCCTGAACCACACTGGTGCACAGTGCAGAGGAACGCTGGCATGATCAAACGGGTGACTATGTAGTGAAAACCCACATGTGTACCATTCTTGTTGCTGTTCGGTGAAGTTAGCAAGAAAACTACTTTGCATGAAGGCCAGACTCAATTCAATTCTTGATGTAATGTGGACATTAAAGTAGGATTTGTCATAAATTATATAATAGATTACATGATTCATTTTCAATTTCTTGATTATATTATGACTTATAAATAATTGATTGATATTATTGCGGTTACTGTAATGGTTGTTGTTTTTATTACTTGTAAAATGTAACTCACAATAATTACAAAAACATATTGAGCAAATTTATAACAGAGCTGTACTAAGAAAATACAACCTGAACCTGTGAGGCACTTAAAGTTTTTTTACTCTTGTATAAAAGATTTCCATTTCACATAATGCTGTTCTGTTGAACTTTCCAGTCATCTAGGATCCAGATAAAAAGTGTTGAAGACTGGAGCAATGGCTGCAGAAATTTCAGCTTTGCCATGACTGGAATAAATTACATTTTAAAACTAAATAAAATAACTGTGTGTGTGTATATATAAAGAGTTCAGATGCAAAAGCCTCTAAATGCCATTTAAAATTTTCTTCTAAAATTACCATTTTTATCAAGCTTGTATATTTAAGTTCAGTAATTTCACTTAAATGACAATTAATAGGTAATAATATATATATATATATATATATATATATATAATATATATATATATATACACACTTACATATATATATATATATATATATATATATATATATATATATATACTTTCACAATAATATTTTTCTTGTATGTTTGATAAAATATATGCAGCCTTTGTAAGCATACAGAAGTCTGTATACTTTTCATACGAGGCCATACAAGTAAATAGCAAGTGACATTGTTAAGTTAAGAGCACCAAATATATTCTGAGCTAGATTTGTAATGTGCTGTATAATACAAACCTGGCAGATAGGTAAAGCGGTGTGACTGACTCCTTTTCTCGTTTGCCATTGCACATGTAGAACTGCACCTGCACAGCTGAAGTGACCGTCTTACTGTGATAAGGAGGCACCTCCACCACAATGCTTGACTACAGATGGAGACATAACTTTACTAAACAACACATCATGGATGTCTGAGGCAAACCTCTCAAAGTTGATCCACAGAAGAATACAAAGTTCAAATATAGTCAAAACATATTACAATGGCCTTTAAATCTATCATGTGATAAACATTTAAAAGACTGAAGAGAATTTCAGCTTTTAGTTCAGTTAAAGACAAAACAGACTGGAAAAGGGAATGTAGACATTTTTATGTCAGTGCTTTTGTTGGCAAACAAAGTAGACATGTAAAAAGGAAAGCATTTACTTACTCCTTGACTCTTTTCTCTGATGATCTTCGCCTCCACCTCCCACTGCGGTCTTCCATCTGTAGAAAGAAAAGCGTTAGCTGCATACGCAGGAACAACTTATTAGGTCAGCTAGCATTCACAAGATCTCAGTGTGCCAATATTTGCCCCTAAAATGTAGGTAACTTGAACCTCTCATCATTACTGCCCAACTATCATCATGTCTTCCAACATGCCTCTGAAACTTTCAAGATCTAGGTTAAAAATAGCTAATAAGCAATAGGGAGCTTTACTCCAGCATGTTTCTACAGGTGCTCCAGCACTGAATCCAGTGAGAAGCTTGAAAAATTGTGCCTCACCTTTAGAATAATAAGATGATTAATTGAATTTGCTTGCAAGCGATAAGCCTTTTTCCACAAAGGGAAAGAGACTCAATTGCTCAAATAGATCAAAATGTCAGCTCTTTGCAAGGACTGCGTTACAGCAATGACCTGACCATGAAGACAAATGTTATATTAAATACTCTCATGGAAGAGGGCTAGAAATGCTGGAGCTTTATTAGCAGAGTGAGTTCTTCACAGTGGGCTACTCAAGAGGCTCTTTAATGAAAATCAGATCAATCTCACTCTGTTTGCCCTTTTCTGACAGGAACAGAAAAGACTCTTAGGCCTCTAACAGGTAATGATGTCATTTATAAGGCTGTTAAGAGTCTTAGAGAGATGTGTGGAATAACTTTATTTATTGTTGAATCATGGCAAGATGCGTGGAATAAATGTATTCATTGCACAACACCTCCACGCACTGCCTGCGGAGAGGCACAGGATCTCTCAGAACATGCGGTCATCTATTTTTTCCTTTCGAAATTAAGCCAATCAACTGTGCAGATGTCTTACAGACAGAAAATAAAAGCCAAGGTAACAGCTGACTGGTTAAAGGAGCTGTATGTCAGAAATATATTTCAAATAATCAGAAAATGGCCATGATATGTCATTAGACATTAAGAAATCATGTTAATTTCAAATACTTATATTACTGACAACAGTAGTCCAGCCAAGATATTGTCATTTAAACAGTGAAGTTGAAGCCCTCAACTGATGTTGATGTTGTCATGTTGTGTTTTGGTTTGATCTACCAATCACAAAGTCACTAGTGTTGCAGCATCCGGGTTGCCAGCTCTGCTCTAGTTAACCACAGCTGCAGCTACAAACAAGTCAGATAAAAAAAAATGTGGATCCTGTTAGCCTATCTGGCAACCTCGAGTCAAGGGGGAGGGAATACACTACTCTACAGTAATTTGAAAGTGATTGCAGTACCAGTTTTGGCACAATCTTACATACGGCTCCTTCAAGACAAATCCTGATCCTGGTATGAAAAACAGTCACTTCATGGATCATAAATTACATTAACTGCATGGCACAGGTCTGATTTACACTCTTAAACACATTTCCAGCTTTGAAGTTTGTGCTTGACATGAGTCTAACATGGGACAGTCAGCAGTATACTCCCAAGAATGTCTGAAAATGTGAGAATACATAAACAAAAAACCTTTCAAAGGGATAATGTAGTGGGCACTGTTTGAGGACTGCTATCAAACTGAAGATACCACTGTGAGACGTTTCATTATCACCTGGTGCATTACACTCTCAGAGACTGCTGTTCACACAAGGTTACTGTGTAGTCTCAACTCCCCTCTGTGTCAAAAGGCATTTTGTTAACAGAAGAATGACCTTGGGCGCCTGTAACTTCAGCAGTAGTAGTACAGCAGCACATGTTGACATTCACCTGACACTGGAGAGGGCCCCACATGAGGGCAGGTTCAAACAGGAATGAGACTCCAAAGCACACACACTGCTGTCCTGAATTCTTCAGCTCAGAAACACTGCTGTTCTGTTATTACTAGTGTGATAAACAAAACTCACATAAAAAAAAAAAAAAAAAATTCTGGCAAAACCATACAAAGCCTTTATGTGTCATTATGTGGAATTAAATGTCCTGCTGGCAAGCAAAAACTAGCCTCAATTGAAACAGATGGTAAATGTAACTCTTCACTAATAATTTCCTGAATCATTAATTATAAAAACTTTTTTTGTTAGCTTTCCTGGGTCTGATTTTTTTTCCCACAGTAAACACTCAATTGCTATGTCTTTACTATGTCTTATCTGCCATATATATATTGTCACTGTAAACAAAACAAATGAATTAATGAGAACTATAGGGGGAAAGAGTATTAACCCTGTAAAGCCTGACACCTGAAATATCATTAATAAAAAAACAACAGTTTCTTAAACCAAAATAGATTTTTTTTTTAATACAATAGACTTTTGGCTCATATAGTATAATAGAGCAAAATATGGAGCTCGATACTCTAGGAAGAAAAACAGAGTATGGGTGAACTATCCTTTAAATTTCTTTTTATTCCTAAATACAAGGATCTGAATCATTCAGTTAGATTATATACAATGTGTCAAATTTAGACCTAAAAATTTCAATCCACTTCCTCTCATATGTCCTGCTTGGTTCCCTACTGCAAGAGTGGCCTGTAGGGACAAATGTCTCTCAGATGGATGGCTCTGTGCCAGTCTACAAAAAGACTTCTCCCTATATTTTGGAATGAATTGTGGATATCATTTTATGAATTCCAGACTCAGTCAACTTTTATCCAGAGATCTTAGGCAACATTTTGCTTGTAGATTCAGCATAAGTTATTATCTGGAGCAATCGAAAAAAAGTCTCAGTCTTAACCAGTCAGCTCTAAAGATTATAATACTGCATCAATGTGTGGCATGTTCTCATGAATAATATAAAAACTTCACTTTATCCTCAATTATTTTAAGGGTGCACAGAGTAAATACCTTATTACAAAATGAATAATAATAAACATTAAATTATACTAAACATTATAGAATTATACTAAAATGAATAAAACAAATCCATGTTAAGAAAACATGATCAGCTCAATACTACTCATTTTTATCTCACTTGTTATATTTTAATGGCTTATAGCAAATCAGTATTAGACATCAGTAACCAACAGTTTGCTACCAGGTCGATATAAAGTCCAAGACCAGTGTCATATTACTATGCGCTCCTTTAAAACATATATGATTTCAAACACAACTATAGAACACATTCTTGCAAATCACACAGATACTGACTCTGATGAGCTCCTGCTCAAAAATATATGAACTTTTTCCCCTGGAGCTGCTCAAGGCCAGATGTGAGAGCTAAATTTCCATCCTACTTTTAAAGCAATCCAGGACTTTCCATTTCTATACAATGCAACAAAAGCATGGGTAATCACCATATAGATTGCCCAGAGGGGTTGCCACTTCACAGGGAGCCAATTAGAGGAGAGGTAAGTTCCAAAGCGTGTCTCTCTGAGTCAGTTTGTTGGGTTAGAACAGTCCTGTGTGTTTATGTGTAAACTCCATATTGATTTGAGTCAGTGTGTCATTGTCTCAAACTGAAACACACAGACACACACAAGGCAGGCCAAGACTCGCATTCCCTAGAATGCCTTTCATTCATAGCCTTCATCTGAGGCAGGTCCTAACTTGTGTTTTAATTACAAACAGGTGTGTCCATGAGTGATGGAAATGGAAAAGAGAGAAGTGTTGCTTATCAAAGAATTTCAAAAAGAGCACACAAATGATGCAGGAGAGAGACAAGGAAAAATATGTTCTACTATGCTAGTTATAAAGAGTAATATATTGTCATAGAAAAATAAATAAATAAATAAATAAGTAATGAAGTAAAAAGAGAGACTGTCTGCTGGAGAAGACAGACTCTGAGGGCTCCATACAGACAGAGCACTGCTAAGGCTTATGTCAGCCGGACACCAAAAAGTCTGTCTAATAAAGCCTCTTGAAAGCACAGTGACTAAAAGCTGAGGCTTCGGGCTGATGGCCACATGGTAGGCCTATGTGTCAAATGAGAGAGAAAGAGCAACATACAACAACTGAGCTTTAGTCACTTGAAAACGGACTGATCCCGGGGTTTGTCTGAATGAATAGTCGACTAATCAGTCCTTAGTAAACCATGAAAAATTACGATTTTTTTTCAATGGTTTCGAATGTATTTATTGGTGGTGTTCACATTGTGTTTAACTAAGTTTTAAAACAGATGGACAATTTAAAAAGAAAAAAGGTATTCTTTTCTTAGTAGATTTTTTTTGACGTTTATGCCTTTATTGTGATAGGTCAGTACAGAGAACCTGACAGGAAGTGTCAGTTCTCCGCAAGCCGGGACAAGTCTGCAAGCTGGGACTCTAACTCGGGTCACCTGAAGCGCAAAACGACAACATGTTGGGCAGCAGTGATGGGAATAACGGTGTTGTAAACAAACAGCGTTATTAATGGCATTATCTTTTTCAGTAATCAAATGAATTACTGTTTCCCCCATTACAATGCTGTTACCGTTTCTGACAATAAAATGTAGCGTTACTGTAGCCTAATTGAGCCCGCTGAAGTGGGTTTCATCCAGTAGGCTCTCCCGACATAAGACCTGCAAAGTTTTCTCTGTGTGTGTATTTTTGAGCCGCCGGACTGGACAAAAGCGAAGCGATGCCGCAAGGATGCTCGACAATGTGCGAGAGAGACCGAGTAAGTCAGAGAGCGCGCTCGACAGTGCATGAGAAAAACAGGGTGTCCGAGCATTATATAGTTTGTTTATAAATTACAAATTTCATCATTAGAATAATCTCTGTAACCTACTGTTATCATCTGCAAAATTAATTAATTAATTAACATGGTTATACAAATAAAATCTAAAAAATAACCTGCAGGGAACATTCTGGGAGCATTTCCTATTTAACTGTTTACTTTTGAGTAAGAAAATACTTAGGCTACAGTATGTCTACCAGTTGAAGTTGTGTGACAGTTTTTTGATGCTCCGCCGGCGAGACATCAAAGTGGCCGGAAGTCGTTCATTTTCAATAAGAGGCGGTGAGCTCCGGCGAGGGCGGCGCCGGAGGTTCGTTTGGTTCTGAACTCAAGCGGAGCACTCGTTGCCGCTGCTATCAGTGTCAGGGATACAGTTTTCTCTGTAGCTCGCTCAGTCTTCACTCGAACGCGTGCTTCAATCTATCGCCTTTGCGGACTGACTATTCATTGCGGTGAATTTAGGGTTGCTCAGAGAGGCTGCACAGTTTGACAAGCGGACAGCGGCGTGGTACACACATTGCAGATTGATTGCAAATGAATTGTCTTAATCACACACCTTGTAGAATTGCCAGACTGCTGAAGCCATTTTTACCAGGGCATAAATTAAATTGTCCTTGCGAGTTTTGCGTCATCTGATTCGGCTTTTCTGGATCAGCCTTTATGAGACCGCAGATCACACATCCCAAAGCAATTATCGGCCGATTATGATCGGCGACCGATTAATCAGAGCACCCTTAGTGAGGAGCAATATTTGCTCGCAGTGAATGATGAAGACATTTACAGTGCAAACTCAGCTGTGCTTGCAGAGCTTGAAGCAACCTGCTAAAAGGAATTAGTACTAACCAAACTCAAGTAACGATAGTAGGTGGAGGGATCTAATATCACTCTAAAAGGGTTAATTTTGATATAATGACCTGCTGACTTAACATTAGCCAGCTTATGTACACAGCTACTTACCAAATAAATAAATAAATGAGTATGAAATATTGATTTGACTTTAAATTATGTATAAAGTGAGGAAAAAGTATGCAAGAAGAGACAGACTCAAGAGACTCAAGAGATATGAAACTGGCATAGTTATGTAACTACTGTATGTAAATGGTTTCCCTGAGACAATTATTTAATATATAAGGGAATATAAGAAAATGCATTTTTTTTATAATAATAATAAAAAAAATAGAAATGACTGATCAAGTATTGAGAGCCAAAACATTACAAACATTACATGAAGAAAAAGAAAAAAAGTGTCTAAAACTCCCATCTAAAATAGCACTTGAACCTCTCATTTGTTTGAGTATTCTTACCTGGACCTTTCTCCAGAAAAATGACCTTTGACTCAGGGAAGAAGTTGGAGCCAGTGATAACCATTTCCTCTCCTCCACTCACAGGGAAGCTGCTAATACTAGCCTTCTCCACCTGTGGTAACTCCTGTGCTGAGCGTTGGGCTGTTTAATGACAAATACAGATAAGACAGTCAAATCTACAGAGATAATATTTTCTTAAATGTATGTTTATGTAGAAAACGTACAGCACTCCACTGGAATTGAAGCAGCCTGCAGTGAGACCACTTTTCCATTAGGTTGTGGGATGTGAACCCGGAACACCACGCGAACCTGAGTGTTTTTTCTGTCCAATATCAGTCTCTCCTTTTCTCAGCTCGATGTCAGAGTTCCTCAACTTCAAGATTCCAGCACAGTCAATACTGAAAAACACAGCAAAAGAAGCTTTTAATCAATCCAAGTCACTTTCTGCATTTATAGTCTTTTCACATAGTTCATAAATGAATCATAACAAACAAATGGGTATATCCGCACTCCAATTCAATTGTACATTAAAAGCTGGCATATAAATCAAATATCAAGCTGTACTCATTAAACAATGGAAGAAATTACTGAGATATTATTGGGGACTTAAGAAATATTCCATCTGACCCAAAGGGATGCATATGGGTAATCACTAGGGTGTCAAGCCACAGGTGGAATATTTCAACCCCAGGGGTGGCAAGGTAGCTTGCAGAGGGAAAGACACATGCTCAGAGAGGCTTACAGTGGAAATACACATGTGGGGGTCGCTCAGAGGAGGGACCATGCACATGGGAGGCACCTAGCGAAGGCAATGGACACTGGAGCCAACGTCAAAAGTACTGGAGGAACTCAGGGCTTTCGGGAAGCTAACCTGAGGAAATATCACACGTATCCAGTCCGTAGAGTGGAATGGCGAGCAAGCGAAGACACCTGAGAGGGTCCGCTACTAGCTGGTTGAAGCGAGTACAAGAGGACACCACACTCCGGGTGGAGTGGGCAGTCGCACCAAGGGGGCACGGTTGACCTTGCTGCTGGTGTGCCAAAGTAATGGCATCCACTATCCAGTGGGACAGCCTTTGCTTGGAGAGAACCTTTCCCTTCAGCTTCCCACCATAACAGACAAAGAGCTGGTCTGAGGTCCTGAAACACTGCATTCTGTCTACATAGGCACAGAGAGCACGTACTGGACAGAGCAGTGCTAAGCGTGGGTCTGCCTCCTCCAAGGGCATTGTTTGCAGGTTCACCACCTGGTCCCGGAAAGGAGTGGTAGGAACCTTGAGCACATATCCAGGCCGGGGTCTCATGATCACGTGAAGAGTAGCCCGGCCCCGAATTCCAGGCACGCTTTGTCAATGGAGAATGTGTGCAGGTCCCCTACCCTCTTGATTGAGGCCAAAGCAACCAGAAGCGCTGTCTTCATTGACAGGAACTTAAGTTCGACTGATTACAAATGCTCAAAGGGAGCACTCTGCAGGGCAGTTACAACCACTTAGAGGTCCCAAGAGGGAACTAGAGGAGGGCTAGGAGGATTCAGTCTCACGAACCTGACGATCAGGATGTGCTTCCCCACGGACTTAGCTTCAGATAAGGTCATGGTGTGCGGCAATAGCAGCGACATAGACCTTGAGGATGAAGGGAAAGAGCCTTCGCTCCTATCCCTCTTGAAGGAAGGAAAGCATAACACTGATCGAACACCTCGGGGTCTCTCGGTGAGAAGACCACCAGTTGACGAAGAGGTTCCACTTCAATGCGTAGACGTGACTTGTGGACAACGCTCTAGCGGAAGTGATGGTAGCAACCACCGCTGGTGGTAGGGTACTCAAACATGCCTCATGAGCCACACGTGGAGGTTCCAAAGATCGGGGACGGGGGTGCCATAGGGTGCCCCTTACCTGAGAAAGAAGGTCCTTCCTCAGAGGAATCGGCCAAGGAGGTACTGTCGTAAGGAGAATGAGTTCGGAGAACCAGGTCCGGGTGGGCCAGTACGGCGCAACCAGAATGACCTGCTCCTCATCCCCCCTTGTTCAGAGTCTGCGCAAGAAGGCTCACTGGGGAAATACATATTTGCGGCCCCGTGGCCAGCTGTGCGCCAGTGCATCCGTGCCAAGCGTGCCCTCGGTCAGGGAATAATACAGGGCGCAATGGATCGAGTTGTGAGAGGCAAACAGATCTATCTGGGCGTCCCCGAACTGGTCCCAAATCAGCTTAACAGACGGGATGGGATGGGCTGAAGCTGTGAGAGCTCGTCAGCTGCACGGTTCAGGGCTTCAGGGATATGAATGTCACGAAGGGACCTCCATATGAGGAGGTGGCGGGCGAGTTGCGACATACGACGGGAGTGCAGACCACCTTGACGGTTGATATACGCTACAGTTGCTGTATTGTTTGTTTGGACTAGTACATGAGTCTTGAGCACGGCTCGTAAGCGGTGCAGAACGAGATGTACAGCCAGCAACTCAAGGCAATTGACGTGCCATAGGCGCTGGGATCCTGATCAGGAGCCTGCGATGGCACGTCCATTGCACATGGCACCCCAGCCCGTGGTAGAGGTATCTGTCGTTACAAGAACATGCCAGGAAGCTTGTTCCAGGGGCACTTCGGCCTGTAGAAAACTGAGGTTTGTCCACGGGGTGAAGGTCTGATGGCAGGTTGGAGTAACTGGTACTCGGAGAGTGCTGTGTTGCCATGCCCGCCTCGGGACTTGGTCGCGAACCTAAAGCTGAAGCGGTCCCATATGAAGCAATCCGAGCGGTGTTGTCGTGGCTGCAGATGCCATATGCCCCAGGAGCGTCTGAAAAAAATTTAGTGGAACCACACTCTTGCCCTCAAACTGTCTCAGGCAAGTCGTAAGCAGAGCGAAGCGGCTCAACGGCTCTGCTTTCGTCAGTGAAAAAGTTTTCGAAACTCGATCCCAAGCCCATTAGGATCGGAAGTGTAATACATAGACAAATGTCTATGTTATCCTATACAAATTTGTGGAGGTGTGCCAAAGAATCATCACCGGCTGCCACATTTTGCATTTCATTCATTTTGTTTAACGCCATTTAAAACACAGCAAATCAGTTGCATTTCCTTTCCCTGCTCTCCCTCAGTCTCTCCGTCACTCGCACATCTCTCTCTCTGTCACTCACGCGCATGTCTGTGTCTGTGTGTCTGTGTGTCTGTCTCTCTCTCTCTCTCTCTCTCTCTCACACACACACACACATGCACGTCTGTCTATGAGGTGCCAGACTATGGGGTGAAAATTGCTACATTATTCCAAATAAATAGATTATGATCCACAAATAAATGTAGAGATTCACAAAAATACAGTACAAAAAAACAGAGGAAAATAAGTATTTGAACACCCTGCTATTTTGCAAGTTCTCCCTCTTAGAACTTAGGAGGGGTCTGAAATTCTCATTGTAGGTGTCTCATGGCATTGCATGTCCACTGCGAGAGACATAATAAAAAAAAATAAAAAAAAGAAAATCCAGAAATCACAATGTATGATTTTTAACTATTTATTTGTATGATAACGCTGCAAATAAGTATTTGAACACCTGAGGAAATCAATATTAATATTTGGTACAGTAGCCTTTGTTTGCAATTACAGAGGTCAAACGTTTCCTGTAGTTTTTCACCAGGTTTGCACACACTGCAGGATGGATTTTGGCCCACTCCCTCACACAGAGCTTCTCTAGATCGGTCAGGTTTCTGGGCTGTCACTGAGAAACACAGAGTTTGAGATCCCTCCAAAAATTCTCTATTGGGTTTAGGTCTGGAGAATGGCTAGGCCACAGAACAACCTTCATATGCTTCTTACAGAGCCACCCCTTGGTTATCCTGGCTGTGTGCTTCGGGTCATTGTCATGTTGGAAGACCTAGCCTTGACCCATCTTCAATGCTCTAACAAAGGGAAGGAGGTTGTTCCCCAAAATCTCGCAATACATGGCCCCGGTCATCCTCTTCTTAATACAGTGTAGTCGCCCTGTCTCGCGTGCAGAAAAATACCCCCAAAGCATGATGCTACCACCCCCATGCTTCACAGTAGGGATGGTGTTCTTGGGATGGTACTCATCATTCTTCTTCGTCCAAACACGGTTAGTGGAATTATGACCAAAAAGTTCTATTTTGGTCTCATCTGATCACATGACTTTCTCCCATGACTCCTCTGGATCATCCAAATGGTCATTGGCAAACTTAAGACGGGCCTTGACATGTGCTGGTATTAGCAGGGGAACCTTCCGTGCCATGCATGATTACTAATGATAGTACATTAAACATGTATCATGCATTTAAAAGTGAAATGCCCAGCAGACAGGCTATTTGCATTTATTTATCCCTTAAAATACTTGATCGCACAATTAATATTTCATTTGAATCAGACTTAGTAATATTTTATTGTAAAGGTTACTTACAGCATCCAAAATGAATGCAAAATGTTTTTCATGATCCACTCAAAACCCCAGTAGCCTACTTGCTGTTACATCTTCAATGATGGTCATTTGGTCTGATATTTGGTATTCCATATAATATTTATGCCCTATAGCTAGCTACTTGTCACCACGATTGTACTTTAAAAGACAAAATCATCTGTTTTGTCATTTCTCACATCGTGAAATGACACAATCTCCCTTGCGAGTCTGTCTAACGTTACACTGGAAAATGTAAAGGTGCAAATTATGTGTCCTCCGTGTAGCCGCTACTTCACAAGAAGAACGTGCATCAGTTTACTATCAATAAATCGTGTTTGCGCTGCGCCGCTTCCAGTGCGCCAGTATGTTCACAGAGGTTGTTGCCAGTAAAGAAGTGGGACCTTTATCTGGCATTCTCGAAATCTGGGTGTTATTTTTGACTCTGCTTTGACTTTTGATAAACAGATCAATGGTTTGGTCAGAATTTGCTTTTATCAGTTTATCAGAATATTGCGAAAATTAAGCCATTTTTATCACCCAGAGACATGGAGTCTTTGATTCATACTTTTATTTCATCAAGATTATACTATTGTAATGTACTATACTTGGGTGTCTCACAGTCCCTACGGTCATGTCTTCAACTGGTCCAAAATTCTGCTGCTAGATTGCTGACAGAAACAAGAAAAAGAAAACATATTTCACCAGTATTGTTCTTCTTCATTGGCTTCCAGTTAAACATCGTAATGAGGTCAAAAACTGTTGTTTGTTATAAGGGATTGCATGGACTGGGTCCTCCATACATCTCTGATCTCATTTCAGCCCACTATAATGTTTTTCGAAATCTCAGGTCAACCAGAAGTCTACAGCTGACTGTTCCAAGGACATGTCTTAAATTAAAAGGAGATTGTGCCTTTTCAGTGGCCCGTCCACAGCTTTGGAACATCTGCCATCTTATATAAAGACTGCATCTTCATAAATTGATTTTAAATTGTTGCTTAAAACCCACTTATTTACTACTGCTTATGGTCAAAAGCGGCTGTAGTGGTATTGCATTGTTTTGTGAATTGTTTATTTTTTGTTTAATGTTTTATGGATACTTGTTTACACTTTGTACAGCACTTTGGCCAACAGCTGTTGTTTTTAAATGTGCTCTATAAATAAATATGGCTGACTGACTTTATCATTCTGTACTAAATAATGAAAATATAAAAATGCAAAAATGTTTTTTTGTGAGGGCTATGTTTATGATAGGTAGGTTAGGGGATAAACAATATTATTAGGCCAAAATAAAAGCAAAATATGTCAAATGGAAAGTCACCAACACAATAGAAAAACAAATGTGCATGTGTATGTGTGAGAGAGATTAGAGAGAATCGAGGTGGATGTTGAAGTGAAGAACTGCTGGCAGGTACCTGGCAGACATATTGTTTTCAGGAAGGAGAGGAATCTCGAGAACCTTTGTGCTGGTGATGACAATTTCCTGGCTTGCCGTGGCAACCGTTTTCCTGTGATGCGGTGAACCTGGTAGAATGCGTGCGGCCTCAAATAACGGTCATCCGCTGTCCGATGAACATTTGCAGGTTTACTGGCTTCTCACTGAAGCCAACGAGCTGTTAAAAAAAGTGAAGAAATTATTAAATGACTCCACTCAACACCTTTTTTGATCAGTATATTTTCTGTAATAATACAAAAAGTCAATGGAGAAATCCTATGGGCTTTTTGACGATGGAATCAGGGCGATGGTAACAAAATTGCATGATCCATGGAACCCTTTATAGCCCAACTCTTGTATTTTTGACAAGCTGAATTCATCTAAAGGCCCTGGACATTCAGCCAGGTCAAACTGGCAAATATTCTCCATTTGTATCACAATTATTTCCCCCAAAGCATTTGAATCCAAAGGACACTGTGTATATGTGCAATTACTTCCCAAATCCTCATCCATGCACACTAACATCAGACGTTAGCCCACTTTTTCCAAGACGAATCTAAAACACACTGTAACTACTAATTAAAATCCAGACATGAACATAAAAATATGTTTTTGAGCCACAAGCCACAAAAAAACACAAAAAAACACCAAAATCAAATTGAAGGAAAATTAAATAAATGAGGGGGTAGAGAAGGTGAGAAAAGACAAACAAAACCATCAAATACATTCTACTTTTGCTGCTAAAATAGTATAAATAGTATAATAGTATAGTATAGTCTGGAAATAGGGAGTGAAAAACCCATTAAAATGGGATTAATTAGAAGTAACACATCATTCTGAGGTTATTGAAGTTACAGACCAAAAAGCTTTTACAGAAGCGTTTTTCTTCCTGGTGCTGCATACATTTGTACAAACATATGACCTGCCAATAAGCTTCCCAGACAGGTGAGGAGTTCACTGAACAGAAGGGAGCTTTTCCACTGACATGCATGTGTGGGTGGGTGTTATTTAGGTTGAGCACACAGGCTCCTAACAATCTCTCTACTGTTGAAATGTTATGCTTGGTAAACACTGATCCAATGTAGTGATCCAATGTAAGAGAGAGAAAATGGGAATGAGACAAAAAAGGAAGGAAGGAAAGGGAGAGAGAGAGAGAGAGAGAGAGAGAGAGAGAGAGAGAGAGAGAGAGAGAGAGAGAGAGAGAGAGAGAGAGAGAGAGAGAGAGAGAGAGAGAGAGAGAGAGAGAGATGACCCATCACAGGTAACGGAAGGACCAAGCCAACCACAGCAACACAATAATGAGAAAAACATGCTTCACATTTAAACTGACGGGTCTTGAGAACAGAGCCAGACATTTGTGAATAGAGGGAAAAGAAATAGAAGTTGGGAAAAGAGAATCAGGCAACAACGGCAGACTTGGACTGTAGTGGGATTTGGTTATGTAGTTCCCAGGACAGCCTGGTTTTATTACACATGGAGACATGCGTAACTAGGAAATTATTAAGCCAAAAGTGTATGCTTTGTTTAAAAATATTTATAGTAACTTTTTACAATAAGTTTCTATATGTTAAGATTAATAGTTAACATGAAATAACAATAAAAAAATAATCATTTGGCATTTATTAGGTAAGGTATAAAGTACATTCAGCTGGTTGTTATTGCAGAATAAACCCATACAGCATGATTAGGACTTGGCTCAGTTGGGTGCCAAGTTGTTTTATTCTGCGTATAACAACTTGACAATTTTTATTATGCAACAGAAGAATCTCCCTTCTGATGTGCATTTTCTACAGTATTACACTCAACTTCTCGCTTTAGTAAATAGTTGGACACAAAATATAGATTTTTTTGGAAGTATTTTATTGACTAAATATTTCGTTCATCTTCAGAACACAAATTAAGATATTTTTAATTAAATCTGAGAGCTGTTTCACTCCCCCATATGCTTCTATGTAATTGCAACTTGCAGGCCCAGAAAGTTAGTAAAGACATCGTTAAGTGACTACAGTGGCTCAACCATTCAGTTTATCAAGTGACGGGAATACTTTTTGTGTGCAAAAGACAAACAGTGTGTTCACATAACAGCGCAGTGCTTCTGGGTTGTACATCAGAACGTAGGCACACTATTGGCCAGCATCAACTACGTGATAATGTGACATTTGGGTACACCTACCTAATGTATGCCTATTGATGACAGTGATGGGGAAGTTACTTTTAAAAAGTAGTGTATCTCCTTACTCGTTATTTCTTAAAAAAGTAATCCATTTCTTTACTTCATTGTAAATACATTTACATTATGTAAATATGAATCAGTTCCAACTGATCAACAGAAAAAACCTTGGGGTAGCATTAGGAGAGATTGAATGGAACGCAGAAAAGCAGAGTCATAAGAAAAACAGTGACACATTGCCTTGGCTAAATGAATGATGTATTGAAACAATCCTTAAAATCAGGTCTTAAAACTGATCAACAAAAATTACCTAATTAAAAAATAATAAAAACACTGAGACAAGCTAAAGCCACATTTTTCACTGATACTTTTAAAAAGGCTGGAGGAAATTGGAAGTAGATATGGCAAACCATCAACAAGCTGATTGGCAGAAAACAATTATAATAATAGAAATATAGAGTTGAAAATTAACACTCAACTAGTTACAAACCCAACCATAATAGCTACTGAACTAAACACTTTCTTTTTAGATTCTGTCTATGAAATAACTCAACTTTTTAATTCACATAGCTACTGTACTCTATTTGCTCTATTAATTATGCACAGCCGATTTTCATCTACAACAAATAACTGAATTAGAAGTATGAAAAATTATGAATAGTTTAAAAATTTTGAAGGCCATGGATATATATATATAGTTTTTTTTTAAAAAGGCACAAAGAGGTCCTTATACAGCCTACTACATAATCACCACGTCAATCCACCACACCATCAGCATGGAGGTTGGCCCTGGTCACAGTCAGTATTTTACCCGTTTCTAAAATAATTGAAAAATAGGTGGCCGAACTAGTGATTTAACATCTCAAAAAAGCGATGATTCACTCCACCCTATACAATTTGGTTTTAGGGCCCATCACTCAACAGAAACAGCTAATTGTTTGTTTTTGGAAAAGGTTAAAGGCTACCTAGATATGAGTTCTTGTGTTGGTGTTGTTTACCTAGACCTAAAGCGATCTTATGATACTGTTAATCACAAAGTTCTTCTAAATTAACATATTTTAATTTCTCTGAGTAAGCTCTCAACTGGATAAAATCATAGATAATTGTCCTGTAGAAAGCAATGTGTTCATGTTAAGCAATTAAGCAATGTGGTCGTACATTTTGCGAATGTCCTGGAGGGGTCCCTCAAGGCTCCATACTTGGTCCGTTTTATTTACACTTAATATAAATGACCTGCCAGAGGCATATAAAAATGTTGATGTCCAGATGTATGCAGATGATGGCGTAATATTTACACATGGTAAGAACTATCTAGAGATAGCATCCACACTCACATCGGCAATGGCTCACATTGATGACCGGCTCACTAAGTCATGTCTCCATCTAAACACCGAAAGAAAAAACATGACTGTCTGTATGACATTCACCAAACAATGTATGAAGGTGTCACATTCTAATGTATTCTTTAGAGGACAGGAGCAGGAGTTAACGAATTCAGTATTTAGGAGTTATGTATGACTCCACCTTAACATTTAAATCTAAAAAAGGTGGCAAACTAAATTTAAGGCCATTTCTTAATACCAAAGCTGCTAAGTTGTTCTTACACACTAAGATTTTTTCACATATAAGTATTGTTTTATAAATTGGTCATTGACTAGCATATCTACTCTTAAAATATTGAATCTCTATATAAGAAAGCCATAATTTTTTTTGATAAAAAGCCTTGTCATTTCACCAATGCATTATTTTAGAGAGACTTAATTTTATAAGTTTTGAAAATTTTAAAAGTTTAAAGTACGCTTGTTTGGTATATAAAATGATAAACAATCTTGCCCCACCTCCGCTGCATGTCTTCTTTCAAAAACTTGCAAGCAGAGGTAGCACACAGGCCTCTGTAAAAGGGGACTGAGTGATACCATTTAGACGTACCACCTTTGGTCAAAATATATTATCAATAATAGGTGGTTAATTTTGGAATAACTTTCCCCTTTCAATACAAGAGTATCCAACATGAACACTTTCAAAACTCTCTTAAAAAAGTGGCTCTTTTTTAATCAGCCATACACTTTCATTGTTAAATTAAACATAGTATAGTGGTGAATGTATGTTTTTGTTATCATGTTTTTTGTTTGTATTTATGCGTTGTTTGTAATATCAATGTATATTATCAATGTATATTCTAATCCATGTGTATTGTTGTTACAGTGAATGAATGCTGGTTATCTTTTGTTAGTTTTTTTTTTGTTACCGGCCAAGGGACTGCAGATGAAAAGTAGTATATTTTTACTAATTCTGGCATAATTACATGGTGTATCATAAAACAATATTCATGAATATGCATGGTCCCTTACAAATAAACTAATAAATAAATCTGTCTGTAGATTTCTCCTAAATTCAACAAAAGTTGGCGTTCTAAACCAACATGCTGCTCCGTGATCGTTGTCTGCACCATGTCATCACATCTACCGTCGGAAAGCTCTCTCTCGTACAATGTTTTCAAATATTGTCGTTTCCTTTTTTATCAGCAACCAATCGCTCAAGTACAATGTGGCATTTTACTCTAAAAGTGAAATCTCCTTGGCTGATGTCAATTTCTAACAACATGATTCGTTCAGATGCATCACGTGACGTGCTCTGACATTTCCACGGGAGTTCAAAATGTCGCAAGAAGCGTGACCTGTGTCCTCCAAGCACACATATAGAAAAAAATGGTTGTAAAGGTAGAAAACTTCTTTAAAAAATGTTCACTTTTTCTTCATGAAACTTTTGCCTCACCCTTCTCTTAAATACTTTTCCATCAAGCAATGTTGTTTTTGTGAGTGCAGTGAACTCTGTGAGGTGAACAATCCCCGGCAGAGAGAGACCTACAGGCAATGGTAGATTCAGGAGCAGAGGTCATGTTTATGCTCCAAGACCTGAAAAAGGTGAAAAGCTCAACTAAAATGAACCATGACCCCACCAACACCACATGCTTGTAGGATTTATTTCAGTGGTGAGAGTGAACCACCCCAGGTACCAGCTCCGAACCCAACTGGCCAATTAATTTTCATTATGTGTACGCAAAGAAAAACAAAACAAGCGTTGTTTGTGTGAATGTGCATGAAACTGGCTTTCAGGTTTAATTAACACTCCAATCAAAAATGTATGGTCGGTAAAAATGTTAAATGTTATGAAAGAAGCATCTCTTGCTCACAAAAGCTGCATTTATTTGTCCAAAAGTATTACTGTGAAACAATATGATGCACCGATGTGAAAATTGTGTCCGATACCATTAACCGATATTAATATTGCTGTTATGGCCAATACTTTTACAGATGTCGAATATCGATATATATTGTGATATAAAAATAATTTCACCAGATGACTTGAACATCTCTTTTTGGAAAGAATGAATCATTCTAGAATGACTGGTTTTGCCATGGAGTAAAACCAAATTCAAAGTAAATCGATTCAAAAGAAGTCATTAGTTTGCGAATCAGACGTGTCATTAACAGACCACGGCACACGTTTGTGGGCATTGTAAAGATTCTCAACACAAAAAACATTTCATCACTAGATAGATTTTTTTTGGTAACACTTTATTTTGATGGACCCCTTTGAACATTCTGTTGACTATATGTAACTTTGCAACTACATGTCAACTAACTTTTATGGGAGTATTAGTAGACTGTCTTCAGTAGATTAGTAGACTGTCTTCTTGCACTTGATGTTTAAACTGACCAGACTCTGCGCTTGTAATGTATGCGCTCATGCAAAAACCAACATCCCCTCCCACACACTCACATCGGCCCTATTTTGACATCGGAACAATACCAATGTGTAAAAAACTGACCATATCGGCCGATATTATATCGGTGGCCAATATATCGTGCACCACTAACAATATACAATTTAAAATAACGGTTTTCTATTTGAATATATTTTAAATATACTGTACCCTCTCTCTAGTCTTGCACAGTAGATCTTGCAAGATGGACCTAAATAGTTCATCATCTCAATCAAGCAAACCTTTTGCAAACTCTGGACATCAAATTTCAATTTAATGATGGTATATGATATGATTTAAATCAACATGAAACCACATTCACAACTTATTTTACTTCTAAATTATGATTTATTTCTGACTGAGTTTAACTAAATATTATATATTCAATAATCAAATAGGAACTGACTGGATCCTGAAAAGTGGACCCAGAGTTCAATAGCATAATGGAGCCAGTAATTACTTTTTGATTCAAAATTGTAAAGACAAACATTTCTGTTCTAAATAAAGTGCACTGACAAATTATGCACAATAGGACTAAGAACATGTATTATATTAAAGTAAACAGTGTCAGGTTTGATTTCATGTTTATTGCAAGTTATTCATTCATTCATTTTGATCTGGAATGTTATAAAAGTAAGTATCCCAAATCCCTAATGGTCAGTATGAAGCATTATAAAGTAAAATCACTTTACAGTATGATATATCAGTCCATGAACATTTATGACTTTTGGAAATTCCATGAACAAGTTGCAGCCTCAGCAGAGTTTCAGAGCGCTGCTTCAGTTTCAAGACATTTTGAGCAGCTACAAGGCGCCACATCCACAAGGAGTTTCTAAAGGTCTGCGGCTCAGCCTCTGTTGCTGACTTCAGCACGACCCCTGCACTCTTTTTCTCTCTTGATCTGTAATTTCCATTCAGAAGATATTACCAAACACCCTCATTCCCTCCATTAAGTCAAAATAATTACAGCTGATCTCCTTTTGTATTTGCCTGCAGTGTGTTTAATTGTGTTTATACACTATTGTTTAAAAGTTTGAGCACATTTTTTAAATGTTTGCGAAAGAAGTCTCTTATGCTGTCCAGGGTACATTTAATCAATAAAAAAATACAATTACAACAGTATTACTGCAAATTATGGGTACAATTTTTCTCATTTATAATTTTTTATAATTTTATGTAATTTATTCCTGTAATGTCAAAGCTGAATTTTCAGCATCATTACTCCAATCTTCAGTCACATGATCCTTCAGAAATTATTCTAATATGCTGATTTGCTGCTCAAGAAACATTTCTTATTATCCATGTTGAAAACAGTTGTGCTGCTTTATGTCTTTGCGGAAATCCTATTGTTTTCTACTTGTTTTCTATGTGTTAAGCGTTTTGTGGATCAACTGTGATTCACTCTTCAAAGAACATAGTCATTTGCATTTTGTACGACACCACTTTGTGAAGTGGCTACATTCATGCTCTTATTGCGACTTTCCTTCTTTTAATGCTGAAAAAAAGCTTAGAGAGGTGGCCGCGTGCTGAGAGGAAAAAAAACACGAAGGGACAACAGAAAAAAAAAGTCTTGAATGAGTTTATGTGCCATCTTTTAGCAGCTACAGAAACCATTCTCTCATCATCGGCAGGTCTGAGAAATCCACAGTGTGTGTTTGTGTGAGATTTCACAAGTGTCCCTGCACTGCTATAACCTCCCTTCTCTGACACTGGTTATATTAAACTGCTGACATTAAGAAAAGTCACATGCCCCATTGCTGAAATAAAGCTAGCAGGAGCAAAAATAGCCCCCCTGGGTTGCCTTACATATTGAGGACTAAATAAAGATGTCTCATTCTATCTGTTTCTAATTGCATTCCCAGGCTGAAACACAGAATCAGGTGGTCTTAAAAACAGCAGGAACATACAACAAAAGCATGTGCAGCGCATGTTATGTTGTAGCACGTTTTGCGCTGTTGTACTTTTGCCTGTATGTTTCATTGTGCCTTAACTCCCTTTATACACCCTTTACACTCTGAACTTCCCTTAAGCTTCATGTCTCGTTCCCCTATTTCCACTCCTCCCTCTTTCTCCATCTCTCTATCTATCTTTCTCCTTCCTACCCGCTGCTGGCAAGTTGTTTCCCTGTGTTGCTCTGTGGTTGCTATGGTGAAGGCCAGCCGGTGCGTGTGTGTGCATGCACGAGTATGATTGAGTGTGTGTGTGGGTAAACCCGAGCCTAAGGGGTGGGGAGGAGACTCAAGGTCACACAAAACACTCGCACTAACAAACACACACACTGTGACCTCTTGCCCCAAAACGTGGATTAGCGCTGACATACTCTCTGTGCTTACTGGACACGGTAAGAGTTTGTTCACCGATGCAGTGTTTACACAACATATGCCTGTGTGTGTGTGTGTGTGTGAGAGAGAGAGAGAGAGAGAGAGAGAGAGAGAGAGAGAGAGAGAGAGACAAGGGATACATAGAGGTATAGACACAGAGAGCACTCAGACCCAGGAGGCTGGGTAACCTGTTGTTTAAATAAGGTCAATACACATACTCTCTCTCTCTCTCTCTCTCTCTCTCTCTCTCTACACACACACACACACACACACACACACACACACACACACACACACACACACACACACACACACGTTGGTGCAACAGCATTATGAGGACTCTCCATAGGCGTAATAGTTTTTATCCTGTGCAAACTATATATTCTATCCCCCTACACTAACGCAATCCCTGAAACCTAACCATCACAGGAGACATGCTGCATCTTTTATTTTTTAATAAAACATTGTTTTTTATGTTTTTTAAGCCTTTTGATTTATGAGGACTTTTGATATGTCCTCATAAACCACCAATAAGTTGTAATACCAGTGTAATACACATGTCATTATACAAATTTGTGTCCTCATAAGTCACATAAACAAACCCACACACACACACACACACACACACACACACACACACACACACACACACTGTTCAAAAGGCTTCACTCAGGACTCCCACACCAACACATCAAGATAAACATTTGTTTAGAGTGAGTACAGCATTTACCATGTGTAACTCTCACTCCCTCCGTTCGCACAGTGCTGTGTCCTACCCTTCACTCTTCAATCCACATCAGATACAGCCTCAGGCTACTGTACAACAAAGAACTGCACTCATGAGGGTATGCAGACAACAGGGTTGCTCCCCAGGAAAAACACAACAACAAAAATGTCTCTGGTCAGCACAGAAAAATCACCCACCTTGAGATCTTGTTGAGGGTCAACAAGGTCAGCCATTTTGTTTTTCTGCAAACTGTTTTGTTATCCGATACTAAAGCTAATATCTTTGGGAATAAGATGAATTGACAGACTATTAAGGATTTAATTGTTTTAACACATTTATGATTTTGAGTGTGTAAAAACAAATAAATCTTTTTCACAAAGGATTTTTTTTTTACTATTACTGACTTTTACTTGCCCTGATGAAAATACTTGAAATTAGGGATGCTCCAATCAATCGGCGGCAGGAGATCGGTATCTGGCTGATCATAACAATTTTTGACTTGTATCGGTACTCACTAACTTGGTCGATCTTACAAACCGATCGTGATTTGATGACGTCAACGCGTGAGGACGTACGTGATACTTATATTGGGAGAATGTTTAATTAAACCTTATTTGTTACATCAGACTTCTCCATGTTGGAGTTTAAATGTTTCTATTTATTTTATTCTCTTTAACATTGAACAATGTTTAATTAAACCACTTCAATTTGTCATTTTAGGAGTTTAAATGTTGTTTGATTTTTTATTTATTTATTTTGTCCTGCTCAGACTTGTATTGGACGATGTTTAAGTTACATCAGACTTCTCCATTTTAGGAGACTAAATGTTTATTTTGTCCTCCACAGTATTGGACAATGTTTAAATAAACCTTATGAGCTGCATTAAACTGTTCCATTTTGTTTATTTGTCTTATATTAGGTCAATTAAGCATCGGAATTCGGTATCGTTATTCGGCCGATCACCATGACAAGAAATCGGTACTCGGTATCGGCTGCAAAAATCCTGATCGGAGCATCCCTACTTGAAATATATATTTTTTCATGAACTAAAAAGTGTTTCTGTAGAGTATGGTGCTTCCATGGGTTTGATTCTCAGAGAATGCATGAACAAATGATAGAGGTATACCCTGAAAGCAATATCTTAGTCACTAAAAGTCACTTTGGATAAAAGTGTCTGCCAAATGCATAATTTACATAGTCTGATTAACTTTTTTCTCTCTCTCTCAACTAAATAAAGAATAATAATAATATAATTTAAAAAAAAATCACAAATAAGTTATTTTTTTTTAAAAACATGGTAAATTAAATTTATAAAACAATTTAGGGCCCTGATAAACCCAGTTTCCATCATTTTCGCACAAGAAAACCAAGAACAAAAAATTTTTATGGAGCAAAATTTCACTTACAGGAATTACATTGGTTAAAAGTTCCCTGCTTATTGCCTGACAGGCTGATCATCCCAACAGGCTTGTAAGGGCAAAGTTAGAGCCACCTCAGTCAGAAAGGCATGAAGCAGGTAATTTTATACAATGGGCATGTTCAGAATGGTACTCCCAACTCAAAAGCAACATTTAGACCAGTGCTCAACAAAAACATTGGCTTTGCATTTCTGCTTTTAACCTCTCCAGCACAATGGCCATTATACATCTTCTCTGTGGTAATTGACAGCCTGCAACAGATGCTCTCAGTAGAGTTAACCTAGAATATTCCCTTACCATCATGCTTTTAAAAACACAGGGTAATTTATTTTTCATAAAGCTGATTTCCACCATCTGTGTTGATTCCACTTAGCCTTTTTTAGCCACATAAAAGCTCTGGATGAAAGGAGCAAGTGACTTTCTCTGAGAATAAAACACATGAACAGATCCTATGGCATATGTAAACTCTGCTGCCCTTTGTGAGCGTCTGTTTGTTTAACCAGTTCAATTGTAATCTTTCACTCACACATACTTACATTTAGGAAAGTCGAAGCCAGATGGGCTCAGAACATCTCTGTCTCCACCAACATGTGTGCTGACTTTTGGTTAACAGCAAACCCAGCGAGACGCGAGCAAGGTTTGTAGGGCATTACACAGCATTCCTCATAGATCTCTGAACTGTGAATTAGCCCAGTCCAAACACTAGCAGTAAACACTGTCACTTTGTTTTGCTGGTGTTTGTCTGGCTACTGTACACTGCAATCCGCATGCGGCCTTCTGTTATGGCAGCTTGACTTACACACAACTGATAAAAACACTCACACACGTTTCTCGATTTCACCAGAAATCACGTCTCTGTTTCTCACACAATAATTGGAGTGGTAAAGTATGTGTTTCTGGCTGTAACATTAGACTGCTCTTTCCCCAGTAAAGCTAATTTTATGACCATCTCTTAACCTTGTGACCTGTGCTAAGTCTACCATCCACATAAGGTCATAGTACGTTCGGGGACCGAGAGCAGCTACAGATGGACTGTAGGTGGGGCTGCAACAACTAATCAATAAACTCAATTACAATTGATAATAAAAATAATCGACAACGAATCCGATTATCGATTAGTCGTGTCTGCACGCAGTCACTTAGCTTTTCTGTAGTGAAAATGTCTTTGGCCATTGGCCAAAACGCATATGTAAAATAGCGGAGGACACAGAGCGAGCTACTACGGGGAAAGGAGTCTGACCCAAGTTATCTGAAACATGAGAATGATTTCTATTTAAAAGGGTACCTTAGCAATGGTAGAACAGGCTTTTAGTCTATACAGTAGGACAAGGATGCATGACTTTTGCTGACAAATAAACATGAATTTCTCAGTCCAGGGAACTCACAGAATGAGTAAACATGGTTCACTTCATATTCTACCAACATTGTAACAGGTAAATTAGGTCTAAGTCCCACAAGTATTTCCATGTTGCTTTTTCCGACAATAAGCGAGTCTCCGTTAACCTGAACAGAATTCAATAACCAAGCGTCAATTTTCTGTTCGTTAGTTGCAGTCTTAACTGAAGGTTAAGTATCCAGTCAGATCAGCCACACAACATTAACATTCACTTACATATTTTAGTTTTATTTATATGCTATTATAGTATTTATATAGCTTTTATTTTAATATATATTTAGCTTTCTT
The DNA here is from genome assembly GCA_030378365.1 of Hybognathus amarus. Taxonomy (NCBI): domain Eukaryota; kingdom Metazoa; phylum Chordata; class Actinopteri; order Cypriniformes; family Leuciscidae; genus Hybognathus; species Hybognathus amarus. The sequence goes on from JAQIUQ010000605.1 coordinate 92,463, forward strand.
TTTCATGTTTTTTTTTTTTGCTGTGCTTGTGTCATTTTATTTGTTTGAGTTTTTTTCTATTTAGGTTTAATTTATTTTATTTGCAAAAGCAACATTTATAAATTTCTAAATTCTAAATTTTATTTCAGATTTTATTAACAAAATAATTTTGTGAACAAATACACTGACTCAAATGTTCTTTTCAGGTTACTTACAACCGCTTGTTTTTTTTTCAGTTCCATTTTATGTTTATATGGTTTCTGAGTTAAAGGCATAAGGAACAGCATTAATAAAAACAGCATTAGAAGAACAAGTATATTTTGTGTAGCTCTTATTAGTGGCTATACTAGTGTCTGTTTGTGCGCCTATTAATAGCCACCTTCTTTTGGTTTCATTAGTCAACAACTGCTCGGTAAACACAGCAAGTGCAAGTGGTCATAGTACATCACATTTCAAGTTAGTTTCAATATTGTTCCATTGACATACTATTTCATCTCAGATTTCATTATTGTTTTGATTTCTTTCTGTAATAACTATTTTCTAATTAAACATTGTTTGGGGTACTACCTTCTTTGCCTTCTCTGTCAAACGCCCAGATGCACACATAAAAACACCCAAACAGTGTCTGTAGTTTACACCTGGCATACAGGTGTATAGGTCTGTCCTAACAGTCCTGACTAATTGGCAGCGCAAGTGCTGCTGACGGCAATATGGCTCAGGGAGTCTGTTCACCATCTCTAAGGTCCAGTCACCACAGAGCAGCTCACTCCCGGGACAGATGGAGTCTGCGGTGTCACCTGCTGACGTCACAACAACAGATACTCCACAGTAGCAGTCTAAGACTCCAGCAGCGCATGCCCCAGAAAGCATCATGGGAAACATTATCGCAAACAGCTGTTCGCTGAAAGGTCTGAAGGTATGGGAGAATTTCCATGTGCAGATTTTCCCAAACGGAACCAGGGGGTTTCAAAACCACAATCAAACAGCATAAAAGAGTCAAAATAATCACAAACCTAAGACAAGTGTGAGAATACGACGTTAACACTTAACAGTAATATTACATTTGTTAACATTAGTTAATGCATATCATCAAATAAACATTTTTAATGCAGTTTTTATAATTTAAGGTTAATTTATACATGTACAGTTGCTCATTTACAATTAACAACAAAAATGTATAGCTATATGTAGAAAAGAAAATTAACTTAGATGAATAAATTCTGTAAAACTATTGTTAATTAATACTTAATGAATTAAATAATATTAATTACCTGAAATGATAAAATAATCTAAATTATTAAGGTTTGCTCAGATCCCACCATTTTTATTACTTGATTGCTAAGTTTTATCAAAATTACTGCAGATGCACAGGCTGGTCAGCTGATCTTCCTATTCTGATCGTTTGCATATCATTTGCATATATGTATAGATGCCAATCGCTTATATGTTAACCTTTGATTTTTTTCTGTTCAAGTATATCTGTTCAGAATATTATTACCCATAATAGCTTTATACATATTAAGACTCGCATCACATTTCCCTATTTATTCGAATTCGTCTTTTGTAAAAATAATGAAAAAAAAAATATATAAATAAAGATTTACCATGTTTTCTAGCAGTTTTTCCCTGTGGTTGGATCAGTGTGTGTCTACCACTGAACAGACTTCATTAATGTGAGGTAATTATGCATCCTCAGTCATAGTGTGTGGGCTATGATGTTAAAAAGTTAGTCATTAATACCCTGAAATAGCAAGTACGGCACAGCTCGTTCACACAACACTGATTCTCATGTGCATACAGGTGGTTGATGTTTAAGCATGAAAGCTGGGAAAGCCACTTTAAGCTGGAAGTGGGAAATAAATCTCAACAAACAAGACAAAAATCTGTTTTGCATAGGACAACTAAGCCAGTTTGAGATGATTTTAGCTTTTTTGATATGGTGCGCTATCCTGTTGGAAGTAGGTATCAGAAAAATGGGTAAGGTCACTGTGGTAATAAAGGGATGGACATGATCAGCAACAATACTCAGGTAGGTTGTAATGTTTAAATTAGGCTGAAAGTGTGCCAAGACAATACCCTCCACCCTACTACTCTACCACCACCACCAGCCTGAAGAGTTGATACAAGGCATGATGGATGTTGTTTACTCCAGATTCTGAACTAATCAAGAGGAATTGGAACAAAGGGCATTGTAAAGGCAGCCCTGTAGTATAAAAGAGGGAAGATGTCTGATAATGAAAGATGATCATGCAGGTAACATAACGAAGGTCATAAACAAGGAATAACAGCCAATTACACCCCAAAGACAGAAGTGTGACGTGGCAGAAATGCAGGTCTGTTATTGTGGTGGTTTAATGGACCATTCGATGCCAGAGGATATGATTCAGGGGAAAGGCCTCCTTCTTTCCTCACACGTTCAATGATCTTGGTTCCTGAGTTGTGTGTGCTTCATTAAGGCTACCACAAAAGAGGCCACTGCCTCCAAGACTATAAAATATTTACCAACAAGCTCTCTCTCTCTCTCTCTCTATGAGAGTTAGTCTCAAGAGAGTGTCAGGTAAGTTTACCTATCCGTTCAGGAGTACCACAACAGGTTAGTAATTTGGCTCAATTTTACATCAACGATGCCATCAACTACTGAAGTCCGCTTCCACAGGTGAGCAGCTAGTAGTAGCACAAATGTAGTCGGTATTAAATCAAATAAAGTCTCTAATCAGACTACTATACTGCCTGCTTAGATCTAACTGAAACCAACAGTCTCGCACTAGCTGTTACCCAGTAAAATGAATTTTATGACCAGTAATGAGGTTACTAGGCCACATAGCAGACACTTTCTGTGTGGTCTCACTTCTCAAGTTTTGCTTCCTGTGAGGGAACGGATGGAATCATGCTGTTCCCACTTTTGTGGCCAGCGTAATGAGTTTAAAAAAGAAAATCAAGGCTACAAGGCTTTGTATGAAAATCCAAAACCAAATTTAACCACTGGTGGTAATCAACAAACAAATGTATTCAACCAGGAAATAGCCAGGGAAAATGACATCATCAGTAAAAGTCCTGTTGTGGAGACTCACCTTGACAATAGGGTGTCCCCAGACGCGGCTTTGACAGCCCCTCGGCTGCCTTCTGTCTCATAATGAGCTCTGTGATGAGCTTTGGGGTGAACCTCAATCTTTAGTTCATACTGCCCATACTGATTTGGCAACGGCCAGTCCAGGGGAGGCAGGGATGATACCCTGTACACAGACCAAGAGCAACATAAACAGAGCAATTACACAATGCATAGTGGTGGGTTGTAGATATTGTAAAAAATTAAGACATACAAAACATGATTAATCATTGAGCAGCTATGCAACATTTTAGGATGCATCAATTTTATGTTCTTTTGCTCGTCACAGCCACAGAAATACAACAAATCTTGAATGGTGCAAGAAACAGTTCCCACACCTCATGAAAAAGTGCTATGGAAGACTGTAATTCCGGACCAAAAAATTGGCTTGGCACATGCTTCTGCACCTAGATAAAATCATACAGCTGTGGTGTGCATGTGCCACAATGTATTTCGCCATGTCTGTCCTCTGAGATACAGGACAAATTAGAAAGTTCTCAAAGAATAAGACTTGTTCTCAAAGACCATGATTACCTTTTGTAAGGGCCGGTTAAATGTTAACGGTCAGTAACATAATATTTTTTGTGTTGTTCCAAACACAGAAGAATATTTTGATAACCAAATTATTTAAGTTACCACTTTTTTAATTTTAATTTAATTTTTTCTTACATAAAATAAGACATTTCTAAAAATATCTTCTGTGATGTTCCACAGAAGAAAAAAGGAATATAGGGTTGATCAAAATGAAGGTGAATGACTGATGAATGATTTATTTTTGGGATATTTAAGGATATGCAAAACTATGTATTTTCTAAATCAGATGATTTTTTTTAAACTATTTTTTTCCCCACAGATTTTGTCTTAGTCTAGCACTCTAACACATCCTCTTACTTTCCTGATCACCCCTCTCCTGTAATATGACATGTACATGCCCTGCTGTCATGGTAACATGAGATGGATCGTCAGGGGACATTTGAGAAGGCTGTGTGTGATGGTAGTGACCTAACGATAGTGGCATAGTGGCCTGAGGAAACCAAACAGCTTTACTTAACTTTACAGAAAATGTACACTTGCCTTATACATGCACAACTGCGGTACACAAAGTTTTTTTAATCTTTATCCTTAGTATACATATGACAATAAACAGGGATATTAAAGGTTCTCTAAGCGATGTGGGGCCAAAACATTTTTTGTCACATATAGCAAACGTCTCCTCACTATCGGCTAGCTGCCTGTCCCCTAAACACACTGTCAAAAAACGCGGTCTCTGTAGACACCACAGGCTCCACAAACGGCAACAAAAACGATCATGTCTCACCCGGACCATGAAACCTAACAAACAGTGTTCCAGCCAATCACTGGCAAGAAGTATTTGAGGGTGGGTCTGGGGGGTTAGTGCGCGTGCACATGAAGGGGGTGTGTGAAGGAGAGAGAAGCATGGGAAGTTTGAAAAATGACCGACACACGACCAAAGAGACGACGTTCTGATGAACAAATTAAAAAGAAGAAGGAATCGGATAAAGAACGTGCGAAGTTTCGAATTTACATCGGTAAAGCTTTTGAACGATGGCGAGAACTCCGGCGGCAGAAGGGCTTCCAGTCCGAACATTCAGGTTGCTCTGTTTTTGCTGGACAGGTGGGTAACGTTAAATTATAATTTTGTTTTCTTCTAAATTGACGCGTATGTTCGCCAAACCCACACAATTCACGTTCACAATTATTTCGAGATAGTATGAAGCTGCAGACTCGGAGACCTGCATCTACAGTCCCCTGCACTCAGAGTCCCGCATTCTCAGACCCCTCGTTTTTCGAGACAGCGCCTCCCATCAAATTGTATCGGATAAACATGTGAAGAACATGTGAAGAACTTAAGCAAGAACGTGAGTTCTGTGAGGCTATCTTCAATTTTATTTAGCGAATCGTAGCAGCCTCCTCGTTTGATTTATTTTTTAATAAAACTAATTTAGCTCATCGATACAACATATGAATAGTCCATTGAATATTTGTAAAGTTAGTTTGTAACAAGATGTGAGCCGTTAATGTATGTTTTTTTGCCCTCTTCCCCCGAAAATATTTAGATAGCTAACGTTTATAATTTAGCTTTGAAACATCATAAGACATGTGCTATCGGTCTTATGTTGTAGGCTATTCCAGAGTACACCATAGGCCTACATCGAATGGAGTTGCCCCTGCCGAACCCAACATCATTTTATGATTATGCAAAGCGACTTATAAATGAGTTTTTTTTAATGCAATTGAAGACGAAAAGTAAAGTCATGAACACAGTTTTTTCTTCCTTTTTTTCTTAACAGCAAGATGATGTTTAGGTGATCATTAAATAAAGTACAGAATTGTTTATTATTGGTGTTTTGTCTATTCTGATTTGTTTTGCATCGCATTCAAAATATCAAAAAAACTGATTTTGTAATGTTATCATGGTAATGTTAATTAGACCATTATAGGTTGAACTGAAAGAAAAATTGGAATTTGAATAAAAAAATATATCTAAAAAAACTTTGTAGCAATATAATATCACATAGGCCTACTATCTTTCTGAAGACAGTTCAATCTGCAATTGTATCCCTTCCATCAGTAACAATTAGTTTGTTTGTTTTTTGCACACGCATTAAGCAGGGAACGCAAATATTTATTGGATAATTTATTTGGAGACCGAAATATGGCATCCTATTGTTTTTTAATTGCATTTGTATAATCGTGTGCTGTACTCTGTGTACGGGTGTTATTCGATCTTTTGAACAGCAGGAGGCGCTGTGTTCGAAAAACGAGGGGTCTGAGAATGCGGGACTCTCGGTGGGGGACTGTAGATGCAGGCTCCGAGTCTGCAGCTTCATAATATTGATTATTTCGGGAAGCACGGAAGGGAGGGGAGGAGATGAGATGCGGAGGAGGGAGGGTCTAGCTAGCCTCCGATTTGTTTGAAAATATTCAGAACGTCAACACCCAGGATCGCTTAGAGAACCTTTAACTTACACATTTAAATATAATCAGCATTGATGAGTGCTGACGAATCACTGAAACAGAATATAGTGAGAGAGGTGCATAAATGTCATTCAGATAAAGTACCTCGTACTTACATACAGATCTACATGTTGAGGTAATCACTCCTCATAGTAACACAGCTTGTCATAGTTGACGTCGACTGAATGGGGATCACGCCAGGTAGCCAATCATCTTCGCGTACCATTGAATGAGCCAGTGGAATTGGCGCGCATGACTCGCATCACACACTCTGAACGAGCTTAAAGCTACAATATGTAAGGATTTTGTAATAAAATATCCAAAAATCACTTGCACGGTGTGATATATTTCCTGCAGTTGTGTACTTACAATATCCCCAAAGTCTCCAAAGTTGTTTTATTTCAGAGAAATTCCAATTTTAAAAAGTGTCCGTCCCGGAAAAAAATGTCGCCTGTAAATGACGCAATATCCGCGCTTTCCTCGGCTATTCTCAGCTATCCTCGTTTCCGCTCGTATTGCCATAGCCATGACGTAAACATGGCGACAGACGCAGACAACTGCATAGTGAGTAACATCTAGCGGCACCCAGTTCTTGTTTTGTTCAAACACAGACCATGGCAAGCAGACTAGAATGAGGATCAATATCAGCATGATGTTTTTGAGATGCCGATAGCTAGCGTCCGAGACTGACTTCCACTCGAGAGAGCTACGTAGCGTCCGTGAGTAATTTGGACTTGACAGAACTCACGAGTCACGACATTACAGCTTCATTGGACAGGTGAGCAAAATTATTAAACAAATCAATGTTATAACGTTAGCTTGACATGATGAAATGTTAGAATATGGTCAGTATGTTATTCTTATGTTGATCTAGCTGCTAGTTTGTATAGCAAACCAACTACAGTAACACGTAGAATAACATTATGACTTTCAACACACATTTAAATGCTGTTTAGTATGATAGTGTAGCATTATTCCAAGTGGAACAGCGATGCGTTTCCTTCACAAGATTAATTCATCTAATAAACTGACCTGTGTGAGTAATCCAGCACTTGCGTGTAGTTCAATAGGATGAAATTTCCTTATTCCTTTATATCCGCGGGACTCGCGTGTGATATATGTATCTTATTAGCAATCGCGACCTGCTTCATAGCACTGTAATGTTAAAAAACATGAGTGTTTTCACTTATCCTTAAACATTATTAGATCCATCAGCTTGACAGCAAGTCCCATCATTCAGCTCGTTACTGCGTCATATAGATTCGCCTTTGTTATTGTTGGAAACGGCGCCTCTTGTGCCCAACTGAAGTTACATACTGGAGCTTTAAGGAAAATTTTAAATTGTTGCATACTTTCTCCATTTTTTTTAGAAAAATCTCAAGGAAATAAAGCTAATAACAATGTATAATATTGAATTTGGATTAGCCTCGTCGGATCGATACTCGATCCGGCAAAAATGGCAGTATCGAAGCCGATACCAATCCTGAGTATCGGACCGGCTAGTGTTGCACGGTGCACCGATACTTCAAAAGTATCGCGATACTCGGAAATTAAAAACCTCACGATACCTAAATTTATTAGTATCGATACTTTTATGAATGACCGCGTTCCAGATTTGCAAGAGACGTATTTCATGTTGGTGTGTGCCACGCACGCTTCCAGTCTCTCCCTATATGAACGTCTGTGTTTCTCCTCACGCACGCAGCAAAGAAGCTGCAGCTGTCATGAGCCAAACACTACCGCGAGACTGCTGCATGCGCGAGCACATGTGATACAGTGGTTGGATCTCTTCCCTGTGGGCCGGTAGTGTTTCGAGGCCGCGATGGGGCCAGTCTGATAGTTATACATTGCAAGTTATTAGCAACACAATCCAGCGGCCTGTACACAATAGTCTCTGTAAAGGTGATAGTTTGAAGCGCGTGTCCGTGTGAAAACATCGCGCGGCGCGACTGCGCGAGCCGCAAAAGACACTGTATCCATGCAACTGATAGCAGCGAAAAGAGCGCTCTGCTTGATTTTTTAAAAAACAACAGATTTTAGCGCTGAGATCTCTTATTTAATAGCGAACTAAAAGAATTATCTGCTAGTTAACTGTAGATGTTTCATTTATTTTTGTATTAGGTGTACAACGTTTCCCCCAACTTTCATAGATAGCATAAATAATTTGCAAGCTGCTAAATTAAAGGATACAAAACATCAGCAAAATGATCTATCAGCTATATGATTATAACCAGAGCACGTGCATGTCAGTGATTTATTTATATTAGGTTATTACAGCATTAAAGAGCACAGATGCAAAGGAGGTGCATGTGAAACACCTTGTAAGAAATACTTTCCTTTTCAGGAAAAGTATCGAAATCGCAATACTTGACTTGGTATCGAAACAATAATTTTGGTATCGTGACAACACTAGGACCGGCGCATCCCTATTAATTTTTTTTTTTTAAACAGTTCTCCTGGTCACGTGGTCTCTAGTAGAGGGTAGGGACTTGCTCGCTTTCGGTCAACGAGTTGCGCCTGGAATTCGGGCCAGCTGACTCTCACAAACTGAGACCCCGGCCTGGATATGTGCCCAAGTTTCCTACCTCTCCCTTTAAAGGGACCAGGTTGTGAGCCTGCAAGCACTGCACTGAAGAAGGCAGACCCAGCCCTGGCTTTCTCTGTCCGTCCGCTTTTTTGTGGTTATAAGTGCACAGAATGCAAGCCTTCGTACCTCAGATCAGCTCTTGTCTGTTAAGGAAATCAGTAGAGTGGGAAGACTGTTTCCACGTGAGGTTGGCCCAATGAGTGGAGGCTGCCTTCATCTTGGTGAAAATCCTGAGATACAAATGTCCACTTAGGTGATGAGCTCCTCTTAAGTGAGTGTCTTTGCTGACAGATATTCTAGAATTGGGGGCTGGGTAACACCTATAGTTGAACCGCTGCTTCCTGTGGGCTCCCTTCTCATGAAGCCAGTTTCATTCCCCTCCAATGGACTAGATACGTGCCATTTCTGCACCAGTTGAGTTACCTTTAACCGAACTTTGTTGAGTTCCTCCTCACCACTCCAAAATCGGACATGGCAGAACGTCCAGTGTTAGGCCTACCACTCATAAGAAGTGTGGAACCTGTGTTAGGCTGGGCTCATATGTTGCGATCCCTACGGTGAACCCATGTTTATTCTTCCACGGTTCGGCTCCCTATGGCAAGCCCATCCCTTCCTTTCATGTACAGGGAATGCTTTCCCAGTGTTCCTGTAGGAACAGCAGTGACTTCCCTGGCCTAAGCCCTGTCCCTTCTCCGCCTTAAAATTGCGGAGGGATCAGGAGGCCTTTGTCTAGGCACTGGAAGGTGGCAGCTATAGTGGCGTTTTCAATGGCTGAACCCTATTCAGTTCGACGTTGACTACGTCTGATATTCTCGACTGAAAGGGAACGTCCTGGTTGCATATGCCACGCAACATTAGTGAATGAGATTAGTGAATGAGACCCATTGTCCATTAAATACATTGGCCAGTCCAAAGAGTAGGCAGGTGTGTGTCTTAAAGTAAGTAAAGTATCTTAAAGTAAGTTATGTTTAGCTGGCTGTCCTAAACTAGACCCACTATAGACTAAAGCTCAATGCTGTGCCAACTTCATCAACTATGCCATCGCACTCCCATCTGTTAAACCAGTCAAGCTTTTAGATCTTTCTACTGCTGCTGACTAATAGAGCAATCAGCACACACACACACACACACAAACACACAGGTCCAATGGCAGACAGCAGAGCTCTGAGCTCATATAACAGGGATCAAGTATCATGTCTCTTTTGTTTGAAGGTACACCCATAAAGATGTTAGTCAACATTGCTTCTACATGTTGCTTTGCTGAACGTTTCTTGACATGTTTGTGAGAAAGAGGTTGTGTTGTGACTGTGTGCTTTTTCATTTGTGACTGTACTGCTGTACGTGAAACTGTAAGTGTTTACATTATACATTGTGGATTATAAATGAAGGAGCCTGACTGAGTTAAAAAGTGTGTTGTGTTGGTGCGGTCGATAACAGAATGACTGTGGGTAGGGACACATTTGCGACCTACAGCCACACGCTCTCTTTACTGATTTATGGTGACAGAGGCCAGGGCACACACATAGGCGTCTTCATCTGACTAGCACACACACATACACAAAACCATTATCTGATGCTCTGATATGGATAGCAGACACAATTATAACTCTGTGTTCATTGGCTCACTTAACTAACTCATACTACTCTAAATTTATATTAGCTCTCTAGTGTTGCTCTTTTGTTATATAATGAAAGTTGGGAGAACAAGTATTTGATACACTGATGATTTTGCAGGTTTTCCCACTTACGAATCATGTATAAGTTTGTAATTTACATGATTTTAAGTAATTTATTTGCATTTTATTGCATGACAAGTATTTGATCACCTACCGACCAGTCAAAATTCCAGCTCTCACAGACCTGTTAGTTTCTCTTTACGAATTTCATTATCGATTCGTTGTGTCGCACGACTTATTATGCCAGTCAATAATTCGCAGAGATGTTTCAGTATAAATAAAAAAGTTGAGTTTGAGCACGGAGCGGAGTAGATCTATGAGGCGCTTGGGCAAAGGCGAAGCAAACTCCGAGAGCGAAGTCCAAATGTGTCTGCGCAAGAAAGACTCAGTGTGTCTGAGCATTAGTAAATTGGTACATCCTACATAGTTATATATAATTACTATATGAGAGGCATGGAGGTTTGATAATTGGACAACAATATAAATAAAAACAACAATTCAATTCTTACCACTGAATTAGCAGACTGTGATTTAAATCAGACAGAAGATGAAAACACTTTCTTGTCAGACCCAAGTAACACTACAAGGGGAATATTTTTTCCTCAATTTGCAGCACCGAATTTTTCAATCTTTACTCTAAACGACTCTATTTACTCTAAACTATGTGCTTGGAAAGGATGAGCTGCAAAATACCCAGCCCATTCTCATCCTTTAGCGTCACATAGAACGCTATATGACAAAATGGCGTTATACTACGCACATGGCACCCTTTATCGTTAATATAACACGCAAACCCAAGTCGTCATAAAGCCTTATATGAGACTATCGTAATATGAGACTACCCTACCGTACCCCACACCTATACCTACCCATAACAGCGCGTGTTATATTAAGCGATAACGGGTGCCATGTGCGTAGAATAGTGCCGTTTTGTCATATAGCGTTCTATATGACGCTAAAGGATGAGAATGTGTTGAAATACCTTACACACCATATGAGGTGCACAATCCATTGTATTTGTTTTTTTTATGTATTTTATTTTGTATTTATTTTTATATACATTGCATTTATAATTAATATTTGGATAGACCACTGACCTATATAGAATGACTGGATAGCTCATGACATCATAAACAGTGAAGCCACCGCACCGCCATATTGGTATTCCCTGGTGAGCTCATGCGTTCATTTGAATTAGAAAGGAAATTGCATGATTTGACTAAGAAAACATTGCATAACGAGACACCGTTTTTAAATCTAAAGTCTCCATGAACAGCCTTACAACATCCTTAACATTTGAATGGGTATTTGTCTAATTTAAATTGGTATTTGTATATTAAAGTCTAAAAATTAAGTAAATTGTGAACTTAAATCTCTTTCTGACTGTGTTTGACAGATAGATCAGTAGTCTCACTAGTCTGCTTAAGTATTTGATTAGTTAGCAAGAACATGTTCAGGTCATACATAATACAAATTGTATGGGTATGTACACCTGTTTCACCTCTTATTTACCCCTTATTTACACTGCACAAGCCTGGGCGCCTTACAGCTGCGACACGGCCACCGGAGCTGATCGTGCCCACAAATCGGCAAATCACGTGAAAATGCTCCTGGTGTGAGTTGACACCGCGTGAAGGTAGGAATAAAACATTGTCGGCACCGCAAATGTGTGCATTGTAAATAAGGGGTTTATACATAGACCTCCGTTTGCAGAGTATATTTTTACCATATCCATATCAACAGGTTGGAGCTTTCACTGCACACAGATGCCTCTCCAAGTGCGGTGTGTATACAGCAGTGGACCTATTATCCAACTGCACGAGACGTGTCTTTGTGTGCATTTGCTGTTAAAGATTATAACATCTTTGACAAAAAAAGTGTGAGTGTGTGTTTCTGTGAGTGTGCAAGTTTGTGAGTGTAGTGCAGAGAACAAGTTCTGACGTTCAAACAAATCAACCTAATTTCAACCTCAATCTAATAAAAGTAAGGTTTTTATGTCTAAAACAATTATAGAGTGGACAAGCCCCTTTATATTTTTTTGCTACCACCAAATTACACTAATCTGCCTTCAAAAATGTAAAGGTCTCGTCTATTTTAACATGAAAATATACATTTATATTTAAAATTATTTTGTATTTACAATGGGAAAAAACTGTCCATAATTAATGCATAAATATTAATTATTAACAAAATTCTCTTAAAATAAAAAAGGAAAATATTATTGAACAAAAATATATTACATTGATTTTACTGAAAATAGAAAAAAGTTCAATTTCAGCAGTTCGGCCACTTTTGAACATGAACACCACAAGCATGACTCCCAAATGAACAATACCAGAGGGTTATCCTCTGTTCTAAATGTGGTTCGCTGACATACCAAAAAATTATTGTAAGGCATCATTGACATGCTTCTGAAATAAAAGAGATAATCATGCTGCCTTCTAAGATGGTTTTTGGACAAATTAGAAAGCAGCATCACATATGTTCTCCATTTTTAAAGGGATCATTTACTCATCCTCATGTCATTCTGACTTTCTACTGTGGAACATAAAATATGATGTATGAGAAAATATGAGAATTTTCAACGAAAATGTCATCTGAACAAGTAAGTAACTTCCACTTTTTGTTCTGGTTCTGACATTGCAGTAAATAGCGCTGATTAAATCTAACAACCCCTTTTGAGTTATCATATTACTGCAAAAACGTGTTATACTTCGTTCTCAAATTGTTAATGTTAACAATGTCAGAATTGCGTGACTACATGTAATGTCCTTCCGATATTTATCCTTGTTTTCTCCTGGGACCGGTTGCAGTCTCTTTTTTCCTGTAGCCACTTCTCGAAGTCCAAACGAAGTCTTTTGCATTTTACAGCGGGTGAATCTTTAGTTGTCACTGGTGATTGTCGTTCTGAACCTTGGATCCGCCATCAAAGTGATAAGTTTAGTTAATTATATCAAGTGCTGTAAGAAAAGGCTATAAATCTCCACCTCCAGCATCCTCACACGCAATACAGCCTACTAGCCGAGACTCCTTCTTTATGTGTACAGATGTGACGTGAATGATGCAAAGACATGCTCAAATCTCCCACGGAAATCCACCAGTACCACTGGAATTAAAAACATTACTACAATCTTACCGCTTTGAATCGAGCTAAGGCAAGCACCAAGCAGATAGTTTTGAACACTGGTTTTCTCAAATATGTATTTTGGATCATTTTTAATCCCAAAAAAGCTATGCTACGGACTGCAGCTTTAAAAGTTGCCTATTTCCATAGCCAGTATTTTTTATTGCCCTGTGTGATTTTGTGCTTATAATATTGCATTTTTAGCTTAGCAACAAGCCAAACTCTGTTGGGGTAAGGATGCACAATATAAAAAGGTACAATACCACTTATCAGCTGATATTAAAATATTTTAAATAGGGCTGAAGGAAAAATACAAGTTGGCATCAAATATTAATATTTGCTGCTTAATATGTATACATATTTTCACTCCCTGAAGTAAATGCTAAATGTCAGATATTTTCAATACTGCCTATATGTTGTTTCCACAACAACATAGTGTTTTGTTATGATTCGACATGTTTGTACTTATGATTCCAAATTCGAAATGTTAGGTGTGATTAATCATTATTAATTGACCTATGGCTAAGCCACGCCCTCAAACGTGATGAGCCAATCACAGTGTGCAGCTAACCCAATACACTCAGACATTCTCTGCTTCCACTTCCATTGAAATGCATTGGAGTCAGTCAGTTTTTATTCGTTTCTTCTTGTTATTTTAAGTTTAAAATGGTAAAACGGCTACAACACCAAAACGTGGATAAATTAAACAAGGATGTCTACATCTGATCTAAGTTAAGTCAACAATGTATTTGAACATTATCTTTAAAATCTCTAATGTAACGTTAGTCTAATGTTAGACGTAACGTTACATTAGAAAACATTAACGTTAGCTTCTAGCTGCGTTGTACATCATGTCAATTAGCTTCATTAACGTATATCTGTAAATAACCGAGATAACAAATGTTAACAATGTTGTGCTGAATGATTCATGTAAATACTGTAGCACCAAACGGTGATGGCAACGATATGCGGGTTATCATGTTTACACTGTGACCTGTACATCTCTGCCTGGAGCTGAAGCTTTTCATCGACCTTCTCAACAATAAAATTATTAATATAACCCTCCAATGCATAGTTAATGCCCTTTAGGTGACTTCAAGATGATATATAATCTTTCTGTCTCCAAAAATCACCAATTGCCTCCTGTGAAATGTCTGCTACTGTGACAGCTGCCATAGCGCCCGTGCTCATGTTTGTCCAAGTGAGTGGAGGGGGCGTGGCTTAGCCATAGGTCAATTCTTCTTTTAGTAAATATAAAATGTATTGGTATTGAAATCGCCCATCTTTTTACATTTGGATTTCCTTTGCCATCAAACACTCAGAGTTAATATTTAAAAACACTATTAAATGTATTCATTAGCAAATCTCATAATGATTATCCATACTTATTTATTTAATATAGTTGTGATGCCTTCAATGACTTGAAGCATTTACAATTACAAATATTATATGATTTTAATACCTGCCATTTATTGCTTATTAGACATAAGATAAAACAAAAATAACTATTGGTATATCGGCCATGTCTAACTGAAGTTGAGTCTCCTATGCGTGCAATGAGCACAATTTGTGCATGTGATTGACCATTAAAAAAAGTTACTGCCAAATCAGTCACATGATGTTCTCTTATAGTTTAGATGCTGCCTACAAGGCCACTGACAATGCAGCATACAACTCTCTAAGCTTTGAGAAAAAGTCTACACACATGAACACTGTAAGAAAGAAGCATTATAGAGCTTTATACCTAAACTCTAAAATGGTTACTCTTTCTTGTCTCTTCAAAGCAGAGGAGGGTGTTTACCTGAAAATAGGTGTGTGTCCTGGTTTGGGTTTGTTCCATGTGAAGTGAGATGGGACAGAAAGAAACTGCTCTCCAGATCCATCCTTCTTTAATCCGTGCATGCCTTCCTCACCAGGTGAGTCAAGCAAAGGAGATACGTTCCCAGAATCATCCATGCCCGTGTCACCCTTCCCTGTCTGGATTGCTGCTGTACAGTCCTGGGAGGTCTTTCGGGTCTTGGAGGGGATGTCAGCCTCAGAGGGACAACACTGGAAAGGGGACATACCCATGGATGGGCTTCCTATCCAGGTGTCTTCAGTCACGCTGCCCCTGGGCGAGGGGCCGGGAGTGACAGTAGGGGAGTGATGGGGTGATGAAGAGCCCAGGCAGCATATATCAGCGCTGGAGTGGCGTCTCTTCCCACAGGGCGATGTCGGGCGCGAAGAGGGCCGTGAAGGTGAACGTGGGCTCAGCCAGTTCTCATCTGTGACGCTGGTGCGGGGCGAGTGACAGGGCGACTGGCGGGGGCGAGAGAGAATGGCCGTGTGAGTGAGAAAGGGAGTGAGTGAAGGCCTGGTGATGATGCTGCTGCTGTTGCCATACTTCCTCCTGTGGTCCAGCCTGCGGAGAGCAGCCAGGTGAAGTGAGCGGTGAGCCCAGGGTAAAGCGCGCCGCTGCTTCATTTAGTTCAGAATCCACGTCATCATACACATGTGAGATGGATTCGCAGGACGATGCATCTGAGAACCAGCTTCGTGAGGAAAGGCTGCTACATGGACTCGGGCTCAGGGACGGAATCTCGATACGAAATGATCTAGAGGCAGGTATAGGTGGTCTCGAGACAGAGGTCTGTCGTGGTAGTCTCCATTCGGAACCCTTTGCTCTCATCTCATCGTCGCTGGCCTCCATCTCCTGCTGGCAGCTTGGGGAAATGGAGGTGATTTGGATGCTGGGACATTCAAAGGCCTTTGGTGGGCCATTCCCTCCTCCACCCATCCCTGTGGATGTGTATTTAGAGTCCTGATGCTCATAGCTTTGCTCATAGGTCTTTTGGTGGGCCTGCAGGGAGGGGAGGTGGCAATGAGTTCGGGCTGGCGGGCATCCATGCCGCTGGAGACCGTGTGATTGGTTCACCAGTAAAGGAGGTTGGCCCACATTGAGGATGTAAAATGAGGTGTTCTCATCCGTTTCTAGATCTAAAAATAAAACAAAACAACACAAATCAAAAACAATACATGACATCAATGCAACAATTTTTTACAGACTGTGGAAAAAGCTACATGCCCAGAGCAGCTGCAAAAACTACGACTTTGGTGGTGCTCACAAACAGACTATTTTGCTTAGTGACAATGAAAAGCAGAGGAAGAGTCTGGAATCCAGCTATGTTTGTCTTTGTACTCTTGTATTTGCCGTTGCTGTTAAAAAAAAAAGTAAATACTGTTTGACTTCCTTTCTTTTTCATGACAAACATAAAACGTAAACATAAAGCTGTGCACTGCTTCCCTTATAAAAGACTGTATTTCTGCTTTTCTATATGTGCTACCTACTGTCGGAGTGAATTTGCACTGTCTTTAAGTCCATCTGCAAAAGATTTTTGTCGCATAAATCTAAACAGATCAGGTCGTATGCAAAGATCAAAACCAATTTTTTGTGCAGAACATTTGAATTGAACAGGCCTTTAATATCCCATACACTTAACTGTCACATACATATAATAAAATATTAAATGCAAAAATATTAAATAAAAAATGACCTACATTTCACAGAGAGGTGGGTGACCGTGATTGTCTGTAGACCAGTAAAAAAAAATGCCTTTGTCAGTTTCCTGCACCCCTTTTCAGTGGCAATGCAGTGATACAGTTTTATGGACATTCAGGGCCTGAAAAACCAGAACTATGGTACTCAGTACCAATACAGACAGAAGAAGTCACTCACAGAAACTGCATAACGTTTGCCGAAGTTTAGTGTAATTGATGCAGTGTAATTGCTTGTATAACTAACACATAAATAATTACTGTCTATTGAGGCACTTCAAGGTCTGCGTCTGTCTGCTGATAAGGGAGATGAAAGAGAACAGGCTATTTTTCTCTCTCTCTCTCTCCTTTATTGGACTGCTGTTCAGATAGCCTTGAAAAGGAAAGATTTGGGCTAGTTAGGAACAAGCCACTGGGGAATCTGCAGACACTACAACACTAGCAACAGGTTAACAATAAGAGTGTTATGGCACAAACGGTACTGATATCTCAGTATCAGCGCAAAGGGAAGGGGTGAGAAGAACAGAGAGAGAGAAAGATCCATAGAGTCTGATCCAATTTTAGAAGCGGATATAATGAGATACAGAGCCGGTGGGTTAGTCAATGGGGAGAATTTTCGGGTGGGGTGACAGATGGGCTCAAATCCAGAGAGGAATAACCCGTGCACATGTCATCTATCTCAGTACGTGCACAAAAAACACACGGAAAACAAATTTGCACATACGGCATTATGCTTCGGCCTGCCACGACATAGAGACCGACCTTACTAATCATGCCAGCTGACGCGCGCACGCGCACACACACACACACACACACACACACACACACACACACACACGGCTATTAAGCTCTTAATACTGCACAGACACACACACACACACACATAGCATATTGTGCCTGTGGTTCATTAAAGGTTATTGATGAGCTTCCAGTGACTGGGCAGAGGGAGCCTGACAGGGCCAGACAGCAGTGAGCACTGAGCAGTCAGTGAGATGTATTTCTACAAGCTGCATTCAGCCAAAGAAACTGTGTTGTGATTTCACAATGCAACACAATCAGGTCTTGTTAAATATTATCTTGATTCTCCACTGGTATGCTGCTTTGGGAGAAAAGCATTAGCTTAATACATGCATGTAATGAATGTAAATGAAGTCATCATGACCTTTTTCTCACTCTTTCTCTCTATTCTCTTTTGACTGACTTGACCGTTTTATTTTTCTCTCTTTAAAGTCCCTGTAAAGGCAATTCTACAAAAAAGTTCTAAACACATTATAAATGTTACATATGTTTTGCTAAAACATATTACAAAGACTGTGAACTGTGAAGTACAGAAATGTGGAGCTAGACCATTAAACATGTTTTCACGTTGCAATTTTACGGATTGTTTGGGCGGGGCTAAAACAGGGCTCGATGACGCATTGGAGCCCATGAGCTCCTGGACACGCCCCTATTTGATGACGCACAGAGTCTGAATATCTCCCCTAACACACAATAACACTCCCCGAGCACATTCGCATTCACAGCTCAATCGTGAGTGACTGTCAGTACAATTAGTTACTACAGCTGAGTCTACAGTTTCTCTAGCTAGCTATGCCTTCAACACAGAAATGCATGGGCTACTACCTGGATGCGATCATGTACAAAACAGATCGGTATCTTTATTTGAATCCCTGAAAACGATCACATCAAGAAGAGGTTTTTAGAGAGCCAACCTCTGATGAAGAGCTGAAGGATCACCGTCAACACCCGCCTCTGTCAGTGTTCCGTTTTACACGGGATCGTTTTATGACTTTCCTCAAAAACAACTGGGATTCACTGATAATCCGCTGTTACTGGTGAACGAGCCAGACCGACTATCTCCCGCCTCAGCGTCCATTGTCCCGTCCCGAAAGCAGTATCAGCTAATATCACCGTCGACAGCTTTCCCGCGAGTGGGCGTGGTTTCCACGCAGCCAGCGGACACGCCCCCAGCGTTTGAGAACAAAGATAACTGCTCATTTTTTCAAGATTTTGATAGCTTATTTTATGTACTTGCCAGCTTTCTTATCATTCAAATTTGGCTGGGTGGCTGATTACACATTTTTCTGTGGTGTGACAAACTCAGAACACATACTTTATTTTGACTTTACAGGGACTTTAAATGTTTTTTGACCCCATTTCTCATCTCTCTATTCTCTCTCCATCTGATCAATTTATTTATAGATGCTCCACACACTCGCTGTCATAAGACATGCCTATTTGTGATGACAGAGCTAGAGAGACAGGAAGGGGAACAAACTGACGTGTCACACAAGACTCATACATGCCAATCCAACTGTGAACTCTGACCCTGCGGGAAACAGACCGCTGGGAGTTCAGTCTATCAGTCTGACACACACACACTGCAGTATACACAAGAACTTAAACATGTTCAGGAATAACATTCTACTAGAGCGAATCTTCCAAACCATGAGATAATTCGGAAAAAAGGCAAAACCCATGTTTTCATTTACCCACAATTTCATTCTGAACTTCATTTTTGCTGCAAAGGAGGCTTTGATTAATCCACCATACGCTGGCTGCCAGTTCATTAGCATAATGCTACGAATAAATGCAATGGTCATGAAGGGATAAAATAAAGGAGAAAAAAGGCACTAAAAGCTTTGGGAGCATTGGAAAAGCAGGCCGAATGATTTGAGTCTGATATAAGGCTCAGATCGAATATGTAAAGAGATGCTCGAGACATGTATTGTAATGCTATGGGTGTGCTTCAATGGACAGAAATTTTGGACATTTTTATTTAGTAGTAAGTGATTCAGCCTCACTCTAAAATGTCTTTCACCAGGTCCCGTTTCATTAGAAATTTGTAGTCATTCAATAATTTCTATAGCCTAACCAATCAGCATAAACATTTTTGTTTTTGCAATAATAATAATAATAATAATAATAACCACAACAACAACAACAGGGTAACACTTTACGAACACTTTCATTTTTAATGCACCTTATAATGCATGTATGATCTCAGCAATAGTTAAAACCACAGTTATAAAACTTTACAATAGTCCATTCATTGAATACCCTTTTAGAAAGCATTAACCTAACCATTAACCCTAACCCAAGCCTAACCCTAACCCATGCATTAAAAAAACATAATAATCATCATAACAAAAGTGTCCCCGTTTATGACCTATATGATCTAAAACAGAAAATGAGGTGAGATAGTCTCTACCCAGCTTCTAGAAGTAGAGGTCTGTAAATAAAGGGAGCAGACAGCATATGCTTCTTCTCAGCACATTAATCATAAGAACAAAAGCATTTGCATCAGGCCAAAAGAAAATATGTTGTTAGGCCTTCCTCGGTCTTCTAGATGTTCTACAAAGCTCTTAATTACAGCTTTGGAGACTCACCAATAGAGCATCAAGTCAGTTTCAAACCATTTACACGCTTTTTAATTTGTACAAAGACTCTGATATTATATGTGTGTGTGTATAGAGAAAGAGTGAACAGAATAACAGAAAATGAGTGATGAGCAACACAACTACCTCTCCAAGAACAACTAGATCCCCAAAAGACCTTTCAGACTCCCTAGCGGAGCTAATGAATATCATGATGAAAGCAGTATGGCCATCCTCTGGCCCTTAGCTCACATGATAAAGATACATACTGTAATGTGATTGTGACATCTGCATCATCTAAAAATGGAAAATTGTGGAAAACCAGCAGCGATTATTGTCTGTAAGTGCTCTGAATTTACTCCTGTGATGGCAAATATATATTATTATCAAACAGCCGCTTAATATGTTACGGTTCTTCCAACATTACATCATGATGTTTGCGTAAACATACACGCCACGTTCAAGTCAAGTAGTGTGTTATCTACACGCATTTTCAGCGTGTATGTCTTACGCCATTAACGTCCGAGTGATTCGCGTGTATGTACACGCCGTCAAATGTCCGAGCGAAACGAAGCAAAATGTATCAGAATCTACATCTGGGGAATGATATTTTTTTTCCTAGGATGGTAGGGGAAGACTCATAAATGCTATTAACCCCAGTGACGGGTAGATTTAGGGACCGGGTTGAGGTAAGTCATATATTTATATATACAGTAATAACAGTTAGTCAACGACGTTCATAAACAGGCTGAAAAGTAATTGTGCGTGTTGACAGCACGCCAAAAATAAAAATACGAATTGGCGTATCATACACACGCAATTTCATGAGATCAGTCTGTTTCTTCAGGATTATTTGATGAATCGAAAGTTAATCAAAAGAACAGCATTTATTTGAAATAGGTGTTGAACAATAGATAAATTTTACATTTAAAAATTTTTTTACAAAACCTCTCAATCAATTTAGTGTATCCTTGCTGAATAAAAGTATTAATTTATTAAAAATAAATAAATAAATACATTTGTCGTATTTTATTTGTGCAGTACAAATACATTGCATACTTGAAGATGATTGTTGCCTTGCACACACACACACACACACACAGTTCCTGCTACCTTACATCTGCTGGGAAAGTCAGTAAGAGAAAACCTGACCCAGATCAACCCAGAACCATCTGCTGAAAGAAAATGGGGGAAACTGCAAAAGTGTAGATTCATGACTAATAGTATAATCTATGATGAGGAAAGTACAACTGATCTTGATGCAGTATGAGGAGAGGAGTCTCAGTGTTGCCTGCTGTTCAGATCCACAACAGACAGGCTATCTGGTTAAATAAAGAGCCCTAAGAGGCTTTGCTGTTCCTAAGCTAATAATAGTGGGAAATCACTGCAGTGCGCTGAGAAGCACTCAATGCCTTGCCCAGTCTGTGACACTCCTAATACACAGGCTTTCACCAATAAAGTCACCCAGAGGTGAGTCCAACTGTCCCTACCTGCTGCAGTGTGTCTGTGTGTTAGTGTGCATGTTGTGTGGTTTAAGACATCAATATCAGATACAGGTTTGAGAGGGAAATCATGTCAGCGAGCAAACGTCAGGGCTCCACGATATTTTAACATCGATATCGTGATGTGCACACCGCGATAGTCATGTCGCAGGATGCGTGATGTCAAGTATAGGGATCATAGTCGATTAATCCAATTCTTTTTATTCTCGCCATCGCCAGCTGGCATGGAATCCATTTTTGCGTGAGTTTGAGTGTTTTGATGTCACATACTGATTGCGCAACCTCCCACAGAAATGCAACTCATTAAATTATTTGCCGTTTACTTGTCACTCATTGCACTTTAATAAAGGCATATGAGAGGCTGTTTATTATTCAGGGATGGTGGACCAAACTTGTTATGTGGTTTCATGTCTTTTTACATTAAGTGAAACTATCGAGTGTTATATTGAACATTTTTTCTATTGTTAACAATAAAGGTATACCGATGATGAATACAGATACTGTTGTATCACTCAGGCCTAATCAGCGGTTCTCAAACCTGGTCCTCAAACCACCCAAGCATTGAACATTTTAGATGTCTGTCTCCCTAAACAAACAAAACTGATTCAACTCATTAAGCCCATTAGAAGAAACTCCAAGACCTGAAATGGTTGTGTAAAATAAGAAAAGCTTGTACAGTGTATAGTTAAATGTACAGTGTTGGGGGAAAGGGGAGTTCCAGGACCTTGTTTGAGAAACACTGTGGTATGAATCAGCATCATAAGGGCTTTTCATCTTTATAAACCACGTTTTCAACACCGAGGAGAGCATTTGATACTTGTAATTGAAAAGCAGGGTTAGCACTGCTTTTTACTCAGGGTTTTATTTGCGTTTTTATTTTATTTTATTTTGCACAGTGTAAAACAACGTTGTGTTAAGACAGCGTGGTGTTTTTAGAAAGTTAAGACTGGATGCTTTGCAACAGACAGCCAATCGCATGCCTCATAAACACAATGACGCGTGTTGTAAACAGTAATCGGAGTCAGTTGGAGTGAAGAAGAGACATTTCACTTCATAGTCCAAAGAGTCCATTCAGGAAAAACTTGATAGTACAGCCAGCAATATATAGGATAATATGAGGATATGCAATGCTAGAGCATTTATGTTAACAGATCATGTGTTGTGCTCGTCCAATCAATGACATTTGCAAATATGCAACTAAAGGACCTTAACCCCAGTGTGAAAAGTCTGTTTATGAATACCCCAGTATTAATTGTTATCCCAGAGTAAAGTAATGATGTGTGAAACAAAACTAAAAAACAAATAATAATCCATTTCACCAGGGCTAGATTGACGCAGGGTTAAGCATTTAAAGTGTGAAAAGCCCTAAACTGCAATTATCTGTGCTGTGCTTTGACTTTAATAAAGCGATGATGATACTGAAGGAACTTATATATATACACACATAGTAATGTGATGTCCTATTCCTGATAGGTAAACACGTGGATCAGCTGAGAGTCAGCTGATGCTAGCTTGACTAACATGACCAGCCAGAACTGACGCTACGCTTTATTTTTGTCATCATTTACACACCTTCAAGTTGTTACAAACCTTTATGAATTTCTTTCTACACAAAAGATAATATTTTGAATAAAAGTGATAACCAGACAATTGATGGGCCCCATTGACTTCCATAGTATGGAAAATAATTACTGATTGGAAGTGAATGGGCCAATCAACTGTTTGGTTACTGACATTCAAAATATCTTCTTTTGTGCTCAGCAGAAGAGAGAACTCATACAGGTTTGGAACAACTTGAGGGTGAGTAAATGAAGACAATTTTTTTCATTTGTGGGTGAACTATCCCTTTAAACACTCAAGCTTAATTTGAGTGTCTGGCTTACTTTCGATTTCCCATTTTGGCTTCATTTTCAAGTCTTGCAATTTTCCTACTTGCACGTGATGTTTCAGACACCTTCATTTGAATTTATCCACTGAACCGAGCAGCCTGTGAACTCCTATAAGATATGCATCTACCTGCCTCAAAGAGGGTAAATTCCTGAATTGCTTACACAACGTCCTGATCTGAGTGCTTGTGAGTGTGTATCATGGATAGAAAAATGGTGCACCCTAATCCGGAATTGTACATCATTGTACAAATGCCCTTAACCCAAAATAAATCATTATAAATAAATACAAAAGTTAATGATGAAGACTTTAAATAAGAGCTTTTGCTTGACCGAACAAGCTACCTCCTAACACAACCTTCTTCTAAGAACTGCTGGCAGAGTGCCATCACTTCTAAACACTGAGTCTCTGACGCAAACCACACAGAGCAGCCCACACCTGTAGCCCCGACATCTCTGTAGCACACAACTAGCCGCTTAAGTACACAATGAGACACAACTAAGCGTTTCTGCCTTTTTCTAAGCTTGCATATGAGTGTGTGCACATATGTGTGTCTCATAGTCGATGTTTGGATTCTTTAATAAATCAGACCAAGTTGTGAGAGGCTGTTTTTTGTTGTTGTTTTTTTCAATTGGTTTGCTTGTGGTAATGAATCCACACAAATTACTTTTCAATTATCTGGTCCATTGAAAATATTCAACAGGTGAATTTATAATAAAAACAACTGTTACTTGCAACCCAATACTGGTTATTTGTGGGCAGGCTCTATAAATACAAATAGGTCCCATAATTTCCCAAACTGATTTCTAGAGTAGCAAATAGTTGTTGTTGTTTTTTTTTTGTTCTTTTTTTTTTACAAATTAAACCATAGCTTTAGGAAGTGAAAAAAGATGACTAGTTGTCTTTCCAAGAAGCAAGTACTGCTTAGTTGTAACAGACCCAAGACTGATGATCACTCTACATATTGCAAAATATATTCAATATCACCATTTCAGGTGAGAACTTCAAAGAAAAGGTGAAACATAAAATGAAATGGATACGACTATTTTTTAAATAAAATCTATTCATAAAAATTAAACCATTTATGAAAAATCCTGAAAGGACTGTAGTAGTTCACTTTCACATTAAAGGGACAGTTCACTTGAGGTAAGCTAAAACATACCAAAAATTAATTTCAAAGTGAACCGTCCTTTTAAGCTGCAGTCCAGAGTTTTTCCTTTTGTCACCATCTCTGTTTCGAAATCTGCAATTGCAGTCATTCGCGGAATTATCAACTTTACGCGAGTCTGCACATCGACAGGGCACAGCGCGGATGAACACAATGTTTAAGGAGAGTGTGAGGCTGTCAGTCGCCACGCCGGAGTGGATACTGGCATTCAAAATCAAAGATTATTATTTTTGGAAGTATGACCAACATACGAATTTTCACCGGAAAATATCATCTGAACCGTGCAAATTATACTTTGTTCTTAAATTAATGTCAGCATTGCGTGATGAAACGTAATGTCCTTCCGATATGTATCCTTGTTTTCGCATGTGCCCGTTGAAGTTTTTTTTCTGTAGCCATCTCTGAAGTCTTGTTAATGAAGTCTTTTGCATTTTACAATCGGGTGAAGTTGTAATCAAATTGATAAGTTTAATTATATCAAGTGCTGTGAGAAAAGGC
Organism: Hybognathus amarus; assembly: GCA_030378365.1. Lineage (NCBI taxonomy): Eukaryota > Metazoa > Chordata > Actinopteri > Cypriniformes > Leuciscidae > Hybognathus > Hybognathus amarus. Next base: position 117,880 of record JAQIUQ010000605.1, read on the forward strand.
TATAAATCTCCACCTTCAGCATCCTCTCACTCATAACCAATTAGCTGAGACTCCTTTATGAGTACAGATGTGACGTATCTTTGAATCTCCTGTGGAAATCCACCAGTACCACTGGAATTAAAAACATTATTACAAGTTGACCGCTTTTAATCGAGCTAAGGCAAGCAGATAGTTTTGAACACTGGCTGGTTATGTATTTTCTCAAAAATGTATTTTGGATAATTTTTAACCCCAAAAAGCTATGCTACGGACTGCAGCTTTAGAAAAATAGCCCATATTGTACTAACCTTCAAGCCATCCTAAGGTGTATGACTTTCTTCTTTCAGACGAATACAATCAGAGTCATATTAAAGAGCCCCTATCATAGCATTTGAAATGTTCCTATTTTTGTTTTGGAGTTCCCAAAAAATGGTATTAAAAAGTATTAATAATACTTACAGATTGCTGATCGAGGAGGACGAACCTGATCCATATACACTGGATACTGAGCCCTCCTTCGGAACAACCGGCATTCATTAAAATGATGAGAACACAAGGTTTGGGCTAAACTGTTGTGGTATCGTTGCAAATATGAACTCTAAACACTGATTCTTCACATGCTCGTCCCTGGACAATGAAAACAAGTGGCTAAACTGTCTTTGCAATGTAGAACACAGCGTCTTCTCCACATGATGTTATTCAGCTGAAGTATTTGAATGTGTTCTAGACTTCAAGTTTATACATTTCCGTCTGCGCGCAGTGTTGGGAGCGGCCAATGAGCTAATGGTTTGTATCTATCTGTCACGACTAAACAGCTAATGGCTCGTTTCAAAAACAATTCATTTCATAGACTCAGAGTCGACTCTCACTTTTGAAAGACAATAACTTTATATACGGTGCACTTTCAGATATAAATCTTTGCAGGATGTGTTCATTCCCTTAGAGCTATATTCCACACTACATGAACAGTCATTTTCCAAAATCCATGATAGGTGCTCTTTAATAAACACCCTGGCTCTTCCAAGCTTTATAATGGCAGTGGATTGCAACCATCAGATTGAAGCTCAAAAAAGTGCATCCATTAATTATAAAAGGACTCTCACATGGCTCAGTGGGGTTAATAAAGGGCTTCTGAAGCAAAGTGATGATTTTTTGTAAGAAAAATATTCATATATAACACGCTATAAAGTAAAATTCTAGCTTTCGGCCAAACAGCCATTCACAGTCTACTTGTGTATAAAGCACAAATTACTCAACTTGTGATCTTGGAGAGAGCATAGCACGTCATGGCGTAGTGTAAATATACTATATATATGAGGCTTGCTACGACAGTTGTGTTACCAGTGTTCAAGCAACACCAGTTACATATCTGCGAGATGTGTACGAATATGAAAACAAAACAAAAATGTGCACAGCCACACGTGTCAACGGGAAGGGAGATTCCGGGAGATTTGAACTAATTTGCGGACATCAGGGAGCCTCTATCAATATGCGCGGACAATCCCGGGAGACTTGGGAAGTCTGAGACGTAGGATATAGAGATTCTAAAGCTTTGAATATTCAATGTTTATTACAACCGAAGCGTCTGAAGCTCAAAACAGGTAATTCGGACCAGCCCTACCGAAAGCTAGTTATTTTACTTTTATAAAGTTTTAAATATAAATATATTTCTTACACAAAGAAGTGTTGCTTCAGAAGGCCTTTATTAACCCCTTTATTATTTAATGGATGGATGCACTTTTTCAGAGCTTCAATCTGATGGTTGCAATCCACTGCCATTATAAAGCTTGGAAGAGGCAGGGCATTTTTTAATATAACCCGATTGTATTCATCTGAAATAAGTCTTATTCACCAAGGATGGCTTGATGGTGAGTAAATCATGGGAAAATTTTAATTTTCAAGTGAACTACTCATTTAAAGTTTCCTATTATTTAACTGAAAAAAGTTGATAAAAAAGGTTAAATCATTGACCAATCCAAAAGCAAAATACCTCTATATAGATGAAATACAGGGAGAATTCATTTTGAGTACAAATGTTTCTACTTAATTAGTCCCAATATGAAATCTATATAAGGTTTCAAAAAGATAAGCTCTGAAATGAACAAAGCCTGCCTTTTTTGGCTCCCTAATCAGGGTTAATAACAGAGCTGTCACGGTTCCTCGATTAAGTTAGAGTACTCGATTAAAACAAAATGCTTGATTTTTCAATTTACTTGTGTCGAATAAGCAGTAAAATACCGGAAGTGCCTCATTCCATGGGAGGGAATCAATAAACGACATTATTAGACCGCTTTCAAAGGCAGCACGATATATTAAAACCAATTCAATTCATAATATAGCACAGTGCTATTTTGAAATCACAAAAGATGCGATCATGCAATTCAGTTAAATAAATAAATGCACTGCAGGTTTCAGGGTGAAGTGCGACACTTCAATAATTTACATGCATGCAGGTTACTTGTTTCTCAGAGCTGCTCAATTACACAGCAAATGCTGAAACAAACTTAGTCTCTGCATGCGCTGTTTGTGAGTTACCAAATGCACAGTATTGGTAGTAGTATCCAAACAAAGTCTGACGTGCTTTGCATCATTTTACATGCATGGAACGCATTTCAAACTCCATCTCTGCATACGCTGCAAGTTTGGGTTTCTTATAATATTCATCTGAGAAAACAACGTGCATCATTTCACCAGATTTGTAACATACATTTATTTATAAACCTAAGCCAACACAGGAGAATACATCAATTTGTACGAACTGTTGTTCATTGGGATTTTAAAAACTTGAAATCAGCAAGTCTTGATGTCCAGTCCAAAAGTCCAGTCCAAAATAAAAAATTAAAAAATTACAAAAATGAATTAAGAAGTGACCAAATAATAAAGATTATGTGGACATTTTAATGAAATGTTGTTTGGCCAATATGAAATAAAGATTTGATCTGCTATAAAATGTAACAACAATCATCACCATTGTTGGCGCTATCTGCAGGCATTTGTTATAATTAGAATTGTCAGTTAAACGTGATATTAACAGCATCAACGCAAACCCATTTTAATAGTGTAAATTTATTTATCGCGTGAGTAACAGTCTTTTTGGCCAAACAAACTTTGTAGTTTTTTTTTAAATAAAAATGTGCGATTAATCATGATCAATCTGTTTAATCATTTGAGAGCACTAGTTATAATACATTATATTACATTATGTATTTTAACAGTATTGTTCAATAAAACCATGAATGATACTTTATTTAAACTAATTGTTCAATTAAGTCCATTTCTATTACCACAAAAAAATCGAATTACTCGATTAATCGTCAAAACAATTGACAGATATGATATTAGCCTAATCAGAAGCCTTTCTTCCTTTAAATAACGTTGTATCTTCAAAAAGGAATTCTGCTATCTTATTTAACTGAAATTGAACAGAATAAAAGTCTTTTTTTCTACCAAGGAGGATTAGCCTACATCCGTTTCTTTGTTTTAGCAACATTCACTAGCTTTTTGCATCTTCTTCCGTGAAGGCGAGTCATTGCTGTGGCCCCAGTTCTGCAAGCCAGTTACATCACCAACAAGCTGCGGATGTCCGCTGTGCTAGGTGATGGAAGCCTAAGCCAACATAAACGTATGTTTGCTTTCTAAATAAAGCTTCCTAATTAAACCATCTCATGCTGTGATAACATTACAGGATAAACAAAGCTCAGCCGGTAGAGGGAACGCCTAAGGTTCATCTAGTCCCAACCTTGTCAATCACTGCCGAAATAACCAAAGCAATAGAGTTGGTTTCAGATCTTACATCTTGGCAATTGCAGTTCGCATTACAGAACAGCTTACAATACCCATAATAAATGTAAATAAAAGCCTTATGCCTCTTTTTATGAATCATAAAAAGTGCCCTTTGTCTGTTTCGTACTGTGTCTGAACAGATGATATCCCCTTAGTTCAAAGTAGTTACCACAGCCAAAAAAAAATTCAAAAAGAGTTTGATGAGCTGACAGACAGTCCACTATTTCAGGAACACTTTTGGTTTCACTGCAGCCAAAAAATAAACAAAAAAAGTGAAGAAAAAAAAAACAGGTAAAAGAAAAAAAGGAACGGGAAACTATAGCGCTGCAAAGAGCGATGCCAATTAGGTTACTACTTATTACACTAAAAAGTTTTAGTGGTCTAAACTACATCTTTTTAAGCAGAGGATGCAGCCATTTACATGACTGGAAGTATATTTGCTGAGTTGAATCAAAATGCACATCATCTTAGCCACCAAAAGTCTTAGAGCCTCATCTGTGAAATGCCACAACCACATTCAAGACACACACACACAACGGCCCAAGGGTAAATTGTGTAACAGTGCCTTTGGGACCAAAAGAAGGGGAAGGAAATGAAGCAGTGACTCGCTGGAGAATGAGGGACCGTAGGTACAATGCATACAAGTGTGAGGGAGGAAATACTGGTCTAGGAGATTAATAATCTAGCCTCAGAATCCCATTCAGCTTAAATCCAAGTTTGTGCATAAAGATCATTGGATACAGATGTGAATTTGAGTTAGGGGTGGGCGATATGGCAACAATATCATATCATGATTTTTTTCTAGGAAAATCACGATTCACGATTTTATCACGATTTTTCATTTTGGTTTTACTATTTTGCAAATGACTGAGCATTACAGCCAAACTAATGCCCCTATTTTAAAAACAAAGCCTTGGGTGACAAAAAATAAAATAAAATAAAAAATGGCAGACATTTAGGCCAAAGTGGTGAAGATTTGTATCTTTGTCATTAATTTTCTTTGTTATTAAAAAATAAGAGCAAAGATACACATAAAAATGAAGTAAACAGTGCTTTATATCAGCTACAGGTGTATTTAACAGCTGCATTGAAGAACGTAATTAAATTAACAAATATGAAAATAACACATAACATAGACTTAACTCTATAACTTGTACATGATTCTTCTTAAAGCTACTATTAAAAGTTCTCAGTCAAGAGCAGTGACAATAGTTACAAGTCACAGTACGTTGTGTTGTACAGTATGTTGTTGAGACAGAGGCGCCAGAACTGCAACTGACAGAATGCACTGTGGAACGATACTACAATATTTCTTCAAAAGCAGATCGTGGAGATATTTTAATTGTCCACGATAAAAAACAACAACGTGAAATCGACATCGCACACCCCTAATTTGTGTAGGCTACACAAGAGATAAATAATTTTTAAAAAAAATCTCTTTTGATTTATTCAGTTGTGCTCTATAGGATCGTAAACAACTCCTAATTCTTTCCAGAGTGTCTGTTGATAGAAAATCATGTGTTGATGCAATTTCCTCAGACACTTAGGTGTAACCAACTGCAAAATTAAAATTGAGGCTTGCGTTTCACAAGTTGCTATGAAAATTCCGATCAAATGTGAAATTGAAAAGAAAAAACAATTAAGTCAAAAAATTATTGGGATTTCATAATTATTTGTGATTCCACAGACATTGCTCATATAAGAAAATAACCAAATACAAGCTCAATACATCTATTTGGCAGATGATTGACGAGAGAATAATAGTGTTTCATAAACACGCAACTTAACACCACCACATACAGCACAGTAATGCCCTATGGTGAACACAAGGACTGAAATCGACACTGCCCCTCTGCCAAACACTGCCACGGGCCAATGAATGTCATTTTTAAAGCAGTTAATTCAATAACTAGTACATGACATCCAGCAGCTTTAAACAGCAAGACTTCATTACACAGAACTTATAAGCGCAGATATTAAAAATTTCACTTTATAGTGCACATCTTTATCTTAGACTTCAGGCTGTTTTGGGTTCGAAATTTGTATTCCCAAGTTATCTCTTAATTGACTAATCAAATAAATGAATAATACAAAAATATGAATGAAAATATTCATAATTTTATAGATGTAAAAATGAGGGCTGCACGATGTATAGAAAAATTATCGTCATCGTGATAATAGTATATGTGATATCCGTATGGCAGAGAAGTGAGATAAATTACTTTATTTAATTTAACATCCAAGGGCATTACATGTCATGCAATGCTGACGTTGAGCATTACCAATTTGAGAACAAAAGTATAATTTGCACACTTTTATGTGATACAAGCGATTTTGTTAGATTTAATCAGCGTGATTTACTGCAATGATTTCCTTAGTTGGTCAGAACCAGAATAAAAGTGGATGTTACTTACTGTTCAGATGGCATTTTCAGGTGAAAATTCTTATGTTGGTCATACTTCCAAATAGAATAATCTGTGATTCTGATTGACAATATCCACATAGTCTATGATCCACACTAGCACTGTGACTTAAAGCTGCACACTCTCACCAAACATTAGATTCATCCGTGCTGTGCCGTGTGAAGTACAACCCACGTAAAGTTGATAATTCCATGAATAACTGCGACAAAGAGGAAAAACTGCAGACTGCAGCTTTAATGTTAATCTCATCTTTTACTATTACATTTTTAAGATTAAAAGTTGATTAAAATCTGTTAACATTACGTTAACGCACTGAACAAATGTGAACATTAAGATTTTTAACTAACATTAAGAGAGGTTAATAAATGCTATAAATCAGAATATAACAAATGAGACCATATTGTAAAGTGTGTCAATACAAGTACTTTTATTTGTAAAATACTGTAAAAAAAAAATTGAAAATTTGAATGAATAAACTACCAACTTTTTAACTACTTTTTTTGGAAGATTTTTTTATTTTGGAACTCTCTTAATATAAGTAAAACCACAGCAATACTGCAAAATGTTATTACAATTTAAAATAAAAAAATTTCAGTCATTAATTCAGTCTTAAGTGTCACATGATTCTTCAGAAATCATTCTAATATGCCAGAATTTGCTGCTTAAGAAAATATTAAATGATTAAATATTAAATATAAAACTGTTAAAAAACAGTTGTGCTGCTTAATATTTTTGTGAAAACTGATAAACATTTTCAGGCTTCTTTGATGAATAGAGAGTTAAGAAAGAACATTTATTCTGTTTCTTCTGTTATGTCAAAACCTTTACTCTCTCTCACTTTTCATCAAATTAATGCATCCTTGCTGAATAAACATAAAACCTCACTAACCTAAAACCTCTGAACAGTAGTGCACTTTCACAGTAAATTTTAAAGAGATAAAACTATAATTTTTTTAGTAAAACATGAGTCATCTTATCTGCTTTTTGTTTGTTTTTGAAAGCTAAAGGATGTTGCCAAATGATCATATGACAGCGTTCCATTTGAAATGTTAAATCAGCTGGCACCTGTGTCTGATCCAACAAGCTCCCGTCTCTCTACCTCTCACTATGGCCCAACTCTGAGACTTCAGAAATGTCCCCTGTGCATTAGCATCCAATGAATGTCGCTGGTTTCAGTTACACTAAATTTAAACTAGACAAATGCCACACATATCTGCTCAATGCCTCGCCCCCAGGAAACAAGCCCCTCAAACCCACCACATTATAGATCCTCTCTCACACAGAGTTCAGATTCTGTAACAAAAAAACACACCTTCTATGACACCCTGATGAAGTCCGATTCACTGGTATACATGGTCCTTTTGCTGGAGCTAAGCTAACAGCTAAACTGCCCCAAGCATAGCTCTAAACAACTTGTGGGACATGAGCTTGAAATGGTGATGGCCCTTACGATTAGCATCAAGTCCCTGAATGCGTGTAAAGCTGATTCACTGTCATGTATTACAACACCACATTCTGGCAGCAAATCAACATGAAGCCCAGAATAAGACCGGCCGCGCCACATGGATGTGACTACCACGGACAACATTCAGGGCCTTGCTGTAGCATTAGCAATACATGCTTTTGCGTTTCGAAGGAAAGAGAAAAGAAGAGGAAGCATTTTAAACAGATCATATTTGTTGGACTGCAATAAAACGACTTTCTTTCTTCTGTGGAATTAATGAAGTGACGATATTTTGAGAAAATGTTTTGGTGTTTAGTTTTTGGTTCATGGAAGTCAATGGTATTCTGCAAAACATATTTAGATGCCTTTAACCCAGCAGAGGTGAGCTGGCATGGCTGTTGAAGTTCACCTGTTGACAACCAAGGTCGCAAAGACCAACTTCTCTGAAAAATTGAATAATAAGTCTAATGGCTGAAATTTTGTCGGAAAAAAATCTTTAACTTCCATGCAGACTTCCATGTAGGGTTTAGCAACCTTCTGAAGCTACAATATCCATGATATCTCATCATGGTTTCTCTGCAAGCAGATCATTCACACGTTTTAGTCGCATGTGAACACGGTGTTGCAGAGGCAAAAATGAGTCAGCACTGTTCAGCCTGCTTTAAACCCTGGGCAGAATTGAATATGGGCAGAATTGAAAAAAAATGCATTTCATTAACACAAACACTTGCATGTTTGAGCAGATGATGTTTATGCTGTTGAGAGTTTTATAAACTATTTAATGCTGAATATTCACTGCCACAATGTTAGGGTGTTGCGAGTTGCTAGGTTATTGCTATGCGGTTGCTAGGGTGGTTATTACTAGATGGTTTCTTACTTAAGTCAGAGAGAGCCAACCCCCTGCATAAGGCATTTTCTCTCCTTCAATGCAAATCTAGAGAAGTATTTTCCCAAAATTTTTTGTAACATTTGCTGAGCAAAATTCTTCAGCCCAATGGTCTATAAAAATGTAATGGGACATCTCCTAAACAAGATGCTCCAAGATATCATTCATGTTCCGTAACTCGAATGTGGACTGTAGAGTAACACTTAAGGTTAGGGGTGGTTAATCTGTCTGATTTCCCAATTCGATTACGATTATTGAAGTCTCGAATTCAATTACAGTCGATTTTCGATTATTAACGATTCTCGATTACTCGATTATTGATTTTCCATTTCACAACAGTAAAAGAAAATACACTAGACCAACATATGGTTATCTTAGCAGCAGCAACATTTTGGTATTAATTGCACTTTTTATTTGTTTGATATTCAATGAAAATGTAATGATGGTTAGTGAGGACATGCAAACATGCTTGGTGTCTACTACTTAGGCAAACCATTATCTTTAAATATTTTTTTTTCAAAAGGAATTGTGTTGCATTATAACGCAAATACATCTGGTAATAATTTGCTTTAAAAGTACAAAGTTATGACCCATAAAGTATTAACGTACAATGCATTTTATTAACATTGCAAAGAACCAACAGGAAAATAAATATGTGCCTGAACTAGCATACTTATATATAAAATATATAACGACTGGTACAGCCGAGTGTTTTCCTCCTGATGGCTGGAAACGTGTCATATGGCTTCTCATATTTGCAGTGTTTCCGTCATTGGTTTTATTCCACAAAGCTTACAACTAGTGCGGCTCTTGTCCAGCTCCTTTCCCCCTTCAACTTCAGAAGCCAAAATATTTCCACAAGTCAGCTTTTAACCTAACAAAGGGGGTGTTTGGATCTCGCGCGCCATCGTGTTTCTGTTATGTGCACGCCACAGATGGTCTGGCAAACCATTTATGTTAAGTAAAAAAATCGTACATCCTGACGGTGGCATATAGTGCAAGTCAACTGCCATTTTGCCCGAACTTAATTTGATTGTGTTAAATCTGCTTAAATATATGTACAATTCAAGTTTACTTAATCCATTTGTTTGCTTACATGATTGATTTGTGTTGCATTAATTGAAACTGGGCGGTGCTTGTTAGTTCCCAGCATGCTTTGCATATGGTTGAATTAAGAGAGAGTACATGTTAAAACTAAGTGTTATTTTACATGTTTTTAAGAAAATAAGAAAAGGGGAAGACTTGGTAGTGCGTAATTGTGTTTAATGTTAAACTACATTGCAATTATTGAACCATTTAAATTACAGTGGGTTACCATTGTGGAGAAGAGTAAACGATTTGGTTGGGTTGAAGTCTTGAAGCCTGATTCAACAGTATTTACAGTAAATCATTTACTTTGGTAGATGAAGCAAGTAAATCTTATTATTTAAGATGTCTAAACTTGCTATTGGTAGTTAGTAGATGACTATAGTCTAGAAATTAAATATGTGTGACACTAAAATAAATTATATAGCATTGGATGAAATGAATAAATGAATTTGAATAACTGAACCATAAAAGGGACCTTTTTAAATTCACTAACACTATTTAATTAAGCTGTGCCCAACCATAGTAAATAAGTTGAATCAACCTCAATGTATTAAGTTGACCCAACGTAAGTACATTTAATTGGAATAACATAATTGCATAATGCTGAAATAAAGCAAGTTAATCATGTAGAAATCCTTTCCATGATTTTTTTATGCTCATTCAAAGAGTTATTTTTTTGAGTGCATTTGTGAATCGATTCAGGATCGTCCACGTCCGCTTTGCAATGCATTGAGAATCGATTTTTTCCCCACCCCAGTTAGGGGTTATGGTTTATAAAGAAATCCAAATCTATGAAAAACCAAATACATTGATGCCTTCTTTAGGAAGGAGCAACAACAATTTTTCAATACATTTTTTCCCACTCAATGTTTAAAATTGTTTTAATCATGTCACAATAGATGGTAACGTCCTACCATACTAGCAGCTTGCAGTTACACTGTTGTGGTCTAAATAAAACTGCCAGGCTAAGCTACACCCCATTACTCGTCCCCTGACCAACAAGCGTCAATGATACACCCGAGTCTGCGGCCTCACCTGAGGACGTAGCGCACAGCATTTTAACACTTCTCTGCTGCAGCGTGAGGCGGTGCAGGGCTGAAAGGTGTGGCGATTTGTCCGGTGGCACTTGCTGGCCGAGGGGGAGTTCTCCTCTGACGGGACTAGCGAACCTGCAGTCTTGCCCTCTACCAATTTTGCAGTGGCTTAAAATAACCCACCCTGAGAGCGATGTAATTTCAGTCTTTCCCACCGACTGAGACAGCTAGCCAGATGAGCAGATGCATGCTAGCAGACGCTAAACACTGCACGCCCCGCTTTTTCTTCACCGATATTTAACTACCCACTCCAAAAAATACCTCTAGACTGGTACTCATACACTGTCAACATGGTTTTTCAGAGCCTGAAGACTGTAAGAAGATACAAAGTCCTATCATAAAAGAACACAAAACACACACACACACTTACAGGTGGCATTTTGGGCCAACTAATGGAAAAGATGAAGATACAGAGAAGAGACTCAACCCCCTTTCTGTTCCGTCTAAGCAAGAGGGTCTCGTGCCCCTCCCCTTGAATTCCACTGCCATCTGAAGACCACATGCTGTGCCTGGGCACTACGTCAGACAGCTACACACTATCTGACTTTACCCAGCCCTGAGAGAGCACCTTCTGACCTACTACTGCCACCTCTACAATGGAAGAGGCCATTTTTACTGGCCACTTAACCTCTGTCTTAGAAACAAGGGACAAAGCCTTCATTCTGAGGGCATAAATAATTTAGATTTTTGAGACTAAAAATTTGAGATAGCAAAACATAATAGTAGCAAACATGTAAGAGACTTTTCATAAATATGATGGTTTGTGTTCTGATATTTTCCATGCCATAGTCAGGTAAAGGATCAAGGGTCATAATATATAATATAATAACAGTAATCAGCTGATTGCCTCACAAACGTAACCAGCACATTTCTCCCCACATAGCAAACCCATAATACAGCGATGGAGAAGAACCATGTGAAACTAAACTATCCAACTACATATTTTTTCTGACAGGGTAGTAAAGGTTTAGCTGGCTAATATGAGCAGTTACTGTGGCTGAGCTGATTAAAGCGTAAAGCCTTGTTTAAACTCGACCGACGTAATAAGAACATTACAGTTTTATTGAGTAAGTTCTTTATATACCACTGAAAACATAGTTATGGATGTCAAATTGCATTTGTGTTAATAGATACTTTAAAATTATTGCACATTGCACCTTTAATGTTACAAATGGACTCTTATTGTACTGTTAGCATTTCATCTAAATCCAAATAGTCATGCTTAAAGATGTTCATCTTTAAATATCTACACAAAGGCCATAGCATTGAAATTAGACACATGTATGTAATACTATCTTTAATTGCTTGATGAATATCGAATTAAAATAACAAAATCTGTATTATAATGATGGTTAAAAGAACTGAAATAGGATGGGTTTCTGATATGTTTATATATTTTCTCAGCTGAATATTTTTCAATTAGCTTTCTTATGTTATTTCAGCTGTAAATATGCAACTTCGCTATATCACGAGTGCATAAAAATGACCAGCTGGACATAAACTAATGCAAAAAGACATTTAACCTCCTCCCAACCTCGACGCAAACATACTGCTGTTCTCGACTAATGCAGCATCAAGTCAACAAAATGTATCATTTATAATAATATGAAAACATGCAGTGTATACATACTGTTTCCTTGTCTTAAATCCATATCTGAAGTTTCCCACTCTGTGCAGCCTCATGTGTCAAAATAAACACCACAAAGCATCAGTGGTGGTTTTTATGTTGCCTCTAGAGGCCACTCTCATAATGTATAAGCGCAACCTTCTCAGCAGCTCCAGCAATGGACGCAACAAAGGAAATCTATTGACCGGCAAAACCGATCAATCAGTCGATTATTAATACTGTGGCGTATTCAAACACTTTCTCACTGAATCTCTTAGTGCTGTGTAGTAACAGTGTTTTGTGCCCGAGGAACCTGTTCTCAGATTGCGCTGCGCTGTTTGTTATTGATCCAAGCTGATACACGGTTCGCACAGCGGAAAACAAAAATATGAAAGAGCAAAAGTCAATAAAACAAAACAAAGGAAAGGAACCATACCAGGTACACAAAGTAGATTTAGAGAACTCCAAAAGAGCACAAGATTGTAACAGGGTTTGTTGTTGTGGGAAGGACGAGGCGGGAGCCGCGAACATTTAAAGTTTGCGGCTGGTGATGGTGCAGTGGATAAGACTTCAAATCTACTGAGAGACACCAATGCGTCCCTGAGCATGACACTTAACCCATAGTTGCTCCAGAGGCGTGCAACCTCTGACATAGCAATTGTAAGTCGCTTTGGATAAAAGTGTCAGCTAAACGGGATGCAAATTATTGATTAATTTATTAATCATTAGTTGCTCAACCTTATCGAATCGATTAACGATTAACTGATAAGCGCCTATTTTCCTGAGAATGTAAATTTCTCACGTTATCAATTTAACATAAAAAGCTAAATATTGCTTATATACTGAATAAAAATGCATGCTATATTGCTCAATGGATGTTTTATTGTAACAGTTGGGATACATAATATGTAGTTTAACAAAATAAAAAATGCACAGAAAATTAAAATACATAAAAATGTGTACTGGCTCACCTTTTGCATGTGAAACATTAAGCAACGTAAAATTTATTTTAAATAAAAATCTATATGGGTAGGCTTATCCTACCTACACTATATATTAAGCCTATATATAATAATATCTGGTAAACTACGTATATGAAAAAAACGTGAAACATTAGCAGCAACATCAAGAGACCGAGTGTGTCTGAGAGCGAAAGAGACAGAGTGTGACTTTTATTAATACTTACCGGTACATGAACTAATAGGTCTATAATTTATTTTACTGGACAGTTTAAAGCTCATAACCATTTTTTGTTACTTGAAGTACTTAGAGTGCAGTGTTATCTTGCATCATGCAGTATTTGTGCTGAAAAGTAAATGTATGTTACCTCAATAAATTTAAGGTCATTCCTATTTTATTTGTACATTTTAATGATAAACATCAAAGGCACACTCTTTTTACAACTAAAATAACAGAAAAGAGTACTCGAGAGAGGTCAAGGGGATCTTGGGACTAGAGGAGAAATGTATGAGGAACTTGAGAAGATGCATGTGGCATGACAGGTGGTCCCCACTCAAGGATGGTTTTGGTGGACCACTCGGATATGGGGGTTGTGCCGAAGAAGCCAGGGATAGCCCAGGATTACAGGGAATGCAGAAGACTGGATGAGATGGAAAGATATCTCCCCTTGATGTTGAAGGATGGAGAGACATAGTGGGAGTGTTTGACGAATGATATCTCCATGGCCCAGAGGTTGCCCATCCAGGGCAGTAACAACCAGGGGAGACGAAAGGGACTCAGAGGGAAGGATAAACTTCTGCCAAGGAAATGTCCATAAAATTTGTGTGAATGCACTCAGAGATCTCGGCAAATCACTGGCAGTGTGAATGAACCGAAATCAAACAATCCCGCGATAAATGCCAGGTCACATTATCCGTGTAAGTTTACGGAAACCAACACGAGACACAATGGGGGCCTCTAGTGGCCAAACTTTTAAAACCTTAAAAGTAAAAAAACTAATGTTGCCGCGATTAGTTCGACCTAATCGACCATGCAAAACGTGCCGTTTTTAAAATTGAACGCATATTGACTTTTAGTCTCTCGTCTCTAATGACTCACTGTAATTAATACCAGTCTGTACGTTATGCGTGTCCTGCTGGTTAATATGCTATCCTCTTTCTTCCCCCTACTTCGCCTTCCCTGCTTTGATATGAAAAATTGCGAGACCGGTGACGGTGCTTTCACACTCGTTTGTGATCCGGGTGCGAGCGTGATTGTTCCCGGCGCCCTCGAACCCTAGTGCATCTTACACATCTTGCACGGCACATGATAGAAAACAGAACGCAAGTCAATATTGTTTTCTTTTTGAAATGAATTCTGTGCTATTATGCACAGCTGAGTGAACAACACCGGTGCGTGTGTCACAAAAGAGTCCGTTTGCAAGCAGCAAAAGGCCAAATTTCTTGCCCTGATTCCACGCACGCCCTTCACAGTAGGCTGTTTCAAACCAGCTAAAAAAATGCACTCTACAATTTAAAGTGATGTTATCAGTTATGCATTTTAGAAACGTACATATGAAAATTTTTACTATTGTATTAATTTAAGGGAGAACAAAGAGCTAATTTTAGTAATAAATACATAAATGTTTAGGACATGATTTGAAAACTTGTGCTTGGTTAATACATAATGTTTTAGCTAATACAAAATTTTGGCCCTTCAGTTGATTTCAAAATAAAATGCATATAACGAAATGACAAACAATGTTTTTATTTTATTTTATATTAGTGGTTTAGATTAGTCGACTAATCAAAAAATGAGTAATTCGAAAATTAGTCGTTAGTGGTAGCACTACTAAAAACCTGATTTGTTTGTTTTTCATATGCAACAGAAATGGCAGCTCTTAACAATGCAACATCTAACACAATTTACTTGCACCAGAAAGAAAAAAGTCGCAAAATGCAACCATTTGGTCGCAGTCTGGAGTCTGATCAAGAAATTGTGGTTTGGATTCAGTAACATATGAAATTCATGTGAAAGAAAAAGGTGTTCATTTAGTTAAAATAGTGATTCACCAATGTGAAAATTGTGCAAAAGATTAGGACATTGCAAAAGATTTGTCTCAACAGAAAACATTTCATCACTAGATAGATTTTTTTGTTTGTTTATTAAAGTGTGGGTTATGTCATCTGAATGTGTGGAAAGCTTAGGATAAGATAAGGCAAAGTTATTTTATCAAAATTCACAACCACTGGTTGGTAGTTCAGAAAACAAAACAAAAAAACTTTGGTCTTCTGAACCTTTTACCATCATGTATTCTCAAAGATATTCAGTCAACTCAATTCATTAAAGGGTTAGTTCACCCAAAAATGAAAATTAGGTCATTAATGACTCACCCTCATGTTGCTTCAAGCCTGTAAGACCTCTTCATCTTCAGAACACAGTTTAAGATATTTTAGATTTAGTCGGCGAGCTTTCTGTTACTTTCTGAAAATTTATGTACCTTATACTGTCCATAATGGCAATAAAGACATCATCAAAGTAGTCAAAGTAGTGACATGAGTGGGTTAGTTGAAGCATCGAAAATACTTTTTAGTCCAAACATGGCAAAAACAACGACTTTATTTAGCATTGTATTCTTTTCGGTTCTGTTGTGGATCTGTGTTCAGTGACGCTGCTGACGTGCAGACGCGGCTGACGTCTGTCTGGTGCGTCCGAGGCTCCGAGCTTCATTCACAGTCTGAGGGAGACGCACGCTATACAAAACAATCTTCGTAAACATGTCTAAGGATTTCCACACAGAGGAAGACTTGCATTTTTTTGCCCATATTTATTTGAACCCGAATACACAGATGCACCAGACAGACGTCAGCCGTGTCTCACGTCAGCAGCGTCACTGAACGCGGATCCACAACAGAACCGGAAGACAATACAATGCTGAATAAAGTCGTTGTTTTTGCCATGTTTGGACCAAAAAGTATTTTCGATGCTTCAACTAACCCACTCATGTCACTACTTTGACTACTTTGATGATGTCTTTATTGCCATTATGGACAGTATAAGGTACATAAATTTTCAGAAAGTAACAGAAAGCTCGACTAAATCTAAAATATCTTAAACTGTGTTCTGAAGATGAAGAGGTCTTACGGGCTTGGAACGACATGAGGGTGAGTCATTAATGACCTAATATTCATTTTCAACCCATTCATGTCACATGGACTACTTTGATGATGTCTTTATTGCCTTTATGGACATGGTCAGTATAAGGTACATACATTTTTAATGGAGGAACAGAAAGCTCGCCGACTAAATCTAAAATATTTTTTTTAGATTAAAGATTATAATTTTAGATTATAAAACGGTCTTACAGGCTTGGAACGACATGAGGGTGAGTCATTAATGACATAATTTTTTAACAATTTTTGGGTGAACTAACCCTTTAATATCTGCAAGGGAGAGAGAGCAAGACAGTTTGAAGATGGTGAGAGTGCGCGCGTGTGTCCAGGGCTTTCACTCAGGACTTTTTTTTTTTTTTTTTAAAAACAAGCGCAGGTCAGTCATCTACATCACTCACCGGTCAAATAAGGCTTTGGCGGGACAAAAATACACCTTAGTAGGCTGACAGAAAACAGCGCGCAAGTTTCCAGTCTTCTTGCGCATGATGTTTAAACTGACAAGATTTGCGCTCAGAATGTTGTGCAAAAACAAACATCCCCGCCCCCACACTCACATCTACATGCACGTCAAATAGGCTACGCAGGAATGATTATTGGCCTGTTCACATCGGCCCTATTTTTGATATCTGAACGATACCAATGTGTAAAAAATTGACCATCTCAGCCGACTTTATATTGGCGGCTGATATATCGAATCACTCCAAGTTATAACAAATAAATAACAATTAAATAATTTAATGTTCAATTAAAATTGTATGGTTTCTACTTTTCTGCTCACACTAATAAATGTATTGCAACCTCACATCCGGTTGTGTTTGGAAAACTACAGAGAAAAGTTGCCTCATGTATCTCAAAATTCTTCTGGGTGAGTCATTCAAGGTGAAGATGGCCACTATGCAAATATTCACAGATTAACCAAATGAGCAGACAGTCTTATGAGATTGCAATTTGGACTAAACAACACTGAGAACTATAACAGAACTAGAGTTTTCTTTGAGTGTGATTAACCTGTTAACAAAATTTGGGAACTATTTTTTATTATAAAAAAACTATTATTTTTAAGTTTTTTTTTTAAATACAGGAAAATAATGCAACAAAGTTTGAAAATAGCATATATTTCCTATTTATAAATTAAATAGGCTAAACTGAAAAAGTGAAATATTTTGTAAACCAATTTTTGCAACAGGGTTGAATGGTTGAATCAGACAAATATGTTGATGCATTGCTGTTACTAAAAGCAACAACAAATAAGATTTGTTAGAGACTAGCATTCTGATGTGTGACTGATTTTGAGTGAGACTGAAAGCATACAGTACATGTGCACTAAAACGGTCTCTAACGCTGACACGCATTGCTGGTCAGCACTCCGTTACATCACGCATGTTATCATATTTGTTGCTTAATTCATTTTAAATTAATGTATACTTTTTTTCTCTATCTAACTGTACACTCACTATTGTGTTTAGGTGAATTACAGTAATTAAGCTTGAAAATGGGCATGCTAAAATTCATAAACCTTTAACATTTATATTTTTTAAATAAATTGGCAGAAATTACAAATTGCTGTGAATCTATAAAAGTGCAAATGCCTACAATAATCAGCATTTCACCTTAAGTGGCCATAATGTCATGCTTGGAAAGTTCTCAATTCCTGTATTATAAAGTTTCAGAGTTACATTTTTTTGGTCAATAAAATGAGTTAACAATAAAATAAAATAAAATAAAATCATTCCAGCCAAAAAATAAATCTAAAATAAAATTACTAGTAATGTAATAGGATGTGATTATATTGGGACATCTTACAAAGAAAGACCTGACCTAATTCAACCGTGTCAGCTTTATTAACATGACTATACAATTCAGTTATCGTTGTTCTAAAAACAACCAGAGGCACAGAAAACACAGATGAGTGTCTGTGTATAGTAACAACAGCCCTGCCCTTTAGCTACATTACTTCTTGCATGAGCGGACACCTACATACATACCTTGGGATAAAACCTGTTCAACAACTTAAAACTATTGTATTTTTATAAAAATACCCAATTCTATTTTTCTTAATCCTCCACACTTCTTAGGGATAAAGTTGGACAATACGGTAGCTGAAAAGAAATAAACACAGCTCACCACCAATTCTAATTTACAAATCTCTTATCAAACCGCAGTATGCGTGTGCACAAATCCTACGGGCCAAACTATACAGACCCCCTTGCACAAAGTTTTTTTTTATTTCCAACATTTAGGTTAGTTCAAATACATCCTCCCAACTTCTGTCTCAAATTAAATGTTTTCTCTTTTCTTCTGTCAATTTCCATGCAGACCATCAGGCAGTGTCATGTGTGTGAGGTAAAATCACACAACAGTGATCTTTCCACTGATTCCTGTAGTTTTTGAAGTAGCAAAGTTACTGTTCACACCACAATAATGCAGTATTTTACCTAATAACAAAGCATGGTGAATGCTCTTTTAAAATACGATAAAAGGCTGATCATCATGCAATACTTTTAAAAAACACACAAACAAGGGGTCCACCCACACACAGGCATTCTGCTTTCACTATACCCAAATCTCTTTCCTTCACGACACACTCGAGCACACTGACAGAGGCTGATAGGGTTGCTGCTTCTCACACTTTTTTTTTCATTAGGCAATTAAACAAACAGACACATATATATGGCATGCCTGGTGGCAATCTGCATTGCTGATTAGGCTATACATTATTATTATCCAAAATAATGAGGGCAGGAACAAAACAAGCGATTATCAAATAATCAAAACTCCGGTATTAATTAAATTTCCACATTAAGTGGTAACACGGCTGAGATAGGCTTTTTAACAACTCTTAAAACTTTTAGAATGCAAAAGCATAACTATGCTTCTAGGAAAATATTCACATTTATTACAGCAACACTTAATTCTAATCTTATAATGTGATAGGCATGCAATATTGCTTAATCCAATATTTGAACAGTTATGTATATTATGTTAATGACAAAAGCAAGAACACTTCAACAAAGAGTAGGCTATATCACATTTAGCAGTTTTATGACTTTAGGGATGAACACAATAATTGACATCAGATGGACTACACACAAAATGTGTTCATATTCTGGAAAAGGAAAAACAGATACACCTCCCTGAACTGAACTGTGATGGGGATTTATTTATATAATCATATTTTAATAAATGTGTATTACCTGCACACTCGGTGACAGTACTAACTAGATACAGTTTGTATTGATGTAAATATGGAGAGGTGAAACAGTGTAAGTTCAGTATTAGTGGAAACTTATGGGTTGAAACTTTTTCCATGTGCTCTAACTGAAGGCAGGAGCAAATGAGTAACAGAAACTTTTATAGCATTTCACTGTGCAGCAGCTGTCAGATTCGTGGTGGCTCTGTCTCAAATCACCTCAACGCGCCTATGTTGTCCCACAAAGGCTGTCTTGGTAGTTTTTTTGCCACCAGTAAAGTGTATACAGGTGCTTGTTGGTTATATTTTAGTTCATTCACCCGCCTAAACTTGCCGCTTCTCGTTTTCATTGGCTAAATTTACAACCGCACAAAAAACTAAACAAAACTGCAGCTGCTGGTGTAAAGCGAAAAGCCGGCGAGTGTTGTCGTTCTAACTGTGCTTTTGAAAGCGTGTTTTCAATGTGCTATCGACCTGCTCACTTTTTCGATGCATGATTCATGAGCTAATCTATACTGAAGGAGTGTGAGAGAGTAGCTCTCCCGAAGAAAAGGCACTGACCTGCGGGGCCTAACGGCGGCTGCTGCCCGTCCTCCCCGAAGATCAGTCTGAAGTCCAGCTCTTCATTCCCGGAGCAATTTGCAGTAGTCATCGGGTTTGACAGCTCGGGCTCACCCCGTCTATGTACGCCGACTCTTTAGTAAACTCACTACATTGACAAATATTGAAGGCAAAACTTTTTAACTTTTCCTCCGCTGCTGTATTTCTCTAAGTCCGTGCAGAAAATGTTATTGCTTCTCCCTCAGAATAATCCAAACCGCTCGACCTTTTGTGGAGATTCAGCGAACTAGCAGCGGCTTCAACTTTTTGCCCGTGGCGTGAAGGGGGTGAGTGTTGTGCGTCAGCGCGACCGTTGGTCGAGTTCGTCCGTAAATTTGCTTCTGCTCTCTGTTTCGAGGCTCAAGCTCCTATCCCAACTTTTACTAACAGCGCGTGACAGGGCAGTTCCAGCGGTGACGTCAGGCGAGTCGGCAGACAACACAAGCGCGCGCACACGCTCATATACACGCACTCACACTCACTCACGCACACACATACACAAACTAAGTGGTTATGGGTCTTGTAGTTTCTGTGACGGCTGCAGTTGAATCAACCGTCGTCTTTCAAAGACAAGTGTTTCAGTGCATTTTATTGTAAAACCAATAAACTATACAAATTAATATAAACTCTAATGTTTAAAAACTTTAATATAACGGAATAAAATGTAACATATTATCATTTTGAATAGTTAATATAAATGAATATCATATTTATCATTAATTCTGCTTTGCGTCGTGCACTAACGCCTTATTCCGTGCCTTATTCACAATAGCAAAGCATCTTCGCACCTAATAGCTTAGGCCTACTTTTTTTTACACCATAACGTTTCATCGTTTACATGATTTCTACATTTTATAACTTAATCAGGTATAACTTAATCAGGTTGATATTGGATTTTGAATTCCAGATTTTCATGGTCTTCGATTTTGGAATTCCAATCCACTGTATTCTTCATTTTGAACATAAATATGTGTCGGCAGTGTGTGTAGACCCGTACAAAAGAGTAGGTGGATTTTACCATACATAGGCCTACAGAACGTTTGAATGGATTTTTACTATACAGTCTGGGAACGCCACCGGAAACGCCCTGTCACGTGATGTGAAATTAGGGGAAAACAGACCTGTGTCTGAAACTGGTCTGGAATAAAGCTTAATATTTTACCTTGGCGCTCATTGAAATACATGCGACAATCATGCCGAAGAGTTGTTGTGTCGTTTTTTCTTTACTGCCAATATCATTTTTCTTAAATTGAGGTTTTACATCCTTCCTAATAAACACACAGAACTGTGTGAGCCTCCAGGGACTTGTAATTTCTTAATTACTGTGCGAGTAGATCCCTGTGTGATAGAGTAGTGGGTGTTAAACTTGTAGGCAGTGGGCCAGATTTGTCTACTTCCTTTATGAAAAATAACTAATCCTATACGATTTGTATTATAATACTGTGATTTTTCTGTAATACCTCTATAGTACTTCTATAGTTTTTCCCAAAATACTATAGTATTCATATAGGATTACTATATTTATTCTAAAATACTAAGAGATTCCAATGGTTGTTTTTCATAAAGGATGTCTCATTTACATTAGTGTCATCAGCTGAAGATTGACTTGATAGGCCAATCGCTACGAAATGATGCCAGCCGTGAACCTGTCAGCACAGTCCCTCTGCAACTTTGTAGCTAATCATCGTTTTACAAAAGCATAGTTTGGAGTGAAACATACGTATAATTGGTAAGTGACAAGGTTTTATGGAGTTATAGTATGCAACATATCATTGAGTTAGGCTTATATTTCCGAGAGCTATCGCAATGTCTTACCTGGAGATTCAACTAGATAACAGTATATATCTGGAAACGACACCATTTGATTGGATATTGACCCAGTTTTTAATTAAATAAGGGCAATCATACCCTATTGCAGTTAATTTTGCAATGTATCATTGCCGGTCGGCATGCAGGCGTCAGTGCCTCGCAATTAGACATGTCATTCAAATACACACCATGTTTGCTGTGTTTTCCCCCACGCCGACTTCCGCTCTCACCACTCCCCCAACTATGACTAGTTACCGACTCTTATGTATTAGGTCAAAATCCACCCACTCCTTTTTAATCCCCATAAATCATAAACAGTGTCTCAGAACAAGCTTTTTGCAGATCTCTAGCAGTGTGATATCACACTGCACAGGCCCTGCCCACAACTGCTGACTGCTGACTACTAGCTTGGCTCCTCACCTCAAGTTAGCTGTACACAGTCAACCATGTTTATCTCCTTGCCAGAACATTTAACACTGGCATTCAAGTAAGAAAATATAAATCTTATTAAAGCTACAAAAGTTATCAAGAAGCAGTGAATGATTTTCCCGTCGTTTGATTCATATTAAAAGCACATATGGCATGCACAGTTTAAAGGGACACTATGCAGTTTTTAGCTTAACTGAACAGCTTCGGGGTTATTGAAATAGTTATATGACTTCTCTCAGGTTGAATGGTGGCCGTCTTAGTGACCAGTGGCGATCAGTGGCACAGATACGGTGTTCTGTTGTGATGCGCACAATCTTCACACAGTTTAATCCGTTTGTAGAGAGACTCCAGTCTCTATATTTGTTACGGTGAAAACTCAGTGTTGGGCGAGATGCTCCATTTCCATATCGTCCTATCGTCAGCCTGTAAGATCGGCGATACACGATATTATCGCGAGGGGCGGG
The DNA here is from genome assembly GCA_030378365.1 of Hybognathus amarus. Lineage (NCBI taxonomy): Eukaryota > Metazoa > Chordata > Actinopteri > Cypriniformes > Leuciscidae > Hybognathus > Hybognathus amarus. The sequence goes on from JAQIUQ010000605.1 coordinate 140,788, forward strand.
GCTTACTTATTTGATTATTAACTTGATTAGTTACTCATTAATTTGCTTGTTTTATTACTTCGTTTTAAGTATCTTTTTTTCTATTTTGCTAGCAAAGGTGGAGTGTTTATTAATAGGATCAGGTTATTTACTGGTATAGTGAGGTAAAAAAAGATCCTAATCATTTTTTGTATTTTAACATGTCAACGGGAAATTTACGGACACATAGCCTATCCTCATGCTGTTACATGCAGCATTTTGACTTTCTGCACGAGATGAAAACGCGTTTAAATAATTTATTGGGTCAGAAAGATTCGAAGTTTGCAATATATGTCCTCCTACCAGTGCTCTGTCTGTTTGGATGCACTTCACATGCGCACTCAGTAAGCACGAATATATAGGCTACGCGGGTTAATGTGTTTTTATGCCGGGAGAAATCAGAGCAAGGGGCAAACATCTAGCTGAGTCGAATCGGTTTATATACTTATGACTTGACTCTGATAAAGGAAAACGGGTCTATGCGTCTACATGACAACATGCATTGCATTGTCAGTATAGTCAACATAACCGGGTTAAGAACGTGCATGTAAACGCGCTAATTCTCCTGAAAGTGAAAGTAAAAACAGACTGCTTTCAGCATCTGCATTAACGCCACGTCTCTCAGAGACGACGATGATAACGGTAGCTATAATACTATTTTAGTGATATTATTATTATTATTAATAATATTTAGTAATTGTATTGTTTTTAGTGTTAGTGTCATTAAATGTTTTTTAATGTGCTATGCGAAAACAAAATATCTGACGAACAACGACGTCCGTTTTCATCTTGGATCTATATAAGAATGATGCGTTGTTAAAACACAGCACACTTGATAATTTGTGAATGGATCACCTTGAAATTAAATTTTGATGTGGGATGTAGTTTTTTAGTCTGTATTAAAAACATTCTCCTCACAAGCACGTGTCGGTGTTGTCTCAAGTGTTATAACATGTGCTGATGAATTATGTTCATTTACGTTATGAATTTAGGCTAGGCAAATTAATTGTAGTTCCTTATATTATTTAATAACAATACTAGCTTTATAATAATAATAATAGGCCAAATAATTTAATACATTAATGGTAAAATGAGCTAATTATCGTATTGAATATCGTCGAAGGCATCTGCCATCGGCGATATCTTAGACAATCGTCAATACACGATACTGATCGTCTATCGGCACAACCCTAGTGAAAACCTAATGCACAAAATAACGTGTCCCTGATTGATATACAACCACTAATGAAAAATCGGTTTTGATGAGGAAAATAAACTATACTACTAGTGTGGATTAGAACCCAGAACTTCTGACACGCTTGCCATAAGTTCTGCCACTGGAACATTAAAGAACATGTGCTAGTCAAATGTATTAATCTCACTACTTTCAACTTATATCAGATCACATTATTGGACAAATTAAACACAATGTACTATGTATACTATGTAACACGTTGCACCATGTCACACTCTGCATGAGTGGTATTTACGACAGTAACGTTAAATACAAGTACTCAACAGCAACTCTAGGGGTCGCTGTTTGACAAAACGGAATTTCTGCATAGTGTGCCTTTAATACTCACTAGAGACTCACCATCTGACAGTTAGCTTTATGTGCACCTGCTTCGGATGTGTGAGCTCAGAAAACCGCATATGAGAAGTTTAGACTGAAAAACGTATGCAGATAAAAAAAAACTTTAATGAAAAATAATCTTAACCGAACCAATGTTTTAGTTTGTAGCAGAATATGCTGGGCACAAAGCTGTACAGGCTCTGCCCTCTTCTGGAAAGCTGGGTGGTGCACCAGCAGCCCATTTGCATTTAAAGATACATGCACAAAAACACTCAAAAATGATCTCTGGGTTATTTTAATATGAAACTTCAGACACATTCTGGCTCAACACCTGGACTCATATTACGTCTTGTCAAAGGGGAATAGGTCTATACTGTATATCTTTTACAAATTCGAATATCAGCATTACAAATTGAGTCAGTTGAATTTCTGAATTTTTCAGCATTTGTTTTCCCTTGTTTTAATGAACAGCAGATCTCAATCTGCATGAACTGCACAAGTTTATGAAAAACTTGATTTTGTACCAAAGTAGCATGTTGCGCATCACTGAAAAACAGAACATTTGGCTATTTATTTAGAGGAGTTAGCATGTCCAATGTCACACATTTTTTATCTAAATATTGCAGAAATTAAATGTATCCTTTTATCATAAAGTTCATTTTGTTTTCTCTAAATAATTAGAAATCAGTTTATTTCCACATTTAAATTTCTTTTAAACCACAGATTATCAATGTGGTGTCAGACATTTATATCCAACTATATGCCAGTAAATTCTAAGATTAAATTTAAGATTTGGGTTTTGTTAAAGAATTTAATTCCACTGTTTGGTTACCACAGACAGAGATTGCATTATTTTCATAATCTTTAAATTAGAGTGATAACATTATAATGAATGCAAATAAAATGCCTTAACATCTACACACACACAACTAACTTTAATCAGTCATCACACACACAAACTTGAATTAATGTGCACATTTCTCCCATGGAAACATACTCACAAAATAATGCACAGTGCAGACTTCAGTCCTCAATAGCAACGTAATTTAATGAACACAGAAAAGTGTTATGCCACAAGTCATCAGCAAAAACACTTAACCAGATTACTCAGCTTCGTGGAGTGTTTGTTTACCTCATTATCCTATGATGATTTTTTTATTTTATTTTTTATTTGAGTCATTGAAATCTTCTAAAGTGTCATGAAGTTATTATTTTAAGTAGCCAACATTCAGGAGGAGCACTGTCCCATACAAAAGTTTTTTTTTAATATTTCATATACTGTACTACGTGTATATATATATATATATATATATATACACATATATATATATATATATATATATATATATATATATATATATATATATATATATCCTTAATTTTCCTGTTAAATATGCTTTTGTGTAAAAAACACACAAATGTTGATTATTTGTTTTCTTCTCATAACTTGATCTAATTGTATATTGCACTGTAGTCAGCAGGGTGCTGCGTTACGGCTAAAAGGAAAACACAATATCAGACAATATCGAGAAAAGGAAAAAAGTACAAAATGTGTGGACAAAGCAGTTTTATATCAGTGACAGGGAATTCACACGCCAAACAAGAATGTTTTCTTTTGACGCATGTGGGCGTATAAACCATATCAACAACCATGTTCACATTTCACATTTCCTGTGGTCTTTATTTACTTGATGTCAACTAATCTACACATTAAATGAGAACTTTCATTGAATACTCAACATGTTTGATCAGTTAGGCTGTTATTAGCAGGCTGCAGTTGCAGAATCCATTGCAGAGCCACTTTGCTCTTAACCTGGTTTCAAATACAAAGCATTAACTAAAGACTTTTTATCTTTTAATTTAATTATGAACTTCACACTATAAACTAAATCAACCAACTTTTGCAAAACTGTAGCAAACCTACTGACATTTTTGCAAATAGCACAATTCTAAAAGTTTGTGTGAGAATAACAGAAAAAAATAACAATAAGGGTCCTTAAAGTTGGACCCTAAAAAGACTGGGTCCTTGATAGTTGTTTTACTTTCAAGGACGCCTCAATGAGAATGAAGAACGTTGCATATCGTGATTCATCTGTCTGATTTATTTCATTGTTAATTAAAACTTCAGAGATGAAAACAGACATAACTATTTCATACTAGCAGTGAAGGGCAATGGCCTAAACACATGCTCACACTGTTGAAATGATCCTGCCAAACTCATTGTTTACTATTCAGAATACCTGTGTTTTTCTTCATCTCTGATGACCTTTGTGGGAGGAAGATAAGAGAACACGGCTATCCGTGGATTGTGTAGGAAGGGGACGATGTGGCTTTTGATACTGTGTTCTCGTAAAGACAGTTAAGAAGAAAGAAAAATTTCTACTCACACAAATCCGGTTCAAAACTTGTTTTCTTTACAAGGATTGTTTTGGTAATGTGTTTTCTGCTTAATGCAAATAATGCATTGTTTCAAAATCTCTGGATAAACAAAAGCATGCATAGGTTGAAGTCCTGAAATAATTTTATTAAATGATATTGATTTGTTTAATTTCTTTTGTGCATGTCAGTTTTATTATTCCTATGGAAAATGTAAATTATAAATAATAGTAACAATGGTGATTTTATAAAACCTGATGTTGAACAAATTACAGGTTTTTTTATATCTATATTGAGCTGTTTAGGAATAATATTACAGTAATATGAATAAAATCTGAACACATACTATTTGCTTAAGTTTCATTTTACATCCCAGGACTCAAATATTTTCTAAGATTTTGTTGAATATGATTCAGACAGCAAACTGACTGAACAAAATAACAAAATAAAAACTGGAATGAAACCATTGCTTTGAATGTAGATTTCAAAATAAGTACAGTACAAAGTTAATGAAACACAGTGTCCTGAACAAAGCCATTAATATTGAAACACTATTTCAACTGATGCATGCTGCCCTCTGTTGGACAATTCTGTTTGAAAAGAAATATGGCTAAAATGTGAATCATAGACATCATGCACTGCTCTGTGTTGTTCTCCCATAGGCCAATCAAACTGTGTTGGGACTTTCCATCATTTTTAGGAACATAGGCCTAAACTCAGTGCTCCAATCAAACAGTTCAACAATATCAACAATGGATTCACAAATTCTAAAGGTTTCTTGCATTATTTTTCTACCATTCAGTCTAGGCCTACAGCACAATTCTTATCCTCAGTGACCTGGTAAATGGTTGTGCATTTATCTTCTAAGATTGTAAATGCAATTGCACATTCTGTACACACCTGAACCACTGGCTATGTGTGACATGAACAGAATCCCCTCTAACTCCTAAGATTCACTTAAGTTTGCGAACGGAACAAGGTTATCTTTGCAATCTGTCCTACACTCTGTGTTGAAAAACTAATTAAGCATGCAACGAGGGAAGTTACAAGCCACTGGTTGTCTTAAAAGTTTATGAGAAGACAAGAAAAGGCACATCAAGGTCTGGCTATACACAAAGTACTAGCACAATACAAAATAAAACAGATCTTGGTGAATAAAGCTATTACTGTAGATTCATTTAATATAATTTTTTTATAGTACTTAAAAAAATACAATGAAAGTACACTCACCCGGCCACTTTATTAGGTACCCCATGCTAGTAACGGGTTGGACCCCCTTTTGCCTTCAGAACTGCCTCAATTCTTTGTGGCATAGATTCAACAAGGTGCTGGAAGCATTCCTAGGGAGTTTGGTCCATATTGACATGATGGCATCACACAGTTGCCGCAGATTTGTCGGCTGCACATCCATGATGCGAATCTCCCGTTCCACCACATCCCAAAGATGCTCTATTGGATTGAGATCTGGTGGCTGTGGAGGCCATTTGAGTACAGCGAACTCATTGTCATGTTCAAGAAACCAGTCTGAGATGATTCCAGCTTTATGACATGGCGCATTATCCTGCTGAAAGTAGCCATCAGAAGTTGGGTACATTGTGGTCATAAAGGGATGGACATGGTCAGCAACAATACTCAGGTAGGCTGTGGCGTTGCAACAATGCTCAATTGGTACCAAGGGGCCCAAAGAGTGCCAAGAAAATATTCCCCACACCTTTTACAAGACGTATGCAAATTGTAGCCTCAGTTTCCTGTTCTTAGCTGAAAGGAGTGGCACCCGGTGTGGTCTTCTGCTGCTGTAGCCCATCTGCCTCAAAGTTTGACGTACTGTGCGTTCAGAGATGCTCTTGTGCCCACCTTGGTTGTAACGGGTGGTTATTTGAGTCACTGTTGCCCTTCTATCAGCTCGAACCAGTCTTGGCCATTCTCCTCTGACCTCTGGCATCAACAAGGCATTTCCGCCCACAGAACTGCCGCTCACTGGATGTTTTTTCTTTTTCGGACCATTCTCTGTAAACCCTAGAGATGGTTGTGCGTGAAAATCCCAGTAGATTAGCAGTTTCTGAAATACTCAGACCAGCCCTTCTGGCACCAACAATCATGCCATGTTCAAAGTCACTCAAATCACCTTTCTTCCCCATACTGATGCTCAGTTTGAACTGCAGGAGATTGTCTTGACCATGTCTACATGCCTAAATGCACTGAGTTGCCGCCATGTGATTGGCTGCTTAGAAATTAAGTGTTAACGAGCAGTTGGACAGGTGTACCTAATAAAGTGGCCGGTGAGTGTATATCACCATGCTACACATCCAAAACATCTACCAAATTTAATAATATTGTCCTGATGTGATGTTCAAATTAATAAATCCTAATGAAAAAAAAACCCAAAAAACCCACGTCAGTTTAAAATAAGCTTTGAATTAATAATACAAATAAATGTCATTAACCCCTGTTAAAGCGTCCTCAGTTCTGTTTTACATAATAAAAGGTGTACGTAACATTTGCCAACAGAGGGGGTTAATGAGTAAAAAAGTCACCAGTCACTGCCATTCAGTACACTACAACAGAATGCTTTACTCTTTATAATACACAGCAGACATGTATAAAAGACTATTCAACCGTCACTATGGTAGAGAAGTCAAAAATGTGACCATAATTCATGTGTCCAAATAGACTGAAACACCATGCTTTAATAATGCTGAAACAATTAAACATAAAATAAAAGACCATTTCTGTCACATTTTGCAAAAAAATTAAACAACATTTTATTAGGTTCCATTATTTAGGTAATTATTAAAGTCTATTATTTATTAGGTTTACATACATTAGGCAGAAACTGATGTTTTAGTTTGTCCATGTCATTTGCTCTTAAAATGCTGTTTTAAAATGGGATTAATTTAAATTGGGATCATTTAGACAAATTCATTTTTCAGTGGCAAATGTTTTGATTTATTGATCAAATTCAATCCTTCATCTGTGAGATTTACCACAGAGAACACTATGTAAGAAAAAGTGTGGATTCTGTCAAATACAAAATAATCTAAAAAGATTTGAACAATCAGCATTCTCCATGCCAGCTTGCTCTTTGTTTAAATGTGTGTTGGTGAGCAACATGTGACTTGGTCATTAGTGTGTGCTGTACTGCATGGAGAGAACTTCAATCAGATGGCTGATCGATGCAACATTTGGGAGTGAAGTCAGAGGATCCAAACTAATCCCCACGATACACACACACTTACCCATGCTCTAGTCTCTGTAACAGGTTTGCAGAGACAGTTTGCTTCATCTGACCTCTGTCTTAACAAGCAGTAAATGATAGCCAGTTCTCCTTATCAGGGTTAATAAAAGCAGCAACAGAGCTCTCACAAGAATCAGTTTTTAGGTTTTTTTTCCCGAAGGCAAGAGGACAATAAACAGGGCAGATAACAGCTAAAGGAGAAATAGGCCTTTACTTATTAACACTAAAAAAAACGTCATTTCTATTCAATTTCCCACAAAATATATTTTATGTTTGAAATGTACAAAAAAAATCATTTAAACCTTTAAATGCTTAAATATATTACTAAATGTACGTAAAGGCACACTATGCAAGAATACGCTCTATGCACGAACCCTGCTGACGTGTGTCCGAAAGAATCTAAGCCAGCTTCTTTACTTCCGCAAGCGCATTCTGCAGGCAAAGTGTATAGCGGCAAAACTTTGTCGCATTTTCAAAAATTCATGCATTGCATTTTAGGGGTTCCAAATACGTAGCGCTTTAGAACCTTTTAAGGTTCTATATAGAAACTTTTCTTCAAAGAGTGTAGCTCAAAAACGCTCGGTTTTTTATGGGCATCTCGCATTGAAGACTTGGTAAGGGTACATGAATTATCATGAATTCATGTATAAATTCATTCATAAATTATGCATTAATTCATGCATTAATATCTCATGAATCATCAGGAACTGACATGAGTTCAATATTTTTCATGACTTTCATGACTGAATAACACCTTAATTAAAACATTAACTAAGATCAGCACATCATCATGAATAATGAATTATTACACATGATCATGATGTTTTCTTTGTTCTTTGTCTAGATCAGTGACCTAGTCACCACTTTAGTTGAGGGGCCACACACACAATGAAGTCATTAATAGATAATGCTTAGTTAATGATGACTACTGTATTGGACAGATCCCCAAAATAGACAATCACAGCTCATACAAATTCTGTTAATCAAATACAGTAGTCACATACCTGTCAAGTTTTGGATTTGAAAATAAGGGAATTTTACGACGCCCACCGCGAGCAGTCCCACCACCCTAACCAAGCTCCAGTATCCCTTACATTTTAAGGTGTTATAGCCTAAATGAAAACACACACACACACACACACACACACACACACACACACACACACACACACACACACACACACACACACACACACACACACACACACACACACACACACACATACACACACATATATATATATATATATACTCGGTATGAGGGTATGAAGAGCATTTATTTAAAGGCTTATTTGCATATTTTCTTTTCATTTAACATTGCTTGTCTTATACATCTACGTTTTATTTTTATTCCACACATTCTTTTCATGAATAAAAAGCGTTGAACTTGTGTTAGTTCCTAATGATTCATGAGATATTAATGCATGAATAAATGCATAACTCATACAATAATTTACACATGAATTCACTGACAATTCATGTACCCTTACCGTACGTGCTTTGTGTGTTTTTCGAAGCATTCACTTAGTCTTCCTGCCACTCAGTTGGCGTAACTGCAGTCATTCTGGCTCTACATTTATTTGTAGATTTAAAGCTAAAGTTCTCCAAATATGTGTGCCGACATGACTGGTAGGAAACCAGGATGGTTGAGCTTCAGAAAATCAATGATGAGGTGGGCTTTGACAATTAAAGATTTCAAAAACAAATAAAGAACACTAAACTCACACACAAAAGGGCCATTAATGCAAAAAAAAGTATTATTTTTTTTTAGACTGGCATGGTTCTAAATAGACCTGTTATACATTTTAACAACTTTTAAATAACCATCTTTATTTAGAGTGTACAGAGTCCTCATTTTTTCAATGATTTGTGGCTTGATGCTTAATGCTATTGCAATGATTAATGCTATTGCATTAAAGGACAAGTTTGGTATCTTCCACTTAAAGCCCTGTTTTAAGATTTATTCAAGAAATAGTTTGGTTAAGATTTAAATTTGGACACATACTGCTGGCCCGAGAATTTTCTGTTTGCTAGAGGAACAATCCTTCATAAAACGCATTAAACTTTAGTTTATAAAGACGTGAAACTCACCGAAGTGGTCTGAGGTGTTCACTACTTAAACTCCATTGACTTGACTTTGACAAATACTACCATAAAACCTATTTTAAAACCTGGCTTTAAGTGTAAATACCAAACTTGTCATAGGTTAACTTTATTGTCGAGGGTAAATTTTGCTTGGGCACAGTGCATAGTTGTTTCATAAAATTACAGTAGTCTACATTGTGGAGGAAAGTATTAGGCTTCTTCTTTTAAACCCAGAGATTTGTCATTTTAAGGAGCTTAAACTTTATCCAGACCTTCAATTACACCAATAGACTGCATAAAGATGTGAATTCCTCATTAGCCCCTTGTCGTTTAACTTCACGAAGCACTCACTCACAGAAAAATCAGTATGATGTACAATTTGATTTGTCTAGACTCTTTCCTGTAAAAATCATTCAGTGATAGAAAAATAGCTCTGACCCTATGCTCAACACAGGATCTATTGAACCATTTTAGAGCCAAGAAAAGAAAACAGATTTATTATGAAGAGTACAACCCTTTACTAAATATATTAGGAGAGAGAGAGAGAGAGAGAGAGAGAGAGAGAGAGAGAGAGAGAGAGAGAAGAGAGAGAGAGAGAGAGAGAGAGAGAGAGAGAGAGAGAGAGAGAGAAGAGAGAATGTCATGGTAACCAATGTATTTAAAATCCCTTCCTAGTTTATTTTATAAAGACTCAAGAGTTAATTAATAGAAACGAGAGCGACACAGTACAAACGAGGGGAGGGGGATTGTTGGGGTGGACACACCATGCAGTCATGTGCTTTCTAAACCTTTAGTCTAGACAGACTTAGAGTGAGCATATTCAATATTTGCAATTGTTTGGACACATGCTAACCAAGGAACTCAAACATGCTCAATCTAAAAACAAAGAAACAGAGTCAAATACAATATTATAATATTACAAAAGTATGTGCACTCTTTAAAATAAGTGTTCCAAACAGGGTTTCAGCGGCAATATCATTATTTGCGTGGTGTCTGGAATTTTTAGGTCCATCTCTGAGGCACATCCTTCAATCTTGTGGACCACCTCCTCTACAATGTCATCATCACGAAGTGCGGCTATAAGATCCTTGAGCACATTTTGAGCACATTTGCGCATTCAAGTGCACCAAGAGCACTTGCTCAGGAGTTTTGCAGGCTCCGGGTCACTGCCTCGCTGGGTTTGAAGATTGCTTGGCAACAGAGAAGAATCTTCTTCCTTTTCAACACCGAAAATCTTCTCCCTTTTGGGCTTGGTTCCAGAGTCCCCCAATCTTTGATCTGCTGTCCCCTCTGAGACTCTTCTTGTCATCTTTCAGCTAATTGAGTGTATAGCCAGAAGAGTACTGTAAGAGAAACAGATGTGTTTGATGACTGTGGCGTGGGCGCACCATCTCGTCGGGCAAAGGCCTAGGATGTTAACCGCAACTGAGAAGTGAGTCAAAAAGCTGTTTGCGCTTTGGCAATTCTCCAATTACAGTAGTAACACCTCATACAAAGTTTTAAGTATCAGCCAAAAGGCACACTTCACAAGTGATAATTCACTTTGTATGGTGTTGGACATCCAGTTGTCTTTTCTCATCACCCACTCTCATTCTTTAGGGAGATCATAGGAGCGTTCCATAATCAGTTCGTAAAGGATTCCATCACGTGTGGTGTCACCCCTGAACGGGATCCCCTTGCTGCCCAGGAATCTAATGGATCTAAACAGTAGTTCCAATACATGTCTGAGCTGTCCCTTGCTATTCGGCAAGAGCAGGAGGGCATTGATAGGCACATTACCCAAAGCAGTGAGTCTTTCGAACTGAATCCATGTGAAACTTTGATCGTTCATGTTCCTGTATTTTGCAGTGTCTTTACGCCAGTGTCCAAAGCAGCCTGACACGAATGGGTCGTCAGCTCTAAAACTGTCTGCATTGATATGTTTTTTTTTATTGCTTTCAGACAAGTAAAACACAAAACTCGATTGGTCTCAGACACGTAATGCAGCCACTTCCATTTGTTAAACCAAGCTGTGAATGACTCATTGAAAGTTTCTGTTCCAAAATGTCAAAAACAAAGTTAGATGGCTTAAAAAGATTCCTTAAATGCAGCTAGCATGCTAAATCCATCACCACGAGCGACAGGCTCCTGAGAGTCGCTACTGCAGGTCTCTGAGGCAAAACTAGCAGGTCTACTAGACTGGTGAAGAGCTGGTCCATGTTGGGATGCTTTCCTGTATTCTCTGTAATCTCGTTGTGCTCTTTTTAGAAGCTGTTGTACAAAAGAAATCCAAAATTAGTTTCTGTGCCATTATGAGATACCTTCGACGTGTTGCAACGCTGACGTCAGTTGACATTGAGAATGATGCTTTGCTTTATTTTAATAATTAATAATTATTTTGTTTTGCTCAAAACTTCCCATGCATAAACATCTTAGGTTAATGAGGTAACGCTTCCTTTCACAGTCCAGTTACCCACGTGTAAATACTATGTACTTATTTTAGGAACTACAATTACTGGGTAATAACTAGTATGTAACCCTGAACCTACCCCTAACCACTTACCTTATATTAGCCAGTACTTTTCAGGAGAAGACACTGTAAGTACCATGTAAATACTGTACTATAAAAGGAAGCGGTACCGTCAATGGCAATGCAGGAGCATTTAAAATATTTTTAATGTTTATTTATTTATTTATTTATTTTTTGCATCTGTCATAGAGTGTTGTACGGCTGCATTTTCCAAATTGGGGCTGCTGCAGCACATGCAGCACCCCACTTCCCACGGCCTTGCCCTTAAATTCCCAGAAGACTGACATAAGTTCATCGCTACTCACACATCTCTGTTATCATCAATGAAGCTGATTGCACAGTCAATCTTTCATAATACCCACAAGTTTTCTATGTCCCATGAGGCCTTGCGTCAAAAGTGGTTACCCTCTGTTTCATGTAGTTAGCAGAGTAAGTGTGACATTGCGGGCTGTATATTAAAGTGGTCCTTGTTTCCCTCTTCTTCCATGTAGTTACTGGGTAAGTACAATTAAAATACATACACAATCTAATATCACTGACTCAGAAACCTTTATTTGAAGAACAACTTATTATAGTTGGTCTGAAGCTAGAGTATACAGTTCTAAAAAGTTTTAAATATTCGTAAATTTTCTTACAAACACTTATCGTTCTTCAGATTCATCAATGGAAGAACAAGAAAAAGAAGAAGAGAAACAAAAGGAAGAAGCCAAAGCAAGAGAAAAAGGGGGGTCAAAATGTGTTACTTTCTGTCAAGAATCAAGCATTTGAAACTGAATTGTTGATAAAAAAACAGTTTAAACACAAAAAGGTTTTGAAATCTGATTTTTAATTAAGTTGTTTTCCAAATAAAGGTTTCAAATAAATACGTGATCTCTGGTGCGGCATTGGGTCCATAATGAATTAATAACTGAAAGTGTAAGAAACTCTGAATAATCAAAGATCTAAATTAAATCATAATCAATAGTTATGGTTCTAATAAGAAACACAATCTAAACTTGATCATCAAAAATTGGAATCAGATTAAAGCATAGAGCTGAAGTAATATTGAAACTACATTCTAATAAATTAAGTGAACTTCACTGGAAGCGCTGAAAAGACATACATGCATTATCCCTTCGATTATCCCATGATCCCCAGCCATTGGATTCCATCTTTGGGCCAATGGGTGGTCTATCTGGTAATAATGTAGGTACACTATATCAGGGGGATGGGGTTTTATTATAGATTATTTGCAAAAGTCAGACATTAGCAGTTTGAATTATTTTTTCTTTTATTTCAAATCTTAAAATTTTTTCTTTCAATCATGACTATGATGAATGCATTTTACTAATTCTGTGGCAAATTCAAATGCACTCAAGAAAAAAAAACATCTCATGCCTACAACAGTTTAAATGTCTTCATAAGTTATTCAGAAAGCACATAAAAAGACAAACTAACTAAAACATTGTCTTTTGTACTGTAATAATTGGTTTCTTCTATTCTGTTCGGGTTCTGTCACATGTAGCTGACTTAATGTAAGTTTCCCTGGAGATAGAATGTCACGAATCCACCCACAACAAATTTTGCAAAGCAATCACACAAACTTTGGCAAGCATATTGCGATCACAAAGAATCAAGGACATTAGCTTTTCAGTTAAGGAAAAGATTCATTTAGGCTGTTGATTGCTTTCCCTCTTTTTACATCCTACAGTCCTAAAATAAAAATAAAAAGTCATAAACATAATTATTTGCAAACACATGACAACAAAAATATCATAAGAACTGTGAAAATGAATTTTTTACTCATCTAACTTTCTTGTGTATTCACTTTTTGTATGCAATATTACTATTCATAACCAACACAGAGATAACCCTCCAGCATGAAAGCCTGATGAAGTTGTGTTGTCCTATCTCCAGATGAGTGTGGTGGTCGAAAGTGTGGGGCAGTAATTCTCCCCTGGCTCTCCCATCTACTATTATAGTGACACAGAATAAAGAGCAGTGATCTGTCGAGTTGATGCCACTGCATTCAAAATATGTCATTATTTTTGCTGTATGTTAATATTTCTTTAAATTGTTTGATTGAAACGTCAACGTGAAGTGACCCAGGTCAGATGTGATGTGGAGCCTCTAGCTCAGCTGTATCCGAAAATGTCTGCCTTATCATCCATAATTCAGTTTGCATATAAGAGCCACACAGAATTTGTGTGCAGTAATCTTATGTTAAAGAGCACTTACTGATTGTAATAATTTTAAGTCATAATTGTAATAAAATTACCTTTACACCACTATGTGGCCTTTTTACCATTACAGTGTACATGATTCTATGGTATATGGTTTACTGTTTGAGGATGGTGCCAATTTATTGTTACCACCAAATATTTTACATATTCTTAAAGATATCTTTAAGTCTGGTTTCAGACCCAACCTCCCTGGTCTCCGCCTCGGACCAGACTCTCTTTGGTCTCTGTGCTCGCCTTAGATGATACTCTCTTTTGGTCTCGGTCTTCGCCTCCAGACCAGACTCTCTTTGGTCTCGGTCTCGCCTCAGACCAGACTCTCTTTGGCCTCGGTCTCGCCTCAGACCAGACTCTCTTTGGCCTCGGTCTCGCCTCAGACCAGACTCTCTTTGGTCTAGGTCTCGCCTCAGACCAGACTCTCTTTGGTCTCAGTCTCTACCTCAGACCAGACTCTCTTTGGTCTCGGTTTTGACTCGGATTCGACTCTCTTTGGTTTCGGTCTCGACTCGGACTTCAATCCTCTATGGTCTCGTCTCGAGCTCGGACTTCGAACTCCCTTTGGTCTCGGTCTCCAACTCAGACTCGAGTGAGCTGGTCTCGAGCTACAACATGCCTCCCAGAGGGTCAGATATGTGCCCCTGCCTTCGTCTTCAGGCAGGAAATGCAGATTCTGTTACCCTCGGATTGTGAACTACGGACGGGATCTACACCAAAGAACTTTATAACACAATAATTGCTTGCAGGGCTAAATTAATGCTTGTTACGTCATTTTGCCTCCCGAGTCTCTCTGGTATTATTTTGGACAACCAGCTTCTCAAGAAAACCCATGCTGGTTGATCAAACCATTCAGCATTAACCATGGTTCTCTTACGAGAGGTTCTCTCGTATTGCGTAAGCTAGCTTACGCTACGGGAAAGATTCTCTTTGCCGAACAATTGAAGCCAAAAATTTTTATAATTTGTAATCATTGTCAACGCACTTCTCAGGTGCAGGACCTAGAGCGGGCTAACTAGCAGGCTCATTGGTTCGTTTCTGGGAAGTGCTCAAACCAATCGGAGAGCGGCGCTGAACCCGCGCCCAATGAGCGGACGACGCTCGCTCACTCACGTCAAAGCCCGCCGAAAGGGCGTGGCTTGAGTGTACATAAGCACTCTCCGTGGTTTGGAACAACGATTCATTTCTGATTCAGCGATCTAATCGCCTGCCGTCTGGCAAGACTGAAGCCGTCGTCGCTACAAGGCACCTTCTAGCAAGCAAGAAGCCTGAAGAACCCGGCCTCTGCCACCTTCAGCCTCCTCCAGCGAGCTAGCGCCGTCGACGACTTCCACTTGCTCCTTCACAAAAGAGCGTGAGCGTCTTTTTAAAGATGTCTCGCATTTCCTGCGGCTCATGCCGCGCACCGCTTCGAAGACGGAGACCGCCACCTCATCTGCCCTCTCTGTCTCGGGCTTGAACATGCGGAACTCGCCCTCGCCGATGGAGGATGTTCTCTCTGCGAGGCGATGACAATGTCTTCCCTGCGGGCAAGACTCCCATCGCTAAATCCGCCGAAGCCGCGCCGCCTCCGACTTCTCCGCGAAGAAGAAGCGCCGCTCCAGAGGCCGCCCGAACCTGCGATGGCTGCCGCCGCAGCCGCCGCCCCTCACCGCTCTCTTTCTCTCACCCGAGCTGGACCCCCCATTGCCGCTCGAGTGGCCGCTCTGCAGCGTCCCTCGACTCTCGCTAGGAAGAGAGAGACGTCGCCTTCGTTGCACCGCTTCTAACAGCGACGATGGTCTTCACTGGGCTCTTCGGCGTCATGCTCCGCGGGGACCCGCTCCGGCATCGAAGAGGACCTAATGCGCCTCCTGAGCTCCTTGCCGTCGAGCGTCTGGGCTCTCGACTGCCTGTCACCACCACCCGAGTCGTCACCGAACCGGATGGATGGAAAGTACCTGCACCGGCGCCCGCTCCCGCTGGCACCCGGCTCCGCTCCTTTCCTGCCTGAGCTCCACGCCGAGCTCACTAAATCGTGGAGAAGCTCCCTCTCGGCTAGGCTCCACCCTGATGCTCTCCGCCTCGCTGCGCTCGGTGGACGGAGCCACCGAGAAGGGCTATACAGCCGATGCCGCCCGTTCGAAGATCTGGTCGCCGCTCACTTGCGCTTCGCCCTCCGCTGGACGCCGATTCCTCCTGAAGCTTCCTTCTAAAGCTTGCAGAGCGTCCTCTACCTTCCACACCCGCGCGTATCAGCAGCCGCTGGCCAGGCCGCTGCAGCGCTGCACTCCATGTCGGGTTCTCCAGGTGCTGCAATCCGACCTGTTGAGTGACATAGCGCAGAATGAGAGAATCGACGGCCGTGCGCTCAACGACTTAAGATGCGCTGACGGACCTCTCCCTTCGCGCCACGAAGCTGCGCTCAAAGCGCTGGAAGATGCATGGCCATCCTCTGTGTCGCCGAGAGACACTTGTGTGGCCACGCTCACGGACATGAGCGAAGCTGAGCGCTCCGTCTTCCTCGACGCGCCCGTCTCACCCTCTGGCCTCTTCCGGATCTGCCGTCACGGGCATCGTCGAGAACGCTTTTCTGAGGTCCAGAAAGCCACCCAGGCCATGAATTTGTTCCTGCCTCGCCGCGGTAACACTTCTGCAGGCCGCTCTCGCTGAGCCCCCTGCCAGAACGCCTCAACAACGGCCGCCCGCAGGCAAGCTCCAGGCCCATCCCCAGCACAGGCAGAGCGGCCGCCCGCCCTCGCCCTCTCGCTCCGACAGCCGACGCAGACAGGCTCCCCAAGCGCCCGCCCCAAGGTCACGCTGGAGCCTGATGCCAGCAGAAGTCGCCTAGCACTTCTGGGAAAGACGGCTTCCTTCCGCGCGCGCCGGACCGTCGTCGAAGTTTCATCCTCTGTTAGTCCCGAACCTTCGCCGATGCAGCAGCGAGCCAGCCGAGAACAAGCAGGTGACTCGAACCGGCTTGCGAGCGACAAACAGCGCTTTCACGGCTACCCAGAGAGTTCACAAAAAGAGGCAGAAAGCCTCAAGTGTGAAAAATGTGACCACAAGCACGTGTTCACTTCACACTTTCTCCCGTGCCCCCACAGAGCTCACTCCCACTCAGCGGCCTGCGTCCGCGCTCGGGATCAGGAAAGCATAAACACGCCTCAAGCAGCGCGTGTCCCCCTCTGCTGCGCTCTGATCACGGCCCATAAGCTCCTCCTCCTAGTGCAAATCCCGTTCGCCACACCAGTTTACACGAGCACACACAGTGTCCAGACCGTTCCATGCAGCAACCGGACAGCACGGCCATTCAGCCTCTAGCATTAATGCTTCCAAAGGCGTGGAAGCCATTCCCGAGCATATGCCGTGGGTACTGAAGCATTATAAGAGGCGGCTACCAGTTACAGTTTCGCCGGCGCCGCCCGCCCCGGCCCTTCGTGGTGCGTCAGCCCAGCTGCCGCCGAGCACGCTCGCACAGAAAATATCGAAACTGTTAACAAAAGGCGCATAGAGAGAGTGCCTCCACCCAGAACCCGAGCCGGGGTTTCACGGCCGTTATTCCTGGTCCCAAGAAGACGGCGGCTTCAGGCCGAATCCCAGACTGCCACAGACTTCTGAACAAAGCTCTCATGACGAGATCATTCAGAATGCTGACGGTCAGGAGACTCCTCGCACATGCCAGGGGGGATTGGTTCATCTCCCTGAGCACCTGAAAGACGCTTATTTCAGATTCAATAGCCCTCGTTCACAGGCAGTTTTACGCTTCCCTTCGAGGGCCAGGTTCTATCATAGGCCGTTCTCCCGTTTCGGCCTTTCCTCAGCGCCACGCACGTTCACGAAATGTATGGAACGCGGCGTCGCCCCTTCGAACCCAGGGGATGCGCATTTGACCATTTACGATCTGGCTGATATGTACCCGTTAAACAGAGAGCTTCTGTCGCACACCTAGCGCAGCTCTTCTCGCTCATCTGGAAAGCTTGCTGGGCCCTCCTGTCAACTGGACAAGAGCGTTCTCCAGTCCCAGTCAAACTATCTCGTGTTCTGGGGATAGACCTGGACCTACCACTATGAAAGTACGCTGATCCGCTCAGCGCACACGCCGCTCGCAGCGTTTAGCCGCTTCGTTCCAGATGAATACCCGCGTTTCGGTGAAAACTTTTCAGAGAATGCTGGGTTACATGGCCTCAGCTGCAGCCGCGCTACAGCTAGGTCTTTTACATATGCGCCCTCACAATTCTGGCTAAAGACCCGTGTACCCCGCCGAGTGGAGACCACGAGCCGCCAGCTAATCAGAGTCACTCAGGCATGCATCTCTGCACTACAGCCTTGGACGGTGACTCACTCGGTTTCAACAGGGCGTCACGATGGGGACCTCCTCTCACCGGAAGGCAATCTCGACAGCACGCATCCGAACACAGGCTGGGGTGCGGTCTGCGAGGGCTCACCGGCCTCTGGCCGATGGTCGGATGCGGGAGACCCCATTTCACATAAACTGTCTCGAGATGCTCGCGGTCGAGTATGCACTGTTGCAGTTCTCCACGCATCCAGGGTCACCACGTCCTGATTCGTTCAGACAACATGACAGTGGCATCCTACATCAACCGTCAGGGCGGGGTCAGATCCAGGAATCTCTTCCTGCTGACACGCCGCATTCTAGTTTGGTCCCAGAGTCATCTGCTCTCGCTCAGAGCGACGCATGTCCCCGGGACACCTGAACGACGGTCCAGTATTCTATCGCAGGAACCTTCTCTCTCCAGGAGAATGGTCCCTAACCCTCTTACAGTCCAGTCACTGTGGCGCCTCTTTGGCAGAGCGGAGATAGATCCCTCTTGCGACAGAAGAGAACTCGACATGTCACACTGTCTTCTGGAGAGAGCGAGGACGCTGTTAGCGCTAGAATGGCCATACCGCCCGCTCATGCCTTCCCTCCCATCTCCCTGCTACCGCAGGTCATTCAGAGAATCAGGGAATTTCGCCACCCGGTGCTCCTCATAGCCCCGCCCGTTGGGAGAATCAGATTTGGTACCCGGAGCTCACACAGCTGTCTCAGACAGCCCGTGGCCCATCCGGTCAGAGCAGATCTCCTCTCAAGCCCGCGGCACAATCTGGCATCCCCACCCGCAGCGCTGGGCGCTCCATGCATGGGTGACCAACGATTACATGTTGATTTGCCAGAGGGAGTCTTGAACACGATCAAACACGCTGAGAGCGGCATCTACCAGAAAGCTCTATGCGGCTAAATGGTCTGTATTTTCAAAATGGTGCACCGAAAAGAATTTGGACCCCCTTAAGTGTGAGGTCTCCTCTTTGCTCTCCTTCCTTCAAGATATGCTGGACAAGGGCAGAACCCATCCACCCTGAAGGTTTATGTGGCAGCCGTCGCGGCCTTCGTTGGTCCTCGACGCCCAGTTATTGGCAAAGACGAGCTGGATTATCCGCTTCCTCAGGGGGAGCCAGGAGGATGAACCCCCTCCGCCCCTCCGGTGCCTCGGTTCTGGGACCTCTCAATAGTCCTCGAGGCCTTGAAAGCCCCCCCCTTCGAACCGGCTCGAATCTATCTACCTCAAATATCTCTCCCTAAAAGCCGTTTTCCTGATCGCTCTTGCCTCAGTTAAACGAGTGGGCGACATTCACGCGCTCTCTTCGAACGCGTCGTGTCTCGAAGTTGGCCTAACGACTCCGTCGTCATTCTCAAACCCAGACACGGATATGTGCCTAAGGCGATTGGCACCCCATTAGAGCACAGGTGATACCCTGTATCGGCTCTGCCCACCTCTGATAGCGAGCCCAATGCCAACCTCCCTCTGCCCGGTCGGGCGCTGAGAGCGTACATTACACGCGCTGCCACGTTCAGACCGGTCTTAGCAGCTGTTTGTGGCGTTTGGGGACGCACAAAAGGCTTGGCCGCTTCTAAACAAACACTATCCAGATGGATAGTAGACGTGATCGCCTCCGCCTATGCGGCTAAAAATCTGCCTTGCCCGCTCGGCGTCAGGGAGCTCACTCCACTCAGGCATGCCTCCTCGTGGGCTTGTTCCTGTGGTATTTCCATTCATGATACTCTGTGTGGCCGCGGGCTGGGTTCTTCCCGTCCACCTTTATCAGACTTTAGAACTCGTAAGTACCGGCCTTACAGGCTAAATTACTAGCGGTCTAACCCGCAGCAGCTCAGCCACGCTTCACGGGGAATCCTTCAACCGGCTAGCCCTTGATCTTCCCCTCCATTCTATGGAAACTTCCTATACCATGGCCCGCTATGCCGGCCGCCTCTTAGGCTTCATATTCTCACATAAACGGCGTCTGCCCTTTCTTATTATTCTCCACTATTGCTCCTCCACCTCCCCGGGGATGCTTGTGGTGACTGACCGGGCACGGCGTTGACCAGGGGTTCCTGGAGCGCCAGCTGCAGCTTACGCAGATCCGAGAGAACCTCTCGCAAGAGAACGAATCGGTTACCTAACGTAACCTTGGTTCTCTCAGATGAGGGAACGAGTATTGCCTTCCGGCCGTGCCCGCTCTAACAGCGATCGCTTCATCACTATAAATCGTTGTTCGCAAACCACGGAGAGTGCTTATATACACTCAGAGCCACGCCCCTTTCTGCGGGCTTTGACGTGATCACGAGCGTCGTGCCGCCGCCATTGGGCGCGGTTCACGCGCTCTTCTCGAATTGGGTTTGAGCACTTCCCAAAACGAACCATGCAGCTGCTAGTTAGCCCGCTCTAGGTCCTGCACCTAGAATGCGTTGCACAATGATTACAAATTATAAAAATTTTTGGCTTCCAATTGCTTTGGCAAAGAAGAATCTTTCCTGTAGCGTAAGCTAGCTTACGCAATACTCGTTCTCCTCATCTAGAGAAACGAGGTCACGTTAGGGTAACCGATCGATTACAAGCAAGGTCACCATGGTTACATAACACACTGCTAAAATGACATTTTACCACAATTAGCAATTGTTCTGACTCTTGCACACTTTTCAAAACCTGCTCTTTGCTTCTTTGTCGTCTTCTCGCCCTTCTTCATCTACTCTTTCAACTGATGACTGTGCATCATTCTTCATAAATAAAACAACAACCATCAGTGGCCAATTCTCCACACCAAAAACTGACAAACACATCATAACAAATACACACTCTCTCGCCTCCCTCTCTCATTCTCAGAAATTTCCAAACCTGTCCGACAAGCCAAGCACTCTCGACCTGCGAGTTTCTGATCATGTTCATAGCCTGATCTCCTGGTTTTAGAGCAAATATGTATCGAGAGGGATCAAGCTGTTTATGCTTGGGAATATTAGGCGTTTTTTTTTACCTGAGAATTTCCTTGTAGCAACTCTCAATGGGGCTGATACGAAACAGATTAAATGGAGGATTGTCAAATGGACCAATCATGAAACCTGACTCAACTTCTTTTTTTATCAGTTTGTCAGGACAGTCAGAACATATGATGCAAGCATGAGTCGTTGGCCACGAAAGCTGGACAGATGTGCATATTGCTCAGGGCATCTCCATCTCCTCTGCATTTGTGGAGGTGGTTCTGCAGGTCCTCCCCCGTTTTGCGAGCCTCTGCCTTCTTTCTGTTGGAAGTCAAATGAGAATGAACATTTAATTGTGTGAAAACAGAATTAGACCTATGTCAAACATGCTGCTGCACTGCTATATCCTGAATACTATTTAGTAATTTTTAGTAATGTCAAATGTTTATAAAATCAGGTAGCCTACACCCATGATATGCTCAAGCATTACCTGATTGACCTTTTTTATTTTATATTTCATTTTCAGCTGCTGCCACATGCTTTTAATGCTGGCAGGATTGCACCAGAAAATTAAAATTAGGTTGAATTACATAGGCTACTGTTCTTCCAGTTTCACCTCTAATATTATAACAGTTCGCTAAGTTACTCTAAAATAGTTATTAATTACTAACTAGAAATGACATCTTCAACAGTGTAATTAGATTAATGTAATATTTTCTATCTGTATTGGTCTACTTATTACTAATTACTAAATCCCATATCAACCTCAATCACTTGAACAATATGGTTGAACCTCCTTATTGAAATGATCTAATTCACCAAGATCAAACTCAAACCATCAACACTGTCATATCCTGTGAATCTTGTCATTACCATGCCAAAAACACTCCTAAAGTTGCCATGACATAACTATTTTTCTTGTACTATAAGTCATTGTACTATCACTATTTTTCTTGTACATAACTATTTTTCTTGTACTATCAATGTCAAGTCCTGTATCCATTTCAGACAAATAACTAGAGCCTTTCTAAATGTTCTTATACAAGAAGTGGCAATAGAATTGATCCAACTCTCTCCAGCCAATTATGCAAATCCTTTTGATATCTACAGGATACAGCAGAAAAGCATTTCAGCATATAGTAAGCTCAGGGATGAACAAGCTGCAACATGTCTGACATCACAAATAGCATGTTTGGCTGATGTGTTAATGATGGCCAAGAGTCAAGAAGCTTACAACAAAGCCACAACCAAAGCTAGATTATGCTGAACAGAAGACTGTTTTTTTAAGAGAGAGTGGTAAGAGCTGTTGTGAGAGGTACTAGAGGGTTTTCTGTGTGAGAGGGCAGCAAAAGCTGTGGTCCATATTAAGCTCACAATTTATCCCAATTAACAGAACAGCCATTGTGTTGATGTCACAGACAACATTACTGAAAGGCAGTCATTTAAGCTCAGCATCTCTTGGGGATATTGTGTTTATGCTGTAATTGCTATCAGCTTCAACAAAAACAAACCTTTTTCAGTAGCCATCGGTATCTAAGTAAGTTTATTGCTGTATAACAATAAAAAAGGAATTATAGCAAGAAGTAGTAAAACCTGATCGCCGTCACTATACAGTGTTAATATCAGCACAAGGACAATATGCTAGTCTATGAAAAAAATAAACATGTTCATAGGTTTAAGAAAACACTTAGATTGTCACTTGAATAACAAACCCCATAACAACCCCCACCCCCCTCCCCCATAATGTGTGACAAGTTTTCCAGCTTTGCTCAGTGTAATTTTCTTGACCAGATATCAAATCCCATTTGTTTTCTGCACTACCCCATTATCAAGTCGTTTTTATGCCATTTTTTATAAACCCAGAGAAATCCAAATATTTTGTCTCTGGAATGGATTTTTCATTTTATGTCGAGAAAATAATTCATGCTCATCATGGCGGTTTCTGAGACTGTGACCATTTAATTAACTTGAGTGTTGATAAAAACCCACAAGGGAAAGCAGAAGGAAAGCATGAGATGAAGGAGAGAGAAGTGGAAGTTCTCCAGACAACATCAGGACTTAAAGGGATAGTTAACCCAAAAATGAAAATTCTGTCAGTATTTACTCACCCTCATGTTGTTCCAACCCCGTAAGACTTTTGTTCATCTTCGGAACACAAATTAAAGATATTTTTGATTAAATCTGAGAGCTGGATCACTCCTCATGATAGGCTTTGTAAGGGATTCCGAAACTGTCCGGCCCAAAAGTTATAAAAGACAATGTTAAAATAATATTTTTTTGTGTGCAAAAAACAAACAAAAATAATGACTTTATTCATACTATTCATTTCCCTTCTTTGGGCTCTCGAGTGAGTCCACGTAGCCATATTGCGCAAAGCTTCTAGGTTAACACACATCTCACGCATCGGCCAATACTGAGCCTATGAGTAACGTGCAACACAGAAGCTTTGTGCCAATATCACGTGAAATCTCAAGGCCCAAAGCAAAGGAAATGAACAGTTGAATAAAGTAACAAAAAGAATCTCTCGTCACTTGATAAAATTATGGTTGAGCCACTGTAGTCACTTGGACTATTTTAATGATGTCTTTCATAACTTTTGGGCTGGCCCAAATTTTAGGTTTCTCAACTTAAAATTCAAATGAACTTAGATTCAATTGAATGCGAAAACAAAATTATCAGGTTTGACTATGCAGCAGACATAGACAGTCAATTAGGGCTGCAACAACTCATCGCTAATATATATATATATATATATGTGTGTGTGTGTGTGTGTGTGTGTGTGTGTGTGTGTGTGTGTGTGTGTGTGTGTGTGTGTGTGTGTGTGTGTGTGTGTGTGTGTGTGTGTGTGTGTGTGTGTGTGTGTGTGTGTGTGTGTGATTAATTGAGAAAATCATCAGATTAATCGATTATCAAAATATTCATTAGTTGCAGCCCAACAGTCAAACATTTCACAAAGTGCTTCCCTGTCCCTTAATAATCATCACAAGAAAAGACAAAACCTCAATAGTGTTTCTTCTGAACAAAAAGGCTATGACAACTATTGATGTGAGTATTTGGAAGCCAAGTTTGTCCATCTCTCTCTCTCTCTCTCTCTCTCTCTCTCTCTCTCTCTCTCTCTCTCTCTCTCTCTCTCTCTCTCTCGTGTGTGTGTGAGAGAGAGAGAAAGAGAGAGAAATGGACACACATAGCTTTCAACTCACACCAGGAGTTATTGATCTCCCTTTGCAGACCAAGCTGAAGTTCTGTGATTATGTAAATCCAGGTCAGTGGCAGCACACCTCTGTGGTTTCAGGCTGGATTGGAGATTAATGAAATTACCAGAGGTCCAAAACTAATTTTGGGTAAACTGCTGTTGATTTTATTTTCATATTTTGTCTGGAAAAAATTCTACCTGTCATTAGTCATACAGGGCTCAATTTAAAACTGACATGATTGATATGTTGATGTCAGTTAAATAAGATAAATAAAATTAATTTTCAAAACCCTCTTTGTAAAGTTTATCAGATAAGAAAATAATTTGGAATTACACAATCAATCAATCAATGGCCAGTAGCCAATGACGCCATTTAATTTAAGGTCAGCAAAAGTGGGACATTATAGCTAAATCAGGACAAATAAGCTTTTTGGAGTAGTAGGCTAATAATTCCCCCAACCAAACAATTGACAAACAATACTATGGAATGACTTCCATAAGTATTAATTTATTTATTTATTTTACCTAAAATGGAAGCCAATGGGTACCATGAACTGTCTGGTTAGCACCTATACTCTATACACACACACATATATATATATTGTTCAATATAAGATATTTTCTTCATTTAAATGTTTTATTTGTTGTTAAAAAAATGTCATTTGAAATTAGTGGCAACCACTGCATTTAATTATGATCCAAACTAAGATGCTAAACACATGCAGCATGAGCAGTTTTAAAGGGGTGATGAACTGAAATCAAATTTTCCTTCAGATTTTGACATCTATGAGGTCATCATATTATAAGAATATAACCTGTTTCAGAAGTTTCCAAGTTTCAGAACTGAAAACGTCTTTGTTAGTCCAATAAAAGCTTTCAATGACACCAGGCTTAGCAAATCGACTCGTTTTCAAAGTGGGGAACTATGATGTCACAGGGGATAAAACACCACCTCAACAGAAGAAGGTACGCCTACTTCAACACGGCTTAGACCTTGTGATGATAAAACAGGATCCAGCTACCGAGCAATAAACTTCCCGTTACATAACATTGTGCAGTGCCCGTTTGTGGAAGAAGACAGTTGCTGCATAAGCGGTAAGTTGAAACTCATTATAATATGCAAAACTGTTATCCACTCACAGCAGTGGGCGTTTACTTCCAAGTCTTCAGTGCCAGACACCCATAAAAAATGAGTTTCTGAGCTAGGCTAAAAACTACGGTAGAAAATATCCTATAGCCTATTACTAATTCTTTTTTTCTCTTTTTTTTATGTAAAAACCAAGTGAACGTCAGAAGCTGACCTCAGGCGGAAACTAGCATTTTTTTTTGCTTTAACTTGGCACATGACATCTCTTCTTTCTTAGATTAATGATTTTTGTGCATTGTCCCTGATCAAAATAATAATAATAGTAATAAAAAAACAACAATATAAAAAATGTAAAAAGCCAGTTCATGATCCCTTTAATACAGTTCTTTTATTATTAGTGTAGTTTCAATATTTAAAGAAAAATACAGTTGGGCCTGAATTAGCTTTGTGGAATTTATGCTACATAAAACGTACCTAACAAAAACAGCAGACGGGGTGAATTAAAATGCACTCTCTGACCTTCACTGGTTCCCAATCTAAACAAATCAGCTGAGTGAGGCTAGAGGAAAAGACAGAGGAGTGTTGAATAAAAAAAAATCTATATTTTCTTCCAAAAATAATTTCTTCCAAGAGTATCTAAGAACACGTCGAGCTTGCTGTGCCTATTACAGTATTTTATCTGCTTTCCCTTACTCAAAATTAGCCATGGTTTATTAACCATGTTTTTTTCTTTGCTTGCCGCATCTATCTCAGTTGTAACAGGTTACTACAAATACAATGGTTAAACTATAGTGTAGCAAAACCACAGTTCCCTGTGGATACATGGTTGAACCACATTATCCATGTTTTTTTTTTTTTTTTTTTTTCTATTTGTAAAACCATGGCTTTTTTGTGTACAAATTTTGCGCTCTGTCTCAGTCCCATCTCCGGCCATTTGTTAACGGATATTTCCACACAATCGCATATAGAACATTAGTTTTGCACTCTAAAAGATGCTTCCACTATGTCTTAATCCTGAATCACTCTGTCCATGTTCTATTCTAGACAACGTGTTTGAAAATGATAATAATCGCTTCCTGTATTCCTCTAAGTCGCTTTAGATAAAATCGTCTTGTTCAATAAATACATGTAAATAAATGTCAGAAATAGCAAGAGCATTACGCGGATCTGAATACAACATGGCCATTTCACATTTGATCATTGGGGCTTTAATTTTCGACATGAGCCCACTGTGTTTGTAAACGTCATCATCCTGTGCCCGGACGAACTAAGCGGATGCATGTGAGTATCCATGTTTTTCCCCCCGCATTTGTCACATTAAGGGCACTTCTCTAATCTGTTTCCTGTATTAAACAGGACATACGACATTCATTTTTGTATCCACAATGCAGGCAGTGAAGTTCTGAACGCTGTGCCTTTCTAATTTCCAAACTCTCGCAGATATTCACGCTATTCCTCTGAATTCGAAGCCTGGCAGGGAACATACCGCGTCCATTAGTGCGGGTCTGCGCAGACTGACAACAGCTAGCTCACAGCCTGTTATAATCCGCATCCCGAGACCCATGCAAGAACATATGGAGAACGTCAAACAGATGCAAAGCAAGAAGTTTAACAGGCTGCCAACAGTCAAGCCGGGCAGACTATTGATCAAGAGCAAGAACCCGCAGCTAAACCAGTCTGTAGGCTATACACTTGGAAAATTTGAACAACCTGTTCTGACATCAAAAGGATGGAAGAGAGTAACAAAACGTTAGGGGACTACTTCTCCATAAATAGCATACAGGTGCTCCACCATCCATGCTCGAGCAGAAGGACAAGGGTAATGACACAGCTTTCACCACTGAAAAGACATTTAATTGCTTTCACATTTGTCCAGAACTGGTCGAGACTTTACACAGTCAGAATATAATTCACCCCACCACAGTGCAGATGCAAACCATTTCTAAAATACTAAAAAGGACACAATATTCTCTGCGCTGCAGAGACGGGAAGTGGAAAAACACTCGCTTACCTCCTTCCCATCATCCACAGGCTGCAGGAGGAGCAGTTCACAGACTCTGAGAGAAACATTCGCGCTGTGGTCGTTGTTCCATCACGGGAACTAGCAGAACAAGTGACATCTGTAGCTCCATCAATCAGCCAACGGTTTGGAATAGTGGTCAAAGTCGCTGGTGGTGGGAGAGGTGTGGGAAACATCAAAGCGGCGTTCACTCATGGTCAGCCAGATGTTTTAGTGGCCACACCTGGCGCTCTACTGAAGGCTCTCCAGAAGCGGTTCATCAACTTGAGCGAACTTAACTTCCTAGTCATCCGATGAAGCCGATACCATGTTTGTACGTCAGTTTTGCGGGCTTGCTTGAGGATATTTTTCGCATACCCAGGTGGCGTCCAGACTCTCTGAGACTGTTGGGCTCTGACCATAAAGCTCAGCTGGTTGTGGTGGGAGCCACGTTTCCGGGTGGTGTTGGAGAGGTGCTCAGCATGGTGACTGACCTGGCCAGCATGGTGACCGTTAAAAGCCGGATGCTACATCATCTCATGCCGCATGTAAAGCAGATGTTTCTCAGGATCAAAGGTGAAGACAAGATTCTAGAGCTTCATCAAGCTTTGAAGAAGGTTGAACTGGAGCAAAAAGGTGTTCTGGTGTTCTGTAACTCGGCTTCCACTGTCAACTGGCTGGGCTATTCGCTGGAGGAGATGGGTGTTCGTCATTTGAGGCTCCATGGAGACATGCCTGCAGCCATGAGACAGGGAATTTTCAGGAACTTTCAAAGAGGGAGTGTCTGATGTTCTGATATGCACTGACATTGCTTCAAGAGGTTTGGACACACAGAGGGTTGGACTTGTTGTCAATGTATGACTTCCCAGAGACCCACACAGATTACATCCACCGGGCAGGGCGCGTGGGCAGAGCAGGTGGCTCTGGCGGAGAGGAGGTGCTAAGCTTCGTGACTCACCTGTGGGATGTGGAACTTGTGCAGAGAATAGAGACAGCAGCCAGGAGGAGAACATCTTTACCAGGGATGCAGTCAGAAATTCAGAAACCCAGCAGTAAAACTGATGTAAAAGAAATGGAGAAAAACAAATAGGTGGTTAAAGTATGATCTACATAATCAGCCTTATTAAAAATGTCAAATGTTTATTGTATGTTTGTTGTTTGAACCTTTCAAATAAACATGTTAAAAGAACATTTGGTCCAAAAGCTTCTGTACACATTTGTATTAGACAACCTAAGGGCTAGTTCACCCCAAAATCTATATTCTGTCGTCATTTAAATCATGTCTGAAAGCGCATCTTAGTAAGTAATTCATCTCTCAGGAGGAACACCAGAATCCATTTATTCTTCAGTTTGGCCTTACTTTGGAGCTGTTAATAAATATGTTTTATATAGTTATACAGAAGTATAGGTCATCTGGGAAGATTTCTATGGAGACTGTTAATTCAGACATACTCTTTTCAGAAACTAAACAGGATGCATTTGCAGCCTTACCCTCATGTTAAGTCCAAACCTGTATGACTTTCTTGCTTCCGTGGAACACAAAAGATATTCTCAAAAATATTTTGTTCGAACAATGAAAATCAGTTCAGTGCAATGGTAACACTTTACAATAAGGTTCATTAGTTATTAGTTAACATTAACAAAGAATGAACAATACTTCTTCAGCATTTGTTAATCTTTGGTGGTGTTAATTTCAACATTTACTAATAATTTATTAAAATCTTGTTAACATTAGTTAATGCACTGTGAACTAACATGAACAAACAATGAACAGCTAGATTTGTATTAACTAACGTTAACAAAGAATAACAAATACAGTAACAAATGGTTAGTTCATGTTAGTTAATGCATGAACTGAATGTTTAATAAATGAACCTTATTGTAAAGTGTTACCAGTGCATTTTGTATTCATTAACGTTCATTTGCTCAAGGACAATATGTGATTTACAGAGGAAAGAAAATAATAATTAAGTATTTCTTTTTGTGTATTTGTTAATAGCACTAAACATTTACTGATCATTTTGGCCTAAAGTTGTTTACATTTAGACAAAATGTTTTTCATTTGAAAATGTTTGCAGTGAACTCTCACTGTTGTGTGAGGTGTTTGACACTGAACAATAAATTGTACAACAAGCGCAGCTAACTCATTGTGCCTTGTTATGACTTATGCTCAATATCTGCCTTTTTAGGGCCTCTCAAATGTTGGTTATATGACTGCTATTGAATCTGAACTTACCCAAGACCTAAACCTACCCGTCACTGAACTGACATTAAAGGAAAGCGTCAGTCGAATGACGTCTCTAGGATCGTCATATAACGACGTTTAGGGGGGCCTGAAAAGGCAGATATAGAACGTCAGTTATATGACTTCTTGGGATGAGACTGTGTTAAACAAACAGACTAATTTAAGGAAGCTGTAAGTGGTGCTAAGACAAAAACACATTTACACAGCAAGGTTGCCAGTTTTTAGTGGTTGATGTGATGTTGGTTTATTTGCATTGTAATTTCAGTGCTGCTAATGCTGCATCCTTTGCCTAATGGAATGAATGTGATAGAGAGATCTGAAAGTGAGGCTTCATGCTTCACTTCCAACTGTTTATCACGGCACAACAGGAGGGTTGCCATGAGATAAATTTGAACTTTGCAGCAGTGTTATTCAGAAGAGGTTCTCATAACATTTATTAGAGAAGATGTAAACAGGGAGCTGTGAAGAAAAGCAACCAGGTCAAGCAGAACTACCCTCTTATGAAGTAAATGTACACTTTCTTGTTTTCAACAAAAGTTCACTTTGTGAAGAGTCATGCTTTAAATGTATGAAGACAGTACAAACCATTATGCAAATGCCCTTGATATGCATATGTTATCGACGTATAGAGTACAGCAACATTTTGGCTTTGAAATGCACAAATAATTTGGGTTAAATCACCACTCCTGTTAAAGAGTTCAATTGGTTTATTGATAAAAATGCAGAAGGAGATAATTTTAGTGAATCGAATGTTTTGGCTATATGTGGATCCTTGTCTGATTTTTTTCAATTTTTCACACAAAATTAGATATTTGGTGTGACATGTATGATGGTTGCATATCTAGTAACGTTTAATGACCCAAATTATGTTCCAGGCACAAGAAAAAAATGATCATGCTTTATTTCAACTCAATAATTCGAAATGTATATTTGTTGGTTCAAGTTTATTACAAGAAAACTTCATATAGAAGAAAATGGGAAATTCAGGTTGCTAGCAATGTCGAAGATATTTCATAACTTTTGTCTAAAACAATTTGACAAAATTTTAGCGACTTGGATAAAAGTATAGAATTACTAATGAAATAATGGTCAGTGTTCTAGTGATACAGCACTCAGAAGAATTAATTTAGCAGCATCTAATCTAATTATGATTTTAAAAAAGAGAAAAGTGACAGGGTTAACTTAATGGTTTATCATGCTAAAGCATGATTTAGCATCATCATATTCTGGATATTTTCAAATGACTACACACCTGGGAATTCTCCCAGTGGAAAACATTTTTATCTATTGTGCACTGCCAGACCTACTGTATATAGTGCTGAATGCATGTGAAATGCAGCACTGTTTATAAATGTATTCGAATATACATCATATACCTTTAAAGAAATAAAATAATAGATAAGTTCCCAGTCTGTACTTTAAAACGGTCATTCCAAAGTTATGTGAACTGTGCAAAAAAGAAAGAAAAAGAAAGTGTCATTTTTAAGGTTACCTACAGCACTATGTTATCATTTGTACTGCTGTTATATCACATTATAGTAGAGAGCTGCATTGTAATGGAGATGTATTCCACAAGGATTAAAGGTATGAGTGATTTTGTGCAATCATATTCACCTGACATGTTGGAAAATGTGCCATTTTCTTTTTTCATTCAGGGAAGTTCCTGAAGATTTTGAGACACTCTTGACATGTTCCTGATTCTAAAACAAAAGTGTTTATAAGAGCTTTAGTCCTGATATCTCACAGAGAGCTGTGAGTAACAGACTGGTAACACACACACACACACACACAAGCTTCCACTGGTCTTTTGTTTAGGACAATCACCAGTCTATGTCAAACAGTTAACTATAAGCATTAGGATACAGATAGACACCCTTTTTAAACAAGAACCCACTCTAACTTACTCTTAAAGGAACCAGAAAACCTAAACATACATTTGATTGTCCATTTAATTAATATTTTTTTATTTGAATTATTAAGCGGGGAACCTTCAATAATATTTTTCTTTTTATAATGGATATATAAGTAACCAGAAGACTACACAATGCACTAAACAATACATCACCGAATATATAATTACAGCATACAAGTAAATATTGTGGTTTATGGCATGTTTATACGTAGACTGTAAAGTGTTTGTTGAATACAACATAAACACTAAAAAGAGTTCAGACAGCACAGTTCATTCACAAACACAGCCTTTTACGAATCACTTCTTTTAAAATAACTTGTTTATACGTTTAAAGAATCACATCTTTA
Organism: Hybognathus amarus; assembly: GCA_030378365.1. Classification (NCBI taxonomy): domain Eukaryota; kingdom Metazoa; phylum Chordata; class Actinopteri; order Cypriniformes; family Leuciscidae; genus Hybognathus; species Hybognathus amarus. The sequence continues at coordinate 172,814 of JAQIUQ010000605.1, forward strand.
AAAGTGAATCTTTCAAACATTCAAAAACTCTTATAATAATTATATTTTTAAATGAATACTTCTGAGTTATTTTCAATAACATTATATATACATTAAACAATGAACATACAAAATGTACAAAACAACATTTTCGATGACAAACACTATTTAACACTTAAATAGTTCATATTTTTTTCCCTGAAACAAATGCCTTTGGTATACATGGATTTGAGATATTATAGGATTTTTACTTCTCAAGATAGCTTTTTTCTTTTACAATCCATGTTATTCAAACCTCTGAATGGTGAATGTGATACACTATGCTATGATACAGATATATACAACACAAATGTTTTCGCAATTGTTTAAACAGTGCTGATATCTCTCAAATGTTAGTAGTGGAATGTGTCACGGAGAAGTTCTCCATGTCGAATGCGCACCACTTTCTCCACAGGCGGAGGGGAGTAAAAAAAAATGGCAAGTGAAGACCTGCTTGCAGGCTTTTTGAAGTTTTCCGAGAGGAAAGCGTAAAGAATGGGAGTTGACACAAGAGTTTCCATAGGCCAGGCAGCTGAGAATTATGCTGAAAAGCAAAAGAAGCATCATTTCAAGGGAAACTGGCGCAAATCTCACCCACATGGCAATGATGTGGTGCGGCATCCAGCAGATGAGGGAATGCAGCGACAACCAACAATACTGCCTGAGCCGTCTGAGGAACACAGAAAGAGAGAGAAAATTTGGTTGGTTAATTCACATCTTCAGATGATCAGATTTTCTCTCAGGTATAAAGAAACAACTTTCTTTCAATAGTTGACAGAGTTTCTAAAAGTGTTTGGACTTGTGAAAGTTATCCTGTAAAAGGTGCTGGTCTCTTTTAATAGATGACAGAATTATCGAGGCTCAACAGAGCATTTGATTTCTGTGCACAGTATGTGGTCTGGGAATCAAAGGCTGGCCTGGACATTGAAGAAAGGCAGTAGTGCAAGACTGTGGTAGCAGGTGGCATGGGTCTGGTATTCATGAATTGAAAGTGGAGGTCAAAGTGGGATGAGTGTGGCATATTCTTCCTTGTTTCTCAACCTTGAGCCAAACTGTTCTTGCAAGGCAGATGACACCCAGTTAACCTTTTGTAGGCTCTGATAATGCTTACCTCATCCTGCGACAGATGAAGAAATGCATCCTTTGAGTGGGCAGATGAAGCTCCACACCAAATGATTGATGAGAGCAGAATGAACTCAATTATGAAACTGAAATTAGCAGTAATGTGTATAGCGGCAAGAGATGCATCCTCTAATGGATGTTATGCAACCGCTCTTGTTCAAAATCCTATACAGTAAATGGGACCTGGCAATATGAATGATGCTGGAGGAGAGGCTGGAGTGGAAGGATGCCAATTTTCAAAATGGTCTTTTTATAATCACTTCCAGAACTTTATACAGCAGTTTGTTTTTGCCACACAAGGAAAGCAGATATTCAACCTTCCTCCAATATATGAAACTCATTAGCAGAGATAAGACCAGTCTATAGTTGGCAATGGCCATGTGGAGAGCATCTGCCTTACATAAATCACAGCCCACACATTATGATTTGCTTAAGGTTAAGTATTGTTTGTAGATAGAATAATTCTAAGCTGAAGCAACATTATCAAAGATAGGATAAACAAATGTCTATATAGATTATATCCACAGTACATTTGGCAGATTTTGAATATTCCAGACTCTTCCAGTGTAAGAACATCTAAAATGAAACAAATACACAAAGTGCTTTAAAAGATCTGGATATTTGAAACTAGGGATGCACCAATACTGGATTCAGGTCAACACTGTGCTTGTGTACTGTAAATGCTCTGATACCAACAACCAGTACCACACAGTTACTCAGATATCAGACAGTGCTTGTGACAAAGAAACACTGACAACAGAGTAAGAAGAGAGCAGGATGGATACATCAGAGCAGGATGTCTATGTATCGAATTAATAGACTGTCAAACAAATTAAATATTTACACATAGTCTATATAAAGTGGATTGAGAATGCAGCAGCACTGACGCACAAGCTTATCAAGCTCACATACCTTTTTCACAAACATCGCTTGAAAGTTTGTAGTTCGGTTGGACATGTCAATGGCAAAGAAGGTAAAACAAGGCACATCTAATGGTTATCTGACGGTAAAGAGAGAGAGAGAGAGTGCATGCTTCTGTTGCATGCTCTTAATTGCTGATTGCTCATGCAGCACATGTATCATTTGCGCATGTGTCATAGGCGTTTACAGGATAATACATTTTAACATCCAAAGCGCGTGCTCAGAAAGCCACGTCTCAGACAGTGCTTGAATACTGAAATTGAGCTCTCTTTCATATCTTCTCTGTGCTTGAACCGACAAATTCACACAAAATAATTAAAAAACATGTCTTTGCCGAGTATAGTAAACAAAGTTGGTTATGTCTATGTGAACGCAAACAGTATGTGTAACAGTATAGTCTATTGGATCTGTGCATTTGGTTTTAAAGGGACAGCAGCTTAATAAACCTGCTGCTAAATGTTATTTAAACAACAAAGGACAAAGAAATTACTCACTGCTCTTCAATGAATTATTCAATATATTTAATAACAATTCATCTATATTTCATTTATACAGTGAAGACAGTGCAGTGTTATTTTAAATCTGATTACTTCCTAAATTTACATTAATTAGGCTATTAGTTTTTTGTTGTATTAAAATCGTAATATAGAGAATTGTAATATTTCACTGGTATCTAAAATACTGGTATCTAAATTCTAAAATTTATTCTAAAGTTCTAAATTTATGGTGTACTATTAAATGAAAGATAAAATATGAGAAAGGAATATGTAAAGCCCTGCACTATTTCCGACCATTACTGGCCACTCCCGCAACGTGTGTTTTGCACAATATTTTTTACGAAACATTACAAAAAGATTAGGACAATGCAAAGCGTTCAGAATAACAGAGATAAAACATTGCGTTTAAATAAACTGACCATAGTTTGCTAGCACCACAAATGACAAACCGAAGTCAGCTTTTTATTGGCCTTATAAAACTCTATAATAATAATAATAATAATAATAATATTTTATTTGTAAAGCACTTTTCATAGTTTAAAACAATCCCAGAGTGCTACAGAGTATAAACAAAGTTAAAAACCGGGAAGATAAAATAAAAAGTTATCAAAAAGAAGAAAATGCTTGCTTAAAAAGTAAGGTTTTTGTCCTTTTTTTAAAGAGCCTATGGCTTGAGGAGGCGACTGTGCAGAAGGCTCGATCCCCCATCGTGCGGAGGTTAGTTCTGGGTGGTTAAAGAAGGGCTTTGTTTCCAGAGCGGAGATTGCATGAAGAGTTTGGTTTTGTGAGTAGTTCCTGTATGAGACAGGAAGCCAGGCGAGAGAGTGAAGGATGGGAGTGATATGGTCATATTATCTTATCCTCATTAGGATCCTTGGAGCACTGTTCTGAATGTATTGTAGTTTTTGAAGGCCTTTTCCAGGAAACCCAAAAGAGGAGAGAGTTGCTGTAGTCCAGCCTCGAAGATACAAAAGCATGGACAAATTCTGCAGCATCTGACAGACCAAGTGCGGGAAGGAATTTAGCAATCTTACTGAGGTGATAAAAGGAGGTCTTACACAGATGTTTTATGTGGGTGTCAAATGTGAGTTGAGCATAAAATCTTACGCCTAGGTTGGTGACTGTCGATAATAGTTGAATGTTTTGACCAGAGGAGGTATTGTGGGTTATGGGGTGAGGGCTGGACTTGATGTGGTGTACCAACTAAAATAGCTTCTGTTTTGGAGCCATTTAGCTGTAGGAAGTTTACTTCATCCATACCTCAATCTCCTCAAGACAGGAAGCTCAATTACGCCAGAGTGGCTGTAGATGGAATGAGGTTGTTATTTATATATATATAGCTGAGTGTCATCGGCATTGCAATGAAATGATATTCCATGGCTGTCAATGATGTGGCCAAGGGGAAGAGTATAGATGGTGAACAAGATCGGGCCGAGAACCAATCCTTGAGGAACACTGCAAGTGCCAGCTCAGAGCAGTGTCAGAGTCGTATAGTATGATGGAGGCGCTTAAGGAGGATATTGTGATCAATCGTGTCAAAACCTGAAGATAGATCCAGTAGGATGAGGAGCGATGGTGTGCCGGTGTCAGCCACCATCAACAGGTCATTTGTGATCCTGAGCAGGACTCTTTGGAACTGTGGGCGGAACAGAAACCGGACTGAAATTTTCAAAAGGAAATTTTAATTTAGATGATCCTGAAGATGGACAGCAACAACTTTTTCTAGAACTTTGGACAGGAATAGAAGGTTGTGAATAGGCCTGCAGTTTGCAAGAACTTCAGGGTCTGAAGTGTTTTTTAGAAGGGGTTTGATGACAGCGGTTTTCAAGTCAAGTATGTTTATATAGTGTTTTTCAAAATATAGATTGCATCAAAGCAGCTTCACAGTATCAACAGAGCAGTAGAGTTTGGGGAGGAGTTATAGATCACAAATCAAAACATTATAACAATGTTTCTTAGTGGAAAAACAATTGGTTAATTAATTTGAATATCCCAGTTTTAAGAGCAGATGGAATATGACCAGTGCATAAAGAATGGTTGATGACTTAAGGGACTAAGAGAGCTGATGTGTGTTTTCACTTAGGGCTGTAGGAAAAGGATCCAGCATACAGGTGGAAGCTTTCATCCTGCCGATGATGTCCTCAACTTGTTGCTTAGAGATTTCAGAAAAACAACAGAGAGTCTGGAAAGTTCCAGGCAGTGGGTCAGCAGTGGGGACAGAGGGAGCAGGGGTGCTGGAGAGGAGAGAGCGGATGGTCTGTGGTGATGAAGCTGTTGCATTTCTCTTCTGATGTGTTATTGTGTGAAATAGTTTGTGGCTTCGTGAGATGATTTATGGTAGAGAAAAGCTGCTTAAAGTTTCCCAGATTTTTACTAGTAATGTTTTGTCATGGTTTATGAATTCATTGTGTCCTCGTCTCGTGTTTCTTTTGTTATATGAGTGAGTGTGCATGAGTGGGCGGCACCACTCAGATCAGGTCGATCAGCGATCCAGCTGATTGCAATCACCTCTCCAGCTGCTGCCTATTAGCTCACATGTAAATACTCACTGAACTTTCCTCTCTTTGTCAGATTGTTGTTTGATGTCCTTCGTGTGTGATCTTTCATCGTGATAAAACGATCTGACCAACGATGGAAGCAATAAGTGAATCTACGACCTTGGAGGATTTTGTCCATTCCAGCCTTCAGCGTATGGATAGTCAAAGAGAAGAACTGAAGAAGAATGATACAGCACGCGCGTGTCACTCGAACGAGGAGGCGCAGTGGGACATGTTCCTGCATGGGCTGGCTGACCACCAGACCTAGACCTGAAGGAGGTGTTCAGGAAAGTCTCGCTGCTGCTTCTCTCCCTCCGCATCGTCCCTACGACTGTGCCATAGAAGTTATATTCACTCTCTGTCCCGGAGAGGGAGGCTATAAAGAAATGTATTTCTGATTCTCTGAGCAATTAAGTTCATCTGCCCTTCCTCTTCTGAGCGGGGGCAAATGTTTTTTTGTGGGGAAGAAGGACGGATCTCTGCGACCCTGCATTGATTACAGAGGGTTAAACAGCATCAGGGTAAAGAATACCTATCTTTTGCCGTTGATGTCTTCAGCTTTCGAGAGGTTGCAGGGACTGTCTATCTTCACAAAATTGGACTTAAGGAACGCTTATCATTTGGTCCGCATTAGGGAGGGTGATGAATGGAAGACTGCTTTTAACACCCCTAGGGGGCACTTTGAATACTTGGTCATGCCTTTCGGGTTGTCCAACTCCCCAGCAGTTTCTACAGGCACTGGTCAACGACGTGCTGAGAGATATGGTTGACCAGTTGATATATGTCTACCTGGATGACATTTTGATATTTTCATCTTCTCTCCAGTAATACATTGAGCATGTCCAACGAGTGCTTCAGAGGTTGCTTGAGAATGGCTTTCTGTCAAGGCGGAGAAATGCACTTTGCCATGCACAGTCTGTTCCGTTTTCAGGATTCATTGTGTCAACTGAGGGAATTCACATGGATCCTGAGAGGGTAAAGGCTGTGGTGGATTGCCAAGTCCAGAATCCCAAGGCCCTACAGAGTTTTCTGGGGTTTGCCAATTTTTACCGGTGTTTTATTTCACAATTTTAGTAAACTGGCCGCTCCTCTGACCGCCTTGACCTTCCCCAGAACTACGTTCAGATGGTCAGACGCTGCTGAGGCTAAGAAGAACTCAGAATAACACAGCGAGGGAGAAGTTACATAAAACAAACCAATTACATATTTTACACCCCTGACAAGGGAAAAGTCACAACTCACAGTGTCTATGGCTAGCTTCTAGCTTTCTGCGGCTTCTCTTTCAAGGTTTGAATGAAACTCGCTCTCTAGGGCTGTTTGTGTTCGGCTACTGGTAAAAACATGACGTCACAATATGCCGACTTTCATGGAAGGGGGTGCTCAAGGTTATGTAGATTTAAATGTCTCATTCTAAGTTAATAAAAACATAACGGTTTCATTGAGTAAGGTCTTTATACACCACTGAACACATAGTTATGGATCTTATATTACATTTCTGTCAATAGATTCTCAGAAATATTACACATTGCACCTTTACGGGAAGAAGCGGCAACAGACAGTGCCAACATCCTCTCGCATCTCAGTAGTTGGGCAGAGAGTAGCTCTATCAATTGTTAAAACAAAACTATAGTGGAGCCTAAAACGTATTTAAACAAATGCGTAACAACACACACACACATCACAGATGAAATTTGGTAGCATAAAAAGGCACAATATTTCATTTAACTATTATGAAATAAATATAAATAAATAATACTAAAAAACATTAAATGTAGCAACATAATGAATGAATTGAATAATGAGTCACTTGGGCTTGTCTGCTATGGAGGAAGAGAATGTTACTAATCGACTGCGGTGAACTTAATTTGTTGACTTCTTTCTTGTTACATGGCAAAACACCGGTGTATTTTTTGACCGGCCACTCCCACCCGCAGCAAAGGCAAAATCGTCCACTCCCACGAGATTTGCGTTGGGTCCGCATGACCCCAATCCCAATGCAGCCCTCTAGAATGAACAGTGATGGTAACAGAAGCCTATACAATACATTTTTATATCCAAATTTAAAGTATGAAATTAATGCCGTGTTCAGACTGCATGATTTTAGCCACGATTTTGGCTCACCGACAGGTTTTGAGAAATCGTCGACAAATGCCCGAAATCACATTTAAATCGCGCTCGTTCACGCGAGTGACAATCACGTAGTGTGAATGAGCAAAGATGCGAACTGAGAGAATCACCGACGAGTCGCTACGCCCATGAGATATTTGGCATGCTAAATATCTGGACCTGTCGGCCAGTCGGCGATTCGAAAATCCTGCTGTGTGAAAAGTGTTTTGACTGAAAACTACATCGACGATCACCGGCAGCCAGTGAGAGAGCAAGATACAGAGCAGCAGAGTTCGGGGAGGAGTTATAGATCACATATCAACATGATATGGCATTGTTTCAGAAAAAGAGCTTCTTCTCTGTCTATTTGGACACAATAAATGGAAGAAAAATTAGTAGAAATTTGCCAGGAGCACTCGTGTCTGTTTGACGTTTCATCTGAGCTGTACCACAACTGGGTTGGAAAAAAAACTCTCACGTGAGAACTCCGGCTCTGCACATGTGGTGTCGCGTTGTTTTCTTATCACATCTCATGTGTGTTTGTTGTGAAACGTAGTTTGTGCGCAGCGTGCTGGACAGAGTCTGTCTGCGATTTTTCCTATTGTAAAGTCATGCAGTGTGAAACCTTCTGTCGCTGATCAATCGTGCAGTGTGAATACAGCAGTGACTGAATGTTGGCCAAGATAGTCATGCAGTGTGAAAAGAACAGCGACCCAACTACTTTGAAAATCATGCAGTCTGAACTTGGCATAACTGAAGGAAATATAAAGTTGCTAAACAAATTAAATCAATGAATATAATTCATATTATTTTAGATTCTCTAATATAGCATATTTAAATTTACAAATGCAATGAAAATACTGGTATCAGTATAAGGAAGTACCATGAAAGTCTAGGTATTGACCTTCTTCTGGAAAAAGTTATATCAGTGCATCCTACTTGAAACAGAGTGTGATGAAGACAAACAGAAAAAAGAGATATAGACCACCATGAATAGTCACAGAATGAAAGTCTTAGCAAAGTGCAATAAATTTTCTGCTAGATTGGTGCTGCCCATTTGGCCCTGGACTCGCTTCAGGCTTTAATATGCTTTGGAGCTTTAAGATCTTGACAGAATGATTGAAAATTTGACACTTCTTTTCATACTTGGCTGTACCATGTGAAAGCTGTGCTACATTTGAGATATATTTTGCAGAGAAATGAATACCATTGTCTGACTGATTGACTGATTATTATTGAGCAATGTTAGACACAAAGCAACAGTTACTGATGAACTCTTGTCAATAGTGAAGAGTGACTAGCAGATTTAAAGGTCCCCTGACATGAAATTGTCATTTTCTGAGTTTTTTTAACATTAATATGAGTTCTCCTAACCTGTATTTGGTCCCCTCATGTCTAGAATTTTCAATCGGTGTAAACTGAGTTTCTGCTATTTTTCTCTCTGCAACTCAGACGCACTGATCTTGAATCTCCCCATGTACGCCATACGCCGGAAAGGTTACCTCCCCTTCTCTGCTTTGCCCGCCCAGAGAATTTGGCTCGAACATGAGAAAACCAGCAAAGTACGAACACGCAGGTGCGATTTTAGTTTTTCCTAGAGAAATAGCTTTGAGATTTGACTGTTTCCTCGAGAGATATCAGTGGCTTGCAAACGAGCGAAGCATGGCAGTTGCTCAGTGTTCGGATGTACAAATGAACACAAAAGTATTTTTTAGTTCCTTTATCTGAGCCTCTGAAGAAACAATGGGTTAATTTTATTTTCTCTAGTAATGCGTCGACTCAACTCCCAAAGTTTTGTATGGTCCAAACATTTCACCAGACGACTGTTTCATTAACTCGATGAATGTCTGAAAATAAATCAATCCGAGTTACCAAGAACAATTTCTGATGTGCAGCCTAATTGTTCAAGCTCAGACAGGTAAGTTAATCTTTCTCTCAAAATCGTTCGAGTACTGTTTATGCATCAGTAAATCAAACCAGTGACTAAAATATCAACTTCACATTGTTTCTTTTAGTAGGATGAAAATAATCTTATTTAAATTGTGATCAAATTATACAGAAAGCAATCAAAGAACAATTTTCCACACAGCGTAGCTTATCTGGACAACTTGTTATGAAGTCAATGACTCGTGTTACACTGCACAATGAAGCTCTTACTGTGTACATCATTGTGTTTGCATTGGTGAAAGCATTATTAGAGAAAGCTGTCGTAAGTATTGGAGAGTTTCACATGTAATATGTAGCTATTTGTAGTCGATCTTACGGCGTCATTGTAACTGACGTGTAAAGGAAAGCGTCAGTTAGAGGACGCGGTTAAGTTTAGGTTTGGGTGTGGGTAGGGTACATGCGATCCTAGGGCATCATCTAACTGACGCTAAAGGGCGCCTGAAAGCGTCAGATATTGAAGCACTGGTCAAATGCTTCCCAAAGCGTCAGTTAGGTGACGCCTTGGGGGTGAGAATGGGCTGTTCTAAATTATGACTATTTTTGATCTAAAAAACATACTAACATTATAAGGGCAACACAGGAAACATCATAAAATAATACCTTTAACTAAGTGGTGAGCATATTTAAGCAGATACGGAGATAAACATTTCCAAAGAGGTGCCATATAACTACTAATGAATGATGTTTGAAAACCATACTTCTTCATTACATCTTTACCTAGTACCCACCTGGAATTTAAGAACATCAATTACAGGTAACAAGATAAATGTATAACTGTTTGGTGGAGCAAATACTCCATAGCTAATTCTCACATAAACAACAAAATAGCAGCTTGCTTGACTTCAGTAACACTGGAGACAGACATGATTTACTTCGGAAACACAGCTGGGGATTTTACAGGACAGGACCGGATTAATGTAAATTAAAAAGCGAGAAAGCAACTGTTTTCTGTTTTCTCCTTTCTCCTCTGGCGGTCATTTCATCTTACTTTAATCTCTCCCTTCAATGCTCATTCTTCACAATCCATTTTATGTCTGAGGTATTTACCACTGAATCATTCACAAGACCCTGAAGTGTATTAAAAGGTAATGTTCACCCATCAATCTAAATTGTGGCATCAAGGATGAGGCAACATCTCAAATGCAGGTGATGGTGGGCTTTATTCAAATAGCAAAAATAAACGAAAGACAAAACAAGATTCAACAGCAGGGAAATGCAAGGACATGACTGGGAGTGGGAACACAGTCACATTTAACAATAACCTGGCTAAAGACATGAACAAGGGATAGGGAATACAGGGACAATAAATAGGGAAGTGAATGAGGATGATAATGAGGGCGGACAGGAATGAAAACCATCACATGTGCTAAACAAAACACAACACCTGGCCAATGAAAACAATTCACAAGTGAGGCACTCTAGAAAAATGCACAAGACCAGACAAGAGCACATGGTGAGGGCATGAACATTCAAAACGTGTGCCCACAACAAAAGACAAAACCCCAACACTGGACCGAACTCTCGGATCCAACACTTCACAAAGACGAGAGTAAGCACATAGCTCGAGCAGGCTGTGAACGTGATTTCACCAAGTGTAACATCTTCCTGGATCAACATCGTTAAGCACCTATCATTTTCCTCTGATATTAAGAAAACGTTATGGGAAGGAATAGGTTTAGGGGGAAGCTAGGAATAGAGTTAGGACTACATTTTTGGTCAGGAACACTGTTCCAGGATCAACAAAATATGTTGATCCAAGAACATCTTGAGGGGTGGTGATGGCGCAGTACAGCTAAATGAATAAATATAAAGTGTAAAAACATCTCACTTGGCAAAATCACAGTGAGGCTCAAGACTACACTGGAATTTTCTCATTCAAACCACTGACTACTGCTGCTGTTTGCTTTAAGAGGGAAAAGCTGCACATATAGACCTTAACAGCAGTGGTATCTTTGATTTTTAACGGTGAGGCTGTGACGGATAGACATGGATCTCTTCAGTGGGTTGTGCTGTTATTTCATGGTGTGTTTTATTTTATTGTTCGGCTGATGAAACACTGCAAAAATATCTTTCTAAGAATTTCAGTAGACAATAAACTCTAGAGAACATGAGCTGAGGAAAATTGATCTAAGAGCTTTAAAGAGTTTTTTAAAGCCATTGGAAATCTCTCACAGCCTCGTTTCATCCCTGTCATGGTCCTGCTCTGAGTAAGGTCTCATAACCGCTGGTCTAGGATCAGGTTTCTCCACTAATAACAGCATATTGGCGAAAGTCTTTATGTACAAAGTTTTTTTTCTTCGTTGTAGCAATGCAGCTAATCACAAACATATCTGATGATTTCATGAGAGCAAACTGCAAAAAAAGACGAGTTTAAATTAGAATCCATTCACCGTCTGAAGAGGAGTCTGGAGTTTTTATCCAGTGCTGAGTTCCACACACTCCCATTATAATTATAAGTTCTCATTATAAGTGATCTCATTATAAGTTAATTTATAACAAAACAAACTTCAGATGTTACGTAGGCTAAATTAGAGATTCATTGTGCAGTTAGCTTCATTGATTATAGCGGAACTTTGTGAGATTGCAATGAATTGAGATGAATCATATAGGAGCTTTTTAGTGATTATATGGGGAGTGTTTTTAGCTTGCTTTCTAGGTGATACTGTGAATGTATATATTTATAATCCATTCAGAATTTGAATGGATTCTGACTAATAATAACAAACTTAATAAGAGCAACTGGAGTGACAGAACCATGACACATTCGCTCATCATCACGTCATTATAGACATGTATGGCTTTCTTCTGTAGAAAACAAAAGACTTTTGAGTGTTTTTGTCCATACAATGTAAGTCAATGAGGTCCACTGTTGTTTTACTGGAAATAATAACTTCTTAAGTGTTCCTTAGAGAAAGTAAGTCATACTGGTTTGAAGTGACTAAAATTATAAGGTTCTGGCTTGAAGTGACTATAATATAAAGTTCTATAGAACTTCTTTAGAACTTATAAAGTTCTAAAGTTTGGTCGAAATTGAGTTTGACATAATCTGATCCATTAGGTGTTTATTAATGCCTGTGTGGTGTTATTTTTGTAAAAAAAGTTTAATAGATAAAGCTATAATAGAAGATTATACTACATAACAGTTTTGCCAGCTGGAATGTAAAAACTTTGATGCTCAAAATCTCAGAACTACCCTAAACGGAGACAGAACCTTATAATTCTAAGCTCACAATTTAAAGAAAAACTGTCATAACTTATAAACTCTCTTCAAGAAAAAAATATGGTCAATTTTAATTTCAGGGTAACTGTGTTAAATAGCATAGGACACATCCAATATTACTTGCAAATCAAAATTATGGGTATCTGGGTATGCCTTATTCTAATTTAAGAATGACAATATGCTCCATACAATTTGTTTGACATGACAGTACATATAAGTAACTGTATAGAGTTGACATTAGAAATGAATCATTCAATGTTTTACAGTCCAGTGTCATGTCTCTAAAAGGAAATGTTATCAAATACAGTATGGTGAATAAAATGGTGATTATAGACGCTTTCAGCAGTGACAACATAAACACACGGTACTGCGCATGTGCATAAAACTGGCCCAAACTTAACTTCCGGCAAACTTGCGCAGACAATCCATAACAAGTAAATAACCATAGTAGCTGGTATTCCTTGACAGTCAAAGAAAATAAATGTTACCTGGCCAAACTGAAATGTGACACTACCAGACCCGTTGAACAAAAATAGGAGACAAGATGTTTTTCTACCGACGTGTCTTGATTTACCGCAGTGTTAAAAAACTGTGGCGAGCGGAGCGCGCGACGAGGCTTTATTAGGTGAACATATCTCTCCTTATTAGCTTCTTACATGCTTGCTAACCTTTTTTTAAGGCGGGTCTCTCACATGACAGGATGTTGGATGGATCTGTGCAGCGTTATGATACATTCTGCTCCGCTGTCAATGTGTTTGTGAGAGAGAGAGAGAGAGAGAGAGAGAGAGAGAGAGAGAGAGAGAGAGAGAGCTTGCAAATATGCGCGACACGCAACTCTGCAGTCAAATACAACTTTTCCTTAAATTGTAAAAAACACGGAAATCAATATGTGGCGGTCAGCGCTGATAATGAGTTGGGCTGCCACTAATAAATGCATGGGAAACACTGTACCGGATACTCGTATAAACGTAGCTATTTTAATATAGTATCTAATACAGTCAATGCCGTATTATCCAATAAACAGTATAAACTAACAGAACTGGAAGTTAACTTTGGGCCAGCTCATCACCATGGCAACGCGTCTGATGAAAGCGTCTATACATGCTGTCTTATTTCAGAGGCAGCACCTTCTGAAGGTCACATTTGTCCACCGCATATGTCATTGAGGATGTTTCATTTCAGAAAAGCAACCATTAAAAAAATGACCATTATTCCACGTGTGGTGTGGTGGAACGAATTTCTTTCATATTTTGGAATGTAATGGTTACTTTTCTGAAGTAAGGCAGCCTCAGGTATGCAGCCGACACGTGCGAACCTCCGGAGGATGCAGCCTTCAAAATGAGACACAGCCAGAAAAATGGATCACTCACAGTAAAACTAAACAAAACAAAACAAAACATGAAAACAAAACAACAACCAGTACTCCAACATTGTAAAGATGCACAACAATGCACAACACTGCAAACCTGCAACCATGTTTACTTTTCAGGTATTAAAACTTTCTTATTTACATACATAACAACCATTATGACACATATGAAAAAGAAGCTGTGGGCACTATGGCCATTGCAATGAAACACCACCAAAAATATGCTTCATTTTGTGATAGCACCATGGGAAGGCCTAAATATCTTTGTCCACACATCAAACAATGAGCAAAATGTATACACACACTGAGGGGCTTTGTTCTTTCTTACATATTATGACCTTAGCTCTGTCCACTGTTTGACAAACAGCAGGTAAAAAATAACATTATGTGTGCATTTGTACATTTCCGATGGTTTGAATGGGCAGCAGAAAATAATGGGTTGCTCATAACAGCTCTTAGACTGATTCAAACATAATTACTGTTATTGCCCCCTGCCACCATCCACAAAACCAACTGTTAGAACCCTGGGCAAAGGAAAACAAGTTGTTGATATAGCACGATTTGTGAAGGTAGCATGTCACTATGAACTGAAAGGGTTTGTTTGTTGCCAGACACCTGTTGTGATCTCCACTGTCTGCAATTATGTTTCAGTTCTCTTCTCATTGGTCTCTCTCCTTCTTTCTTTCTTTCTCTTACTAGACTGTTTTGCTTTCACTCACATAATTATCTTTCCAATTACACAATGACTTTACCATTTTTACTTCACCTGCAACACATTTGAGTGTTAAACTTCAAATATATGCTACTTAATGATAAGACAATAAGTCTATCTGCATAAGATGCATCAGGCTTGTAATCCACTTACATAAAAGTGAGAAATTTCTTTAATAACACCTTAATACTCCAGTTCAGAAGGAAAATTACCAAGTGAATTGGAAAGTGTGAGAGTGAACTATATTGAATAGGACGGCTAACAACTCAAGTAGTTTGTAATAATTACATGGAAAATTACATGCAGATGTACTGTCAAGAGCCCTGTCTATATTTATGAAAAATAGGGTGAGTATCAAAAATCATTAAAGGCCCACTCAAGTGCATTGACATGCACTGCATTATTTAATGTGTCAGCTGTACAAAATAATTCATAGTGAATTCAGTTGTGTCATTTAGTCCATTTAGCACGCTTAAAGGAGATTGTTGTAATTAAAACAATGTATAATTCGTACAATAAGGCACAATATTTACTAAAGCCAATTGGATTTTGTGTTTCTCATGTGTTTGTTATGGATGTATAATTTACAGTGAGATGTCTAATATTTGTTTGTTTACATTCATTTAGCACTTAGGGGTGTTTCTGGGAATAAAATTCTTTAAGTACCTTGCATCTATTCAGCCGGGAATGCTACAGTGTTCACAACGTGTACACCGTCAGAGACAGACACAGGAGAGAAGAAATTGTAGAATAAAGTCGTTATTTTTTTGTGGGGGTTTTGTGCCCAAAAATTATTCCTTGTTGCTTCATAAAGTTAAGGTTGAACCACTGTTGTCACATTTTAACCCTTCTTGGCCTTGAAAGTGGCAATTACATTGCAGTCTGGAGGGATCAGAAAGCTAAAGGATTTCATCAATAATATCTTATTTTTTTGTGTTCTGAAGATGAACAAAGGACTTAAGTGTTTGGAACGACATGAGAGTAATTTTTTTTCTTTTTTTCGTATTTTCATTTTTGGGTAAACTAACCCTTTAAAGGGTTAGTTCACCCTAAAATGAAAATTTAGTCATTAATTATCGAGAAAACGAGACTTTAAGAGATTTCCACGACGCATGCGCGAGAACTGAACTGAAGTAGCTGAAGGAGATCGCAATTATCGCGCATGCGTCGTGGAAATCTATCCAAGTCTCGTTTCAGGCCAACAAGGAAGAAAAGGAAATAGTCGAATAAAGTCGTTATTTTTGTTTGTTTGTTTTTCCGCACAAAAAAGTAGTCTCGTCGCTTGATAAACTTATAGTTGAGCCACTGTAGGCACATGGAATATTTAAACATTTTCTTCATTGACTTTCTTGGCCGTCAAGAGCCAGTCCCTTAGGCAGCCTATGTGGTAGTGATACAGCTCTCAAATTTAATAAAAAATATCTTAATTTGTGTTCCGAAGATGAACGAAGGTCTTGCGGGGTTGGTACAGCATGCGGGTGAGTAATTAATGACTTAATTTTCATTTTTGGGTGAACTAACCCTTTAAGCAAATAGAATATTTGTTTAATGTAGGAAACTTTTTCTCCCGCTAAAGAAAATTGATGACAAAAATGAATCATTGGCCTCAAACTCTGCTCTCCAATCTAAGCTGAATTTTTTTTAAAATGTAATGCCTTAAGCAACACACTAAGCAAAGTTTGATTTATATATGGAGCCACACACACCCAATAACAACAAATACACACCAACTCTAGAGATAGACATTCGTTCTTGAAGAAAAACTAATAAACATAAATATGAAAGACTTAACATTAAACATTTTTGATTCTGTGACTGCAGCAGTGGATTAAATAATTGAAAGATACAATGATTTACCATGTATTTTTTTTTATATTTTATTATGTGCATAAATATATATTATATATAATATATATAAGATAATACCTATTATTATTATATTGCTTCTTTATGAGTAATTATTTTAACAGTACTTTTACTTGAGAAGTTTTACCCATGATTGAAGTTTTAAAAGTGTCTACACTACTCACTACCCACTTCTGACTGGCAAATTGAAATTTAATGCTAGAACTTAAAATTTAAAAGAGATGGACACAGAACAACATTCCGGTAGTACCTGTACATTTACATCTGTAATGTAACAGACTTAGAATAGCATTTTGAAGTATGTACTTTTGTTAGTGCTATGACCCTGGTACCATTAGATCCTTTTAGCTATATGTGCACTAAAAGTAAGAGGAAGAACGAGAAAGGCATTCTTGTGCTTAAAAAGCTAGCTGGAGCAGAACGGAACAAACTGCACGCATCTCAAAACATATTTTTTTAAATTCTGAACCGTTTTTAAAGTCGTCATGCAACGGAAGTTGAGATTGTCCTTTTTTCCTTATTGTGATGTGTAAAATTTGATTTCGTTACTTTATCAACACAAAAGTCTAATCAAGTTTATCCATCTTTAAACCTTGCTTCAAATTAATACTTTCAAAAACGATACCGAATTCCACAAATATTTTCTGTTCCAAAAATTGTTTACTTTTATTCATAGACACTTTCATTTCAGACCATTAGTCACTAAATGAAGGTCCATGAAGGTACCTTGAAGACCACTCAGAAGTGCACCTTTAATTTAACAGAGCTGAGTGCTCATTAAGAACCAAATCACTCACAAATCCTTTCAGGTTTCATTTCTTGGTTGTTTTGTTAGACAATACATTTCCACCAATTTGGCATATTTTATGGAGAAATAGGTGGCTATTATCTATTATCAATCATACCGACAGTGTTTTCAGCCAATCACAGTCACATGGAAAGCCATGACCTGATATTCATAGAATGTCACTGAGAATACAATAACAGACACTACCTCCCGCTGTTGCAAGCACTGACCCAGTGCCAACATATTTTGTGTGGGTTAAATGTATTAAAACAACATTTGAAAGGAAAGCTGAACAAACTTGGTTATTTTATTGTACGGCAAAATTTGATAACAATTTTAGCTGCCAGTTTGAACATTTAATTGGCCACATTTTATGCCACATCATCATGTTTCACTGTTTATTAAATATGTAAAAGCTTTGGCTCACTGCAACAAAAACATTTAAGTTGTTTTGATACACAGTTTATCCACTCAGGGCATTTGCACATCTCTATACTTCAATTACAAGTAAGCCTTTCCATACAGCATACTGAATCTCTACCTGCCACAGTTTCTTTGGCAGGAAACATCAATCCATTGATCTCAAAGGAAATGGAATCCTTGCTGTGGTGTGCAACACCAATGTAATGGGTCTCCCTTTGATGTGGCTGCTGGCTTAGACTTTTGTCTGTTGAGAAGCGAGTGTCCCTTGTTTCTGCTTTTTATTACATTATGCACTCATTCAGCTACTCATTCTTGACCTTTAATCAGATTCAAAACAAAGTTATCTAAAGGTGTATCTCTTTTAATGACTGAGTGATATTAATGGTGTGAACAGTATTTACATCAAGTACTGATCAATGTATTAAAACAACACAATGTAAAGTGAATGCTAACCAAACTCAGTTATTTTATTTGTACGGCCACCTTTTAATAGAAATTTTAGCTGCTAGTTTGTAAGTTTAATTGGCCACATTTACATTATACAGATATTCTATCTTAGCAAATCATTAATCTTTAAATCACATTCATGGCAATTACTAGGACAAGTATCTGTGAAATACAGAGGAACGGTAACCGTTCTCTGCTTTGCCCGCCCAGAAAATTTGGCTCGCCAATGAGAAAATAAGCTAGAATAAAATAAGCTATTTTTGATCTAAAAAACATTATAAGGGCAATCCAGAAAACATTTAAAAATATTAAAATAGCCGCATGTCCAACACATTCTCATCCTTTCACGTCATATAGAACGCTATATGACAAAACGGCGCTATACTACACCCATGGTACCCTTTATCCGTTAATATAACACGTGCTGTGATGGGTAGGTTTAGGTGTGGGGTAGGGTAGAGATAGTCTCATATTACGCTAAAGGATTTATGATCGCCTTGAGTTAACGTGTTATATAAACGATAAAGGGTACCATGTGCGTAGTATAGCGCCGTATTTGTCATAAAGCACTCTATGTGACGCTAAAGGATGAGAACGGTCTGCCATGTCATATCCTGTATCCAGGCCCTTACACAATTAATTTATGAGTTCATATTTGGATGATCCTTAAATTAGATAAAATTAAACATATTTGGAGTGCTATGCTATCTGATGTAAGAGCTTGAGTATGAGACTTATTCAATACATAAGAGAACATAAATAGAGGAGGATGTGGGTTGGAGGAGGGATGCTGGAAGTATTGTCACTGGACTGGGCTATTTATATAGGCTGTTTGTGTAATGAGTGATAGGACATAAAATAACGTTTTTTTTAGAGCACCATATATGTCCCAGGGTTCCGAATTTTTTCATATGCTACTGTAGTCATTTTTAAAACACAGTTCAGAGTATTGTATACAGGTTCAAAACAAGTTCTTCTCTATCCACAGTATTTGTGACAGGCTGTAAATGACCAGAAAATAATTTTGATTGTCACACAGTTTGTTAAAAACAAACAAAAATCACATTTACTGTAAAGCCCATACAATGGTAGCAAAGGGCAATGCATTCCAGAGGGTTTAAAGGCAGATTTGTGAAATGAAAATTTCTGTTAAAGCACTTGTATTAATTCAATTAGTCATACAAATGTGTGTAAAGTGAACTATAATGCGAATAAATCATGCTTTTAGCACTGGGACTATTCATAGTCATAGCAAAAGTTGAAGGATTAGGATCAAATTCAATGTAAAATGTCAATGGATTATAAACATTTTGCCTGTTCAATTTCCTTTTACAGTAATTCCAGATTCCATTATTTAAATATTTGTTTGACACATAAAATTGTATATTATATATGTATAATTGTAAACATCACTGCAACACAGCCTCTTGTGTCTTACTGCAATCATTACCTTACTACAAGAGCAGATTTTTTGAGCACATTTGGATTTACATTCAATCAACAAATTCAAAGCTGAATGGATGGCAGAACAGGACAAAGAAAAGTCCAATTTCAACAAGTATATTTGGCACCAACTATGCAGGTGAACAAAAAGAGAAGCAAGGTATGGGGTGACACGATCAAAGGAGAGGTCATAATCATATTTCATTCACGTCAAACTCACAGAATTTGAAAAGTACGCCATGTGCAAAAATATTCTAAGCTGTTCACACAAGCAACAATATTCCATCTTTTTACCCGTGAGACACAATTCACACATTACCAAAACACCGATTAACTCTGTGATATCAATAATCTGCTTTAGTTTCACTATTTGTCCAATTTGACAAACATTCTCGAGTGTGAGACGCTTAAAAAAAGCTGTGACACGACGCAATGGTAAAAGACCTCTTAAGACTATTGAGCATCTGTTCTGCTTTGAGAGCTTCAGAGGGGTTTGTTTGCCCGTCAGAGACTGTGATATATTTTACAGAAGAGTGGCTGTGTTTATTCAGGAGCTTATCTTCTCAATCATTCTTTCTCTGTAGCATGCACACACACTCTTATTGTCACAGTCGTCGTCTGCAACATTCTGTCTTCGTCTTCACTACACTTTCCAGAATCCTTTACCTTTCCAGAACCTTCTACTCTCCCACTTTACAAATTAAACACTAGTGATAACCAAAAATCTAAATTTATTATCATATTAACATTTACCTCTCTCACATTGTAAGACCTCAGCTCTCATGGTGTTGAAGAAATATATCGATGCTTCCACAGACCCAATGGCCACCAAAGCGCTTTACATTTTGCCTCACACTCACCCATTCATACTCATTCATACACCAATGGCGGTGTCAGCTATGCACGGCGCCATCCAGCCCGTCGGGGAGCAGCTGGGGTTAAGTGTCTTGCTCACGGACACCTCAATATCCTTCATAATGACATTTCTTTGAAACCTCTTTCCTGATATGCATGACATATGGCTCTGTCACAAAAATCATAATTAAAATCTTAATTCCCAACACTTTTTCACAGGTAGAAAAAGAATTTAAGTTGAATGGAAGGTTTGATAATCTATTATTTATTGTAATTAAAGGATGGCAAACCAATTCCTTTGCTCTGGGACAGAGGCTTTTTTTGTTCTCTTTCTTTTGGAAATTCAGTGAGTCATTAGAAATTCGGTCAAAATGCATATTCATTTACGAACGAAGCAAATGCCCTTTTGAATTCAGAACCGCATACAACTCTTACCATTTCTGTCATAGAAAGATGTAGTAAAAGTAGTACATAAAGTATACTAGTATGCAGTTCAATGACAATGACATGAAGCATAGAAGCAAGATGGCGCCGATGTGTGTGGCAGGCCGTCTGCTGTCTCTAGCCTTAACTGTGTTTGTGCTGTTTTTACTAACTATTTTTAACAATGTGGACTCTCTACTAGTGTATGATCGCCAGACACTGATGAACATTAGATCAAATATGGAAAATGTGATCATTCATAATTCTGGTGGATCGAAAACCTTACATCATCAGTACGAGGTACCCGTGGATCTCTGCCGAACGCCGTTCCCTGCCCGGAAAAAAAAACGTTTTAAACGTTGGGGGAAACGTGGCGGCCTGCGGATAAATATTAGGTCCCGTCTGGTGGTTTCCTGCAATCTCCGTGGAACATTGAAGGGGTGTCGGATGGATGACTGGATCTATTTTTCCATGCGTTCTTTGGATCCTGTTTACACCTGGCTGGTACCGGTGGTCGACGCCGACAAGGAGTCCAGGGCTCCCCGTTTCGTGTTCC
Organism: Hybognathus amarus; assembly: GCA_030378365.1. Lineage (NCBI taxonomy): Eukaryota > Metazoa > Chordata > Actinopteri > Cypriniformes > Leuciscidae > Hybognathus > Hybognathus amarus. The sequence goes on from JAQIUQ010000605.1 coordinate 194,063, forward strand.
CTCGCTTTCGGAGAGGTGGAGTCAACACATCGTGTCTCACGGGAGTTGGACCGTGAGCCCCAGACATGGTTGATGGTAAACAAAACTTTTATCTTAAATGACTTTTTTACCTCAAACAACCTTGACCTACTGTGTGTGACCGAAACCTGGATGAACGAGGGTGAGTCTGAGCCCCTTTTCGGAGTTTTTACCTCTGAACTGTGACTTTTTTAACTCGCCTCGACTTAGAGGACGGGGTGGAGGAATTGCGATTATTTTTAAGAAAAAACTAAACTGTCGACGTGTGATGTGTAACTTCTACTCAAGCTTTGAGCTGACTGTATTTGAGCTGAATCAATCTGACCCAGTGCTATGCGCTGTGATTTATCGTCCTCCCAAATACCACAAAGACTTCATAAATGACTTTGCCGACTTCCTGGCAGAAATCTGTGCCGAAGTATGACAGAGTTTTAATTGTTGGAGATTTTAACATCCATATATGTTGCCCCTCCAAGCCATTGGTTAAAGACTTTTTAAATCTCATGGAGTCGTTCAACTTGATGCAGTTTGTGGTTGGCTCTACACATGAACATGGACACACATTAGACCTGGTTTTATCATGTGGTCTACCTGTTAATAATATTAATGTTTGTGATGCTACTTTTTCTGACCACATGCCAGTGTTATTCGAGATTTCTTTTATCGGTAGTCTTAAACCATGTGCTCCTGCTCGCCGCTGTCGGTCATTTAACTCTTTAACTGCAGAACGGTTTACTGAATGTTTTTAATAGTACACACATAGCAGCTTCAGGGAACACTCAGCATTTCAATACTGATGAGTTAACATCACTGTTTTATACTTCTTGCCAGAATGCATTGGACATTGTTGCCCCTTTTAGGTCTGCTCGTGCAAAGCCAAAATCTGAACCGTGGCTAAATGAAATTACCCGTGCTGCTAGGCACGAGTGTAGGAGAGCAGAACGTCAGTGGAAAAAAAGACAGGCTAAGGGTTTCGTCTGAGATCTTGAAAAACAGCTTGTCTACATATCAAAAAACTGTAAAAATGGAAAAATCAAGTTATCTTTCAAATGTCATTGCAAATAATATCCACAAACCACGTGTTCTGTTTAACACTATCAATTCTGTTTTAAATACTTCTCAACAAATGACCTTGGAATTTTCCAAAGAAACATGTGAAAACTTTTTACGGTTTTTCATTGACAAGATTAGGACTGTTAGAGCTAATATAGTTCACCCTTCTGCTGAAACGTCTTCCTTGCCTGCTTGTTCCTTTGTTTTTAATCAGTTTGAGCCAGTGTCTCTTGCTTGTTTAAAAGACATCATTGACAAAATAAATCCATCTGTTTGTCCTACAGACATTATTTCCCCAGTTTGTCTAATAAAGGTGTTTGAATCCCTTGGTCCTACAATACTTATGATTTTAAATAGTAGTCTCGTTCATGGAGTTGTACCTCCACAGTTTAAACACGCAACAGTGGAACCACTGATGAAAAGACCTAACCTAGATTCATCGGTTCTGGCTAATGTTAGGCCCATTTCGAAACTTCCATTTCTTTCTAAAATATTGGAAAAAGTGTTTTTTAAACAATTACTGTCCTATCTAGATTTGCATGGTTTACAAGAAATTTATCAATCTGGTTTTAAATCACTCCACAGCACAGAAACTGCCCTATTAAAAGTCTATAATGATTTATTGTTGGCCACAGATAAAGGTAACTACGCTGTTCTTATGTTATTGGATCTTACTGCTGCGTTTGACACCTTGGATCACAATATATTGCTCTCTCGTCTTGAGCATTGTGTTGTTGTAAAGGGTGCTGCATTACAATGGTTTAGATCTTATCTGGGCGAAAGAACTTTCTCGGTACGTCTTGGGGAATTTGAGTCTTCCACTGCATCTTTTACGTGTGGGGTCCCTCAGGGTTCCATTCTTGGACCCATTTTATTTTCTTTATATATTTTACCTTTAGGGTCCATTTTCAGGTAACATGGCATCTCGTTTCATTGTTATGCAGATGATTCGCAACTCTATCTGCCTTTGAAACAAAACAATGCAAACTCTATAACACCTTTGTTGCAATGTCTCAAGGATGTTAAAGCCTGGATGGCCTCCAATTTCTTAAAGTTTAATGAAGAAAAAACTGAAATCATACTGTTTCGACCTGGTGGTACCATTAATACCCCTGATGTGGATCTTGGTGAATTAAGGTCTTATGTGAAGCCCGTTGTAAAAAACCTAGGTGTTTTAATGGACGGTGACTTTAAACTTGATAAACAGATTAATTTGGTAATTAAATCGTGTTTTTATCAGTTAAGGCAATTATCTAAAGTCAAGTCATTTGTATCTTTTACTGATTTTGAGAAGGTCATCCACGCTTTTATATCATCCCGCCTGGACTATTGTAATAGTCTTTATATAGGCATTGGTGAGGCAACTCTAACACGTTTGCAGAGGGTGCAAAATGCGGCTGCACGTCTATTAACAAAGACACGAAAACAGGATCATATTACACCTATACTAGCTCACCTCCACTGGTTGCCAGTTCGTTTTAGAATTGATTTTAAGATTTTACTTTTTGTTTTTAAATCATTAAATAATACTGCTCCTAAATACCTCTCAGACCTATTGCAGCCATATGCTCCATCCAGGGAACTTAGATCTGCTGGGCAACTGCTTTTGGTTTCGCCCAAAGCAAGACTAAAGAGCAGAGGCGATCGTGCCTTTGCAGTTGTGGCCCCGAAACTTTGGAATAATTTACCATTGTATATTAGGCAGGCACCCTCACTTGCAGTTTTTAAATCTCATTTAAAAACGTATTTGTATAGTACTGCATATAACACAGTATGAGAGTTAATAGTTACTTGTTGTCTTTTTGTTTGTTATCTGTATGTACAGCACTTTGGTAAACACCTGTTGTTGTAAAAAGGTGCTCTATAAATAAAATTTGATTTGATTTGATTTGATGTCTGCCGTAGCCTGAAGGTGTCGCTTTTACTAGCACTTTGTAACTTCGGGTTTCGGGTAGGAATCCGAGCACAAAAAGAACTACAAAATTCGACCGCTTTCCGGCATACGTCACTTCCCACACCACCCCAAACTTCCTCAGATCCTGACGTTAGTGCTTAACTCGTGTTTGATTGCCATCTGTATGTTTTCGTCATGGCCGAAACATAGGGGTGTTCACAAAATTCACGGTTTGGTTCGAGATCGATACACTTGTGTCACGGTTCGGTACGGTTCGGTACGTTTCAAATACAGCAAAAAGAAATGGCAGAGAAATTTCCTTGATTTATTTTTTTTAAATTATGTTTTTATTAAAACTAACATCATAAAGTATGATTTTTTTTTAACTTTGAGCAATGATGGAACTATACTTGACTTTTCTTAGGAGCTTATAAAACAAAACAGCTCCTTGGACAAAATGAAATGTAATACTGTAGTTTTAATAAACAAAGGTTTATTTTAGTTTAGAATAGATTAACATTTGAGGGAAGCAATAGTATTGATAATGTCAAAATACAACAGAAGTGATGTTACTTGAAAGCATTATAGCCTACTATTCCTGCCAAACTTACAGATAGTAGTGTTATACAGTAAATCCATGGTGATGTTGCTGATGTGGACACTGGATAGTTCATTAATGGCACAATGTTTCTTCCTGGTTTCCACGTCAGCGCTGTTTAATCCGTTAATAATGGAGAAATGTGAATGTTTCTCACTAGATCTCGCAGCTATGTTATTACTTCAGTTGCGAATTCAAATGTTTTCTTTACTGGATTTGGCTGTGTGCTGATCAAGATCGTCTCGCGCTACATTGGTCCAAACTGATAAATGGTCCATCATCCAGACAACCACACAATAACGAATAGCTCAGGTTCATTCCGCTTACATTACATTTGCCATTTGATGTTGTTGGACAATGTTGTGGTCACGCCAGCATCGTCTTACATTATGAACGCGCATACATTTGAAGTAACGAAATGTTGGTCGGCATTACGAATGAACGCGAACGATTCGTTCGGTTAAAATGCGTACCGAAAATTGAACCGAAAGCCTTGTATCGAACGGTTCAATACGAATACGTTTATCGTTACACCCCTGAGCCGAACAACAGCTACAAGCAAGAAGGCAATGGTTTTATCAGAGGAAACTAAAAAAAGAAAGGGGAGAGTGACAAATTAAAAGCCAGGACGAGGATTAACAATGGTCCAGCTTTCGCCTCGCTGGCGTGAGCGGAAGGGTGCTGCGACCGATACGGATGCTTGCCTGAACACAAATGCCGTTTCCAAGGTAACCCAGATAAATTCATTTAAGCAGTGTAGTATTTTCTGGCATTCCGGCCGCAGCCGATGGTGTTATGAGTGTAATAAAATGCCCACAGCCCAGTGTTCATTTCTACACACAAACACAGCCCGCATCAGTGCAGGGCTCGCACTAATAAAATTGCCTCATGTCAAATGTTGCATTACATTAAATATAGTGAACGTGCCCATGACTCAGTAATACCCACAGACACTAACGTTACACACCACATGTCCCACGGTTTCTGTAAAAATAAACCAACACACATACAGTCAGCTCAGAGTCAGACCGACGATGTTTTCAGTGCAGTGAATGTTCCCGCTGTCCCACGTCCACATTCACTCACAGACATGATAAGCTCCACGGGGCTCACCCCGCTCTCTCTCTCTCAGCCGACTGCTATAAGGGAATCGAGCGCGGCAAGGCTGCCCGCCTCAAACACTGCAAGCACACACAATCTAAAGACACGGGAGGCTGACCGGTTAACTGTTTGTTGACTTTATTTTGCGACAGTGTTGCGGCGCTTGTGGCCTCTAGGGACGCTAGACGTGAAAGTTACAGGTCGAGCACCATCTAGTGACCAAGAAAGTTCCGCAGTGTGCCTTTAAGCTAATTATTATTCAAGGAGGTGGGACCCACTCACGCAACAGACCTATTACAGATCAGTGGGTGGGACTTCACATGCAGATACTGAATCAATATCAGCCATCTTGTTTGGAAGCTAAGCCAACAAACGCTGTGGAAAAGGAAGTATGACCATGACGGAAAAAAATAAACATGATATGGAAAGGATTTTGAAATTCTGCTGCTCAAATCTGATGTTTGTGGCTATCTTTACGAGCCGCAGTAAAGTAAAGAGAAGAGCAGCTGACTGAAGAGCAGCTGAGGCTGATTGAGGAACAGGAGGCGGCTGCCTGTCACGGTCGAGGAGCCCGGACTGGCTCGAGCTGGACAGACTGCTGGTGCCTGTGCTCTCGCTGTGTGCTACGGAGACTAAGAGACTCATCCTGTCATAAATAAGATATCGACAAGACAAAGGAAAGCCTTTGCGCCAGATTTTGCCGAATCTCATTGGTTAAGGGTGCTCCGAAAGGGGCGTGACCTGCGTCCTTTAAAGGATGTCGGCGTGCTCTCTTCCCACCTCTCTCTCCATGTCTGTCATGTCCTCTGTCTCCTTTGTCATGTAACCTAACTGGGATTTCCCTCGGGAAATCCTGTCTGTTCATTTGTTTTGTTTAAAAAGTTTTGTCTTTTTCTTAAAGCTACACTGTGTGATTTTTACCCCCATCTAGCGGTGAAAAGGTGTATGATCTTCCAGTGAATATTAGTTTCTGCTCCTCTTAATTCCAATTTCGTTTTAACTCCAATGGTGCCCAATGTAGTCCAAGGTTAACATGGCTTCCTGTTCGACCTCGTCCTTGACTGTTCCTTCAAGTGATGAGGTTATTTTAGAAAACTATTATAATTTGTAGTAATTAAATTTGTCAGGTAACCAGGGCCGGATTAACATAAGGGCTGGGGGGGGCTGAAGCCCCAGGGCCCGCGGTATTAGGGGCCCCGTGATTGGCTGGAGAAATATAGATCGTCAAATCATAGGTGGTTGATTTGTGTATAATAAAATAACAAGAAGCTATTGGAAAATGTGCCTGACTGACATAATTCACCGTCGAATCAAAATAACTCTACAATTTGTGCCAGAAAAAGGGATGCAAAAATTCCTAAACTAACGAAATACTTTCGTTCACTTTCATCTGTGTCTGTGGAAGAGTGCAGCGGCAGTAGCCCGTTAACAATCATATAATTTATGTAATTGTAAATGCAGTGTAAATGTATTAATATTTTTTTTACAGATTCAAAATTATCTTTCATTAAAACTCGATTGCAGTCAACAATGGTACAAGAAAGACTGAAACCATCTAACATGATGTCCCTGGAATGTGACATTGTGCTAAAGCTAGAAAAAAGACTATTCAACTGTAAGACAGAAAAGGAAATGTAAAAGGAAAGTTCGTCAAAAAATAAAAATTCTGTCACCCTAATGTTGTTCAAACTGAAAGAATTTCTTTCTTATGCTGATACACAAAAGTAGATATTTTATATAGTGTTAGTGACCAGACAGTTTGCGGTAGTCATTGACTTACTATATATTTTTCTTATGGAAGTCAATGGGTGACATCCACTGTCTAGTTACCAACATTCTTTAAAATATCTTCTTTTGTGTTCAGCAGAAGAAATAAATTCATACAGGTTTTGAACAACATGAGGGTGATGTTGTTGAACTATCCCTTTAAAATGATTCATGGTTAAGTACTTATTGAGGAAGTATGACTGAAGAATGAGTAATGTCTGATTGAGTGAGTGATTTACTACTAATCAAGGAACTGGCTTTACTGATTAGATGCGCATATCAACATCTGTGCGATTAATCGTGCAGCCCTAGTTTATACAAAAAAAGATTTACTGCAATGCTTTTTTTCAAATTCGAAATTGAAAATTTGAATATTGGTCATACTTCCAAAAAGTATAATGTGTGATTCTGAATGCCCGTATCCACACCAGCACGGTGATAAACAAATGCACACTCATGTCAAAACATTGGATTAATCCGCACTCTTTCATGTCGATGTACAACCCACGTAAAGTTGATAATTCCGTAAATAACTGCAATTACAGTTTTCAAACAGAGATGGCAACAAAGAGGAAAAGCTACGAACTGCAGGTTTAAAAAAAATAAAAAATACCCTTTCGCCCTACCCCTCGATCTCAACAAGAATCGGGACACCTACCCCTAGACGTGAACGTCAAAATGGAGGGGTAGGGCTACAGGGAAGGGCCAAGGGGTGAATTGGGATTGAGCCTTAATCAGTGCTATTGTTATGCTGTATGTTGTACGACATCACTAGTGGAAGGCAAAGTTTACATTGTAGGCTATTTCATTTTTTTCTCTGTGAGCAGAGATCAGTTGATGTGACGGGGTGCGAGGGAGAGGTAGAGGTAGTGGGAAAGGAAAAAAATAAAAACAGGGCTGGTGCCAGTGAATTGCGGAGACATCCACCAAGGCAAAGAAAAGCACTTTCCAAAGATGATAAGGAGAGAGTGGAAGCCCTTCAAACAGAAAGGAGAGAAGCAATGGAGGTGTGTGTTTATATTATATTTATCTGAACAGTATGGACAATGTCAATGAAACTAAAATGATCTGCATGACATGAGTTGTTTGCCAGATAAATCACGATACATATGATTATTTATTTACTTTTGTCTTGTTGATTTGCCTGTTGCATTGCCGTCTTAATTCTCTTTTTCGCTTCCTTGGCGACTCTTGATTTGTATCCCCTAGAATAAGAGTGATCCTCCATCAGCAATAGACTTTCAAAAAGGCTTTCAGGTTTTTATATATCAGTCTCAAGCAACCCCCTCTTCAAATTCGAACACGGTGCCATGGAGTGTTAAAGACGCAAAGCTTGAATTAACGGGTATGTCCCTCTTTGGCTAATGTACTTTCAAGATGGAGGGGCAACATGGCGACCGACATTAGAACCCCTTACACGTATGTATTTTCAATGGCATATTATACACTCACGAAATACTTTATTACTTGAACAATGTAAATATACATTAATGAGCACATATATTTTTGAAAGAACTAAGTGTTTTTAGCTAAGAATAAACTAAAAAAAAGTTACACAGTGCAGCTTTAAGTATTCTACCAAGTTCATCTCACATAAAAGGAAGTGAACTTAGCCAAAATATCTTTTTGGTAATTTTACCTCAAAGACTTTTTTAGCCTTGTTCAACACGCGTGGGCCGAACCACATGGCACGCGCCCATCGGAACACAACCGCTTACACATGTGGCCGGGCAGGGCCATTCAAGGAATGCAACACATGAAAGAACCATTTCATGTGCAAGTATCTCTCTTTATTGAGCTTTTAAGAAGCATTAAGATTGTGTTTTTCGTGTTGTTACAGAAGTGTAACTGTCTAGGTGAATTTTACCAAATCAATCTCTCTCCCTCTCTCTCTCTCTATCTCTCTCTCCCTCATTCTTACTTGCATTTTCAACCTCCTCCCCGCGTTTGTGAGTAAACAAGATAGACCTAATTGACATATTAATGTTTAATTATAATTTCATTTGATTGGATATTGATGCACAATTGAGCTAATTTTGACCTGTCTGTAAAATGTGATCTACTTAATTAATTGCAATCAACTTGTGGTTAATTACCAAGATACACATGCATGCAGATGCAGGTAATATGACATATCCTCCCTTATCGGGAGATTTAATAACATGTAAGGCTGATCTGATCCAAATAGATGAATGATTATTGTCTGTATGATCAGATCCACAGAGTCTTTACAGTTTGTACATTTTAAAAGCTAAATTCAGTCTCGCACAAGGGGATCAAGAGAAATATTGAAAAGGGAGAAAGAGGGCCACCATTATTGCATATAATTTTGTATAAGACTGGGGTCTCATCTTGCAACAGACTGACTTTTATATATAAAACCTAGCTATATAATGAGCTTATAATTATTTGTTAATAACCATATTACTTCATTTCTATTTGTCAACCTGTCAAGGTGTGGGTTCATGTTTTGTTCTTGTCTGTCTTGTGTCCCCCCCCCCCTCGGATATTGTGTATTTGGTTCAGTTCTGTCCCAGTTTTCCCGCTCCTTATTTGTGTTCATGTTTAACACCTGTGTTCAGTTAATTTGCCCAACTGTGTCTTGTTTCACTTATCTGTTCCTCTGTATTTAAGCCCTGTGTTTTAGTTCAGTCCTTGTGAGTTCTTGATGTTGTTATGTTTGCTATTTCTGTCTTCATGTTCCTGTTCTGAGTTCCCTCAGGATTACCTGTTTGTTAAATAAAGTGCTTGCGATTGGATTCACTCTCTGCTTCATTCCTGCCAGCAGTAACACCACCATTTCTAATTTCAAGGTTCTTGAGACAAGCCTCTAAAAACAGTTGACAGATATTATGACAGAAAGGATTCCGATTACCATTACAAAGCTGCACTTGGTGCAGTGAACGCCAATTAATTAAAAATACCTTAGACCAGCTTCTTATCAATTAATGACAGCATTCTTTCAGCACATATATTAGTCTCAGTTTTGAATGGCAACTCTGTTGTACAGTTACAGGAAAAAAAGATTTCAAACCTTGTTCTGCATAACTTGGCCTTAAAACTTGATCTGATTGGTCACAACAGACAAACAGGTTGGCATAAATTAATTTTTCGTGTCTTTAATAAATATATGGATTAAACATTCACAGTACATGATGGGAAAATAATGGACATTGAATTCAATAAATGGAAGCTTTAGCGTAAGTTCTGCCAGGAGGACTAGTTATTGTCTTTCAAAAGTAAGAGTCAACTCTGACTCAATAAAATGAATCTTTTTTCAAACAAGTCATAAGCTGCTTTTACGTGATGTCAAGACGAAATATTAGTATATTGCCCGCCCATGTATTGCACTGCGCAGACACCAGGGAAACCTTGAACACTCAAACACTACGGCCGATTCCTGTGGTTACTGGACAGCATCATGTCGAGAAGACGGCACTGTGCTCTATAATCTGAAGGTAAAGCCAGTTTTTTTTTCACTGCCCAAGGACGAAAAATCAGTGGTTAAAATTCATCTTTACCATGATATCACAGCAGTGTAATCCTAAACTTTTGCTGTGTTCCCTTTTATTTTACTGACAAATTATGTTTTATTATCAAGGTTCGGGAGAACCACGTTCTAATGATCAAAAAATCAAATCATTCCAACCAGCTGTCAGCAATCAATAATCAACAATCAACAGGTCTACTCAATCAGTAAGGCCTATAAATATACGCAGTCGACTCACCCATATTCCTAGACAGTTTTCAGCATCCCTCCACCACACCATCTCCTCACACTTGCCTGGTTATCTTCCTAGGAGTACTCTGGGTTTGGGCCAAATTAAGTATGAACTCGTGATCTGCTTCTCAAATCTCTGAGTTCAATGCAGGATTCGACAAACCTGACCGACTGGTCAGTCAAATGCCTGGTTGATGAGTTTTTCTATATATCTACCTATATATGAAGAGTTCAGATGCAAAAGCCTCTAAGTGCCATTTGAAATTTTCTTCTAAAATGATCATTTTTATCAAGCTTGTATATTAAAGATCAGTAATTTCACTTAAATGGCAATGAAGATTTCCTATTAATTGTCATTTAAGTGAAATTACTGAACTTAAATATAAAATTTCAAATGGCATTTAGAGGCTTTTGCATCTGAACTCTTCATATCTACCTGTTGAGCCACTTGTTGATCGAGTGGCATGGCTATGTGCCTAAAGTGCCATCTAATGTGGCATGGCCTACGGTTCTGCAGGCTTTTCATCCTCCACCTCACATGACGACAGATGAAGAAAGACCAAGGGTGGAGTGGGACCAAAAAATCTATCAGGAAATTTCGAGACCGAATGGCCCTCGTCGTCAGCAGGGCCAGATTAAGAGTTCAGAAGGCCCCTGGGCACAATTTCTTGTAGGGGTCTAAACCTCTCTTAGGCAGGCCAAATGTATATTTTGTCCAAGGACATTTTAATATGGCATTTACAGTTTTACTGACTTAAAAGGAACTTTGTTGTACTATGCTGGAGCAAAGTTCATAAATGGTCCTTCTTTCCCATAGGAATTTGTAAAACTATGTTGGGTGGACCTCTGTGCCTCTAGGGGGGTTCGGGGGCATGCTTCCGGCAGAACATTTTGTACATTTTAAGGTTAAATGCATTCAATCTTGTGCTCTTTGAGAGATCAAAATTAAGAGCTTCAACCCATGAACTGCTCGTTGAACAAAGAAAAAGCATTGATTTGTACCAGGACAATAAAGAGGGCTCAAACATCTTTTTAGTTATGAGAGTCTCAGTCTACATTACATTATCAATGGTGTTTTAGGATGCCAAACAATTTTTATAACAATGTAATAATAATGTATATAATTATGACATGTAAAATCCATATAGCCTATAAATGTACTATATAAATGAAAATGAATATAAAAGCATATTTTAGCCTAAATTACACTATAATATAGGGAAATTACTTTTGTCCTATATTAAACCCTTAGAGCTTTTATTTAGGAGAAAACACCAGATAACCATGCTGATCGCGTGAGCAAAGTGCACACTTTTCTTTAATTCATGCAGCACAAACAGGATGCCTATCCTCAAAGTCTTGTGCTGTTTTATAAAGGCACAAAGCCATATCATGGTTTCGATTTTAGTTCATTGGCAAAATATAACACTAGAGACCTTTATGTTGGGTTATACATTTTACATCTCATATGTGTTGGGAAAAGGGACAGCAGAGGAGAGTTCAAGGGTCGAGTGCATCAAAAGCTGCTTTCAAGCACTTTACCCCTTCGACCCACTGTAGCTATTTCATGACAGGCGTCTTTTTGCTAAAATTTACTGTTTGGACTTTAATCCGAGTCGGATAAACAGTCCGTGAGGCACGCGCGGTTCAAATAAGTTTTGTTCCGCTTTTGGCAAATTGGTACATAAACATTATCAAACATTTATCGAACTTGATTTTGATATCGGGCATTGACGATATTGACTCGAAATTGATTTTGTTTTATTGAGAAAAATGATATCTCAATAATAAATGAATAAGCATATACAATTTAAGTGGCTGAATGTAATTTATAACCTTATATGGAAAATCCAGACATTTTTATGACTCTCTATGGCCTAAAATTCTTATTAAAGTATAATGAGTTGCATACATCAAGAGACTTTACCCTTCAAATTTAGAAATCTAAATTAGTGAATTTAGAAGAAATACAGATGCAGAACAGATGGAGGATAGGTTTAAAACTCATCTAAATGTGGATTTTGAAGGTTTTATTTTATAATGATGATGATGATACAGTCCTCCCTCAAATGTGAAACTAAGTCCATGTCACCATCAGGTGTATCAAATATAGGCTATACTTGATTGAAACTAGTAGGATCGAAAATATGCACATTGTGACATGGTTTCATTTGCTGCTCTATAAACCTATGAATACTAAGGAGACCATGGTTTCTGTGTGAACTGATTATTTTACAGACGTCTTTTGAAAATGAAACAATTGTGTGAGTTTGAGGAAGATAAAATTAATTATTTGTTTAAATACATTTTTAAAAAGTCAGAGTTGTGTTCTAGTCCAGTCATGAAAAAAGGTTGAACAAATGGCAACAGAAGCAAACTCAACTGATTTTGTATCCTCAATATGTCCTGAGTAAGGAAAAAAAAGCCAGAAGAATCCCATTAGGGGAAGTTTCGAAAAAGACCCAAATATATCCCATTCATTCGCCTGTTCATTCTTTTTCTCACGTGAATAGGGTAAAAATTAACCCAGATATCATCATCATGTAAAACACCGAGTTAATTACTTACATCAAGACAAACAAAAAATGTATTACAAGTTTTTGCAATCGTGGGAACACTTTATTTTGATAGTCCACTTTAGACATTCAACTAACTATAGTACCTTTTCAATTACATGTCAACTAACTCATCATTAGAGTATTAGTAGACTGTCAGCTTAATATCTGCTGACACTTTATTTTGTTGGTTCCCCAACAGACATTCAACTGACTAAGTAACTTGGCAACTACAAGTAAACTTATTCTCCTAACCCAAAGCCTAACACTTAACCTTAACCTAACAGTCTCACAACATACGAATACTCTAATGAGAGTTAGTCAACATGTAGTTGAAAAGTTATTGATAATTAGAGAAGCGTCTAAAGTGACTATCGAAAATAAAGTGTAACCCAATTGTTTGTTAACGTGGACAAATGGTGCATAATCTAATTACATATGTGCTAATTTGCATAATTATCCAAACAGATATTGAAAACGTTGGGTATTGCAGATGAAAATGTTGTTGTTTTTTATCTTGTTGACATATAAAAGTAAACTATTTAATATAAAGGTCAGAATGGAACCCATTTAGGCTACCCATGGACATTAATACAGGAAGAAGTACTTTAGAAACCAGCCTTCATTAATTATTATTGCAGAGATGGGGTTTGGGCATTAAGTGCAATGTGTACGTAAATAGATTTTTTTCTCCAGACACTTTTTATTTTTGTCTTCTGCATTCCCCTTACCCATGTCTTCTGTTCTTCCCTCAGACTCATCCCCCAGAAATAGCACTGTCCCAGCCCCAAACCCCATCTCTGCCATAATAATGAATAAAGGCTGGTTTCTGAAAGTACTTCTTCCTGCATTTATGTTCATGGGTAGCCTATGGGCTCCATTCAGACCTTAACATTAAGTATTTTACTGTTATACGTCAACAAGATAAAAAAAAAAAACATTTTCATCTGCTATACCCAATGTTTAGATCTGTTTTGATAATTATGCAAATGTATTAGCTAGAGCTGTCAGTTAAACGCGTTATTAATGGCGTTAATCGCAAACCCATTTTAACGGCGTTAATTTTTTTATTGCGCGATTAACGGTCTTTTTGTCCTAGCAAACTTTGTAGTTTTTTCACATACTTTTTGCAACAGGACGCGGCATGCGTCCTGATCCATTTCAGCGTCTCGCGCTCGTCATTCACTCAAAGCCGGCTCGCAAGCCCAAACGAGTGTGTGCGGCGTGCCTGATGTTTTGTTTCCGGTCTAGCTAGATCCGCTTGCGCTTTGGTCGAAGAAGCAACGAAACGTCCTCGCGCGGTCGCAAGCAATTGAAATGAATGGGTTTCAGAGCGCAGCGCGAGGACGTTTTGTGCCGCACACACTCGTTTCAGCTTGCGAGCCGGCCAAATAGTTACGTTATGTTTTGAGTGGATGACGAGCGCGAGACGCTGAAATGGATGCCAAATGAGATTCTGAATGTAAAGTTTACTTTTAAAAAGTTGCCAAATTGTCCCATTGACAAGACCAAAGCGATCTGTATGTTTTGTCATTATGAACTGAGCTATCATCATCGCAGGCACGTCCAGCCTGAAACACCACTTGATGATGGCCAAGCAAACACGCACACACACACACAAACACAGATGATGCGAATTCTCCACCCCTCGTCAATATCAGGACCTCGTCAGTATTTCTTTCACCCTTTTATTGATGGACAGTGTTGCATTGTGTGAGAGATTATTTAGGCTATATATGAAATTGAACACTATTCCAATGTTATTTTCAATAATAATAATTAAAAAATATAGCTGCGAGCAGCGATTGCCGGGCCCAAGCCGGTGGCACCGCAACCCCGGTGCCTAAAGGCACCGGGATGGCGGGCACGCCGGCTTTGGCCCTCGCAGTCGCTGCTCTGCAGCTATATTTATATATATATATATATATATATATATATATATATATATATAAAGCCGGTGGCACCGCCACCTTGGTGCCTTTAGGGTTATTCTGCACGACGTGCAAAAACGTAACCCCTGCTTTGGAATACATACTAGTATGTATTCCACAATTGGAATACATACTAACATACTAGTCAGAACTGAATAGTTGATATCTGAATGACAGATCACCATAGAAGTCACTGGAAAAAATGTGACTAAGTAACAAAAGAATAGTTACTAGTCACCATTGAAATAAGTACTAGTGTCTAATGAATAAGTACTAGTATCTATTTAATAGGTACTAGCATCTAATGAATAAGTACTAGTAACTAATTAATAAGCATTGGTATGTAATGAATAAGGACTAGCATCTAATGAATAAGTACTAGTATCTAATAAATAAGGACTAGTGTCTAATGAATAAGTACTAGTATCTTTAAAAAGGTACTAGTACCTAAAGAATAAACACTAGTATCTAAAGAAAAGGCACTAGTATCTAAAGAATAAGCACTAGTAGCTAATGAATAAGTACTAGTACTTAATGGAATAGATACTAGTATCTAAAAAATAAGTACTAGTAGCATGAAAATAGAGACTAGTAGGTTAAAATGATTAAATGTTAAAACGGCTTGCCATACTCTATCTGTCGTTTCGACTAGTCACAATTACGTTACAGATATCTTAAATGATAATACAAACTATCCAAAATGTAATTACGACTAGAAAGACGTTGTTGATATCTACAATGTTAATTACGAATAGTCAAACTTAGCTTTTAAATGTTAAAAGGGCTTGCCATACAGAAGTGTAGGCTCAGAGAGACACTCAACATTTTCAAACCAAAATATCTGACTTTCTGTGGGTCCTAGCTCATGAGTGTAAATTAGAAAGTTGTCCGGCTTGAGGAGAATATATGAATATATGAAACGATGAGATCAACATGTGTACTGAGTTTCATATTATTACATGCAAGCGTGTTTGATTTATGGACCAAGTTTTTGGACCCCGTTCCAGGGGGCGCTGTCTAGCCCCCTGCCACACCCGGGTACCATCTTCCCGGCTCTGATGGCTGTGGGATCTGACCTGTGTGCAAAGTTTCAAGAGTTTTCAAACCCATTAAGGGCCCCAAAAGCCGCTAAGAGACTCAAAATCATCAAAAAAAAAGGAATGTTAAAGTTTGATGCGTTGCTATGGCAACATTATCTTAGATATTGAATAATGCTTTCACAGCTCTTCATCTGGCGTGTGTTTACATTATACAGATGAAGTTTGAAGCAAATCGGGTAAAAGTAAGAGTGTGATTTCAAAGCATTTTGCAAGTGAAACACTTTCTGCTGCCAGTTGGTGGCGCTATATATTTGACTCACAATAGTCACATCCATGTGATCGGCCTCTTACAACGAACACACTGCTGAAGTTTCATCAAGATCAGTTAATGTATGCAGAAGTTTTAACACACTTCCTTTTTGATTTATGGACCAAGTTAATTTAATTAATACACTAATTATATAAAACTATTGTCAATGCACTACAATTAAACAGGTTATATGTCTTTACTTATAAAAAAATAAAAACAAAAACTTATTTAAAAAATACCAGGCTTAAGAAATGTATTTACTTTAGCAGGCCAGACACACAGTGAAATTATTAAGCCCCCTCCCCCTACACACACACACAGAGACTGTGTGTCAAAAGACTCAATCACACACACACACAGACTGTGTGACAGGCCTAGGCTCAGAAAGAGCATGATCATATTCAAACTACAATATCTGACTTTCTGTGGGTTTGAGCTTATTATTGTTAATTAGAAAGTTGTTTGGCTTGAATAGAACAATATACACGGCAAGTTTTGTAACTGTCAGTAAAACTAACCAAGTTATAACACACTTTATGTGTCCTTTAGTCAAAAAAATCCGCCACGGCCAAACCGTTCGAGATATCAGAAATCCGTCCGGAATATAGCATCCTCAATGTCTTGACTTCATGCACACCGAGTTTGGTGGTGATTGGTAACAGCATGGGTTGTAATTTGATGTTTTTCTAGGACAATTATTTAAAAAAAAAAAACATAATTCCCGACTTCCGTTTGAACTGTCGTAAAACTTAGAGCACGAAAGTTGTTTGGCCTGATGTGATCTATGAGTGTACCGAGTTTCATATTAATCCATGCACGTGTGTTTGATTTATGGACAAATGTTCGAATCCCTAAAAGAATGCATCCTAAAAGAATGGTAAAGTTTGATGCGTCGCCACGGCAACAGTTTCAAAGATATCAAGAATCCATTCATAGGTCTTCATCTGCCGTGTATGTACATTATACAGATGAAGTTTGAAGCAAATCGGGTAAAAATAAGAGGGTGATTTCAAAGCATTTTGAAAGTGACACACTTCCTGCTGCCAGTTGGTGGCGCTATAACTTTGACTCACAATAGTCACATCCATGTGATCGTCCTCTTACAGCGAACGCACTGCTGAAGTTTCATCCAGATCAGTTAATGTATGCTGAAGTTATGACACACTTCCTGTTTCACGTTTCTCGCCATAGTTTCGTTTCCTCGCCACGGCCAAACCGTTCGAGATATCAAAAATCCCCACACAAACTTTCATCCTCAATGTCTTGACTTCTAGCTGACCGAGTTTCGTCGAATTTGGATCAGAGCTCTAGGAGGAGTATTTAAAAGTTCATTGCGTGTGTTTTACAAAAAAACCTCAATAGCCGACTTCCTGTTGGGCTGGGGTAAAAAGCAAGAACGCGAGGTATAGATGAAATTCTGCTATCGACATGTGTACCGAGTTTCATATTATTACATGCAAGTGTGTTTGAGTTATGGACCAGGTGTTCGGACCCCATTCCAGGGGGCGCTGACGAGCCGCCCTGCCACGCCCGGGTACCAGCTTCAGCCCGGCTCTGATGGCCGCGGGTTCTGACCCGTGTGCAAAGTTTCAAGAGTTTTCGAGCATGTTAAGGGCCCCAAAAGTGCCCGAATAGTCGCTAAGAAAAAAAAAAAAAAAAAAAAAAAAAAAAAAAAAAAATAATTGGAAGGAAAACAATAGGGCTCTGCGCCCTTTCAGGCTTGGGCCCTAATAAAATAATCGGAAGGAAAACAATAGGGCTCTGCGCCCTTTCAGGCTTGGGCCCTAATAAAAACTTATGTAAAAAATACCAGGCTTAAGAAATGTATTTACTTTAGCAGGCCAGACACACAGTGAAATGATTAAGCCCCCTCCCCCTACACACACACACACACACAGACTGTGTGACAGGCCTAGGTTTAGAAAGAGCATGATCATATTCAAACTACAATATCTGACTTTCTGTGGGTTTGAGCTTATTATTGTTAATTAGAAAGTTGTTTGGCTTGAATAGAACAATATACACGGCAAGTTTTGTAACTGTCAGTAAAACTAACCAAGTTATAACACACTATATGTGTCCTTTTTTAGTCAAAAAAATCCGCCACGGCCAAACCGTTCGAGATATCAAAAATCCGTCCGGAATATAGCATCCTCAATGTCTTGACTTCATGCACACCGAGTTTGGTGGTGATTGGTAACAGCATGGGTTGTAATTTGATGTTTTTCTAGGACAATTATTTAAAAAAAAAAAACATAATTCCCGACTTCCGTTTGAACTGTCGTAAAACTTAGAGCACGAAAGTTGTTTGGCCTGATGTGATCTATGAGTGTACCGAGTTTCATATTAATCCATGCACGTGTGTTTGATTTATGGACAAATGTTCGAATCCCTAAAAGAATGCATCCTAAAAGAATGGTAAAGTTTGATGCGTCGCCACGGCAACAGTTTCAAAGATATCAAGAATCCATTCATAGGTCTTCATCTGCCGTGTATGTACATTATACAGATGAAGTTTGAAGCAAATCGGGTAAAAATAAGAGGGTGATTTCAAAGCATTTTGAAAGTGACACACTTCCTGCTGCCAGTTGGTGGCGCTATAACTTTGACTCACAATAGTCACATCCATGTGATCGTCCTCTTACAGCGAACGCACTGCTGAAGTTTCATCCAGATCAGTTAATGTATGCTGAAGTTATGACACACTTCCTGTTTCACGTTTCTCGCCATAGTTTCGTTTCCTCGCCACGGCCAAACCGTTCGAGATATCAAAAATCCCCACACAAACTTTCATCCTCAATGTCTTGACTTCACGCTGACCGAGTTTCGTCGAATTTGGATCAGAGCTCTAGGAGGAGTATTTAAAAGTTCATTGCGTGTGTTTTACAAAAAAACCTCAATAGCCAACTTCCTGTTGGGCTGGGGTAAAGAGTAAGAACGCGAGGTATAGATGAAATTCTGCTATCGACATGTGTACCGAGTTTCATATTATTACATGCAAGTGTGTTTGAGTTATGGACCAGGTGTTCGGACCCCATTCCAGGGGGCGCTGGCGAGCCGCCCTGCCACGCCCGGGTACCAGCTTCAGCCCGGCTCTGATGGCCGCGGGTTCTGACCCGTGTGCAAAGTTTCAAGAGTTTTCGAGCATGTTAAGGGCCTCAAAAGTGCCCGAATAGTCGCTAGAAAAAGAAGAAAAAAAAAAAAAAAAAAAAGAAAGAAAAAAAAAAAAAAAAAAAAAAAAAATAATCGAGAGAAGGAAAACAATTGGGGCTCTGCGCCCTTTAGGGCTTGGGCCCTAAAAACATTGTGCACTAAACAAGCCAATCACACTTTCATGCTGAGTAGAGCCATTAAAATGAGAAAAAATGTCAACGAAAAGAAATCAAAAGACATTAAGAATAGATAAAATGCTGAATCTGAGTCAGAGTTGACTATGACATTAATGCGATTAATCGCGATTAAATATTTTAATTGTTTGACAGCACTAGTATTAGCACATATGTAATTAGATTATGCACCATTTGTCCATGTTAACAAACAATTGCAAACAACTTCTAATACATTTTTTGTTTGGCTTGATGCAAGTAATCAACTCAGTGATTTTCATGATGATATCTAAAGGTTAAAACTTTTACCCTATTCACGTGAAAACAGAATGATCGAATAGTGCAAATGATGGGTATATCTGGTCATTCTCGAAACTTTCCTCTAATGGGATTCTTTGGGGCTTTTTTTCCTTACCAGGACATATTGAGGATACAAAATCAGTTGAGTTTGCTTCTGTTGCAATTTGTTCAAGGCTGACCCCTATTTGGCTTAGAAGTGACTGGACTATATATATATATATATATATATATATATATATATATATATACACACACACTTTTTTGTTTAAAAAAGAAAAAAAAACGTAATTATGAGAAGTGCCCTTTCTTATTAAATGAGATGTAAATTAGCTTATTGTTACTCCCAGCAGGAGAGGAAAAGTGAGAACTGCAAAAACTTTAGAGGCCATTTTTCTCAGCTTGAGCTTTTTTGAGTGCCTACCTTCAAATAGCCACAAGTTTTCAAAACCTGAAAAATAAATTATCAGAAAATTTATTTAATACTGAAACGTCTGTTTATATATCCATACCCTCTTAATAAAGGAGTCAAGACATTCAAAAAATATCAGTCTACACATGCATTTTATATTTCATTTGAGCAAAATGTCACGTGGCGTGACCATGGGCCGGCGCTACAGGTGGACTAGGCAGTTGCCTAGGGCCTCAGCCTTGAAGGCAGGTCCTTCAAAAACATACACATGCTTATCCACCAATCAAGAGCAGCAAAAAAATACTATGAGTTTGTCCATTGGATATAACAATTGTCATTTCACCTGTAGTTAACCAATTAATTTCAACGTTTACACGTGAGTCACTCCCAACCTCTGAATTTATGAATAAAGAGATTTGTAATATGACGATGAATAAAATCCAACTTTTCAGCAAACTTATCTGATGGTGCCGAAACAAACTCATACATCAGGGGCTGCTAAGCGTAATTAAGCAGATACACAAATAAAGTGCAGCTCATGATTCAGGTATCATCTATTTTTGAGTGATTGTAATGTATTGTAAAAAATAAACCGATTTGTTTTGATTCGTTTTGATAAACATGATCCATGAAATGTCTTTTAAACCTCTTTTGGCAGGATCATGGCAGACCATGTGCTTGTGTTGTCAGCTTCACCTGTCCTCATCATTAGTGTTCCCTATTTAATCCCCTTGTGTTTGCTGTCCTGTGTCAGTTCAATTTGTAACTCACCTTGTTGTATCTGTGATAGTGTGTTATACACTGTGAGAATCTCTGTTGAGCCTTGTTATTGTGAGTATTAGTCAACTGTTTTGTCCTGAGAGAAAGTTAGTTCTAGTCTAGTTTTTCATCAGTCATAGTCTCGTCTTGCCTCTTCTTTTGCTGTTCATGTTTTGCCCCCTCATGGGTTTTGTTTTCTCCGCTTTCTGTTTATAATAAACTTAGTGTCATTGCATCCCGTCCGGGCCTGGATTCACCTCCCACCTCATGACAGAAGGTTACGATTCATTCTGTATTTATTATAAACAGAAAGCAGAGAAAACAAAACTCACGAAGGGGCAAAACATGAACAGCAAAAGAAAAAGCAAGGCGAGACTCAGGACTGATGAAAAACTAGACTAGAAACAGTAAACAGGACTTTCTCTCAGGACAAAACAGTTGACTAATACTCACAGCGAATAACAATACTCAACAGAGATTCTCAGTGTATAACACACTATCACAGATTTAGATTGATCTAGGCCATAATAATAATCTAGACAATACGTCTGCAATCTTAAGCATATGAATAACACAAAATTAGAGAAAAAAAAACGTAAAAATTTCATTATGCAAAGCTGTACAACATCCTGAACTTCAGCCAGCTCCTTTGTTTCCTGTCTGCCATTATTGGACAAACTGATGAATCCGGGTGTGTCTGATTATTGTTGTTGTGACTACTGTGAGGTCAGGCACACCTGGATTAAACAGTTTGTCCAATAATGGCAGACAGGAAACAAAGGAGCTGGCTGAAGTTCAGGAAGTAGTGCAGCTGTGCATAAAGCTGTATCTGAGTGTCGACTGTAAGCGCTGTTAATTCACAGTATATTCCTGGCTAGTTTTGTTTTCTACGGTACATTACTGTTTTAATGGAAAGTGGTATGGTATTGTCAGAATTTGGCCTTTTTTACAGCAAGGGTAACAGTGTGCCTAATATGACTATATTTAGTCTATCAAAAAATGTTCACTATCCCAAATAGTGGGTTTTTGAACAAATTACTAAAAAAAATTCCTGACTCCTAAAAAAAGGTATAAAATGAAAATTAAACAATTAGGGATTTTTTTTGCATTAAACAAATCATTTTTTTACAGTGTGCAAAAACAAATGTAGCCTATGCAATGACATTATTTGTTTTAAACATTACCTGTTGTAGGATCACTGATGAGGTTTCTAAAAGCCAGCGGCGAGTCAGAAGAACAACAGGGCAAAGAGAGAAAGGAGCAAGAGAGTAGTCATGAGGCAGAGCATCAACAGGGCAAGGAGAGTGAAAATCCAGAGAGTAATTTTGAGGCAGAGCAACTACAGGGCAAAAAGAGTGCAGGGCCAGAGTGTTTTTTCTGAGGTAGAACATCAAGTCAGCAAAGAGAGTGAAGGGCCAGAGAGGAGCCATTAGATTGAAAGCAAAAGTAATGAGAGAATGGAAGTCACTGAGTCTTGAGGACAATGTCAGACCTGGAACATCAACAAAAAGTGAAATAGGAAGCACAGTACCCAAAGCTCAACCTCTTGATCCAGCCTTGTGGCCTGAAACAATTTCGCAAAGTTACAGAGCAGAGGCAGTGCGAAGAAGACCATTTCAAGTCAGAGAAAGTTATGTTTTCCCCAAAATACAGATAGACAAGCTTTTTCACACAGTCTGTGTTATAGAAAAATGCCTAATGGTGAAAGAGTCAAACGATCATGTCTGTTATATATTTAGAGGTCAATGATGCAAACTTTTCTATACCCAAGTAATTAAGCTATAAAGGAGGATTGAAAGACTGGAAGAACATCCACACCATCCTGTGGAGTCATGAGAAGTTCTGAGCATATAAGCACCATGCAGAAGTGGAGGTAATTAGAATTGCAGTCTACAACAGGTAAAACCATAGGCCAGAGACAGATGACCCTTTTGGAGGAAGAAAGACAGAGGAGGAGGAATGTTCTCAAAAGACTTTTAACAATTATACAGTCTCTTGCTGAGAGGAATCTTGGATTTAGAGGATCCACAGACAAACTCAAAGTTTCTGATAATCGTCAAAAGTTTCTGATAATGGTCATTTTCTAAAGGAAGTGGAGCTGCTGGCAAAGTTTGATCTAGTAATGCAGAAGAAATAAATGCAAAAAAAAAAAAAATCTGACAAGTAGTCAACTGACCAAATAAATAGTTGCAAAAATTCACACTGAAAAGTACTTTTCTATCATCCTTGATTGTACACCAGACATTAGCCACCTGGAACAGATGTCTATTATTCTATGCATTGTGGAACTACAGCCAGAGCCAGGAAATAAAATAATATTTCCTCCAACATACATTTTGCCTTGGGCCTCCAAATGTCTAGGGCCCTGGTTGTGACACAACAAATATTAACTTTTAGGTGGCAAAATATTACACTGCGCAAAACAAAAGTAGGCCAATAACAGGATAAAGGAGGGTTATGTTATTTTATTTTATTTTTCATGTTCGTATGAGTAAAAAAATTTAATTAAAGACATTTCTGACATGACCACTCTGAAAGCGACTTTAAAACTTTCACCAGATACTTCAAAAAGCACAACGCCTTTCTTTAAGGTAAATTTCGCTTTATTAGACTGATTGTATCAGTAACTAGAAAACCACTGTCCAGTTTAATTGGTCAGAGCAAACTGAACAAGCAGCAAAATCATTTATTTGAGTGTGAAGGCTCCTATAGGTACAATTTATTGTAATATACATTTATTTTTGAATGTTATGTTGCATTAAAACTTCACGTTGCAGAAATTGTTTCAGATCTATACCCACAAAAAATAAATATATAAATACAATTAATTGATTCCAGGGAATAGTTGTTCTCTTCAAGTTATTGGACTCTCTTGCTGCCTTATATTCATTTTAGTACATTGCAGACCCTGAATTTATTTTTTACTACACAATGAATCATGCGATAGCAATCACTCCTTTTCATTGTCTTTATAATTGACCGACTTGAAATCCATGTTCTGAAACAACATTTCCCCATAATACCCATGCATAGATATATATATACACAATCTACTATAAAAGGATCCGAGTTTACCGATTTGTTGCTATAGATACAAGATCTCAGATTTGTAGTTGTGCTATAACACCAATCTTTCTCACATTAAAGGTCAAATTTACCTCAGCATAAAAATAACTGCATTGACATCTAGTGCTTTTTGTGTGTGAGATGAGATCCCAACATAGGTTAGGATAATCTTATTTTCAATAATGATTAAAAGCATTACTAGAATTCCCTTTCTGACCCCAGCCACCCCATTACACCCTGTTTGGTCGCCACTGGTTACAAGAGACCACTCTGGAGCGTATTGGCTATTATGGACCATTATCTTAAGTAAGGAGCTAAAACCACAGATGCAATGGTTACATGACATGCATGAATTTGTCAGTTTTAATCAAGCAGTGCATTTAAAATATCGGATTCTGAAAGTCAATGTCTGAAATGTTCAGGCTGTGCACTATTAATGTTCTTGAAGGGTTTAACATGTTATACAGGGTTATACAGCCACATTATAAAAATACATGAATGTCACTGCATTATTTAAAAAAAGTCTTGCCTTTGGTCAGGTGTATTATCCATCTCTATATTTATTCAGTATTTTAAATGTGATTTAAATATATAGATTTTCTATTAAATACACAGCTTCTATTCTATTCAGATTTAATAGAAAATCTATTTAAATCACAATTAAAATACTGAATACATATATAGAGATGGATAATACAGAACCACGAAAGATAAGACTTTTTTGTTATATAATGCAGTGACATTCATGTATTTTTATAAGAATTAGCCGTAGGTATATTAATTGATTAATGTATGTTATAGACTACAGATTATTATCAATTAATAATACTAAACACATGGGGCTTTATACACCATTTTTTAAAAATCTTTCCACAAGGAGTTCTCCTAAGAATTTTGGCTTAAACTGTCAAATATGTTATGTCAAAAATGCACAACGTTCACATAAACACTGTCGGTTATGTCTGTGAACGTAAAAAAACAAGTAAAGAAATTTCATGTGAAATTTCAGGGTGGGGTCTATTCTAATAGGGCAGAGCCCTTCAGCAGTCGTGGGCAGGGCCTGTGCAATGTGACCTCATGACTTCATGCTCCACAAGCTTTCATACCCATGCATGAATTTTCAAAATAATATATTTTGATCATTTTATTTGATAATATCATGCCAGCTTGCCATCAAATTCGGTAAAAATCTTTTTACAGACCATAATATTAATAAATGTTGTCAGGACCAGGAAAGAACACAAAACAAATCTCTTACCTTTTCGCTTTGACCGTTCAGACTTCTTGGACATATTTTTCATTTTTTTATGAAGATGATATAATACCTGAAAAAAAAAAACATAGCCGCATTAACGCCTGGAAAAGTGTATACTATTACTTCGTCCACCATTAAACAAGAGGTTAGATATTACATTTTTACAATAGGTATGACAAAAATTCATGCCCGAACCGAAAGAGACCCAGTAATGGGTCTCTTGGTTCGGGCATGAATTTTTGTACCAGTGAAGACCTCTAATGTGGCGCTTCTAACCGCGCACGCGCACAATGTCAGAGTGATAAGCTAGCAAGAGACTCTTGCGCGTGCAGCCAGACCCCCTCAAGTTTGTTGCGGCTGCAAATGATACTAGCTAATACTTTTTCTTCGTTGATCGTTTTCTTTGCTTTTATTGGCGGTAAGTCCGGTGTTCCCCTTTGTGTTTGGCGGTTTCGCCGGGTTCCGCATGAAGTTAGAGAAAATAGAGGAGTCAAAGGTTACATGACGTCATAGACGGGCGACAAAACGGAAATAAAGAAACGGCCCGTGTCTTCCGAATTAAACTATACATTTCTCCGGATTTGAAAGTTGGTGGAAACTGCCTGGATAATGTAAGTACATATCTAACAGAAATATATAACATAGATACAGTTATTTTTGCCATTTTTAAAGCAGAAAAAATACATATTGTGGCTTTAAAGTTAATTTTATCTTCCTCAAATTCACGCAATTGTTTCATTTTCAAAAGATGTCTTCAAAATAATCAGTTCACACAGAAACCAATGTTCTCCCTAGTATTCCCCAGGTTTATTGAGCAGCAAAGGAAGAAAACCATGCCACAATGTGCATGTTTTCTATGCTACTATATTTGATACACCTGATAGTGACATGGACTTAGTTTCGCATTTGAGGAAGACTGTATCATCATCAAATAAAACCTTCAAAATCCACATTTAGATGGAGTTTGTTTTAAACCTGCTATCCTCCATCTGTTTGCATCTGTAGATTTCCTCTGAATTCACCAATTTAGATTTCTAAATTCCAGGGGAAAGACTATGCAAGTCATTAACTTTAATATAAGAAGAATTTTAGGCCATAAAAAGTCATAAAAACGTTCCAGATTTTCCATACAAGGTCATAAATTACATTCAGCCACGTCTTAAATTTATATATTTTTATTCAATTTCGAGTCAATATTGCCAATGCTCGATATCAATGTCGAGTTCGATAAATGTTCCATAATGTTTATGTGCCAAAAGCGGAACGAAACTCATTTGAATTGCGCGCGTCTCACGAACTGTTTATCTGCTCGGTTCAAAGTCCAACGGCGGCGCAGCGCAAGCTGAGCGCGAGCTCACTAGAGCAGACGCGTAACTCTGCATCGTCGCTTCAGACCTATTGTCTGATGTTCGGACCTGATATATTAGGCTAGATACACTATTAAATAAATATATTTGTTTGACAGGGAAGCTGTGCTCAAAAAGGAATATATATATATATTTTTTAAATTAAAAAGCACTCCAGAAAAAAGGGCACTTTCTCTCCAGGAATAAAAAGGGCAGGTGCTCAAGCCCCCTTTGATGTCTCATGTGTGCACGTGCCCGTCAGCCAATACCGATACTTTTCCGATACCAGATCTGCGTTTGCTTTAATATTATTATCATTATTGTTGATTTTATATGATGCTGAAATAAATTCCTCTCTACAGGCAAGTATGATATGTACTGTATGTATGCACTGTATGTCACTATATATTAAACAAAAGATAAACAAAAGATAGACAATTAAAGGTAGTGTAGGTCAGAATTGAAAAAAAAACTTTTTTTTCCAAATTTCTTTAGACTTTCTGTATATATCAATGCATAATTAAAATCTAAGTACTCTGAAAAAGAAAGTATAAAAATCTAGTGTCTGTAGACCTCTCATGACTGTTTTAAAGACAGCTCATTATTTCCATTCACTTCACCCCTCCCTTCTTGGCTCCTTCCAAAGCCACGCCCCAAAACACATGAACGCGCAACTCCGACAGCTGAGCTGAAGACGCATTATTTACCTGAGACGAGACGGAGAGGGGAGAGAAGAAGTGCATGTAGTGACATCATGTCAGAAACACATGTAAATAAAAAATCTAACTATCATTATGAAGATAAACAAATAAGTTGTATTTTATTACTCTCTATCAAGCTAGCATATTGATATTGGTAAAGCTTACAATATTGATTCGCTAACGAGCTAGTTAGTTATCTGTAAGGCAAAGCTAAAAACAGGTTGCATGATACACGTTTTTCCATTGCCATCATTTACACTGTGATGAAGAGGAATTTAATGTAAGATTCATTACATATATATGTGTTCTGCATGTAAGAGTTTGCTTGATGAAAGCATGGTTGATTCTAGATGAGGACTACACTCCTGAGACAAGTGAGTTACCCATAGACAGTATAAGACAGCAAGTACCGCATCGTCAGCTTGAGGACAGATCTGTTGTCAAGGGCGAAGCAGAGGATTTTGCTGTTAGGGTCCGAGGAAGTAGAGGCCGAGGACGGGGTGGTCGAAAGTGCAGGGCAAGGAGCATTTTTTAGACAAGAGGACCTGCTGCGTCAAGTTTTGCATCTTCAAGCTCAAACAAGCACACGAACAGGTGCGACATCTGGAGACGCGCAAGTGGGCAGGTCCTGTGGGGCAGAAGGGGTGGTTGCCATGGTTGCGAGAGAGTGACAGTCACCTAAGCCAATCCATTTGTTTCGTCCCGGCTTCTAAATAATGAGCTGCGTTTAGTGCAGATTAAACTGTCTAAGAGTCACTCGACTTTCTTACTTTTTCAGAGTACTTAGATTTTAATTATGCATTGATATATATAGAAAGTTAAACAAATTTGGTAAAAAGTTTTTATAAAATTCTGACCTTCACTACCTTTAAACGAAGATACACATTATACAGGCCTACACAGTACTTTAATTTCAGGAAAGTCTATTACATTATTCATGTATGGTCTAAAAAAGAATTATGATAAAGTAATCAAAAGTAAAATAGCAAATCATAAGTAAAATAGCACTGCAAAGTTTATCATACATAGATTTATGCTTATTAAAGCTAAAGTTATTGATTCAAGAGCAGTGAGTGATTTTCTCTTTGCCTTTTGTTTGATTCTTCAGTAATGTTGAAATCGTCAGCATAGACTGCTGCCCCTTTAAGAACGAGTGCAGAATTATATGCTGCGTTCGGAAATCTCCAATTACTTCACTATATAGTGGACTATATAGTGAGCTCGCCATTTGTAGTGCTGTCCGAATGTATAGTGATGATTATTATAAACCCTATATAGTCCATCTCAATGTATCCCACAGTGCCGCTGCTAGCCATTTTGGTGCCCTAAGCATAATTCCTTTATGATGCCCCCCTCCAAAAATAAAACATTTTCATTTAGGATTTTCATTTAGGGGGTATGATTTATAAAAAAATATATAATATATAAAAAATATATAAAGTTACACTTTAGTAATGCTTACTATTAACTAGTTTCATTACCTGGTTGGTTTCATGGTTTTATAATCACTATAGTCCCGAATTTGAGGCAGGCTGGTTAGGGGTTCGGGGTTTCCCCGAGAAAATTTTGGATTTCTCTGAACTACAGATGTGCATTTTAAGATGGTGTGAAGGCAAAAAAAAAAAAAAAAATTCGATAATAACAGCTTTAAAACCATGTCAGTGGGCAGCTGATTATTTTTCTCTCCTCGTCAGCATCACACTCTTTTTCTCTTTGTTTTTATCTTGCCCTGTCTCTTTCCCTCCTAAAGTTGGATTTTTAAAATTTACTAAAGGCTACAATTTGTATTTTATTCTCAATGTGTACACACACTGTGCCTAACATAATAAAAAAGGCTTTGTTCATGTTTCTTGTCCCCTCACAATGACACAGTAGCCTAAACTATTACACGTAGGCCATAATATGTTACATAGGCCTATTTTCAGTTAAAAATGGCAAAATTAGACAAAACTACATTAGTTTGCCTAATTATTTTTTTGTCATTCGTTTAACATTTATGACCAAAAAAAAACTGTCAAATATATACTTACATCTTATCTCGCACTTGACCGTACACTGAAGCGTCGAGTTGCACTGTTAAAATTCGCGCTCAGCGTCTGTGAACATAAAACCCGCCTACTTCGATTTGATTGGTCATCTCAAATATTCTGACATTGACGAGCGGTGACAGACCAATGAGGCTCTGACACACACACACACACACAACACACCCTGTCAGCTGTTTCTGACGTGCTCTCTGCTCGGTGCCGCTGCGGATTGAAGATGAAGAACGCGCTGAATCTGATTATAACAAGAAGTTTGAAGATCGATTTTCATTAGGATATTTTTGGTGCCCCCTCAGCACTTGGTGCCCTACGCACAGCGCGTGATGCGCGTGGTGGGAGCGGCGGCACTGGTATCCCAGAATGCATTTTGAAAGTAGTGTACAACCGATGGTCACTAACCTAAGCCCTACATACCATCATGCATTGCGCTGATCGTAAAAATAAGTTAGAATTATGTGTGGAGTAGCGCATTATAACAAAAACGGTCAGAAATCACTTTTAGTTTTTACATTTTGGAGAAATAAGCTCAATATAATGTAATGTATTTACTTTTAAAAATCTATTTAGCCCAGAGCCGGCTCAGCACCAGCTGACAGATGATGTAATCAACGGCGCCGAGAGACGATCGAGTAGTGTCCGAAAGTGTCTTCTATTATGCTGGTGAGCTCACTATATAGTGCTCTGCTCTCTACCCCTAACATAGGGGGTAAGGAGTAGTGCTTTGAGTGGAGATTTCGGACGCAGCAATAGTCTTACCAGAGAATGTCTAGCTGGTTACTTCCGGGTTCTGGACTGGCTGCAGTAACACGCCTCTGTCCATGCGGGGGCGCTCGCGGTCGAGTGCAGAATGAATGGGAGTCAATGGGGTTTCACCCCCAGAAATCCACTTTTCTCAAGATGTTATTTTTTTTAGTCAAGTAATTTGAAAGTTGCATTCAAAAGGGAGGGCTAAGATAATACACTCAGCTGAAAATTGCATTTTTAAATTCACTTATCTGTTCTAAAAATCCGTTAAAAATGTGATGACGTCACACAATAGCAAAATGCTAGTGTGTTCTGGCCAATAACGGCCTAACCTGTAAGAAATCAAAAGGAAATAAGTACTCGTTCATTCGACTTTTGGCCTATAATCTATATTGAACTTGCAGAATCAACAATAAAATCTATGTTAATTTAACGACAAGCAGGTGAAAGAGACACATTTAGCCGTTTAGCCCCATAGACTCCCATTCATTCTGCTCTCGCCCGTGATCAACTCCAGTGGAATTCTAATGGAACTGCAATCAAGATGATACACAATGGGGCTAATCAACCCAGATCACACCAAATGCGTCTTTATAGCACGCCATGTGTATTGTCGTGTAATATATACGCTGAAAATGAGTTTTTATGTGCATATGATACGCATTTGGTTGGTTAGGTTAAGTTTAGGTGTGGGTGGGGTGCGTGTGTATTAGACGCTTGCTAGAATTAGTGGTGTGGGGTGCATGTGTATTATACGCAAATGAACTGTGTATCAATTGCACGTCAAAAACTGCGTCTCATATGCACGTAAAAACTCATTTCCGCGTATATATTACACGACAATACACATGCGTGTTATAGAGACGCATTTACATGAGAAACAGGCTGGGCTAATAGGAAGTGCCAAGGCTCTCCGTGTAGACGGGCTCTGGTCTTACCTGATACACCATATTTCTCCCAACTATTTCCCATAACTACGTCCATTTAGACATAAACTGTTTAAGTGTTAATCTCCAAGCCGGTCATTTTGACATTTTTGTGCAGGCTAGTTTTAGATCGTTTAGACGAGCGTATGAAGCCCAGGTATAATTTGCTTGTCGTGTGCGGTCTATTGAAAGCGTCCGTAGTTTAGCAACAGCAGAGACAGCATCTTACCACAATCACCGATCGTGCTGATTCTGTCTTAAAGTTCTGAGTTTTAAGGAGAAATGACAGCGCACCGCTCACGATGGGAAGGAAGTTGAGACAAGACAGAATGCGGCTATCATTTTTTGGAAATCAGACTAACATCACAGATCTAAAGTGTAATATAGGCTCTGTTTGAATGTATAGTTCTGTCCTCTGTCGTGCCACTCATTAAGCAGGGCTATCGTGTTTTGCGCGCTGTGGCACACGCCTGAGAGATCTTTCTCTTTCTCTTCTGGACTGCGAATTGCAAAGTTACAAATAGTTTAATTAACACTGCATTTTGCGGTATTGCTTTTGCTGCGGTGTTTCCAGTGTGAAGATTTCCACCGTCTGCATTTCCACACAGCGAACATGATGGCAGCTCAATGCTATCCTGCTGGCTGGCTGCAAACTGCAGAATGGATTTCTCTGAGCGGGGGTCTCTGGTTCTCATTGAGCCCTATTTTTTACAGTCTATGATTAAGCCGCGCCTCAGTTCAGGTTATCTATTCCACACTTTGCAGCCAACTGAGCAGGATAGCCGGCCAGGCAGGAATCACTTTTGGAGTCATTTTCAGCAGACAGACGTAAAAGCGCAGATATGCCTCACGAATATCGGAAATCCCCGCAGGTCCCCGAATACGTGAATTTACACTGGCTGATTTCGGTCCCAGACTACTGGATCGGACCCATCCCTACTTTAAACACAATCCCAGTATCACCAGACAAGGCTTAAACTCTTCCTGAAACTAAAATCCATTTCCTGAGCTGTTTAACTGAAAGCAACTTACACGAGGCTGCAGTCTTTAGTGTCCTTGTTAGAGTCCCTGACTCTCACGCCAGAGCCCTGGTCGGGGCCCAAAAGACGGGATGAGTAGGACCTGGGTGGAGGGGTTACACTAGCTTAAGCCTTGTCTGTGAAACTGGGGATTGTGTTTAAGGACCTTTCACCGTGATGACATAGTTCCCGTTGCGTCGCAGATCAGCTCAATCCTAACAATTTATATAGCCTATATGTATTTGTTTTGGAAAGACACCGGCCTATCGTTAATCGTCTCACTAGGTGAGCCCTCTTCTTCACTGCGATCCAAGCACAGCCTGTTGAAGCACTTCAAAGACCTTTGAAACTGCATTGATTTGGACTTCAAAACGTTCAGTGTCCACCGAAGTCCATTATTCTCCAGAATAATCCAGAAATGTTTCCTCAAAAAACGTATTTTCCCTTCCACTGAGGAAAAGAAAAGACGTGGATAACTTGAATGGCATTGGGTGAGTAAATTATTCAGTAATTTTAATTTTAGGTGAACTATAGTTAAGTTGCAAGCATGCGAACTCAGCAAAGACTCAACACCAACAACATAAATAAATAAATAAATAAATAAATAAATAAATAAAAAGACAAGGAAAGTTTCTGAAATTTGGTTGATTTGACACGAAATGACCCCATAGTGAATTATTATGGCAATTGTGATAATCATGTTGACACTAGTTAAAGGAAACGCACACAGTGATAAAACAGTCAGTTCAGAGCAAGCAATCACGCGCCAAGTAGTGTTCATTTATAAAACGTAATAATTTCGTAAGACGCTCCAAAAAAACCTTCTCATCCTCACACTTGCATTTTAATCGATAAATCAGCTCGCAGGCTACAACATAAAATGTAGCTTTGTAACAGGTACAAGTCCTCCCTCGATGGATTTACAAGATAGTGTATAATGTCGAATCCTTACCTTGGCATAACAGCATGTGATCAAAACCAGCGGTAACAGATACCCCATCACGAGAATAGTCACTTTATAAGTGTGCTTGGCCACCGTTGGGTCCAAATCTCCCAGCAAAACGTGCTGTTGGGAGCTTTAGGGTGATTCGTTAAAATTTGGTGGCTGCGCAACCGGGACTGCAAAGATAAAGGAAAGCATCCGAATGAACACAAACGCCAATGAGCGCATTCCTCCGGTTACCGAATACACGGGGACTTTTTGCGGAGAGCGCCACGGCAATGTACCTGTCCACGGACATGGCCACGAGCGTGAAAATGCTCACCAGCATGCTGACCGTAACAAAATAGTGCACAAATTTAACAGAAACGCCCCGAAGATCCACTCGGGAAGTGAATGATATGGTGGCCTGGAACGGGACGCAAAACAGGAGGAAAGATAAATCTGCTATGCTGAGATTTATGATGAAAATGTTAGTGGTACTTCTCGGAGCGCCTTGACTTTATTTTCCCAATGACAACCATCACTAGAGTATTTCCAACGATCCCCAAGAAAAAAATACATCCAAATATGACGGGCACAATCACTGTCTCCGGACCAAAGGTGTCTGTCGTTTGGTTCGTGTCCATATGCTCCTCTGTCCAGATTACGGTTTCATTTCGGGATAACCCCATGTTTACAAGGATTCGAGAAGCCCGGTCGAAACAAAGAACATAAGTCCGCTCAGAAGCACAGAACAATCACTCCCCAGTTTCGGTTTCTCATTTTCTCAAGTTAGCGCGCGCTGACAAATCCTTGGCTCGGGTGTGGAGTGCTCCAGTTACGCTGGGAAATGCACCGGCTGGGTATGAAGCACTGTAGAGAACGCTCATCATTCACTGGCGCGTGTTGTTCTTTCCAGGGAAGACGCTGGAACACTGGCACCAGCTCAGTGGGGAAAGTTTTCGCCCGGAAGCGTTCAAAACATCCTTAGTCGTGATTTGGTCATGAACGATCCAGTATTAGCTGGCAGAGCTTCTCTGAAGTTTAATTGGCATAATAACGGTTACTTGTCATAACTATAACTATGTCGTTAGAGTCAAAGAACGCCATCATGTTTGTGTACGTCATTATGAACTTGGCTTAGCAAAATTCAGAGGACCTTTACGCTTGTTCTCACATTATCTAGGTGTCACGATTACAGATAACAAGGCGCAGACTCAGTGACTTGCTTGTTTGAGTGCTGCATCTGGTCAGCATAGCCTATACCGATGATACTGATTTGTCAATAAATAAATAAATACATAAAAATTAAAATCATAAGTTTCATTTGTAAGCCTACTTTCATTAGCCTGTTCTTAATAAGAACCTACTAACACAAGCAGCATTCCACCCACACAAATAACCTTAATAAAATGATGCAAGAGTGTTCAGTGAACTCAATAAAAGAAGAATATCCTTACACTGTTTCCGGGATTTTATAGCAGCTGTTACTGTGCAGTTTTAAATTATGTCCCTGAATAGAATGTTCCATTTTGTTATGGCGAAATAAAAGCATTTGTGAAAATAAAGCAAATTTTTGTTCATGTTACTTTAGGGAAATGTTCTATAACACACCTGCTATATTATTTATTTACACATCAAATTTAGTAAAAAAAAAAAGAATTTGTGAAAAGGGAAAAAAATAACATAAAAAACAGATACAAGTTTTTTACAACGTTGTAGGCCTACACCTGTCCAGACATTAATTTATAAAACAAGAAGTAGCTGGTAATTAAAACTATAAAAAGGTTTGAATGACTTCAAAAGAATGAATGCAGAGAGCCTGCACTTTAAGCAAATTCGCAAAGGTGCAGGTAAAATATAATACTTTTGTCTAAAGCCAAATGAATAGATTAATCCATCCAAAAATACGTCATTTTTATAATTGCAAAATCATTATAGAAATGAATATTAAAGTTCAGTGTAATTTAAAATTGCTTAAAAAATGTGGAATATATATATATGCTGGTCTTCTGTATATGCACACTTTCCTGCATGCATCTTTCACTTTTAGCTGTAGACGGGGATATTTTTTCATAATGCTCAGGCTACTATTTTCTGTACAATGAAAGTGGATGCTGATTTTGAGTGTGGAGCTCCAAAAAAAAAAAAAAAAAAAAAAAAAAAAAAAAAACACCATTAAAGCAGCCCACACTGTCAGTATAGACAACATGAGATTTGTGAAATTAATATGCAGCTTGTGCTTCTGGGATGGTTATTGGAACTCTCAGACTTTTAACAGTCTGACTTCTAAAGGTTGGTTTTAAAAGCGCTGAAACACCTACAAACAGTGGTTGTTCAAGGCATGCATCATGCACTGTGTTCTTCTCATCAGACAACATGTGGCAGATTTCCCACTGAAGAGACACGGGAAATGCCAAACCAGGAGGACTGAAACTGGGGTGATCATATCATGACTTGTGCTCTTTTTCCAGTGTGGTGGTGTGCTATGGTGGTTATAGTGGTCCCAAGGAACTTGAGTGACTCAATCATAACTGCAGCTGTTACACCTATTTTCTAGAGGAGGTGGATTACTTTCCAAGAGGAAAAAACAAGCAGCCGTGAGGCACTCTAGTGCTCAAATGGAATTTAACAGGTTTTAGCCCAGGTGTTGTGATCCATTGATACAAAGATGGTGTTATATTTATTTTAACAGCATCTCTCAGAGCCACAGTTGCATTCTGATGTATTTGCCATGTATTTATTGTACTGTTTATATATATATATATATATATATATATATAGAGGCCTATATATCAGTGGCGTAGGTTAGAGTGTGAAATTGGTGGGGATGGGGACATCAATAAAAATATTTTAAGTTTTGATTGAAATTATATATCAGTGTCACTGGATATTGTTAGGGACACGTCACTACTAAATTCTACGTCCCTAAAATAGCCTACATGAAGAAAAAAAAGTAATTCAAATGTAATCAACCGGCCTGTTATCCAATTTCCACAGAATCAGCACTGGTTCTCGTGCCTGAGATGAACTCACGTTATGCAGGTGAACTTCAAACTTTAGTCCGCCGTCCTGTTTCACTCATCAGCGAAAGATGCTGTGAGCGCCTGATCCCATAACCTGCCGATAAACAAACAGTGCATACTTCTGAGGATATTATATCATCTTCTAAATTAATTAATTAATTAATCTTTAGAAAGTCATATGTTTTAGGCATGCAATTCATCATGCATTTCAACTCAATTTCTTAAGAGTGTTTTCAATATAATATTGATTTGAATTAAGTAAATACTTGTGGTTCTTAAAAACAGATCAATTCTCCATTCTCAAATATTTTGATAGAAAATTATCAAATATATTAAAATATATTTGATAAAATATATTAAGACACTTAATAAAATATAATTAATACACTTAATATATTTGAATATATTAATATATTCACATATATTAAGTGTAGGCTATTACTAAATAAATAATTGGTTTGTCAAATAACATTTTTTTTAGTGTAAACATAAATATAACTACATTTTAGACAAAATTAACTGTTGGATTTTTAGTCAACTTTGGTAAGTTCAACTCAAATAATCAAGTAAATGATAGTCCGAGATTTTATTACAGTTTTCTCAGTCGCTTTGGTGCATTTCTCACATCACTATTTACATTTGCACAACAGTTAGTTCAACCTCCACAACATTTTGTCATTTGTGCACATCATAGTAGCAGTTTCTCATTCCTTCCAACAAATTGCAAATGCTTTTGGACATGCATCAATTGCTTTCATACAACTCTCTGCTGTTTTATAACATTATCATTTGCTTAAGTCATATCAGTCCAAATTAACTATACTTGTGAATGCTGAATAGTCATTCCATATAAAACTAATAGTCCTCATTTCATTGCTTAAGTCATCACATACAAAAATGTTGAACTAGTTGTCAAAATCCGTCAAGCAAATTTTATTTTTTATTTTTTTATCTTTAAAAAAAACATTTTGTATCCTAAATTGAACAATTCCTCGCAGATGAACCTCAGCTTTCACTGATGAGAAGAGATGTGGATGAATGACTTACAGTATATGTATGTTGTATGTTCAGTTCCGATATGTACTGTGATATTGTTTACAGTTGTGCACCGATCTACCCAAAGGGAGTTTATGTTTGTTGTAAATAAGGGTGTATTTTTTCTTTTGCACAATGCTCTGAACAAATTAGAATTGCAAAGACCATGCAGTAAAAATGTGAAACATACATATTCACTGTCTTGTACTCAATTACTGTACCTCACTAAATACAGTAATGTGAAACTTTACTGTAGTTTTCAAATGGCTGTGCAAATAGTTTATAGGACTGTCTTGAGCATTTTCAGGTAGTGTCACCAAGATCTGACTTTTTTGCATTGTCAAACACTTACAGAGTAAACTGTCATAATGAAAACATGACAAAGCCATTTGACTATCTTGTTCATAAACACTGGTGTTAGGACTTTTTATCTTGACGACACTGACACTTTCATTGACATGAATACTTGCTTTTGAGGAATGAGTTATCCATTTTGAGCAAGTGACACAC
The DNA here is from genome assembly GCA_030378365.1 of Hybognathus amarus. Lineage (NCBI taxonomy): Eukaryota > Metazoa > Chordata > Actinopteri > Cypriniformes > Leuciscidae > Hybognathus > Hybognathus amarus. Next base: position 231,440 of record JAQIUQ010000605.1, read on the forward strand.
TTTTGCAGGTTATCAACTGAGTTTTGCAATTTGTACTAATTATTTTGAGAACTGCATTAACTGTTGTGCAAATGTAAATAGAGATGTGAGAAATGCACCAAAGCGACAGAGAAAAACTGTAAGTTAATAAAGTTAATTATTACTGTGATATTTACTAAGCCACAAATTATTTTTAGAGGTAAAGGGAATGGGACATGACACCACACACCACAAGTGAAGATAGATAGATAGATAGATAGATAGATAGATAAGATAGATAGATAGATAGAATAGATAGATAGATAGATAGATAGATAGATAGATAGATAGATAGATAGATAGATAGATAGATAGATAGATAGATAGATGATAGATAGATAGATAGATAGATAGATAGATAGATAGATAGATAGATAGATAGATAGATAGCAGATAGATAGATAGATAGATAGATAGATAGATAGATAGATAGATAGATAGATAGATAGATAGATAGATAGATAGATAGATAGATAGACAGATAGACAGATAGACAGATAGACAGATAGACAGATAGACAGATAGACAGATAGACAGATAGACAGATAGACAGATAGACAGATAGACAGATAGATAGATAGATAGATAGATAGATAGATAGATAGATAGATAGATAGATAGATAGATAGATAGATAGATAGATAGATAGATAGATAGATAGATAGATAGATTGATTGTTGATCTTGATACTTTTTTAAAGGCCTCTGACTAGGTCAAAACACCCTCACTGTCTCTCGTTGCAACCAGGTTGAGGGTGTGGCAGGCGCATCTCTGATGAATTGGGAGACTGTAGTTTTCTTATGTTTTATTAAAAATGTCTGTGAGATTTGTGGAGTCAGTGTATCCCTCCTCTTCTCTGTCTTGAATGGTTCTTTAAACTTCTACAAAGACACTGAAAGCCTTCACAAAATTGGAACCATTATCTGTGGTTGTAACGGTCACCTTGTCTTTTATGTTAAAATCTCTGTGCACGTCTTTCAACATCTCTCGTATGTGTGGCACCCTATGATCCTGCGACAGGCTAATGCCCAGAGCAGATGCTTATTGTTTCTTGGTTTATCCAGTGGATAGTCACCCTTGAAGAAGCTTCTGTTGTTTGACGATTCTGGGATACATTGAGTAGACTATATAGGGTATAATAATCATCACTATACATTCAGACATCACAAATGGCGTGCTCACTATATAGTCCACTTTATAGTGAGTAGTGGGAGATTTCAGACACAGCCATGATGTTTTGTATGATTAGTTCATCATTAACTAATAACTTTTAGAGTATGTGATGTCACCTTCCGGTGCAGAAGGTGGCGGTAATGCACCAAAAAGCTGTTTGCCAAATGCTATAAAACATAAAGAAGATGACAACATAGGCAGATCTGTGTAGAGCACTATGGTAGTGGGTGGTGTCACTTAATGATCCAGGACAAGTGATCCTTAGCAGTTTTATTAGCATCCGATTGGAGCTTGTGCTTCAGAAAATGTAGCTTCAGCTTGAGTGGATGCTACCGCACTACTACTATCAAAAAAGGGGCGGTGGCCGTCAGAGCGAGAGCGTGGTCTCTAGTCCCAGGCTTGATGGCGCTGTGAAGCAGCAAGCGGCAGGCAGAGGCTGTGGCTGGAAGCTTCGAGCAGATGGCTGTTTTGGGTGACCTGCAGCAGCAAGGCATTCTCACCCCCAAGGCGTCACCTGAACTGACGCCTTGGGAAGCATTTGACCAAGCTTCAATATCTGACGCTTTGGGGCGCCTCTCTAGCGTCAGTCCATGACGCCCTAGGATCGTGTGTAACCCTACCCTACCCCAGACCTAAACCTGAACCGTGTCATCCAACTGACGCTGAAGGAAAGCGTCAGTTAGATGACGCTGTAGGATCGCGTCATGAACTGACGCCAAAGGGCGCCCCAAAGCGTCAGATATTGAAGCTTGGTCAAAGGTGACGAGTTGGGGTGGAGCTAGAGTTCTTCTGAAGGAAGTGCTTCATAGCCTGTGACTTCTTCTGAACCTCGACGAATCTATCTGCGAAATCCTTGATGGATGATCCAAAGAGGCCGGCTGGGGAGATGGGCGCGGCGAGGAACACATAGTGCTCAGAGTCCGGCATCTCAGAAAGGGTGTCTCTAAACAAAGGGTGAGAGAAGCCATGGTGCGCCCAATGGTCTTTGCAGCGGATTTCGTGGCATGAAGAGCCAGGTCCGTAGCGCCCCTTAAATCTGGCATGCTGATACCTCCGGTCCATCCTCATCCATTTTTCAGAGAAGGTCGGTGTGGAATATCTTCAGTACGGCCATCGAATGCAATGCCGACACAGCCTGCCAGCGGCGGAATAAGTGCGGGTGTGCATGGCGGAAGTAGTGCGGCAAGCTTTTGAAGGTGGTGCCGTCTTAGCTCGCTGTCCAGCAGATGGGCTGCTACAGCTTCTTCCACTAGAGGAAGATAGTGGTATCCTCTGTCTTCTGTCTCCCCGTCACTATACTGGGGCGTTAGGACCCACACAGACCACAGGGTGAGCACCCCCCGCTGGCCTCACTAACACCTCTTCCAGCAGCAATCTGGTTTTCTCAGAAGATCTCCCATCCAGGTACTAACTAGGCTCAGCCCTGCTTAGCTTCAGTGGGCAACCAGTCTTGTGCTACAGGGTGATATGGCTGATAAGGAAGAAAAGGCACGGGCCTAGAAGGCGGTGGGGCATGGTCCCTTTGCAGGAAACATCCATCCAGCCAGTTGAGTGCGGGGGTGGAATAATCTATTTTTTATTTTTTTATTTTGTGTGTGTGTGTGTGTGTGTGTGTGTGTGTGTGTGTGTGTGTGTGTGTGTGTGTGTGTGTGTGTGTGTGTGTGTGTGTGTGTGTGTGTGTGTGTGTGTGTGTGTGTGTGTTGTACTGTGTAGTACATGAATGAATAAAAATGTGCCAATGTATCCATTGGTTGTGTCTATTGTTCATCATGTGAAAAGTTTTGTGAGGAGGGGGGTAACATAACTTACCAGTTTTGGAAATGTTGTTTTGAATTTATTGCACTAGTGTGTTAGACTATGTTGTAGTGTGTGTTATTTTGAGGGCTTGTGTGTCCTGTCTGAGGGCAAAGTTTGGTTTTTCAGCAAGAGTGAATGGTTTTGAGTGCAGAGTTTCATTTTGACCTGAAAATAGGTTGTTTGGGAAACTGGGTGAGACGTTATGGATTTGTGTTTACTGTTTTGAGAATAAGAGGCATAGTTTCAAGAAATGTGTTTAAGCAATTGAGAAAAACTGTAAGCTTTTGGCAAAAACTTTAGGCCTAAGTGAAAGACACTGTTTGCACTCCCTGGGAATCGAACCCATGAGCTATTTACGTCAATGTTAAACTATCATCCATCAGTTTAGAATCACTTGAACTCCTTTGTCTGGTTTCATTATCCATAACAGTCAAAACTAAGTGCTGATTCCAGTTTAAAGGGGTCATATAATATGCACTTTTACAAGTTGATTGTACTGCAATGTGTGTTGTCAGTGCCTGTACCCAACCATTATTTAATGATAAAAATCCATCCAGTGGTTTTGTTTTAATTTCCTTATGACGATCAACGTCAATGCGCTCATCATGTTTGCGCGAATCATTTCTCACCAGACTGCTTTATAAACGAGGATCAGTATAAAGCTGGTTTTGCTAAGAAGCTGCTCCTGAAAAAATAATTGGCTACCGACTATTTATGTTCCCTCTGCACCTAAAGTTTTATTAATCTTTATATTAATCTTTGCAAAATGATGGGGAAAAGTTTTTCATGACCATTAGTTGTAACTTCAATCTGTCAATGAACTAACGTATACATCAGTAAACATAGCGTTGGTATCTCACTACTCTACCCTGACAGTGCATACAAAGATAGATCAAAGTATGTTAACCAACCATTCAGAAAGGTCCTCAAGCCTTAATTGTTGAACTTCTTTGCGGCCGTCCATCTTGTTCTGGTGAACAGTTACTCCAGTTCAAACTGATACAGTTGCACAGATGTGTCCTCAGAGACTCGCGCTGTCATTCTCTGTCCACAACCTTCAAGTGTTGTCAAGGAAACATCTCCACGTGCGTTCACGCCTGGTTCATGCCCGCAGAACAGAGGGGCGGGGTTTATTATTTAAAGGGAAATGCACTGAAATGGCTTGCTGAAAACAAGAGCTGATTTTGACCAGGTAAAATGGTGTTTTCTTAAAATACTAATGAGAATTTTTATTAAAAATATATTACAAAGTTTTCATTTAAACCCTAAACATTCATATTAACTTGTACAAAAATGCCATTATATGACCCCTTTAAGTCAAAAAGGAAACCAAGCTTACAGACAGAATAATATCTCTGTTTTGCCGATAGATAGTTTTTACCATATCTCCTTTTTTCATACATGTATAAAATTGTGTTGTGCGCAGCTCTTTTTAAAGAGAGCATTGCCTAATCATCTGATGTAAGTATGAGATGGATTAATAAAATTAGGTAAACTAAAATAACCAATTAATATAAAACAAAATTTTAAATGAAATATTTTAGAGTAACAGCATAAATTCTTGCTGTCCACCACCTAAGGATCACTGGATCTCTGTATCACTGGTTTTAGAATCACTGAAGCCAGAAGATTAGGGACAGTAATTGTTTGAATAGATTTATGCATAAACACAGCTGGTGTTGTCTTATCATGCCTTGCAGCTCATGTTTTGTCTTTTGAGAAGTAGGGCTATGTGGACAATGTCCTCTATGATATAGCCTAAATTAAGTAGACATTTTGAAAGAGATAGGTGAAGTGGCAAGGATGAGGTATGAGTTTATACAGTAAGTCTGTTTCATGTGTGATAGCAATTGGAGGAGGTTCATGCATATATTGTAGATAAGCGTGGTTTGAACAATTGATTGTTAAGGGCATTATTGCATGAAACATTGAGCAATAGAAGAATAGAAGATACTTAAGGCATATTTTTTGAATAACACTTTCCTCACCTGACTGATCTGATTATTACTTTTTTTCTTCTCCCAGCACAGACAGAAAATTTGAAAATAACCACGATGGTGGGAAGTATCAAAGCATTTGCATCTTATATTTCAGATTCAGACATTTCACCCTTAAATCAACTTTCAAAACCAAGGTTGTGCGGCAGTCAACAAGCATTTCCACACAGCATTTTGAAAATAAACATTGAAGGACGTCTGAGATGTTTCAGGGCTGGGTGAGAGTGATAATGTTTCCAGCTGCTAGAAAATAGTTGGTGCAAAATCCTCTGCTGGAGAAGCTTGTTGAGTTAAATGTTATTTTAAAGGCTTTTGTTTGTCTTTATTCAAGGTGATCGTTTAGAACATCTGCTTCGTGTAGGGGGTGTGATGAATGCTTTGCCTTCCCTTCAATCAAGGTTTCCAAATGAACTCTTTTTACAACATTTTCCCTGCACTCTTTCAGCCATACACCTAATCTTTTTGTTTTGTTTTGTTTAATTTAGAAATCATCTTCTCTAATCCCATTGGGTTTACTTGGACTCTCTGGCACACAGAATTTGAAAACTCATGTTCAAGTTTGTTTATAATTACCAGAATCAGAACCCAAAACTGTTTTGTTGAGTTGTGAGTTGGTTTGTGTTTGTTCATCTCTGTCATTATTCCTATTTGCATTTTGAATGAGCGTCATAGTGTTCTGATACCTAGAATAAGGTCAAGAGCTGTCAACATAATTGATGTTTCCATACTCCTCACTTTGAGCTGTTGAAGTGGCACGTTGCTAACTCTGAGGTTATGCAACCACACGACCACAGCTGCTGTGTTGCACAGTTCAGTCAATTTTTAAAGCAGACATTAAAAAAATAATAATTAAATAACATTCCCATAGGTGCACAATAGACAAAACTGACCTTAAGGACATCACTCTAAAAGCTTTTAAAAACATTACATTTTTATTGTGGGATTTAGTGGCCTTGTGTTTTTCATCAGTCATATTTTGATTTTGTTATTTGTTGAAATGAGAGGGATTATAGCAATAAACATGTCTGTGCAAACAAAGAGCGGTGATATTGCCAATTCATCATTACCACCACCAATTCATTAATACTTTTTCTTTTATCTCCAGAAAGTGTTTTCCATTTACTTCAGGAATAATAGGAAAGTAGTAAATGAAACAGGAATAGAAAATGAGTGGTGGTTTATTTACAGTCTTTTGCTCCATACGTCAAATGTGAGACTGACAGTGTATATCAGAATAATACATAACAAAAATTAGCTACAGTTCTTTCAATGTCTGATTGAAAAAGGTACACATGTGTTATCATGACAGACAGTGGTGAGTGAAGGTTTAAAAAGTCACATTGACACACACACATAGCCATATCAAAGCATAGCACACTTCCTGTATCCCAAGCGGGCTGTAATTCTCAAGGTATGTACTGAGCACTGATTTTTTTTGGCAGTTTTGATCTTCTCTGTCAGGCTGTGGACAGAAGGCACACATGAAAACTATCTGGTTCATACCAGTGACAACCGAAGGTTCATTATTGCACACATTAGGGAGGACTCAAATCCGGGATTGAAACGAGTAAAAGAAAAAAGAGAAATGTAGAGTGATGTAAAGAAGTGACTGAGACTATTGAGCTGAGACTGACTGATATAAATGAAATGAAAGAGAAAAAAAAGGGAGACATTGAAGGGGACATTTTTTTACATTTGTATAAAGAAATGTACAGCAATATCGGAGGTTAACCACCAAACCACACACACACACACACACACACACACACACACACACACACACACACACACACACACACACACACACACACACACACACACACACACACACACACACACACACACACACACACACACACACACACACACACACACACACACACACACACACACACACACACACACACACACACACACACACACACACACACACACACACACACACACACACACACACACACACACACATATATATATATAAAGTAGCTACTGGATGTTCTGTGTCCTCTCTTCAATAAAGAAATCCTCTTCACATCTTCACAACCAAATGAAATTGCTCATACACACTTTAGTGCCAGGATAATTATAGGTACTGCCTCACTGTGTCCATTCTTGCTAGGACATCTCAGGTAAGGAATGATGGTAACACTTTACAATAAGGTTCAGTTCATTAACAGAGGTCTCAGATACTAGTATATGTTTTAGAGTTAAGTTTATGTTAGTAATTATATATAAATAACATTTGTTAATTATTTAACATTGGAAAATAGTATTTATAAATTGTATTAACAAGTTAAAATAATCTATTTCCATTACATGATATTATGTACTGTAGATGTTTCGTAAGACTGGATTCTGTTTATTTCTGAACTTCCTCTATTACTTTGATTGTGTGAACTGGGTTTTTGCTCTTACCGCAAGTGGTTTATGCAGAGGCAGGCTCTGTGATCCACTGAACCCTCTTAATACTGGAGTGAGTCCTAAGGGGAAATCAGCAAGCGTTGTATATATATATATAGTATATATATATATATATATATATATATATATATATATATATATATATATATATATATATATTATCTTTCAGTCAATCCAGCTGTTCTCAATTGGCCTTGAACTCACATGCTCCTTCTACTAATCTCAAATGTTCAATTCTGGTCTGATCAGCACTGCAAAAACACAAAACTGGATAGGAGATGAAAGGTGAATGACGCACGCAATCTATGAAAAGCAAAGCTCCACAATTGCTCGGTTTTGATTCATAGTAACACCTCAAGGCGACATTCACCTTGAATACATACAGTCATGTTTGAAAAATGTAAAGTGTTATTCAACCAACGTCTAACCAAGGGCTGAATAGTCCAAGCTTTTAGCAAATCAATTTAAGCTTGAATTTAAAAGGGTTTAATGGGGTATTGTAATGAATAATTTGTCTCATCCCTTCTCTATCTTTTGTTTTTGTCCTCTACGTCAGTCTGTGAAACAACTCACTCCACTGTTGTAAATCTGTCTTAAGGAACATCAGGATGTCGCCATGGAGACACCTTATGTTTTACCTCATATTTAACAGACTGAAGGCTTGAGACTGAACCTGAACACACGGAAATATGTATAGACAAAAACATATTTTCAGTTAGGTTTATGTTTGAAATAACCACAGAATAACAGGAATTACATTTTTCTAATATAATAAAGCCCATCCTCACTTTAATATTAATACTAAAAAAAAATAAAGACTGCCTTTTGAAACTAAAACTTTTAACTGGTTTTGACAGTGCATGCATAGTAGAAAAAAGAGATTGTATGGATGAAAAGAAGTAGCCTGATCTGCCTAACATATACTGAGTTGGTAAATATGACACTTTGTGTGAGTCTTTAGCGCCCTCTTCTGTCAAATCTCTATGAATCTAACACTATGAAAAATGAATGAATAAATATCTAAATGTTATGGTGTAGATTTTGCAGAATATTTCTGAAAACAAAGAACAAAACTGAAATTAAATGTTGGCTGTATTAAAAAAAAAACACTATAGCATGATATGTTGTATGTATTTATTTAACTGTTACAGACATTCTATAAAATCACATCATATACGCATCTCATAGCATTAGTTTGAACACAGGGATGGTTTTAAGATGGCTTTAGCTGCTGTTTAGGAATGTTGAGGAAGGCTATTTACTTTTTTGTGTTTAGTTGGAAGCCAGAATCTGATCCACCCAGTCGCGGAGCTCAGTGACACGGGCGTACACACCAGGTATACTGGTGTCACAAAGACTGCTTCCCCAGGACACTATACCCACCAGTGTCCAGACATCACCCTTCTGACACACCAGAGGACCACCAGAGTCACCCTAAACAGACAGACGGTCAAGAGAGTTATGGTGAGAGAGTTATATAGAGAGAAATTTAGGAAGTGAGGAAGAGAAAAGTCTTACCATGCAAGAGGAGGCACCAGCAGCACCAGCACAAATCATGACATCATGGATGTTGCTTCCCCAGAAGCTCTTACAGTCCTCGTTGGACAACAGAGGCAAAGCAACCTGCTGGAGCTCATTAGGGGTGAAGAGAGCTACAGAGAGAGAGAGAGAGAGATCATAAAACATGTTGCAAATAAATTATAAACATGCTACCATTCAAAAGTTTGGGGTCAGTAAGATTTTCTTTCTTTTTGTTTGAAGTAATTCATACTTTAGCAAGGACACGTTGGTCAAAAGCGTCAGTAAAGACATTTATATTGTTATGAAAAATTTCTATTTCAAATGCTGTTCGTTTGAACTTCCTATTCAGCAAAGAATCCTGAAAAATTAGTTTTTCACTAACATTAACATTAAGCAGCACAACTGTTTTGCTAGCTTTGCCATCACAGGAATAAGTTACATTTTTAAAATATATTAAATGAGAAAACAGTTCCTTTTAATTGTAATTGAATTTCACAAGATAATGTATTTTTGATTAAAAAAACGTCAGTCTTGGTGAGCATACAAGACGTCTCTCAAAAACATAAAAAAAATCTTACTGACCCCAACCTTTTTAATGGTAATGTAATTAGAGATCAATTGGCATATCTATTATTAGCATTATATCAATTGCATAGCCATTATGGAATAATAATAAGAATATATTTCAATGATGTATTATTTGTATTATTGTTTTGATGAATGAATATGTAGAAATATATTCCAAATATTCTAATCCATTAGACTTGAATGGATATCAAATATCCATTTAAAGATATTTCTATTGATCGAGAAACAAAAGCAAGCGTGTATTATAGACTGTGATGTTATAGATAGACCAACCATTGTATTTGGTCACTCCCCAGCCAGAAGTCACACATGTCAAGCCAGGAGCAAATTCGTCTGAAAGTCTCAGCAAGACAAACAGGAGACACATGGGCATTCAGTGAGACGGGGGAGGTCAGCTTGATCAAGGCAATGTCATTCACGATGGTATTGGAGTTCCACTGAGGGTGGGTGAATACCTGTAATTGTGATTAAATCAAAAATCCCATGTCAAAACAGAAAAATCAGCAAATAAATAATGAAGAGAGATAAACATTAATGAGCATAGACTACCGGTCAAAAGTTTAAGATCGGTAAGATTTTTTATGTTTTTAAAAGAAGTTTCTTCTGCTCACCAAGGCTGCAATTTTTTGATAAAAAATACACAAAAAACACAGTAATATTGTGAAATATAATGACAATTTAAAATGACTTTTTTATGTTAAAATATATTAAAATGTAATTTATTCCTCTGAAAAAAAGCTGACTTTTCAGCATCATTACTCCAGTCTTCAGTGTCACATGATCCTTCACAAATCACTCTAATATGATGATTTTATGCTCCAAAAACATGTATGATTATTATCCATGTTGAAAACTGTTTTTTTTTTTTACATTTTTATTCCAGGATTCTTTGATGAATAGAAAGTTCAAAGAACAGCTTTTATCTGAAATGGAAAGCTTTTGTTACATTAAACACTACCCTTGAAAAAGTTTGGGGTCAGTAAGAATTTGTATTTTATTTTTGGGGGAAATAAATAAGAAATCAATACTTCTATTCATCAAGGATGAGTTACATTGATCAAAAGTTACAGTAAAGACATTTATAATGTTAGAAAAGATTCTAATTAAATAAAAGCTGTTCTTTAAACTTTCTATTCATCAAAGAATCCTGAAATAAAAATGTAAAAAACGGTTTTCAACATGGATAATAATCATACATGTTTTTGGAGCATAAAATCATCATATTAGAGTGATTTCTGAAGGATCATGTGACACTGAAGACTGGAGCAATGACGCTAAAAATTCAGCTTTTTTTCAGAGGAAAAAATTACATTTTAATATATATTAACATTAAAAAGACATTTTAAATTGTCATAATATTTCACAATATTACTGTGTTTTTTGTGTATTTTTTATAAAAAAAATTGCAGCCTTGGTGAGCAGAAGAAACTTCTTTTAAAAACATAAAAAAACGTACAGATCTTAAACTTTAAGACTGGTAGTGTATATACAGAGTAAAGGTTTAGTATACCTAAAAAGCATTGTTTTGCAATTATCATGTTGAACGACTATTAAATGAACATTTAAGTGTCCAACTCTTGGGTGTTATTGAGGAATACTGTTTGAAGTTTTAAGCCTCACTTGTGACACTTGCATAGTCTGCGTGTCCTCCTGAGTGTTTAAGCTTCCCTTGTTATGCTCTCCCAGGATCACACGGTCACTAGTTCTGGACATAAGCAAAAGAGGTTTATTAATCCACATTTATCCCAGGATTCATGCATAGTACTGTGATTAGTCTAAGTTAGTCTCACCTCACACTGCAGTGAGCAGCAGTCACAACCCAGTACTCACTGATCAGAGAGCCACCGCAGAAGTGGAAGCCAGTGAGGTCCTGTAATTTAAACAACACAATGGCAAACGAAAGAGAGAGAGAGAGAGAGAGAGTGAAGCAAATTACACTTTGTATTAACCGTCTAGTATTATCTACCATTCGCTTTAATACTATTATACCTGCAAGGAGACCTGCCAGGGCCAGGAGTGAGGCAGTGCCTCTTCACCATTCACAATGCGGGCATAGCCACTGACAACAGGAGGAATGGCAGGAACACCACAGCCTAAAGAAAAAGGAAGAACAAGAGATCAAAGAATAATGAAAATGTAATGGAATTTGATAGTATAATATAAATAGGACAATTGACCAATGTTTTCGTAAATACAAACAAGACATTTTTTAACACAGGTTGTTGGTGACTATACTGATCTTTTAAGTAACCATGAGTGTGACGGTAAAAAAAAAAAAAATAATAATTCGTCCTCACCATAGGCTGCACCAATGAAGGCAACACAGGACAGCAGCCACAGGAAAGCCATTGTGCAGAAGACAGCCTTATTGACAGCAGAAGTCCTATTTAACACCAAACCATGCTTTCACACATACCAATAAGGGCATGGCAACCTGATGTCATGGTCAAAAATTAACCCTGAGAGTCTGCATCAGCTGGTCTACACCTGTGCTGAATCCCATGATCTTATCCAGCAGTGCTTGAAGATTGTCATGTTTAACATGCAAAGTACAGTGCATTTTTTTTCTATAAAACACTTCTGTTTGATTGCTTTTAAAATATTTCATAAAAAAATATTATTGTTTAATTAATTTAATGTTTTATTTGTTGATCGGATTTGCTTTTAAGGAAAATATTAATTAAAAAAACATAAACAACTAAATAAGTTGCCAACTGATCCTTCACTGGAAGGTTCACATTTAATTTGAATCTCTTTTTTGAAATATGAATCGAGTCATCCGTTCCTAACAAAACGGTTTGGTAAATTTTTTTGATTGGCAAAAGCATTATAAGTTCTTATTCATAGATTCCAGTACAAAAAGACATTTGCAACTGAAGAATAAAAAGATTATAATTAAATAAATAAAAAATAAATAAACAAACAAACAATTTGAACTACAGAATATTTATATTATTTTTATAATTAACTCGTACATATTATACTTAATATATACTAATATAATTTAATTATATTATTTATATTATATCATACATCATATACATTTTGAAATATATATATATTATATTATTTTATTATATCAAAAATAATTATATTAAAATATGGATTTTGTTTTACAAATTATTAATCACAGAACATATAGAAGTGGTTATAAAGTAGAAGGGAACTTTATTTATTAAAAGTTATTATTATTTAATGATAAATTAACAGGTTAAATGATGCCTTTGTATGGGGTTTCTGGAATACTTACAATATTGATAATTTAACTATTAATTGTTATTATAATAATTCAAAGTAAATGTGTCAGCAAATTTATGTTGCAAAATATGTAAATGTGTGGGAGGGACAGGTATATATAAACCCTCAAACGTTGGTGATGAGACCACCCTGATTCAGAAATGGCTTTCATTTGGATCCTGTCGATGTCTTGCTTTCATTGGAACTGCCTATGGTTAGTTGCTGTTATTTCATCTGTAAAACAGATTTAAAAATTTTAATAAAAGTCTAGATTTAATACATACCCATCAAGGGAAGAATGCTTGGATTTGTATGAACATTTTTACAAATATTTTTTATTCATTTTTTTTCACTCTCAAGGCTGTGGTGTTCCTGCTATCCGTCCTGTTATCACTGGCTATGCCAGGATTGTGAATGGTGAGGAGGCTGTTCCTCATTCCTGGCCCTGGCAGGTGTCTCTGCAGGTACAAACAGACATCATTTTAACAGATGACATATGGATAATATAAACACATTTAACAAAACAAACATTAATATTGGCTAAAATAAATAAATAAATCTAATGTCTCATTGCAGGACTTCACTGGCTTCCACTTCTGTGGTGGCTCCCTGATCAACGAGTGGTGGGTTGTGACTGCTGCTCACTGCGATGTCAGGTAAGAGAGTATTAAACAGTAAACCTTAATGCCTATAGGGATCAATGGGGAATAAGTTTGAATTTCGGTTATCAATATATTTCATATGGTATTTATAGCCGTTTGTCCTGCAACCAAAGATTTTGGGTTAAACCATTTTGATTATCTATATCTATAATTACAGGACCTCTCACCGCGTCGTCCTTGGTGAGCATGATCGTTCATCCAATGCTGAGGACATTCAGACCATTGCCGTTGGACAGGTGTGTAGACCCTCAATATCTATTTTATTGAGTATCACAGTATTTCCTACAGAATTCTGTTTTACCCGTGGGAAGTCCCTGTCAAAATTCAATACATAAATATAAAGCACAATTGCTTCATTTATTACAAATATATACCTATACGAGTGATGATGCTCATGCAAAACAATCTTACTATACTCAAAATACTCAAAACTACTATTCAGGATCACCTCTATCTGTGTAACAAATTTCATGGTTTAACAATGTAAGGTTCAAATGGATGCCTGTTCGAGAAAAAAAATATTATTAATATTGTTAAAATAATACTAATATAACAATTACAGTAGGGGCTACATCATTCAGTGCTTAATGGCCCCTAAAAACGACAACTTGCAGCTCAGTAAATGAGTCCGTTGTTGATTCACTAATGGATCTGGGTGGGTTTCCCAAAGCCAACGATCTTACATTCAATACAAATTGCAAACACAAATCACAACCTAGGTAATATGATTGTTTTTCACAAGATTCAGCAGCAATGGCACAGGTTCCCCATTGTTGAAAAGTACTAACATATATCCTTCATGAACCACTGTTATGAGATAGCATTTTAATAGAAACCTGAAGAGAGCGTTTCCACTGATTGCTACCTTAAAATTAGAATGCTAACATGTCTGCATCCTCTTCCCAAAGTCCATCAAGCACCCTAACTACAACAGCTTCACAATCAACAACGACATCCTCCTGATCAAGCTGGCCACTCCTGCTCAGATCAACACTCATGTGTCTCCCGTGTGTCTCGCTGAAACCACTGACAACTTCCCTGGAGGCATGACGTGTGTGACCTCTGGATGGGGCCTGACCAGGTACAATGGTGAGTTTCAGAATCTCTTTTCAATTCAGCATTTTTGCATATATTTAAAAAAATATTTACATTTACAGTGATGAAAGTTTTATTTATTTTTTTATATATATATATATTATAGCATTTGTTCAGCTTTTATGGTTTAAGAAGGTAAAACCTAAGTTTGAGCTCTGTCCTGACTTGTTTTCTATGCTGAAAGCTTCTAAAATGCAGCCAATCTGCCGTTTCAGCTGCTGATACCCCTCCCCTGCTCCAGCAGGCCGCTCTGCCTCTGCTGACCAATGATGACTGCAAGCGTTACTGGGGAACCAACATCACTGATCTGATGATCTGTGCCGGAGCCTCTGGTGTCTCATCTTGCATGGCGAGTCTCTCTTGATTTTCCACCTTACCTTTCTATTTACCAAGCTCTTGAAGATTGTGAAGATCTGACTTACCTTTGTGTTTTACAGGGAGATTCTGGTGGTCCTTTGGTCTGTGAGAAGAATGGAGTCTGGACTCTGGTTGGTATCGTGTTCCTGGGGAAGTAGCACCTGCTCAACCAGCACACCTGCTGTGTACGCCCGTGTCACCGAACTCCGTGCCTGGGTTGACCAGACCATTGCTTCTAACTAAAGCACAATGTTTATACATTGGAGATCATAATGTGCATTAATAAAGTTTTAATTTGAAACAAAAACAACTGTTTGTGTTTTTTTTTCTTTTTTTGTAGAAAAAAAAATATAATTTTGTAATTCAGTAACTTTGTTTACAGTGGACAATGGACTTTCAATATGTTTGAGTGATTTTTTCTTATTACATCATTTTAATAGTTGCAAATTTATCAGTAGATTAATTATTTGAAACTGCTATAAATCTTCTGCAAAACCAGATGAGATAACAAATTTGTATACAATAATATAAAGTAATAATAACAACTAGTAGATCATCTCGAAATCAAAATAATCATGTTTCCATTCATGTTTTCTATAATAGCTATCATGCCTGGAGCTCTTTTAAATGAACTTTGTGAACAACTATGCAAAAAACAAAACAAAACAAAACAAAACAAAAAAACAGTCAACAGGAAAGAAAAGGAATAACATTATTTCTTTTTGCATGTTAAATATACTCACAAGTTGTTGTTTTTTTCACAATAAAGAAACTGATATTAATTTAGTTACCTGCCATTCATTTGTAATCTATAATATATATATATGAAGAGTTCAGATGCAAAACCCTCTAAGTGCCTGTGATATACTTCAGATCAGGTTAGGAAGGAAGAAGACAGGGGTCGGCTTGAACCACGCCCCCTCTGCCACATTCCTCCACCGCCCGACTCAGGCCGGGAGCCATCCGGCCTGCAGCCTCCCCCTCCTTCTCCTGGAGAGGAAATCAGCCACAGCCATCTGTACACCCGGCCTGTGGATCACCTGAAATTTAAAAGGTTGTAAAGCCAGATACCAACGGGTGATCCGCGCGTTGGTATCCTTCATGCGGTGGAGCCACTGCAGGGGAGCGTGGTCCGAACAGAGGGTGAACTCCCATCCCAGGAGGTAATACCGGAGGGTGAGGACAGCCCATCTGATTGCCAGACATTCCTTTTCTATGGTGCTGTACATCGTCTCTCTCTTAGAGAGCTTGCGACTGATGTACAGCACCGGCCGTTCCTACCCCTCCACCTCCTGGGCAGTACAGCGCCCAGCCCCCTGTCCGACGCGTCTGTCTGCAGAATAAGAGGGAGAGAAAAGTCAGGTGCATGTAGGAGCGGACCGCCGCACAGGGCAGCCTTTATGCGGGTGAAAGCCTGCTGGCACCGCTCCGTCCACTGAACCCTATCTGGTGCTTCCTTTTTAGTTAGATCAGTCAGCGGGCTGGCGGTGTCCGAAAAATTAGGTACAAACCTTCTGTAATAGCCCGCCAGCCCCAGGAACTGTCTAACCTCCTTTTTGGTCTTGGGACTTGGGCAAGTCGCAACTGCGGCTGTCTTGTCAATTTGTGGACGCACCTGCCCATGTCCCAAGTGAAAGCCCAGATATCTTACTTCCACCCGCCCAATTGCACATTTCTTCAGGTTGGCTGTGAGCCACGCCCCTCTCAGCGTCTTCAGGACCGCCCGCAGGTGCTGCATATGCCGCTGCCAATCCCCACTATAAATGATGATATCATCGAGATACGCGGCAGCATATGCAGCGTGTGGCCGGAGTATGCGGTCCATCAACCGCTGAAAGGTGGCCGGAGCCCCAAACAACCCGAACGGAAGCGTAACAAATTCGTGTAATCCGAATGGCGTTGTGAAAGCTGTTTTTTCTTTAGTCATGGGAGACAAGGGGATCTGCCAATAACCTTTCGTTAGGTCCAGTGTCGAATAAAAGCGAGCGGAACCTAATCGATCAAGCAGTTCGTCAACCCTAGGCATTGGATATGCGTTGAATTTCGACACAGCGTTCACCTTTCTGTAATCTACACAGAACCGAACTGAGTCGTCCGTTTTCGGCACTAAAACTATCGGGCTCGCCCAGTCATTGTTAGATTCTTCTATTACTCCCATGTCTAGCATTGCCTCTAATTCATTTTGCACTACCTTTTTTTATGTTCCGGTAATCTATATGGCCGGCTGCGAATGACCACGCCCGGCTCCGTCTCAACATGGTGCTGAATGAGATTCGTTCGTCCTGGCAGGGGTGAAAACACATCAGCAAAATCTGCTTGCATTACTCTGATATCAGTGATCTGCGACGGTGAGAGGTGATCTCCCCCAGGGGCCAGGGCGGAGGGATTGAGACTTTGAACTCACCTCTGGACCAAGATCCTCCTCTCCACTCACCACCGTCGCCAGCATCACTGATTCCGCCTCCGACCATTTTTAAGCAGGTTGAGGTGATATATTTGATGTGCCCCACCCCTATCAGACCGAGCTACCTCATAGTTGAGATCCCCAACTCGCCGTGTGACCGTAAAGGGTCCTTGCCACTTCGCGAGTAATTTTGGAACTAGAGGTAGGAAGCAATACAAGCACTTTATCCCCGGTGTAAATTGCCGCAGTCTAGCCCCCCTGTTGTACAACCGACTTTGTCTGTCCTGAGCCTGTAACAAATTCTCCCTCGACAGCCGCCCCAAAGTGTGGAGTTTTGTTCTCAGGTCCATGACATACTGAATTTCGTTTTTACTAGTAGAAGGTCCGTCCTCCCAAGTTTCCCTAAGGACATCCAGCACCCGCGGGGCTGCAAGAGGGAAACAAGAGGGGTTCTAGCCACCTATCCCAATTTTTGGCGTCTTCCTGTACGAACTTTCGAATCATGGATTTTAATCTGTGATTAAATCGTTCTACCAACCCGTCTGTTTGTGGGTGATAGACGCTGGTACGAATCGATTTAATGCCCAATAACTCGTAAAGCTCGCGAATCGTACGTGACATAAACGCCGTGCCTTGATCGGTGAGAATTTCTTTCGGAATTCCCACCCGGGAGATTAGTTGAAACAGTGCGCTCGCCACGCTTTTCGCGGAAATAGTGCGAAGCGGCACTGCTTCAGGATACCGCGTTGCATAATCCACCAGGACCAATGCAAAGCGGTGTCCTCTCGCTGACCGTTCTAATGGCCCGATGAGGTCCATACCAATTCTTTCGAAGGGGGCCTGCATTTAATGGTAAGGGGCACAATGGTGCTTTTGGGGTGGCCGGTGGATTTACCAACTGACATTCAGCGACATGCCGTGCACCATCTGCGCACATGAATCGCTGCAGCTCGTGAATGCCCGGCCAGAAGAACCGGGCCATGAGACGGTTTTGTGTAGCTGTTTGTCCTAAATGCCTCGCCATCGGATTACAATGAGCCGCCTGGAAAAGCATTTCCCAACGGCTTTTAGGTATCAATAACTGGGTTGTATCCTGCTTTGTTTGGGCATCTTGGGTCACCCGATACAACCTATCTTTTAAAATTGCGAAATAAGGATAAGAGAGCGGTTGGTCCGGATGAAGAGGCTGTTCCGTCGATAGTACGAACCTGATCAAAGGCATTTTTCAGCGTTTCATCCTGGGACTGTTCCAAGGGAAAATCATCATGCTCAGACAGAATGGCCTGTTCCTGAGCACTCTGTTCCCCTGCAACAGTCTCCAGTGGTTCCGGTTCAGCCTCCCCCACCTGTACCATCGCCACCTTACCCTTACGCTTTTTCCCCAAGAGGCATCCGAACATAAATATCCCAATAATTTATTGAACAGCGGCCAATTCGTCCCCAAAATTATCGGATGCCGGAGGTGCTGGTTAACGGCCACCTCTAATCTATGTTTTTCTCCCCTAAATTGAATATTCACGGGCAAAATAGGATATTCCACCACTTCCCCGTGCACACACCGCACCTTAACCTTGCGGCTTGTATCCAATGCCCACAGTTGTATCAGGCTTGGGTGAATGGAGGATTGGTTACATCCTGAATCCACCAAAGCCTGATATATACCCCCCTTGATACTCACTGGTATTTGGTAAAGGCCAGCTTGCATCGAGGGCAGCCTGTGGCGCGTCGGAGACCCGGATCAATGTCCCCACCTCGATCACCGGACACCGGTCAATGAAGTGACCCGGGTCCCCACAGCACCGACAGGCCGGCCCAGACTTCACCGCCGCCCTGGCGGCAGGAAGCTGGTCAAGTGATTGGCGTGGAGAGAGCGGTATGGGGTTGGGTGGGAGGATGAATCCGAGGGCCGGGGTTTCCCCCGGAAAGGAGCCCTGGGTGCGGCGGCTGGCTCTGCCTGATACCCCGATATAAATACTTTGTTTTGTTTAATATATTTTAATAATATGATACAATTTTTGAAAGACGTTTTATAAAAGCTAAAAATATAAAAGCACAGAATAATTTAATAAATGTTACTAAATACAAAACAAACAAACAAACAAACAAAGAACACACTGTTACCATTCTAACACCTTTCAAACACAATAGCTCTGGACAGCCCCAAATTTCACACTTTATAATAAAGGTTCTTGTCATGAGGATTTATACATTTTTGCTGTGTAATTGTGAATATATCTGTCACAAGCTGTGTCTGAAATCACCCATTATTCACTATATAGTGGACTATATAGTGAGCTTGACCATTTAGACCTTATTCGCAAATACTGGAAGTAGCTAACCGCGGCCATATTGTTTACATGACATCTGTCCTGCTGCCCTTAGCAGCGCGCAGATTTGAGTTGAGGGGGAGCTTCATCTCGTCGGTATCAAGAGAAGATAAGCTTGATTGGTGAGTGGACCCACATCAAAATTAAATAATAGCCTACCATTAAGTAAAGATCCGTCCTTATTGCCAGCCGTAACCTATATCCGGATATTTATAACGATCTCGATCATACAATTTACCTCAACAAGGCAACATGAACGACACTCGTCTCATTAGTGGAAAAACAAGTGCTTTGTGACATGCAAAATTTGTTTAAAATGTAAAATGCAAAAAAAAGGCATGAGAGTCGGTTGTTTTTATCAATTTTAAGTTTTCATTTAAAATGTTTGTGATTTTAATATAAGTACATGGTTACATATTTGACCACTTGCTTGAGCAATTTAATATATAGAAGTAATGCATGGAATAATTGGCTTACGTTGTTGAAATAATGAGTATGTGTTAATAAAAATAGTGAGTACCGGGGTGTTTGTGGTAACATTACAGCCGCTGGTCAGTTATGCACTGCAAACACAGCATATTTAAAGCACTTGCGTCCTGTTTCTGTGTCGTATACACACCGCACACGCATTGCACATGGATTATGTGTGAAACCTGTGGTAAAATGAAAGGAACAGACTTTTCTGTGAGGAGTTGGCTGAAAGGTTAGCCTATTTATCCTAGATAGCCTCTCCTGCACTGTCTCAACCCTGTCTCCTTCCCTTCACGTTTTCTGAGTCGGCATCTTATCGCATAAAAACTAACTCTGATGTTCTTATTGCTATTGTTAGAACAGCCGTGTATTAGACAACACCATCACGCTGTTTAAAAAAAAAAAAACAGTGATAATATCATGGATAATCCCGACGCTACCTCGCTTGTCCATTGACAGACTGACAGTGTCCATTGTCAACAAAATGGCCGCGCAAACACTGATGACGTGGATCGAATAAGGTGATGATTATTATACCTTATACTACAGGGCTGTTGAATGCTTGATTCTGATTGGTTGAGAACATTCTAAAGGTGTGCATTATTTTCAGGGAAACGCATGGCTAAAGTAGTTTCAGGCAAGTTTGAACCGCATTACAGTTCCATATCACTGCGCGGAGTTAGGATTCAATTCATAACAAGAGAAGACATCCAGCCCCATGCGCTTGATCTGCAATTTTCGATGTCTAGCTTCACAATCAATTGACTTTAATAAATAAAGTATAGTCCTATCTATAATAGGCTAAATAGAAAATTAAACTCAATATATAAATAAATTAAATAGTCCTGCTGCACGGATTTTCGTAATTATTCCAGATAACATAACAAATAAATAATTACTGATAGGCTTTGTTAAAAGGGCTTTGTGTTTTTCATTCATTGGGTTATCTACTGTCAATTAGCCTATAGAAAACAATAATGAACGAATTAATTAAAACGAAGTTAATAAATAAATAAATAATATTGACGCATGTGCTTTTCTGTCTCATTATTTCAACGTCTCTCTCTCTCTCTCTCTCTCTCTCTCTCTCTCTCTCTCTAATAACTGCATTAATAACTGCATAAAGCCGGGACAGACTAGTTTGGCCTACGCCAGTTATGAATGTAATTTGAGACTTTTGACTGATCATGCCCAAACGGGCGTTCAGCACAGCAGCGCGTTCAGTCTGTGTTCACACAGTTGGTGATTAGTAGGACCTGCTACAGTCGATGGAAACAGTCGAGTCCTCGAATATTTCAGCGAATTGTAAGTGTGTCCCCCGTCATTACATTAGTCTGCTATCAGTGACTCAAACCTCCGTTACTAACGTTATACCTCTAAAAGGACGTTTTGGAATTAGCAACGGAGGCATGTGATTAGATGCGTAAGAAATTAGTCCTACATACAAGAGCGCTTTAATGTCAAAAACTTGACAAACGTCTTGATATGAATCATCTGAACAATGTTTTGAGGTGTGGTAACTGTAGTATAAGCAGAATAATTGACTTCAGGCCGTTGAATTATCCGAAAAATAATGCACACCCGAGGTGTAACGGCCACTCCGCTTCGCGTCGTGACCGCATTACCACCTCGGGTGTGCATTATTTTCTAATAATTCAACGGCCTGTCGTCAATTATTCCTTACCTATCTAGTCCACTCAATATATCCCAGAATGCATTTTGAAAAGTAGTGTACAACCGATGGTCACTGACCTAAGCCCTACATACCATGTACATACCATCATGCATTGCGCTGATCGTAAAAATAAGTTATAATCATGTGTGGAGTTAGCGCATTATAACAGAAACAGACAGAAATGACTTTTGGTTTTTAAATTTTGGAGAAATAAGCTCAATATAATGTATTGTATATTTTTAAAAATCTATTTAGCCCAGAGCCGGCTCGGCACCAGCTGGCAGGTGATGTAATCAACCAACGGCGCCGAGAGACGATCGAGTAGTGTCTGAAAGTGGCTTCTATAATACTGGTGAGCTCACTATATAGTGCTCTGCTCTCTACCCCCCTCTAACATAGGGGATAGGGAGTAGTGCTTTGAGTGGAGATTTTGGACACAGCTAATGTCATCGTCTGCACCAGTCTGTCTTTGTCATCTGCTGCACTACACTTCCCAGGATCCTCTTGTCTCCACACCTGAACTCACTCCCTCAATCCTCTGTTCATAGTCTTGTTCATCTGTATCACCTGTTTGCACCTTGTTATGTTTGATTCTTGCTTGTATTTAGTTCGCTTCTTTTCAGTCTGTCTTTGTCGGTCGATGTTAATGTTACTTTGAGTTTTGCATGTTACCCTGTGTTGTGCCCGGTTACCTGTCTTCTTGCCTGTACTTTGGAATTAAAAGTTATCTTCGTGTGAATCTGGACTCATCTGGTTCTTCTGCCTGCACCACACCGTGACAATATCAGCCCACTGAAGTCATTTAAACACAGTTAATGTTAACTGTTAATCCAATAACCTTTGCTACTGGAATGGTACTTATTGTTGTTGAACTGTTTCTCCACTCTCTTTTTTAACTCTTACTTTTCTAAGCAATAGTGCATGCTTCCTTAGAATCACTAATGTTCACTAATCACTAATCACTAATGTATAGTACTTATACAAAATTCATGTTTGTACGCAGTTGTCATAGACACGAAATAGCATAACTAAGTGGCTAAAGCCAGCGCTGGCATTTGATAAAACTAAAACATTACGTCTGAAATTATACATGCAATTACATTTAAAATGATGAAGTCTTAGCCTACTTACAGATTGTGTCCCAACAACTGCTGCCTCTGGTTTTAAAGTTGGAACTGCTTCATGTTTAGTAACAGTTTCTTGCTGAACTCGTGGAGAATTCTGGAAGCGGTCTTCTGTAAAATAAGCAGCACAGAGAGCTAAATTCCGATTGTCACTTTCAGGAACATAATCAAACATAAATTGTATCCATTGCTGACGAAGTACAGCGTCCGTGGGAAGTCCGAGCACAGAAGACCTGACAGCTGCGTGAACACAACACACTAGACGAGCTGCAGGCTGGAGCTGCTGAAATTAACACAGTCTCATCCCAATTCGTCATATAACTGACGTCTTGGGACGTCTTATGCGCATGCACTGTTTTGCATTTTCCGGAGGGAGTGGTTGATGCAAATGTGTGGGTTAGTGACGTACCATAACCCAGCTGTAGTCCCTATCGAGTCGTTTTTGTAGGCAATTATACTTCCTGACTTTTAAAAGACGATATCTCTGCTTACACTAAACTTTCAGCACTGCAACTTTGCAGATACTGTTCATGCACCTATAGCAACATTACACACTATTTAAAATCAAAAAGTGAAATGGCAGTCAACCCCCCCCCCTTTAAGAATAAGAACATACTCTACCAAGCTCAGATTATCTTTGAATGAAATCTCATAATATTCGCATTTTGGAAAATTTAATCTTAGGTATATCAGTGCAAAGTAAATTGATTGCAGTATGTAAATATGTACAATTACAGTAGCTTACATCTGAACTGATAAAAAAAAATACATGGAATAGGTTACCTAAATAGACATATGCTGGGAATCAATGCAGATGTGGACACAGAGGCCTTGACACCAGGAACACAGCATTATCTGTGTGTATGAAAATATAGCTATCTAGGTCAGGGTTATTGCAGTCAACACAATAACTTGAAAAATGTGTTACGCAACAGAAGTAGTAAAATTACAGAAATTAATTTTAATAATCTTATTTGATAAATGCAAAATCTGAATCTTTCTCATTAAACTTAAAGCAAGCTTTTGTGCAGTCTATTTAACAGAGAATATTACACAAAACAAGAAAAAATAAATAAAATAACAGTCACATCTGAAATATGCCATAGCCATTTTCACCACGCAGGTATTATTAACTATATTCATTAATATAACATGGAGGTTTTCACTTTTTCTGAGTACAGCTTTCCTAAAAAATGCGTTGCATGAAACTGAGAAATTGAAGATAATATTAGAGCAATTTTCAATAATTAATTTAACCTGCATGTGACTGTATATGAATGCCAATAATCCTCAAAATTTCCAATCATTGTGAATAAGTGAAAGTTAAAGGCATTCTTTCATGGGTAATTGGGTAGTACTTCTGTAGCTCCAACAGCATAGAGCAACAAGGTGTTAGAAACGCCAGTTCAATGCAGTTTAAGTCTGTCAAATGCATAAATATAAATGTAATTCAATAATGATGGATTTACAGCCGATTTAAAGCAAGCAGAAGGAGGGGGCATTATCTTTTGCAGGGGTGGAAAAAAACTCTCCCTTGCAAGGTGCACAATATCCCACAGTGGAGCGATAAGATGTCCAGCATAAAAATGAGGACTGAATATATAAAGCCCTCAGAGGAGCAAACAATATTCAAGTGCAGCAATGGCCTTCTTGTGGATCCTCTCCTGTCTCGCCTTCTTTGGTGCAGCCTATGGTACAATCCTGTTTTCTTAAAAGTAAGATACCATTATACAAGCCTTTTAAATAGTGCTCAGGATGTATGAATCTGTTAAATTTCTTTGTGCAATTTTTTGATCTGAGGCTGTGGCGTTCCTGCCGTTCCTCCTGTTATCACTGGCTACGCCAGGATTGTGAATGGTGAGGAGGCAAGGGCTCACTCCTGGCCCTGGCAGGTGTCTCTGCAGGTAAAACTGGTGTGAATAACGATGCAAACTCAAAAACTTTATCATTTATTTCATAATTTAATTTTTTTTTCACAGGACTCCACTGGCTTCCACTTCTGTGGTGGCTCCCTGATAACGGAGTGGTGGGTTGTGACTGCTGCTCACTGCAATGTCAGGTAAGAGTACTTAAACAGTAAACCTTAATGCCTGTAAGGATCAATGGGGAATAAGTTTGAATTCCGGTTATCATTATATTTCATATGGTATTTATAGCTGATTGTCCTGCAACCAAAGATTTTGGGTTAAACCATTTTGATTATCTATATCTATAATTACAGGACCTCTCACCGCGTTGTCCTTGGTGAGCATGATCGTTCATCCAATGCTGAGGACATTCAGACCATTGCCGTTGGACAGGTGTGTAGACCCTCAATATCTATTTTATTGAGTATCACAGTATTTCCTACAGAATTCTGTTTTACCCATGGAAAGTCCCTATCCAAATTCAATACATAAATATAAAGCACAATTGCTTCATTTATTACAAATATATACCTATACGAAGTGATGATGGTCATGCAAAACAATCTTCATGCATTTGGCATCACTGAAAATACTCAAAACTACTATTTAGGACTCCCTCTATCTGTGTAACAAATTTCATGGTTTAACTTAAGGTTCAAAGGGATGCCTGTTCAAGAAAAATATATATATTATTAATATTGTTCAAATAATAACAAAATAACAATTACAGTAGGGGCTACATCATTCAGTGCTTAATGGCCCCTAATAACGAACAACTTGCAGCTCAGTAAATGAGTCTGTTGTTGATTCACTAATGTATCTGGGTGCGTTCCCAAAGCCAACGACCTTACATTCAATACAAATTGCAAACACAAATCACAACCTAGGTAATATGATTGTTTTTCACAAGATTCAGCAGCAATGGCACAGATTCCCCATTGTTGAAAAGCACTAACATATCCTTCATGAACCACTGTTATGAGATAGCATTTTAATAGAAACCTGAAGAGAGCGTTTCCACTGATTGCTACCTTAAAATTAGAATGCTAACATGTCTGTATCCTCTTCCCAAAGTCCATCAAGCACCCCAACTACAACAGCTTCACAATCAACAACGACATCCTCCTGATCAAGCTGGCCACTCCTGCTCAGATCAACACTCATGTGTCTCCCGTGTGTCTCGCTGAAACCACTGACAACTTCCCTGGAGGCATGACGTGTGTGACCTCTGGATGGGGCCTGACCAGGTACAATGGTGAGTTTCAGAATCTCTTTTCAATTGCAATTTGCATTTCAATTTGCATTTTTGCATATATTTAAAAAAAATATTTACTTTACAATGATGAAAGTTTGATTTTATATTTTACATATCTTATAGCATTTGTTCAGCTTTTATGGTTTAAGAAGGTAAAACTTAAGTTTGAAGCTCTGTCCTGACTTGTTTTCTATGCTGAAAGCTTCTAAAATGCTGCCAATCTGCCGTTTCAGCTGCTGATACCCCTCCCTGCTTCCAGCAGGCTGCTCTGCCTCTGCTGACCAATGATGACTGCAAGAGTTACTGGGGAACCAACATCACTGATCTGATGATCTGTGCCGGAGCCTCTGGTGTCTCATCTTGCATGGCGAGTCTCTCTTGATTTTCCACTTTACCTTTCTATTTACCAAGCTCTTGAAGATTGTGAAGATCTGACTTACCTTTGTGTTTTGCAGGGAGATTCTGGTGGTCCTTTGGTCTGTGAGAAGAATGGAGTCTGGACTCTGGTTGGTCTAGTGTTCCTGGGGAAGTAGCACCTGCTCAACCAGCACACCTGCTGTGTACGCCCGTGTCACCGAACTCCGTGACTGGGTTGACCAGACCATTGCTTCTAACTAAAGCAGCCATGGGAATTGTCTGTATTTTCTTTAATAAAGATGCATGACATGACCTTTTGTTCCTCTTTCTTGGATTCATTATTATAAAGGCTATTATATATATATATATATATATATATATATATATATATATATATATATATATATATATATATATATATATATATATATATATATACATACTTTTTTTAGATATAATTTATACCAGGCTAGGGTTTGTTTGATCATTCCTTATTATTATTATTATTATTATTATTATTTTCCCATTTTAGAATAATCATAAAGTAGTCAAAACAACATCATAATACAGTGGTTCTCAAACAGGGGGCGTGGGCCTCAGCACAATTCTAAGGGGGCTGCAAGAAGATTAAAAATGCAGTTATTAAACTTATGGAATTAAGAATTTTTGTTATTTTAATTGATTCTAATTATTTTTATATTATTGCCTCTCATAGTTTCCGTACATATGAAATATATATATAAAATCTATTTTAAAATCTTGCACTTTGAAACCTGTATTAAAAAGTATACCTTTTCAGGCACTCAAAACGCCATTTTCGTTTAACCCTCAGGTGCTCTTCATTTATGGTGCTTTTCCATTACCAGTACCAGCTTCGACTCAACTCGCCTTGGCTCGCCTCAGCTCAGCTCGCTTTCGCTCAGTTTTCAATCGCAGTACCGCCAAAAATATTACCTGGTCGGCAACCAAACAAAGGAAAGTCTGAACCTCTTTGATTGACCATGGCGTATTCTTCCGAGTAGCCATAATACTAGTAAGTTTAGTAACTATCTCTGGCCAAACTATTTAAAAATGGCAGGGTTATTCTGGATACTCCATCTGGCTCGTGCAATAATGACGCAGAGAAATGGTGGCGGATGCTCTCGGACCAATCACATTTTAGTATTCGCCTCAGCTCGCTCAGAACCTCACAGGAGGTGAAAAAAAAAGTATGTGAATACAGGTACTGTCAGGAGCCAATCAGAAACCTCAGCATTTACCACACAATGATCACTCTCCCCAGATTACTAATCACCTGCACCTGTTTACAATCAGTAGTTACAGGACTGCTTTAGACGCACTGACTGGACTATTTTTGTGGACAATAATATTGACATCTATACATCCTCTGTGCTATTTCATATAAAATGCTGCATTGAGAATGTCACCACTACGAAACGGGTCTGTATGTTTCCTAACAACAAGCCATGGATGACCAACAATGTAAAACATCTGTTCAGGCCTGTAAATCTGCTTCTCGGTCTGGTGACAGGCAGCTTTACAGTGCAGCCAGGACGAACTTAAGGAAGGGCATCAGGGATGCTAAGGCCGCTTATAAGCTGAGGATTGAGAATCACTTCAGCAACTCCAACCCCGCCAGGCTTGGCAAGGGATTTGGCAAATCACTGAGCAGAATAACTCCACTTGCATGTCTGATAGCAGTGCTTCAATGGCAGAACAGCTTAACTGGTTCTTCAGCCGCTTTGAGGTGGAGAATTCTGAGATTACCATCAACCCCGTTCCAGACACAAATAGCCATGTGCTCGTTCTCCAACCTGCTGAGGTGATACGTTACTCTCCGTAAAATCAAAACAGGGAAAGCATCTGAACCAGACGGGCATTCAAGCCCGCGCACTCAGAGACTGTGCAGCTGATTTAGGTGACATACTCACACTTTATTTATAACGGGCAACTTGCAATATAATTTAACTACTATTTACTGTGTATGTATGTTGGAAGTATTAAAAATTTAATTGTATGCAAGTACATTGACAATAAAGGAATCAATCAATCAATCCATCCCGGCATAAAAACACCCAGCTCACTCTCAGTCATTGTCAAGCCTCCAACAGGAACAGACCATACTCAGTCACCCAGAAACCCTCTGAGTCATCCAGCACCAATACACGTAAAGTATACTCACCTGATGATACTAACCTCTCTGTCTATGTTCTGATGTCCTCGGGATCATTGTTACCTGCCTTCCTGAATCCATGTATCCTTCTTGAGTCTCGTTCACCAACGGATGATCTGAAAGTTAGAAAGCAAGTATCACTGAACTGTGTTTGGTTGATGTTAATCACACTGAAGAGGATCTGCTCACCTGGAATCCCTCCTGCTGAAGTATCCTCCTCAAATTCACCTTTGAACACCTGAAACTTTGAGCACTCACCTTGAATGTGAAAAATAAAGTTTATGTTGATTCAATTACCTCTGTCTCCGAGCTTGTATCCTGACAGAAGGCTTGACCTACAACAGAAAGAGGTGAAGAAATAAAGATGGATTCCAGACAACCTGCCATTGCTGCAACAAGGTCCACACCAGCCACTGCTACCACGGTAAATCCAGTGTTTCCCCCTGTCAGCGCTTCCGTGAACGCCGCTTCTTCGATCACCTGCTTCGCGAGCCCACCGTCACGCCCAGCGCCATTCTCTGGTCGGGCAGAGGATTGCAACGGATTCCTGTTACAGTGTTCATTTGCTCTGGAACAACAAGCTCAACTATACCCTACTGAACGATCGAAAGTTGCGTTTATCATTCCAGCAATTATCTGGAGCGGCGTTGAGATGGGCTGAGGCTTTGTGGATGAAAGAATCACCAGTGGTAGCATCAGTTCAAGAGTTCGTAAGACATTTCAAAGAAGTTTTCGGACATCCAGTGGATGATTCGTCTTTCGGTGAACAGCTGTTGCAGCTATGTCAAGGGAAGAAGACAGTTTCTGATTATTCTGTGGAATTTCGCACTCTAGCCTCTAACAGTGGATGGAATGAAAGGGCGCTCATCTCAGTTTATCGCCGTGGATTGAATCCAGCCTTACGTCTCCAATTGGCGATATACTGTATGATGACAGCCTCAGGACTTGAGAAATTTATCCAGCAGGCTATACGTGTGCATCAAAGATCTCAGAGCTGTTACCAAGATAATCTGTACGGTCATTCTGCATTACCACAGAGCACAAGGAGATCCACATCCGCAAGTCAAGTTGAAGAGATGCAAGTCGACACTATCCGACTTTCCCAGACAGAACGTACTCGACGAAGAAAACTGAAAATGTGTATATATTGTGGTGCCAAGGGTCATTTCAGACTTAACTGTCCAATTCGACCAGGAAGAATGATGGTAAGCTCAGTTCTAGATCACACCATTGTATCAGCGCCCCTCACGATTCCTGTTATCATAAAGACTCAAGAAATCTGCGTATCTGTAACAGCCATCGTCGAACTCTGGTTCACCGGGAAATTTCATTTCTGGAAAACTCTGTAAGGAACTCAACCTCCAAAAAATCAACACTCCGAAGTCTTACTCCATCTACGCTGTGACTGGTGAGTTGATTAATAAGGAAAGTGTCACTACAAAGATAACCCCCATTCAATTATGTGTTGAAAACACGCATCAAGAATTGTTCGAACCGTTTGTTCTTCAAAATAGCCAAACAGACTTCATCTTCAGGTCGACCATGGTTAATTTGCCATCAACCCACCATCGATTGGCAGTCTGGGAAGATAAAGGAATGTGGCTGTGAATGTTCCCTCAGTTCGAGTCCCTCTTACCGAGTCCTTCCAGTGATTCAAGATCCCAAGTCATAACTGTAAGTTCCACTTCCATCGAAAGCCCCACAGAAAATCTGTCCACGAACATCCCTTCCTGTTATTCCTTGTTCTCTGATGTTTTTAATCCTGTCACTGCTTCCAAATTACCACCTCATCAGCCATGGGATTGCACCATTGATCTGGTTCCTGAAGCACGACTTCCCAAGGGTAGAATCTACTCTCGGTCCATTGCTGAACAAGAATCCATGAGAAAGTACATCAAAGAAGCCTTAGACCAGCTAGACCGGCTAAATTCATCCTTCCACATCTCCTGCAGCTGCTAGCTTCTTTTTTGAGGCCGAGAAAGATAGCGGATTGAGACCATGCATTGACTACAGAGCACTGAATCAAGTTACCGTGAAGTTCAGTTATCCTTTGCCTCTCATTCCAGCAGCCCTTGAACAACTCAGAGAAGCCAAGATGTTTACCAAACTAGACTTACGGAGTGCATACAACCTCATCAGAATTAGAGAAGGAGATGAGTGAAAACAGCTTTCATAACACCTGCAGGCCACTATGAATATCTTGTCATGCCATATGGGCTGGTCAACGCTTCCTTCGTATTCCAGTCTCCCATTGAACCAGACTCCATTTATTTAATAAAGGAGGTATTGGACCCTCGACGTCGAAGGGGTCAATTGGAATATCTCATTGATTGGGAGGGGTATGGACCAGAAGAAAGAAGTTGGGTACCCCGAAATGACATTCTTGATCCCAGTCTGCTCCTTGAATTCCATGCTCAACATCCTGTGAAACCTGCACCACGGCCCAGAGGTAGACCCCCACGACGTCGAGGTCCAAGGTCCGCTGGCGCGGACTCTGGAGGGGGGGTAATGTCAGGAGCCAATCAGAATCCTGTATCCTTCTTGAGTCTCGTTCACCAACGGATGATCTGAAAGTGAGAAAGCAAGTATCACTGAACTGTGTTTTGTTGATGTTAATCACACTGAAGAGGATCTGCTCACCTGGAATCCCTCCTGCCGAAGTATCCTCCTCAAATTTACCTTTGAACACCTGAAACTTTGAGCACTCACCTTGAATGTGAAAAATAAAGTTTATGTTGATTCACTTAACTCTGTCTCCGAGCCTGTATCCAGGTATAACTTTTACACAGTGGAAAACCAAACAAAGGCAAGGCGAGCCAAGCTGAGCCGAGCTGGTACTGTCCAGACACCCCAAAATAAAATTTTCTTCTATCCCAGTAAAACCAATGCAATTTATTTTTGTTCTATAATATTTTTTCTTTTTAATTTTGAGATAATTTGAAGTTACTTCGTAATATTTAGGGGCTGTTTACACCTGGCCACTTCATGCGTTTTCTCAGATTGGATAGCTATCTGGTTTCTCAAAACGATTCCATTTACACCTGGTCAGACAAATGTGTTTTTGCAAAACGGATACACATCCGATCTTCAATTCCCGTGCTATATGCGGATTTAATGAAGTGCACGTCACCGAAAGCAACAGATCATAAGCTGCATTTTATTTATCTGCATTTCATCGGCTAATTTCAAAATCAGCAAAGACGCCGATAAGAGCGGCAACAGAACTGGTAAGATCATTTCATTTATTTACTTTTAATGAAGATGGTAGTGTTAAATGACTGCGACTTACTTTCACTTTGATTTGCGATAGATTGCGGCGCGCTGGCTTGATAGGCGCTCAGCTGCTCATCTGAGGTGATGCGTGTCGCAGTAGCGTCGTCATATCTGTCTTAAATAGCATGACAAATGGCCTATAACACGCTCTCACGCGTTTATATTTTAGCATTTTTAGGAGTAGTAACATTTACATATGTGGTTTCAAGAACCAGATGCATTTACACATGTCCAGTTTCGTCTGGAATGCGGCCCAGACCACCTTCTGAAGTGGTTTGAGCGATCAGGATTCAAATCCGTCTCAAATGCGTTTCGGGGGGCATTTACACCTGGTCTTTCACCTGGATAGCTATCCGATCACAGAAAACGCATGAAGTGGCCAGGTGTAACGGCCCACATAAACAGTGAAGCCACCGCGCGCCATATTGTGATTCCCTAGTGAGCTCACGCGTTCTATTGAATCAATAGAAAATTGTATGATTTGACTGAGAAAACATTGCATAACTGGACACCGTTTTTAAATCTAGGAACAGTCTTACAATGC
Source organism: Hybognathus amarus (assembly GCA_030378365.1). Lineage (NCBI taxonomy): Eukaryota > Metazoa > Chordata > Actinopteri > Cypriniformes > Leuciscidae > Hybognathus > Hybognathus amarus. The sequence continues at coordinate 263,816 of JAQIUQ010000605.1, forward strand.
AAACATCCTAAACATTTAAATGGGTATTTGTTTAAAGTCGAAAATTGGACTGCTTATTAAAAATTAAGTATATGTGTACTGTGAACTTAAAATATAGCTCTTTTGGAATGTGTTTTACATATAGATCTGTTCAGGAATTTGATTAGTTAGCAAAAACATGCTCATAAAATGAATATACAAAAAGTATGGGTAAAAAAAAAAAGTAATATACACAGCTACCGGAGCTGATCGCGCCCACTCTAGTCAATGCATGTGTGAGCCAGTTGCGATGCGGCGCATTGCTAAAGATTTATTTTCGACGGACACCGCGTCCAGGCCGTACCGTCAAAACACTGTCTATTTTAAAATAAACATCCTATGCAGACGCAGTTGTATTGCACACCAATATGCTACCCTTGGTGGAAAGCATTGATTCAGGTAGAAACCCAAAAATCAAGAAAAAAACACGTACGGAGGTCATTCCCGCACCCAGTCTATTTCTGCTGTGCTGCAGACACTGAAATAAAGTGACATCACATGGTTCGATGGTCAAACTGAACACGGATTGACAAATATATAAATACATTTAATTAAATTAATAATAAGTGATGCATTGAATAATACGTTTATTGGGTTTAAACTTGAATACGTATGTGAAATAATGCATAGTAGGCTAAAAACATTTTTTAAACAACACGGAAAAAGCGACAATTGTGCATAAATTACTATACATTTAAGTAATTTCACATTTGTTTATGCACAGTGGGTCATCTTAAAAGTGCAGTCGGAGCCACTATATCTGTATAACGGCCGTTGAAGCCCTCTGCTGGAAGGGAATTGTAAGAATCGTAAGTGTCACTCAGAGCACTTCGGTGGCTTCACTGCCTAGTGGCAGTTTAGAACCTCATGAGCTATCCAGTCATTATAGAAAGCCTAAGTCACACCCCTCCGCTTCCGGCTCATGGGACCTTATTTCGGAAAAAATATGTATGGTAGTCAATGGCGAGAGGTAACTTATCTTTTTATTCCGTCTGAACTGTGCCCTGAATTACACATATGATGTTTGTCAATTTAAAATATAATTCTGAAAGTCAAAAACATCGCAATTTGTCATAAAACAGAAGAGTAAAATTTAGTTTTATGTGAAAATCGCTCAATGAACTACATCTCCCGGGAAGCGAAGCAACGAGCAAGATCCGCGGCTCGTGTGTGTGCAGTCTGGTACAAAACACTCAGGTATGACGGCGTAACGTTACTATTATAATGGAAGACTAAAGAAACAATGACAGACATTAGCCTCAGTAAAGTTAGCTTCATTCATTGAAAGAGAAATGTGCGCCTTTGGGGTTTGTAGTCTTTGTAATTACATATTTTCACAGTCTTATACCTCAACGGTTTTACATTTACTTTAAAATGTATCTTTTAAATTGACAAACATCATAATTCAGGGCACAGTTCAAACGAGACAGTCTCTTACCATTGACTGCCATACAATATTTTCCGAAATAAGGTCCCATGGTGGTCGACTGGAAGGGGAGGGACTTTGACTCTCTATATAGATTATTGGTTCACACGCAATGACATCATCCAGCTGTACTGACTTTTTGATGTACAAGGTATGTTTTTTTCTAGAATAAACAGAATACAAAGATACATCAGTGTAACATTATGTCTTATAACTTTAAGTTACACAAACATTAACAGTAACTCACTACTGACACGTTTTATATATATATATTAGGGGTGTAACGATATATCGATGGTACGATCTATCGCGATGCAAAAATGTTTACGATGTGTGTGTCGTAGAGTTATGGCGATATTTATTTTATTTTTTTTAAGATATGACGTCCATTTTATCCTATTGGTTGAGCTACCGCATCCGCGTCACGCTTGCATTCACTGCATTTGCGCTCAAATTAATCGCTTGAACTGAGCAGTAACATAGCAGGGCAAAATGAGTTAGACTGAAATTGAAATAGAGGATGCTCCGTCCACTTACAAGTCCGACGTCTGGCAGCATTTTGGATTTCAAGTTACTCGACAGGAGGACGGTAAAAAAACAGACAAAACACGAACTGTGTGTAAATACTGTAAGCAAACACTGTTATACACGACGTCAAACACTACAAATATGATGTGTCATTTAAAACGGCACCACAAAGACAAACTCCTGCTGCAACCAGGATGCGAAAAAGAGAGTGATAGAAGGGCAATCGTCTATACAACGTAGTTTTGCTTCAACCTGGTCTCAATCAAGTGTAAAAGCTCAAGAAATAACCAGGTGCATTGAGAGTTTCTATCGCAAAAGACATGAGGCCATTCTCTGTTGTCGACAATGTTGGATTTTGTGAATTGGTGAAGGCACTGGAGCCCAGGTACCATATTCCGTCACGTCCGCACTTCAGTCAGGAGGTAATTCCAGCCCTGTACAACGAAGTTAAAGCAAATGTGACAGATGCTTTGAAAAAGGCTGAGAGTGTGGCGATAACAACTGACGGGTGGACTTCGAGGGCTGTTCAAAGTTACATCACAGTCACTGCGCATGTTATTACCACAGAGTGGGAAATGAAAAGTTTTGTGCTTCAGACTCGCCCGCTTTTCGAGTCGCACACTGGTACAAACATAGCGGAAGTTTTAAAGCGACCATACAAGAGTGGGAGCTTGAAAGACCTGCTCATGGCATTGCTGTCTCACACTGGTACAAACATCAGCGGAAGTTTTAAAAGCGACCATACAAGAGTGGGAGCTTGAAAGACCTGTTCATAGCATTGCTGTCGTTACAGACAACGCATGCAACATGATTGTGGCAGTGAGAGAAGCAGGGTTGTCGCCTCATATTAAGTGTTTTGCAAACACATTAAATCTTGCTTCGCAAGCAGCATTGCATGTTCCCTGCGTCAGTCGCTTGCTTGGTGGCGTGAGGAAAGTCGTTGCTTTCTTTCACCGCAGTACCACAGCAACAGCTGTGCTCGCGGCAAAGCAAAAGATGCTTGAGATCGCATCACACAAGCTTATCATGGATGTTGTTACACGATGGAACAGCTCAATGGAGATGCTGGAACGCTATCTCGAACAACAAGCTGCTATAACGGCAGCCCTCTTGAGCACAGAGGTGCGCAAAAATGCACGTCAACTCTATACTATGGATAGCGCTAACATCAGTGCCGCCAAGAAATCGTAAACCTTCTTAAACCGCTAAAAAAGCAACCACTGTCCTGTCTGATGAAAAGAGCCCCACACTGTCACTCATTGTGCCATTGAAAGCCATGATCGAACAGAGCATGACACTGGACGAGAAAGACTCCACAACTATTGCTAATATGAAGACGGCCATCCTGCAAAACCTCTCCAGCAGATTCAGAGAGGAACAGGATTATCTGCTAGAGGGTACTGCCTTGGACCCCAGATTTCGGTCATTGCCCCACTTACTCCCTGAACAACGTGAAAGAGGTTTTCCACCGTTTGAAGAACAAATCAAACCAGTTACAGCAGGTAGCCCAGATAGCATGGTAACATTAATTCAATGTTGAGTTTTGATCCAAACCATCATTTTGGTTGAGATTGATATTTCAATGTATATAGTGTGTTGGATCAGCATTGAAATGTTGATGAGCACAAGATCATTCAGGCATGTGTCTCTGCAGAACACTAGTGGGCGTTTCTCAGTCAGTGGGGCGTTTAAACCACAATGGGCATTTTCAACCGCTTTACCCGATTTGCTCTAACCCACTGGGGGCTTGGTTTTTGAAATTGGCCACTGATTGGTAAACACCCATTTTTGTTTTGCATGTGCACTTCTTAATAGTCTAAAGTCGTTAGAGAGAAAACAGGTGCATCCAATACAGACCTCTTGTTTGTTGAATCACCTGACACATGATTTCTCTAGGACAGTTTCAAACAATGGTGCATCTACCTTATTTCTCTGTTTTGTGTGCTTATGTGTTTTATTTGTGTTGTTACCGTAATTAGATACATTAAAAAGTTACATATTTTCTAGGGCTGTCAGTTTAACGCGTTATTAACGGCGTTAATGCAAACCCATTTTAACGGCGTTAATTTTTTATCGCGCGATTAACGGTCTTTTTGTCACATGCTTTTGCAACAGGACGCGGCATGCGTCCTGATCCATTCCGCCGTCTCGCGCTCGTCATCCAGTCAAAGCCGAAACGTGTGTTTGTGGCATGCCTGTTGTTTTGTTTCCGGTCTAGCTAGATCCGCTTGCTCTTTGGTTCGAGAAGAAACAAAACGTCCTCGCGCGGCTCAAGCCATTGAAATGAATGGGTTTCAGAGCGCAGCGCGAGGATGTTTTGTGCCGCACAGTGGTTTGGGCTTGCGAGCCGGCCAAATAGTAACGTTACGTTTTGAGTGGATGACGAGCGCGAGACACCGAAATGGATGCCCTAAGATTCTGAATTGTAAAGTTTTCTTTTAAAAAGTTGCCAAACTGTCCCATTGACAAGACCAAGTGATCTGTGTGTTTTGTCGTTGTGAACTGAGCTATCATCATCGCAGCACGTCCTGTCTGAAACACCACTTGATGATGATGGCCAAGCAAACACACACACACACAGCTGATGCGAATTCTCCGCCCCTCGTCAATATTAGGACCTGTCAGTATTTTTTTCACCCCTTTATTGGTAGACAATGTTACATTGTGTGAGAGATTATTTATATAGTGTGAAATTTAACATTATTCCAATGTTATTTTCAATAATAATAATAAAAATATAGCTGCGAGCAGCGATTCGCGGCCCAAGCCGGTGGCACCGCAACCCCGGTGCCTAAAGGCACCGGGATGGCGGTACCGCCGGCTTTGGCCCTCCATCGCTGCTCGCAGCTATATTTAGCTGCGAGGTCATGTGATTAAGCTCTTTTATTCTACAAGATAAACTTGTTACTTGAAAAGTAGTTTGACAGAAAATTAACTGAGATGTAATTAATGGCTATAGATGTTTGTTCCTCTTCATGAAGAGTTTAGCTCCAACACCTGCCTGTAAGTTCTCATTGATCCTAATGACCTTGATTATCTGACTCAGGTGTGTTTAATTAGGGCTGGAGATAAAATTGGACACCCCTGCCAGTGCTTTCTTTTGATATCTAAGCATTAATAGATTTTAGAAAAATAAATTAAATTAACAGAGTTTAACAATACTCTAATCATAGTTAGACTATTTTGTGCTCAGCAACTTAAAAAAAGTGAATCATATTGTGTTTAGTATATTAACATTCTTCAATGTGACTGTATGTATGACAACTGAATTGACTCGTTCTTGTGTAACATCATGCTTTCTCTTTCAGATTTCAGAGAACCCAAAGGAAAAGAGGCAGAAGTGTAGTCTGATGCAAGATATATTTGTAAAAGCCTGAGCTGGATCACCTGGACCAAGGCTGAAGTGCTTTTGTCCCCCTTTATTTTTTAAAGAATAATCTTTTAATGTTTTTTTGTCATTGATTGAATAAAATAAATTGACTCAACTGCTGAAAAGTTTTCATTTATATTTTAAAAGGTTTTCACCAAATTTTGAAATGTCAGGAATTTGTTGACCCACCATTGAAGTGTTTTAGAAATGTTAATGTTTCAACATTAACTTGGTACATCAGATGGCAACATTGACATTCCTTAAAAGAAAAATTAAAAAAATCAGTGTTTCAACTTAATGTATTTAGAATCAACATCACATTGTAACATTGATCAAAACATATTACCAAAAATTATTCTTGTTAGTTTATGAGCTGATTCAACAGCAGTCAATCAGCATCAGTGATGTAGAATCAATCGTAGTGTAAAGTTGATTCAATAGCATTACCATTGATTTTTATTTTATTTTTCAACATTAACTGAGGGTGCAAATGTGATGTTGATAAAATATCACTTTGTAATGTTGACTCAATACTATTACTGTTGATTGTTGGTTGAATTCTGAACATTATTTCAATATTAACTGAGGGTGCAAGAGTGATGCTAAATCAACATCACTTGCTAACGTCATTTCAATGTAACCAGCGTTGACACATCAACACTGACTCAACATTGTTTCAATGGTTACATGCTATCTGGGAGGCCTGTCTGCATTAGTCTGATAATCTGTGTACTGTATTTGCATTTGTGTGTTTGTCACTCCAATTGCATGTTTGTGTAACCTACTTTGTGCACAGCCTTTATGTGTGTGTAACTAAAACTATACTAAGTGAACCTTAAATATTTATTTTATTAATATATTTTAAGGCTGTGAAGCAAATGAATGAGGGAGGTGCCAGTGATGGAGATCCCACTGATGCAGCAGAACAGAGAGATACAGCACACAGAGATGAGCCAGAACAGCCACCTAGCAAAAAGACAGCACTGGAAGAGCTCTTTGGTGCAACTTTTTCTGGACCACCAGTCACCCAGTCCAAAAGTAGGATAGACATCCAGAGATTGACGTGTACAAAAAGGACACTTCTATTCCCCTTACTAGCTGTCCACTGAAATGGTGGAAAGAAAATGCTCAAATGTACCCACTTCTCTCACCTCTTGCAAAGGCTTACCTCACAGTCCCAGCAACTTCTGTTCCTAGTGAACGTGTTTTTCGACAGCAGGGGATATCGTAAATGCACAAAGATCCCAGTTACTGCCAGAAAATGTAGATATGCTGTTTTTTTTTTTTTTGCAGAAAAACCTGTAAGTAATCTAAACAAACCCCAAAGCTGTTTGTATTGAAATAACTTGAACAGGACACTATTTGATGGTGTTTTTTTTTTACTTTTTTTGTGCACTTTTACTGCTCAAAGAAGTTCTCTCTTGAGCTGTCTTAATTCTAATTTCATTATACAATTCAGTTTTATTGGTCAGTGACACCTAGTGAATTGTTAATTTTACATACAGAAGGTTAAACTAAATCTTGATGTATATTGAAGTATTGTAAATTCTTTAAGTTGTATGTATAACAAGACATTTATTGAACACTGTTAAGTTAATGTTCAATAAATCTTTTTAGATTGATTTTCAGTTTAATTCTTTTAATTTTTTCAAAATATCATGATACATGATACATCATGAACCCAGTATCGATGATACGATCTAGAATCGATGAGCTGAGTGTATCGTTACACCCCTAATATATATATATATATATATATATATATATATATATATATATATTAGAGCTGTCAGTTAAACGCGTTATTAACGGCGTTAACGCAAACCCATTTTAACGGCGTTAATTTTTTTATCGCGCAATTAACGGTCTTTTTGTCCTAGCAAACTTTGTAGTTTTTTCACATACTTTTGCAACAGGACGCGGCATGCGTCCTGATCCATTTCAGCGTCTCGCGCTCGTCATCCAGTCAAAGCCGGCTCGCAAGCCCAAACGAGTGTGTGCGGCGTGCCTGATGTTTTGTTTCCGGTCTAGCTAGATCCGCTTGCGCTTTGGACGAAGAAGCAACGAAACGTCCTCGCGCGGCGCAAGCAATTGAAATGAATGGGTTTCAGAGCGCAGCGCAAGGCTGTTTTGTGCCGCACACACTCGTTTCAGCTTGCGAGCCGGCCAAATAGTGACGCTGTGTTTTGAGTGGATGACGAGGCGAGAACGCCGAAATGGATGCCAATGAGATTCTGAATGTAAAGTTTACTTTTAAAAAGTTGCCAAATTGTCCCATTGACAAGACCAAAGCGATCTGTATGTTTTGTCATTATGAACTGAGCTATCATCATCGCAGCACGTCCAGCCTGAAACACCACTTGATGATGGCCAAGCAAACACACACACAAACACAGATGATGCAAATTCTCCACCCCTCGTCAATATCAGGACCTCGTCAGTATTTCTTTCACCCTTTTATTGATGGACAGTGTTGCATTGTGTGAGAGATTATTTAGGCTATATATGTTAGAGTGAAACTGAACACTATTCCAATGTTATTTTCAATAATAATAAAAAAAAAACATTTGCACTAAACAAGCCAATCCACTTTTCCATGTTGATAAGAGCATTAAAATGAGAAAAAAATGTAACAAAAAGAAATCAAAAGACATTAAGAATAGATAAAAATGTGCGATTAATACGGAGTTAACTATGACATTAATGCGATTAATCGCGATTAAATATTTTAATCGTTTGACAGCACTAATATATATATATATATATATATATATATATATATATAAACCAACGTCACACAGGATTTACAGCTGCAACCATATACACGTGAATGAATCAATGTAAGTTAAATAACTCTCATAGTCATGATGTTATGCACAATGTAACATGTCATGTCAAGGCGCACCTGTTCGGATTTTGCAATCACGCGCAGTTGCTCTCCACCGACTGCGCTGATCAAAAGCATGATGGGAAACAACTTGCTGACGACACAGCTTAATGTTCATTGGTTTAAACAACCGTGATGTATTTTTATCTTTTAACATGTTTGATTTTAAAACTCTGATATCATGTTTTATGTGTATACATATTTGTTATGGGTGAATAAACTCTCTTGGCAGTGCCATATGGGTTATTATGTGATGTCAAATATTTTATGCACATGATATTTTTATTAAAACAATATATAAAAACACATGTCTGTATTAAAGAAAAAATATAGATAAACACATATTTGGAATGTAATTAAATAACAAGTACTTTGGGTGTCTTGTTCATTATATTTATTTTCATATCCACAAGTTTCCTACGCCCATGAGGCCTCCGTCGAAAGTGGGCGCGTCTTCGGTTCGAAGTAAACAAAGTGCGACTTGACATGCTTGACACTCGTTCGTTCAACAGTTGACAGTCATTCAAGTTATCAGCAATCCAAACTAGCTAACGATGTGGGAACACAACCTCAACGAAATTAAAAAGGGTGAAATAACAACAGTGCCTTTACCCTCCGCAGTAGTTGGTTGGGAGTATTACAATAACATTATTAATAATCAATACTCATCAAGGCATGGTGACAGACAGTTGTGTGAGCTGACAAACAATTAAAATAAAAAATACACACTTAGTCATTCTGCTTTGGAGTTTATTCAAAATTATAAATGAATGTGCTACTTGAATACAATAACTGGCACATTTGATATTCTGTCAACTCAGGCTTTGATCCTGAGTTTAGGTGTAACATCAGTCAGCGAACAGCCAAACACATGCTAATAGAGTTTATAGAATATTAAGAATTTAAACAAATGTATACAAAAAGATTCATCGTCTTTTGGGAGATGATGGAAACTACAGTCGTTGGCAGGATCACTCTGATTTCGTTTTCGGCTTATGTTCAAAACAATCACGTTTAAGCCACTGAATTAGTTTAGTCCGGTTATACGTACAACCGCGAACAGCACATGTTGCTCCGTAACGACATGTTGCTCCCTGAGCTCCGTAACAACATCTCTCATAAAGATTTGCGTCTTTAAATAGTAAAATAATTCTCTGAAAAACAGCTAGCCTCTTCGCGAAGTAACACACAAAATACCATTGGAATGCTACTTCCGCCGCCTTACCGGAAGTTTCACCCACTTTATTTTTTACAGGAGCGCCCCCGGAAACTTGTGATAAAAGCAACAGAACTTAAAATTACATCCATTTTATTAGCAACACGTGCACGAGCATGAATCCCGTGAATCCCGCGATATCAGACTTTGATCTCACAGGTGTCAGACCCACTGCGAGAACCGAGATTTGTCCGTCTTGCCTGTACTTTTTCACTCCTCCTCTCACTGCAGCCGCCTACTCTCGACTACATTGCAGGCGAGAATGATTCCGGGTGAAAACGTAAAACATATTTCATTGGATGTGCCTTTCGTTTACACGGCGACGCGTTTTGAGGCTTAAAAGACGCAAAAAGTGAAACCACCCTCCAGAGTGGAAATCTTAAAACGCTCCACCGTCGCGTTCCCATGTAAATGGTAAAAACGCAAAAGACTGCTTGACAGTGAAGGTTGTACGCAGGCGCGCGGGCTTGGTGTTGTTATAGTATGCACTCCTAGCCACCTGGAGTGCATACTACATTGAATTTCACACAATTTTGCGTCACCATTTGCACGCGAATTTCCCACACAAAACGCTCGTCTAAACGCAGAATAAAAAGTGATGACGCAACGCCACTTTTGCGTTTCTCTTCAGAATCGTTTCCGTGTAAACATAGCCTAAAGTTTCCATGGTATTTGATTAAGTTGTATCACCTGTTTCTTGTTTCTTTGATTGGTTTGGATTTGTATTGAACCTGCTCACTTGCACTCACTTGTTGTCTGGCCTTGTTGTTGTTGAAAGGTTTTGTGGACTCACCTTCTTTGCTGAGAATGCTTTAAAAGAACTTAACTTTGTGTTTTGGGATTCCTGGCTACTTTAAATGAATTATGGAATTTGAAATATTACCTGTTTTCCTCACTTTTTTGGACAAACAATATCATGAGTTCCATTTGTTGTGCTACTTACCGGTTTATTCACCTTGTTTTGCAAAATAATAAAGCAAGTTCATCTTCTGTGTTGTTGTGTTTTTGGTTACATTTTTTTAAAGCATGATAATTACTATTTCCCTCAGTTTTTCTTCTGCCTCTCAGTGTATGTGTGCTGTCCCTGTGCAGTTGTATATGGTTAAAGTTGGTTTTTGTTTTTGTTCCTCTTTAGTTAAAGGGGTCATGAACTGGCTTTTTAAATGTTTTTGTTTTGTTGTCTGAGGTCAACTTATGACGTTCGCTAGGTTTTTACACTCAAAAACATACAAATGAATGAGTTATGGGCTATTTTCTTCCCTAGTTTTCAGCCTACTTGAAAAATGATCGGATTTTATGGGCGTATTGCATTGAAGACTAGGAAGTAAACGCCCACTGCTGTGAGTGGATAACAGTTTTGCATAATATAATGAGCTTCAACTGTGTTGTTGGCAGGGTCTCTGCCAGGAATTTTGGGCCCCATGACAAAAAAAATCACATTGGCCCCCCTCATATATATATATATATATATATATATATATATATATTAAAATATGCCATACACCAATAACACTAACACTACAGAACATTGACACAAATACATTAGATACAATGTGTGTGTGTGTGTGTGTGTGTGTTCTCAAAACAAATTGCCCTTCATGATAGAAAATAATAAAGTCTGTATAGATGTCATTTACGGCCAAAATTCAGTCTAAATAAGCAGATCAAACTGGATTATTTTAATACTGTCTGTAACTTACATGCATGTTGAGGTAAGCTACTTCTTGTTTCTAACTGTATTTACTGTACAGACAGGAGATTGTCATATTTTTTGGTACAGTAAAAAAGAGCAAGGGAGACAGAGAACCCCACAAATACTCCCTGGAATGATGCTAAGTCAACACAATGTTGCTCACCTTCTTCACTGGGACAGGGACAGGGAGGGCTGCAGTTAGTCTGGGGAGACTGGGGTGCTGCTGACTCATCTCTTGTTGCTAAATCTGCTAAAAAGGGGATGGATGATTCAGTATGAATACTGCTAAACGTTTCCCTGCACTTATTAAATGTTGATGAAATGTAGGCTAACACTAGCCTGCAGCTAAGCTCAGCTTACTATGGACAACAGGTTTACCACTCACAGACTAAAGGCTACTCACCTTTCTTTGTGAAAAACTGGGCTACAGAACGACAGCCTTTATTTAGTCTTTCCTCTCTCTCTCTCTTTCCTTTCTTTCCTTTTCTGGAAACCAGATTTTATTTTACTATTCGACGTTATGGTCTCTGTATTTCTCAGCGCACCTGCGCTTTCACCGTGCACCGTCAACGATGCGCGCGTTAGGCAGGACCAAACCATTTCATGCGGATACATGGGGGTGAGTCGGTCAATATGGATATTTGCTTTTTGGTCAATGGGGATATTTAACTTTTATGGCCAAAATAAGTCAAATCAAAGACATTCGTTCAATTTATTATTAATTGAAATATACTCAATAATGATATATATATATATATATATATATATATATATATATATATATTTTTTTTTTTTTTTTTTTTTTTTTTTAAGTTTTTACCTATTTGATGGGCCCCTGTCAGTCAGGGCCCTTGCAATTTTCCTAACTTTCCCCCCTATCCAGGCGCCCCTTGTCCTCGTTGGCTTCGGTGGGTGCACGTGAGGAGTTTGTTTTGAAAACCACTGTTGTAAAATGGCAACCGGAATGATTCGCCCATACATGTTTAACCCAGAGTCCGATAACGATCGCAGGACAATGAGCCAACAGCACCTCGAATAGGCTACAACGGATACTTGTAGACACATACACATAATTATTAGATATCAACGATCTTTAACAATGCAATGCTAGCCGAGTAGATTTTTATTTCTAAAATAAAAATATTACTCACATAAGTGTGTTGCACCACTCCTGTTGGATCCAATATAGAAGATAACGTAGACTAATCATGTTCCGTACAACAATGTTCCGTACAGATTTGGCCATAACGGTCATTTTGACCGTTTTGAATTTTATATCTACAATAACTTTGTTGAAAAAAATAATAAAATCCTGCTGGTACCTGACTTTTCCTAAAATTGTCTGTATTTTCATTTAAAATGCTTTTCATATAAATTAAGTTACGTGAACGTTAAGGCAAAACAATTTTTTTAACCTATTTCGGCCATAGACGCTCATATTGACCGCACTGAATTTCGCTGTATTTTTTTGTTAAATATCCCGCGGTTGATCGTGGTCTCTCTCAACTGTCAACAGAAAGGTCCGTCCGATCACAGCGGTGTTTGCTATATAATAATTTCTACATTAGTTGTTGATCAGAAATAAGCAAATAAAACCGTACTACAGGATGCCCTGGAGATGCTTCAGAACTTGACGCGTGATGATTTCGATGCAGGGGAACAACCGGAGGTGAAAAGTGACAGCGACGTTTCCTGGGTGCAAGTTAACATTTCCTCCTCATCTGAGAGTGATTCAGAGTCAGAGTCCACATCAAGGTAAAAGAGACGGCTGCTATCATCAGACACGGCCGAATCCAGATGTTCCATTCATGTCGGATGATCCTGGTGAGCTCCGCTGCCTGTCCTGCGCTGTTTGTTTTGCTGCATGGGCTGTTCACTAGTTCTGCTAGTCCTATATTATTAGCCTATTTATTATTATTATCATTATAATATTATTATTATCGTCTGATTTTCGTCTTTGAAAAACTGTCATTGACGAAAATAATTCCGAAAATTATTCGTCAACAAAATAAACACTATTTTTCAAAATGACTGTTTGTGGCCGTTCTCAGTAGTTTGGAATTCTGGCACTTCTAGTGTTAACTTTAACCGCCAATCGCTGAGTAAATATTTCTAGGGCATACACAAAATGCATATCTGTGTCGTCTTCATTTCTCCCTCTTATATTATAATGTGTTTAACTCACCCATCAGTGCACGTGAGGGAAAACGTCCAATGTTGTCAAATGGCAACCGGATTCGCCCATAAATGTTCGACCCAGAGTCCGTGTGTTGCACAATTACGGGCAGATCCAATATAGACGGCACATCACCATTCTTTTCTCTTAATCGGTCTGCAATCCAGCCTCGAATTGTTGACAAAACAATCCTCAGTGAAATGAAGTGAACATACAGATAATGTTTTACACTGATCTGCTGGAATGTCATTAAAAACAAATTTTAACCAGGCATTCCTAATATTGGAATCCAGAGGAAGCTCATGCAGTAACTGTCTTCTTCCACAGCCAGGCACGGCACAACATTTTGTCAACAGAATGTTTATTGCTGGGAGCTCGCTCTGGTTTGTCATCACGAGGTATGCTTTTGTTTACCTATGTGTGAATGCGTGGAATCGACGGCCGGGGCTAAACCGGCCGTGTTGAAGTAGGCCTTGATGAGCGGGTGGGGTTTCTTCGTCTTTGACATCATACTTCCACACTTTCAAAAACTAAGCGTTTGTTGAGGCTGGTGTCAATAAAAGCTTTTATTGGACTAACAAGGTCGTTTTTAGTTCTGAAACTTACAGGATATTCTTAAAATATGATGACCTCTTAGATGTCAAAAGCTCAAGGAAAATTTGATTTCTCAGTTCATCACCCCTTAATTCTCTTTACATCTGCAATAAGAGTTTATTGAATGCATATATACAAAATATTTCAGGCAATGAGTAGATATTGACCTTAAAATTGCCATAAAAGTACACCTTAAACTGCAGTATTAAAAGGGTTAAGAGCAAATGTGTACTCTATGCTTTGTGCAGCTGTATTAACACATTATCCACCATTATTGGTCTATATTCAGACTTCTCTGTGGATATACTGTATGGCTGTATGTTTGCACTATCCACACACTGTACATGCTATATAAACTGTAAATGTTAAGCCACCATAGCCATTTCAGTGTAGAATTTGGCTCTATGCATATTAGTTTTTGCAGGTGTGGTCCATGCTACGGCAGTAACAGAAGGCTTTAAAGAAACGGCAGTAACATGTATCGCAGGGGTTGCAGCAGGGCAGGTGGTGGCCCAAGCAGGACTGCTGATGAGGGATACAGCGGCTGGGGAACGGGTGCCTCTTCTCTGAAGCCGTACAGTTTTACCCAGATCCTGTGGTTATGGCAACGAAACAAAAATACTTCAACACAGGGAAAAATGTTATAGTGCTCAAACTTTTCAGACCAAGTTCCATGTTAAATTATATCAGAACATCCAAGTCATCACCTTAAAGGGACTCTGTGTAAGATTTATTCCTATCTAGCATTGAAATTGTATTTTGCATTCAAACTTGTGCTCTTCAGCACCTAATGCCAAATGCGTGTTTGCATCTCCGGTAGTCATTATGTACCAAAAAGCTATGACAGGGTGTCTTCTAATATCACTTCGTAGAAGTTTTCCTTTAGGTGAACAGATTTGTAATTTCAAACAAACTGCAACTTGACACAGCGAACAAACACAATGTTACAGAATGAATTACTGACGGTGAAAAACATGAACTACTGTAATTAGTATTTATGCCTTCTTCGTCACAATAGTCACACAGAAATAAATTACCGTTAGGTTTCACAAAATAAAGAGGACACTCTTCTTCAGTCCCGTCTGTTTCTGTTCATTTGGTAACTTAGTTATAGGACTTATTTATAAATGTGATATAAGTATGTGTATTCGGAAGCTTTACCACTCTCTTGACTCCCTGTAGGCTACAGGTATTTTCAGTCAGAGAAAAAGAGGAAGCTCCCAAAAAAACAAAAAGTTGCTTTATTTGGTAGAAAGGTATAAAGAGGTGAGACGTAGGCTATCTGACAGATAAAATAAAAACATGATTGTGATAACCTTTATGATTGGTCTGATTTCTTCAAACATTCACCTATTTTTTTTACTGTGCTCTAACAATGCAAGAACACAATCATATGCTCTATTAAAATATATTATTATTGAATTTATAGGTAACAGAAAGTAAACTAACAAGCTTATTTTCTGCGCCTTCTCTACTTTACTCAGCTGCTAATGTTATCAATCAAATAGTCTGTTTAACTTTTCACTATAAATGTTCTACCGTCTATATTATAAAATAGCCTACACAACCAAGCAAAGAAAAAATGCATTTAATTAAGGCTGTATACAGTCTTAATTAAATGCATTTTTCTTTGCTTGGTTCAATATATTGACTTATCTCAAGGAGAAAGCAGGCAACTTCAGCAGCTCTTTTGAAATCTCCTTCATTAGCTCTTTCCACCTAGAAAAACTATCCCGACATTTACTCTTGTTTTTTGTACTCTGCGGTCCATTTCCTTTTTCGTTCAATTTGGGACTTTGGCGACGAGGATTTCTTCTCCTGTGGCTCGGCATACGTATGATCCGCCATAGAAAATAAAATTGCAATTCAGCTTTTTAAAATTGCGGGGTTTAGACCACCTATGGTTTAGACAAGCGCCTCTCCACTGGTTCTGCTGCTTGTGGAAACGCGTTGGCCTAGTACTTTTTGATCCTCTCTGCTATTATAGTTTTTCAAGATGTCGGAATGACATGGAAGCCTCCGTGGACCCGTCCCATGTATATAAATACAATAAATAATTTGTTTACGAGGATAAGTCAGATAATTGGCAGAGGTATTTGTACACCACTGATGACATATTATGAATGAAAATATTGATTTTAGATAACAAATGACATAAAAGGTTACACACAGTCCCTTTAACCATTTAAACAATGCACTGCTCATGAATGTGGGCTATACCTCAGAGTAAAAACTAACCAATATTAAAATTGTAAATAGAATTGTAAAAAGGACAATAAAATAATAATAATTTTAAAAGTAAAACATTAAAAAAGTATCATTTAAATAGAAGGAACTTTTTGAAATATTTTTAGCACTGTCATTTGGTGTACCAAGTGGAGGCACACACCACAGGTGGTACATGTAAATTCTGTAAGCCAAATGTAAATTAACCACCTCATCATAGGATCCAAGGTCTTCTAGCAGTTTTTCTTCAGCAGAGTTTCTTTCAAGGTGCTCCAGTATAGGTAGTACGTCTGTGACATACAAAACACAAAAGTGCCAAATAGTTTTAAAGGGATACTCCACAGTTTTTCATATTAAACTAAATTGGTGCCCAGACACTATTTGAAAGCGCTTAACTAGCCCAGTTCATTCAATAGGGGCCAAGCAGAGAAGCGACCGAAACACCTCCAAGTTTTCCCAATTTAAATAGTTACACGAGGAGAGTAAGTCAACCAAGAATGGTGACACAAAATACAACGTTGCACTTTTCTAAGCGTGTAAAGTGTATAACTATGATGTATGGCGGAATACCACAGCAAGTGCTTGGGAGCATTTCGACTCAGCGTAGTAATATCATCACTTGAGAAAATCCTCTCCAGAGTGATAATGATACTGCGCCGAGTCCATAGATATGCGCCGAGTCGAAGTGCTCCCAGTCACTTGCTGTGGTATTCCGCCATTAATTATAGTTATACGCTTAGAAAAGTGCAACGTTTTATTTTGTGTCACCATTCTTGGTCGAGTTACACTACTCGCGTAACTGTATCATGTAACTTGGCCCCTATTGAATGAACTAGTCTAAGTTGAGTGCGATCAAAGTGTCTCGCGCGCCAGAGCGTTAGGATGAGAGAGGTATGTTTCAATTCCTCTTAGTTAAGGGAATCAATAACATAGTTTAATATTAAAAAAGCAGTGGAGTATTCCTTTAAAGCAGTCCACTGTATTTAAAATTCACCTAATGTTAACTGGGATTTACACAATGAAGTACTGAGAATTTTTGCTAAATCTGCTATACTCCCCATACTGATCAAAATGTAAAGGTAATGTCTTGTCAAAATAGAGTCCATATTAAGAACTGATTTTTTTTATCAAAACACATTAAATGTATACACATACATGTATAAAACATAATACGTTTGGACAAAACCTACCGATCTTTTTAACATTCTAGAATAAAAAAAATTCCCATATAATATATGTGTGAACATTTGTAGTGTATGAAATCACATTAAAATGTAAACAATGACAAAATCTTAATCTCCAAAAAGATCAATAGAAAAAGATACACACCACGTTTTTTTTTTTTTTTTTTTTTTTGGAAAATAACATCAGTCTAGAAACCTTACCTGTGTCAGAAAGAGCAAAAGAGTGTTCACTACGCCTTAGGTGTGGATGTGATGCCATCACCATAACATTAATCAAAAACCAGCTGAAGATGGCTGTGTTCAGCATCATAATCGTTTAAACTCAAAAACAAGATGAGCTTCTGCCACACTTTTAGTGATCTGGTTGTATTCACTGAAAAAAGAGATAGCCGTCAAGAAAATACACATTGAAAAGTCTTGTGTGTATGTTTTTCTATTTGCACTATGTTTTTTGCCTTACAGTATGTGTATGGATGTAGGCTATGTTTGCACAAGTTATGTATGTTCGGACCTACCTCCAGCGTTCCAGGTCCCAGCAGTGTCTGCACAAGACTCCTTGATTTATAAGGCTTTATAAGGCTGCTTGAGGTGGGAGGTGAGGGACACATGGTATGATCAGTGGATGGAGGTGTGGTCTCTTGTGCCTGGCACATCCACTTCCACACAAACACACACATACTGTAAACCCACGCAGTCAGAAAAAAATCAACAAACAGAATTTCCTGGATGATGGTGTCTAATGGAATATTACTGTAATGAGTAAAAAAATGCTGAAATATAAGAAAAAATGTAACACCCATTTTAGATTAAAAAAATGTCAGTTCCCAACTCGAGCTGCATCGAGATGCTATGGGAACACCCCAGCGTGATTGTGTCGTGAAAGCATGTGTATAATCAGACCGCACTAGCCTCTGTGCCTTCAGCAAGCGCGCTCTGTATACTGCCTCTGTCTATTTATTGTTGTCTGTCATTGCAAGCACAATATTTCACAGAAAGTGAGATACAGCCCGAGAGATACGGAATCTGTTGCGCATATATATATATATATTCAGGGCTGTCAGTTTAACACGTTATTACGGCGTTAACGCAAACCCATTTAACAGCGTTAATTTTTATTATCGCGCGAATTCAACGGTCTTTTTGTCACGTGCTTTTGCAACAGGACGCGGCATGCGTCCTGATCCATTTCGCCGTCTCGCGCTCGTCATCCAGTCAAAGCCGAAACGTGTGTTTGTGGCATGCCTGTTGTTTTGTTTTCGATCTGAGCTAGATCCGCTTGCTCTTTGGTCGAGAAGACAACAAAACGTCCTCACGTGGCGCAAGCCATTGAAATGAATGGGTTTCAGAGCGCAGCGCGAGGATGTTTTGTGCCGCACACACTCGTTTGGGCTTGCGAGCCGGCCAAATGGTAACGTTACGTTTTGAGTGGATGACGAGCGCAGACACCGAAATGGATGCCCTAAGATTCTGAATTGGAAAGTTTACTTTTAAAAAGTTGCCAAACTGTCCCATTGACCAGACCAAGTGATCTGTGTGTTTTGTCGTTGTGAACTGAGCTATCATCATCGCAGCACTTGATGATAGCCAAGCACACACACAGCTGATGCGAATTCTCCACCCCTCGTCAATATTAGGACCTGTCAGTATTTTTTTCACCCTTTTATTGGTAGACAGTGTTACATTGTGTGAGAGATTATTTATATAGTGTGAAATTTAACACTATTCCAATGTTATTTTCAATAATAATAATAAAAAAACATTTGCACTAAACAAGCCAATCCACTTTTCCATGTTGATAAGAGCATTAAAATGAGAAAAAATAATGTAACAAAAAGAAATCAAAAGATATATAGAATAGATAAAAATGTGCGATTAATCGCGAGTTAACTATGACATTAATGCGATTAATCGCAATTAAATATTTTAATCGTTTAACAGCACTAATATATATATATGTCGCTGAGGTGGTGAAGCTCCTTGGGAGATTTTCGGTCAAGCTCGAGTTGACCATTTGCATTGTCAGATGCAATGTATTGTCCCATGTGTCTCACGCACCCAGTTTCTCTCGGGTTCAGGTGTGGCCGAGGCGTGTACTCAGGTGTGTACTCTTTTCCTCTGATATCCATGCTTCCAGGTGTTTCTGGAGAGGGTTCGCAGAGAAGGGGCCCATCTGTTATTCAGTAGCCCTGGTACTGGCTGGCCAGAGTTTGGTTCATAAAATCAGGGTCTCTCGACTGAGGTTGTTGAGAAGACTGTATGTACTGAAATTGAAACTGTTCTCTGTTTGGTGCAGAGAACGGCAACTAAATCCTGTTTACTGCCCTATTGGTACACTGCTTGATTATATCTGCAGACATTTCTTTGCAGGGTTATCTCTCGTTCCACCCTGAAGGTGTATGTGTCGGTATCATATACTCGCTGCATGCCTGTGATCGACTTGCTTCAGTTGAATGATCCTTATTTTTAATCTGATGCTTATTGGCGTATTCATTTTGCATATTTGTACATTCTTAAATGTACACAATTTATATATTCAACTGTATTCAGTATATATTAATTTATTATTTGGCTTAATCTTGTGATGTCATTTTCTTTGACACTGTTTGACACAATCACAGTTTTAATGATCTTTAGCCTATTTATGATTTTGCTCATAGGCTAATTGTTGCTTATCCCTGATAAAAAAAGGAAAAATAGATCATAATTAGTAATATTTGAACTAGTCACTGAATTTGTACTTCAGATTAAAGCCACACTGTGGAGGTTTTGGCCACTAGGGCGCTGAACCTGAAACTTTTACGTCTAGCGTCCCTAGAGGCCACAAGCACGCAGCACTGTCGCAATTAAGTGTTTGAGGCGGGCAGCCTTTTTTCGCACGGCGATTCCCTTATAGCAGTTTGCTGAGAAGAAAGCGAGTCAGGGTGATTTTATTACACTCATAACACAATTGGCTGTCACCTCAATACCAGAAAATACTACACTGCTTATATTAATTTATCTGGGTTACCTTGGAAACGGCATTTGTTTGCAGGCAAGCGTCCGCATCGGTAAGACACCTTCCTCTTTTAGCTCAAGCCAGCGAGCGAAGCTAAAGCTGGACCAATGTTAATCCTCGGCCTGGCTTTTAAGTTTTCACTCTCCCTTTTCTTTTTTAGTTTCCTCTGATAAAACCATTGCCTTCTTCCAGCTGTTTGTCGGCCATGACGAAAACATACAGACTGTAATCAAACGCGAGTTGAGCACTAACATCAGAATCGGAGGAAGTTTGGGGTGGTGTGGGAAGTGACATATGCCGAAAGCGGTCATATTTTGTAGTTCTTTTTTGTGCTCGGGTTTCTACCCGAAACCTGAAGTTACAAAGTGCTAGTAAAAGCGATACAGGCACCTTCAGGCTACGGCAGACCTGTAATTCAACCTATTGTAAGTCGATGTACCATCTCAATGGATTTTAGTAATATAAAGGTTGAAGAGTTCCACAGTGTGGCTTTAACTACATTTTTGTTTTTCATGCTCATATTATAGCGAATGCTCAGTACTGACCAGTAAACACTTCATTATGAAGCTAATACATCTATAATCATCTGATGACTCCATTCTGCTGATTTACTGCTAATGACGCAATACAGCATCCATTTGAGTGGAAATAAATTGTTTATGAGGAAAAAAAATCAGTACTTATACTTGTAAGGTCAGATTGGTCTGATTTTTTTTATAAAAGTGGAAAATGAAACATGCAATAAACAAAAACATATATGCAAACAGGCCACGTCAGAATTGTTCATTTATTTATTGAAAGACGGATGAATTAGACCCAAATGTATGGTAAATCTCTATTTTTGTATAAACAAACAAACAAACAAACAAATAAATACATTAATATGTATGTAATGCTTAACTCAGACAAATTATCATCAACAAATGTTTGTTGCTATTTTATACCATGACAAGCTTTTAGCAAACTAATATTGAATTAAGATGATTTCAGTTCATATCCTGTGCTCTGGAAAAAATAAACCACATATTTTTGTAGAAATAATAGACTGAGTGTTTCCGTTAAGAGGCAATTTATCAGCATTTAAGTTTGCAGCAAAAATAATGTATCAGGGGGCAATGATGAGTTCACAGAAATCTGTTCCAAAATGTACATAAAATAATCTTTCGGTGAACACCATCATCTGTTCAAATCTCTCTACTTATCTTATAGGATGGCTACATGCAATATTCAGTATACTTCTCTTTCAGAAGCTGGTCTGAGTGCACCATAGCCTATATAACATATTAGTTGATTTGTAATGATGGTGGATGGATGGATACTGGAATATAATAAATATAATAATAAAGAGTTTTGCTGAAGGACAACCAAAACATTTACATCCAAACATTAATTTAAAGAAACAAACAATAAATATGGAATCTTTTTTGAGATTGAGGTCCAGCTCAGCCCAGGTTGTTTGTAAGGCAGGCACACACAGCACCTAACCATAACACAAAACTCTGGTAACAATAGGCACAATATAGGAATATTTCATTGAATTATAGGCTACTTAGGCTATATAGCATAAATACATATTCAACTAATCAAATATAATACAAATTAAATAGGAATATTTTTATATAGCCTAGTTAATTAGGTTATTATCAAAATGAATAATTATTCATAATAATGAATAATTAATCACTTGGCCTAGCACTAGCTTACATAATAGAGAAGAGATTGTTCAACTGCGGTGAAATTCATTTGTTGACTCTTTTTCTTGTTACAGCAGCAAAAATAAATAAATAAATAAATAGGCCTAAATAAATAAATAAATAAATAGGCCTAAATAAATAAATAAATAAAATAAATAAATAAATAAAATAAAATAAATAAATAAAATATACTGTGAGGACGGGACCCGATGCCATAGTTTTTAAACGTACACTCAAGGTGTAAAACCCATAGAACCCCACCTGCAGGACCCCACAATGTCTATGTGTATTGTGTAGGCTATGGATGGTCTGAGATCAGTAGGTCTGGTGGTCAGATGCTCAGTCACATGAGATTGGTGTGTGTGTGTGTGTGTGTGTGTGTGTGTGTGTGTGTGTGTGTGTGTGTGTGTGTGTGTGTGATGTGTGTGTGTGTGTGTGTGATGTGTGTGTGTGTGTGTGTGTGTGTGTGCGTGTGTGCATCCAGGTATTCGCAACTTCAGAAGTCGGAATCAATTCCACGAATCGGTTCTTCGAATCGTTAGGTTCTTGCTTTTAAAACGATTCTCAAGTGTTGTTTTCTATGGCTATTGAGGCTATTTTTACTTACTATTTTACGATTCAATTCTACTGATCGTGTATTATTATGTACGCAGCTAGGATTCAGCTCATAATACAAAAAGTCATTTCGAAATTACACATTGCATTTATAGTCTAAACTTTTTTTTTTTTGGGTGAAAAAAAGAAGATTTCTACTGAAAAACGGAATCGTATGTTTGTTGATTAAACTGACAAACAATCAAGTTGTAAACAATTTCAGTATTTGTAGAAATTCTAGTATTCGACTCATTGAATCATTCAGAACTGGTTTGTGAAATCTGTTCAAATGGTTCATTAAAGAGATTCGACTCAGAAGAACAAATTGTTCACGAATTGGACAGCACTGTCAGTCAGGACTGCGGAGCTACGTCTTGCTTTTTCTGTAGCTAGTACACAGTTAGTCTTATTTTTTCATCATGCCTTTCTCTGAATTATATTTTAATGTGGATAATGGTTATCTGGAGGGGCTGGTGAGAGGTTTTAAGGCTGGTATTTTATCTCAGGCGGATTATTTGAACCTTGTTCAATGTGAAACTCTGGAAGGTGAGTCAAATGTGTGTGTAGACTGCTAGCTTATCTGATCCGTTTTAATTTTCGACATTTCCACATCCAGTTGCGTGTAGTTTTTGACATGTTTTGACGTTTAAAGATGCAAAACGTTTTTTATCATTTATGTGGCATCTCGCGCATAAATCGTCATAAAACAACAGCACAGCTAATGTCAGTTAGCTTGTTTCTTTAACTAGCACAGATCTTCCGAGCGTTTAAATCCCCTTCAGCTGGCTAAGTTCAGTTTTTACATATATTTCCCATGTTCCTCTGCCCTGATATTAAGTAAACAAATGAAGTCTACTGAACATTGTATTATGTCACTTTTTAATTTAAGTGCAATAAATGTTACATGCTAACATATTCATTGTTTT
Source organism: Hybognathus amarus (assembly GCA_030378365.1). Classification (NCBI taxonomy): domain Eukaryota; kingdom Metazoa; phylum Chordata; class Actinopteri; order Cypriniformes; family Leuciscidae; genus Hybognathus; species Hybognathus amarus. The sequence continues at coordinate 287,343 of JAQIUQ010000605.1, forward strand.
AGCTATTTTCTAATCTGAATATTTACGCATTTATTTTACATGATCGTACGCAAATGTTTAAACCGCGGCTCTATTTTAAACATGCAGTGTAATGTAAGATACAGTTTTTATTTTAAAGGCCTGCGTTTAACCTGACGGACTGATGGTCCGAAACATCCTCGGGTGTAATTTCAAACGTCGTATTCAAATCGTTGAGACCAGCCAGTAATTAATTTTCTACCGTTTAAAGTAATTATCGGGATAATTAGTAAATATGTGTTTGTATTTTATGTATTTTTTTCTATAAACGAAAGATTCAGTTCTCATTTGAGTAATGATAGTTGATGGTGCTAGTCATGTGATACAGTCTGTCATCATGACGTCAGTTCTGTAGAATTGGCATATTCTCATTCAACCTGTGCTGATGGATGGGAGTGTACTTGTTTTTTATGACCTTACTTGTCCAGCAATTTACTCCCACTATATATATATATATATAACATATTCTCTGGAATAGAGCTTTGTCACTCTCTGAAAACGCACTAACAAATATAAGAAATAATAAGAAATATAAAAATAATTGCTGCTTTTGCTGATGTTTCCAATTGATGTGTATTTTGCAAAATTGGGAAAGTAACTTAATTTATTTGATCAATTCAATCAGATCCATTCCATTTGGGACAGTTTAAATTAAAAAAATTTTTTTTGACAGTTTACAATAAAATAACTTATAATTACCCCCAAAATGAATGCAATGTTTTTAGAAATTGAATAAATTGTAGCTAATTTTGTCTTCCACTTTAAGAATCAATGGGAAGTGACTCACTTGGAATTTTTGCTTTTGCTTTAGGGAACTGGAAACTGTGTAAAAACATTTCCGAGATGAATGTATAAATCACTTCGAGCACAGCCCCCTTTTAGCATTGACGAATGAGAATTTGGGTTTACAGACAAAATTCATCATCATCTTCTTCTTTATAAAACAACAACAAAACAAACAAAAAAACAACAACAACAACAATTAAAGTTTTTGCTTGTATTTTTCCTCAGACCTGAAGCTTCATTTGCAGAGCACTGACTATGGAAGTTTCCTGGCCAATGAAGCCTCCCCCTCACTGTCTCCGTCATTGATGACAAACTAAAAGAGAAGATGGTGGTTGAGTTCCGCCATATGAGGAACCAGTCTTATGAGCCTTTGGCTAGCTTCATGGATTTCATCACGTGAGTGCAGTCAGATATTAAAATGCTGAAGGAAACCATGCTGCCAATTCACAACACGGGGCGTCAAATATAATCCTGTATTTTACAAATTTATTGTATTTAGTTAATGTTCATCAGCAAGACATTTCTTTTTAAAGCTTTATCTGCTGGATTGTTTTATGAAGCTATTTTCCACCGTTTTTTCTGATATTTGCTGCTTTTTCAGATACAGCTATATGATTGACAACGTCATCCTGCTTATCACTGGAACTCTGCATCAGCGGGCCATTTCTGAGCTGGTGCCCAAGTGCCATCCGCTTGGCAGCTTCGAACAGATGGAGGCCGTTAACATTGCCCAGACTCCAGCAGAGCTCTATAATGCCATCCTGGTGGATACACCACTTGGTAGGACAATCTTGACATGAAAAATGAACATGTGAATCACGTTCACTTTAGTTTTGTGGCTGAGAGGAAGTCACTGAGTTGCAAATCTTGCTCATTTATTATCTGGATTTTAAAAAAATATATATTTCTGGGTTTTGTTCATCCCCACATCACAGTTAAAGGCTGTTTCTGTTTGTTTCAGCTGCTTTCTTTCAGGACTGCATCTCTGAGCAGGATTTGGATGAGATGAACATTGAAATAATTCGGAACACGCTTTACAAGGTCAGCCTTATGATGGAAAATACAGGGACGTAAATCTTAAACATTCATTAGGAATTTTGTCATGACAACAAATATGCATAATTAAACAGAAACTCTCTGGTTTTGTCTGGATATTATATGCGGGTAGTGATCTAACTTTGACACTGTATGTAGGGGTGGGCCAGGGCTAGTTGTCATCATATTTACACCTCTGAATATTTTTTAGGGTTGGTTGATTTCTGTATAGACATATACCAATACTGTATTGAACACCAGTGTTGCTGAGCAGACACTTTTTTTTATTTGTCCAGAATACAACTTGCAGTGAAATGCAAACCTGGTCCGCTATATAGACAGTCCATTAAATATATGAATAGTTGATTAAAAAAAGGTAAGATAAGATTAACAGAAGAAATAATGATAAAAATAGCAATAAAGTCAGTAGGATTAAAAAATGCTGGGCATGTTACCAGTAAAATATGTCAGTTTTCTTTCTACCACTGAGCTCTGTCTGGCCTTTAACCTTGAAACCATGAGCTGTGTTTGATCTCTCCTGTCTGTGTCTCCAGGCGTATCTGGAAGCTTTCTACAAGTTCTGTTCCACACTGGGGGGACAACCGCAGACACCATGTGTCCAATTCTGGAGGTGAGTAATGCAGAGTACAATTAAAAGATTCTGATAGGATTTTTTAATTGTTATTGATACATTTCAGTGTTTTAGTAACTAAAGCAAAGCTTTGTTTGTGTATCAGTTTGAGGCAGACAGAAGGGCTTTCATCATTACCATTAACTCCTTTGGTACGGAGCTCTCCAAAGAAGACAGAGCAAAACTTTTCCCTCACTGTGGCAAGCTCTACCCAGAGGGTCTAGCACAGCTAGCCCGCGCAGATGATTACGAGCAGGTCAAAGCTGTCGCTGAATACTACCCTGTAGGTATCTGTGTGGACTCGAAATGGCTTCAAACTAACACTTCATAGCTAACGTGATTTAAATTATGACAGAATGTTCAGAATTTTTGGCAACCAAAATGATTTGAGGATTAACATGGAATTCTTCCTGCTCCAGGAATACAAGCTTCTCTTTGAGGGTGCTGGCAGCAACCCAGGAGACAAAACCCTTGAGGATCGCTTTTTTGAACACGAGGTCTGCATTTCAATGAGAATCCTACTACATTGTTTGTATTTTTGACGTTGGCAAATGTGTTCTTTTGAAAGTCCTCTGCTAATGGGAAAATGTTGGTTATGTGTTTGCAGGTGAAACTTAATAAGCTGGCCTTCCTGAATCAGTTTTCATTTCAGCGTGTTCTATGCCTATGTCAAATTGAAGGAACAAGAGTGCCGGAACATTGTGTGGATTGCAGAGTGTATCGCCCAAAGGCACTAGGGCTAAGATTGACAACTACATCCCCATATTCTAATGGTACATAATAGCAGTCTTGAATAATGATCCACATGGCATGTATTAACTTTTATGTTAAGATCTGAAAATGATGATTCTGTCTCCTCCCTGTTTCTTGCACTATGCCACTCTTACCTTTCATTGTGATTGTCTTTATTCAGAGTAAATTATCGTTTGTTTTTGTTTGACAAAGTAATGCAGTTTGCATTCCATCTCAAAACTTAGGATTTTTTTAAATTAAAAGTTTTATAAAAGTAGTCAATGTTATTTTGCTTCATAATGTTTTGACTGTGTAACAATGTCACCTAGAAACCAATCACAGCCCATTGCAAGAAAATAAATGCAGGGAGTTACAGGACAACAGGAGAGTTTATGTTTAAGTGAAACATAACTAAGGAGAATTCTGATGTCATACTCTTCCTGTGTAAGGCTAAGAAAACATGCATTCCATCATTATTGTTTATGCATTGAATACTTTTTCAATTAATGTACATTTTCAGATTATAAACTCCCTGAACTCTGGATCTTAGAGGACCCAGTATCCACATCTGATGAGGCTTAGAGAACCCCTGCTAATCTAGACAGCTGTCCTTATTCATGAAACAAACAGAATGAATTTCAGTGTAAATTTGACATAAAACCTTTTTTTTGTAAATTGATGGATTCAATGCAACAACTTGGTTTATCAATTTACAGAGAAATGGAACTGTAGGATTATCCTTATAAAAAAGAGAAATGTGGGGGATTTACACGAAATGTTTTTTTTGTGTGTGTGTATAGATTCTTCATAATGTATGTTTGTTAAAATGAGAATTGTGTGCTTGCCATTTGTAAATTTGTGCTAAAATATGTGCTGACAATTTATGGATTAGATCATATTTCATGATTGACAGCTGAATTGGTGAGGTCTAATGGATCTAGTATTAAGAAAGACCTTGCCTCTTGCAATGTAAAATCTATTGTACTGTTGTAACCATAATGTTTGTGTTTTAAGTGATCTAAATGAAGTCTATAAATATATATATTATGGTCATATATATATATATATATATATATATATATATATATATACACACTAAATATACAGTAATTCTGTGTTTGTTTTATTCTATCTTTAAGAAAGAAAAGGAGAATTGAAAAACAGCTAGAGTCAAGCTATGTCTAGCTTGATTTAGCAGTAGTTACATTAGCCACCACCAGATGGTGCAAAGAGCCTAAAAATCCTTCATCGACATGTGCAGATTGGCTTGGAAGTCAGCTACAGTATGCGCTTTAAGAACTTAAATAAATCACTACAGACATTCAGCTCAACACAAAGGATTTACTGTACCTTCCAACCCAACCTGAAGAGATTCTTTATAAAGATAATTAGCCTGGTGGATAGTACTATTGTGTTGAGATGTTTAAGCATGTGTGTTTTAGTTGACAGGAAGATGTGTCTGCCAAAACCCACATGAGGCCTCTGGGGCTAATGATGCCATGTTTGCATTAACACTCTGTTTCTGTACTCTGCCAAAAGCTAAGCTATACCTAAACATGTGAAGGATGTGCCAACCTCTTACTGACAGAGCTTCAGTCTTTTGTAAATACCAGATGTGGTTTGAACATGTAGTTGAATGGCTGACTATCTGTGTTTTAAAACACTGGATAAAAAATTGTCCTAGGGCTTAGCGATGTTCTAAACACCCACGCAGTACACTGAGTTTTGTATTTCGGTTTGGATGAACATACTTTTTTGAGGGGGCTTTGGATCACTCTCTGATGACCCCATCCTCATTCTTTCTACGTGCTAAAACATTATGGTCCAGGCCTCATTAAAAACGCGTAATTACTGCAAACAATCACAGCCTTTTAGTTCCACAGTGCTCTGGACCTATTGCAGATCAGAAGGCCGAAAATGGCTTGGACTCCAACAACCTTTATGAATGCAAATTATCTTAGCAGCCACGTCACCGCAGCCAAGACGAGATCACAAAAAGTTTAAACAGTTCATCCTCTTGTTGCCACACAACTCCTGGAAAATGAATAAATCTTTCAGATTTAATCTTTTCTTTTCATCCCAAGCCATTTTCATTCAGTAGAGTTATGCAATATATCTGTTTTGGCTAATGTTAATGTTGTAATATTATGGTGAACATTCTATTACAGTACATGTGGTATTCCTATTTATCTTGTTCAGCAAATAGTGCTGGTTTGGTTTAGCCAGGTCTAATGCAGTTTGATGTATACGATGGGAGTCCCAGACTTGACTAAAATAATGGAGGTAAATTTATGGAACAATATGGGATTTATGGTCATTTTGATTAGGTGATATACACTCACCGGCCACTTTATTAGGTACCCCATGCTAGTAACGGGTTGGACCCCCTTTTGCCTTCAGAACTGCCTCAATTCTTTGTGGCATAGATTCAACAAGGTGCTGGAAGCATTCCTCAGGGAGTATGGTCCATATTGACATGATGGCATCACACAGTTGCCACAGATTTGTCGGCTGCACATCCATGTTGTGAATCTCCCGTTCCACCAAATCCCAAAGATGCTCTATTGGATTGAGATCTGGTGACTGTGGAGGCCATTTGTGTACAGCGAACTCATTGTCATGTTCAAGAAACCAGTCTGAGATGATTCTAGCTTTATGACATGGCGCATTATCCTGCTGAAAGTAGCCATCAGAAGTTGGGTACATTGTGGTCATAAAGGGATGGACATGGTCAGCAACAATACTCAGGTAGGCTGTGGCGTTGCAACGATGCTCAATTGGTACCAAGGGGCCCAAAGAGTGGCAAGAAAATATTCCCCACACCATGACACCACCAAGCCTGAATCGTTGATACAAGGCAGGATGGATCCATGCTTTCATGTTGTAGATGCCAAATTCTGACCCTACCATCCGAATGTCGCAGCAGAAATCGAGACTCATCAGACCAGGCAATGTTTTTCCAATCTTCTATTGTCCAATTTCGATGAGCTTGTGCAAATTGTAGCCTCAGTTTCCTGTTCTTAGCTGAAAGGAGTGGCACCCGGTGTGGTCTTCTGCTGCTGTAGCCCATCTGCCTCAAAGTTCGACATACTGTGCGTTCAGAGACGCTCTTCTGCCCACCTTGGTTGTAACGGGTGGTTATTTGAGTCACTGTTGCCCTTCTATCAGCTCGAACCAGTCTGGCCATTCTCCTCTGACCTCTGGCATCAACAAGGCATTTCCGCCCACAGAACTGCCGCTCACTGGATGTTTTTTTCTTTTCGGACCATTCTCTGTAAACCCTAGAGATGGTTGTGCGTGAAAATCCCAGTAGATTAGCAGTTTCTGAATACTCAGACCAGCCCTTCTGGCACCAACAATCATGCCACGTTCAAAGTCACTCAAATCACCTTTCTTCCCCATACTGATGCTCGGTTTGAACTGCAGGAGATTGTCTTGACCATGTCTACATGCCTAAATGCACTGAGTTGCCACCATGTGATTGGCTGCTTAGAAATTAAGTGTTAACGAGCAGTTGGACAGGTGTACCTAATAAAGTGGCCGGTGTATGTACAAAGTTACTGTTGGATCATCACCTTTGCATTGTAGGAACACCATCTAACTTTTTTCCTACTTAATATCACTCCGAACCTGAATGGCTTTCTTTCTTCTGTGAAACACATAATATATTTTGTGAACTGATTCCATGTCTTTCTTTTTTTTTGTCCATTTTTTTGTCACTAAAACAGTTTGGTTACCAACATTCTTCAAAATACGCTTTTATGTTCTGTAGAAGAAAGAAATGCATGCAGGTTTGAAACATAATTAACATAAATAACAAGATTTTCATTTTTGGGTGAACCCCCGTTTTAAGTTCATGCTTTGCAATGTCTTTACTATTCTATTGAAGAGTAGTAAACATGGTAACACTTTACAATACGTGTGCACAAATATGCAGTAATTCATGCTTAACTAATGCACAGATAATCATGAGTTAATGTATTACTCATGAAGAACTAAACCATTAATTAATGATTACTGCATCAGCAACTAATAAAGAGTCTATTTGATTAATAGATTAAGAAATACATGAATTGCTATTAATTCAATGTGTCATTGTGTATTAATTCCTTAATAACATATTTAATTAACTAATAGTGTAAATGAATGTGTTAATTACCTCAATTAGTCAAAGCTATGCACTTCAACTTCCAGTTGGCTGCTTTAATTAATCATTAGCTAATTATTTGCAAAGGTATCTTGTTATGACTTTACTTGTTGGGGCACATCATTATTAACTAGTCATTTAGTAATTGTAGAAATTCCCACATGAATTTGCAGTAACAATGAAATAATTAATCATGTATTAATGCATATTAGTGTAACTGTCATATTATCTGGAAGTTGTAATACAAGGCTTTTGCTCATTCTGGTAATTAACATATTAATTGACACTATTAGTTAAAATTTGAGTTAGGGAATTGATCCACAATTACATATTTAATTAATAACAATTTATGTATGAACTAATACATTAACCTTACATACTCTTAATTAGTTCCTAATGTGGTAACGATTAATGAATAGCTTAAATAATCATTAGTTACACATTAATTTAGTATTATCTGTCCATTAGTTAAGCATGAATTAATGCTTATTAGTGCACCCGTATTGTAAAGTGTTTTTTACATTTATCTTTGTATACTTGTGAAGAAAGGAAGATGCATAGAAATATGAGTATGCATCAAATGCAGGGTTCAGACACAGCTATACTTTCATTTTATAGTATAGTTATAAGTACGTAGCCTGTGTGTTCCTATGCACTTGCAAATGGTTCTCTGGTTGCACAACACAAACTGATGCCCTGGGATTTGACTGGCATTATTACAAGTGCACTGGGCAGCTTCTTATCCATGGGCTTTTTCTTTTTCTTTGACAAGAAGATCTCTGTTGGAAACCAGATGAGCAAAAATAGCCTCCTAATGATGTTTTTGTGGGCCCTTGTCAAGCAGTGAATGAGAGAAGTCAAGGACTGATGTATGCAGACTTGTACCCGTTGACCGGTACTTACAAACAGACTCAGAAGACTGAAACAAAAGCAATGTATATAGGCATCCGTAAAACTCTGCAGTCTTTGTATCTCTACTGCTTTACAGTCACTGCACATTAAATGATGTTACACAGTCCTATGCTTCTGCAAAAGCTTGCATCAGAAGCTGTGTGGCATTCTGCTAAAGTGAACATGAAGAATAGCATAATTTAGATTTGTTTTAAGTACTTGAAAAATGCTAATTCCGGATCGTGACCTTGTTTACAATAAACCAGTGGGAGAACCTATGTGAGATGCCATTGTGCTGCGGTTGCCAAACTGTTAATTATTTGTGTGGACGAAATTAATGACGTGTAGCCACAGTTGCCCCAGATCATTCTCTGCTCATTAACACAGCCTAAACATTAAGACCCCATCAATGTAGTTTGAACAAAGACCGCTGCATTAGATGGGCATGTGTGTCCCTCATCTTGCTTTGCTATCTGACAAATGCCCCATCTCCTAGTGGCAAGTGCTGGGAACAAATGCACTGTACATTGTTTACAATGTAATTGTGTCCCACAGTCCAGGATGAAAACAAACAAACAGAGGGACCGTAGGGAGCATATGGTTACATAAGGTTTGGCACTGTATGGGTGACCAAGTGTCCTTCCTGTCTGCCTGCAGCGCTGTCTTATGTGTCTAACATTACGGACATTGCAGTTTATCGCTCTGGCCACTTTTGCAGGCCTCAAGCCTCCCTGCAGCAGGACAATGGCAAGTTCACATAGGTGAGCACTGAGTAGGGGTCTCTTCGTGCCCTAAATTATCGACACTGTGCCCTTAATTCCTCCCACAAATGAAGGTCTAGATAGATTAGATGGTAAGCAAACAGTCAGTTTTCATAATCAATGTGTTGGATGCAGGAGAAATGGACAGGAATAAAGATCTGAGTGACTTAGACAAGGGCCAAATTTGGTTTTGAATCTACTTTTTCAGCCTTGTGTGTCTGGCCTGCACAAACCATACCATTTTCCATCCAAGTATGCTCAGTGTTAAGAACTTAGTATGTTGATGTTGGCAAGTGTCCTGTTCTGGATTTTAACATCTGCAGCCCTGAGACAGCGTGCAACACTCCTCACTCCTGAGGGGAATTGGCAAGTGAGAACCGTTGCCTGTGGCACACCTGCAAAGGTCTTGAAATGCTAAGCTTTTAAGCAGACTGAAATGTGTTGCCAGCAAGCCAGACACTCACTAAAGTTAATCACTAAGAGTGTGTTATTGTTCCCTATTTTGCACAATCCTCTTTGTCCTTAACACCTCACCACAACCCAAGAGTTGACTTGTGTGTGAAACATTTTTTGTTTCTTTTCCATAAAAAAAAAATATATATATATATGTATATGTATATGTATATATATATATATATATATCATTTTCCTCTTTGGAGTTGGCTGAACTCTTGCATCAGGACACCACTAGCATTATTAATCTGAACTCTTTCTCAGAATTTCCTTTGCTTTTCTCTCTGCTATGCCAGATTTCTCAACTCTTGGACATAGAGTATTTTGTTTAACTTGGTCCTTTTTGCCACGTTAGCTATCAGTGGCAGTGTAAGGAACAGTTATTGATGGATAGATTTGAATTACTGTGTACGTGTCAGAGCATATGTCTTGTAAACATAATATCTTGGAAGTAGTGCTTTATTATGTGTAAAAGAAAATTAACATTTACAGTAAATAATTTCTTACTTTGTTTTAAAAACAAATTTCCCTTTTATAGTGATTCCCCATTAAATAGTGTTGTTCCTTTTTGTGGTTTGTGTCCTAAACAACGTCCCAACCATTTAGTTGATGAAACATTAACATCTTGAGTTTCTTTAGCATTTTTTTTCTTTTTTTTCTATTTTTCCAGAATTGGCTGAACTTTTTCCCAGGACACCACCAGCATTGTTAATCTTGTCTCTTTCTCGGAATATTCTGAGGGGAACAGGATTTGATGCAAGATCGGACTTGAACTTGCTTCACCCAAAACAGCCTTTAGTTTTAAAACACAATCTGAAAAAAAACACACATGACAGCTTGTACAGAGAATGAAAACAATGAAAATACTTAAAAAAATTAACAAATCATATAGCCACTTAACAATAAGTTGATGGTTGGTAAAATAAATGATGTATGAGTATAAGTAGATTCATAACATAATGATCTTTGCAAATCTTTTGATCTTTTGCAAATCATTAGCTAATGATTAAAGCTGCCGTCAGCATCTATGGCTGATTGAGTGGACTTTGGCAACATTTTGAATGTTTACAACTCATATGGCCCTCCCCCACTATCAACGAATACCCTCCCACAGAGTTTTGTGCTCGAGTGCGTGCGCACCAGGTTTTCTGTGAATGCGACCGTCTCATCAGCATTCATCAACACCATGGATTATTTGGAGGTATGCTGCCCTGGCTAATCGACCAATATATTGCAATTGCTAGCGTCATTTCTACTCTAAATGAGCTTACTTGGTTTGTTAGTGTTCCGCCATCACTCTTCCTTACTGCGCGAACTTCAGGCGTGTGCATGTGATTGTAACATGCGCGAGGGGTGGCAAATCTGTGATTGACAGTCAGATCTCACACCTCCCTGGGCTGATTGGACACAGTTAACAGGGAGCGCTGGATTTTTGCAAAACAAATAATACGCTCCAGATGGAGTTAGAAGCTCTGTTTTTTTTTTTCTAAAACCACTTTATTTATGTTGTTCTGTCGGATTATAGTGTCGATTTCACTGAATATGATCAAAAATATGTTGCCGACGGCAGCTTTAATTAAAGGGGTGGTATAATGCCCTTTTCACAAAATGTAAAAGAAATCTCTGATGAGTGTGTATGTGAAGTTTTAGCTCAATATACCCCACAGATATCTTTATATAGCATGGTAAAGTTGTCACCTTTTGAGGGTTAACAAAAACACTTTTGTGTCTGGCCCTTTAAATGCAAATGAGCTGCACCTCCCGACACAGTGACTGGAGCTTCAAGTTTGTGTGTGTGTTAGCAGCTCCAATTACCTCACACAGACAGTGCTAAAATGTCATGTTCTGTCTTTTATGTTAAACTGGAGTAAGACAAAATTGGAGAGACTAAGAATAAGTGACAATATTTAGAATGCAACAGGATCCGGACGTCTCTGAATGGTTAGTTGATGAATTTATGTTGCTGATGTGGAGTTAACTTCAATTAGCATATTCTGTCAGTATAATCTATAAATAGCTTGAATAGGAACTGTTGTGAGATGCCACACATAGTGACTACAACAGCTCCTCCTTTTCTCAACATGGACTGCATGTTCCCGGGGGCCAGATTTACGTACATTTTTAGGGTTAGTGATGTTACTAACCCGGAGGAAGCTTGTGTAGTTCCTACCAGCAGTTTCTTGTAGTCCTTAAAAAAACAAGCAAACATTTCTTTAAAAGCAAATAGCAATTCATTTATTACTTAATTTATTTATCATATAGTCTCTTTATTAGTTGCTGATGCAGTAATCATTAATTAATGATTTAGTTCTTCATGAGTCATACATTAACTCATGACTATCTGTGCATCATAATATTTGTGCACCCCAATTGTAAAGTGTTACCCCCTTTTTTTCTTTTTCTTTTTTGATAATCACACAAATTGCTGCAGCTGGGACTGTGAGAGAGGCTAAACATAATTTTCTCTGTTTATTACACAAGTGCCACTCATATTTACAGTGTTTACTGGCAGGAACACTTTGTATTGTTTAGGAACAAAGTTCACATCAATTATGGACCAAGCGCTGCTAATCACAGTTCCCAGTGTGATGTGGTGTGTGACAATGTGTCCCATTTATTCCTTATTATGTTTCAGCTATCAAAGAATGTCCTTACTGCTCTTTCCAAAAACAATAAATGCAGTTAATGAGATAAACATGATTACCAATAAATCTTCTGGGATTTTGACTTTGCTACAATGGCTAAGCTTCTTAACTACAGGTGATTTGACCCTGTTCCCCTGCTTTTTGAATGTCTGGATCCTGATTCCATGAAATTAGAGAATGGCTTAGCTCTTGGTATAACTTTTACCAGGAACTGAGCCTTTCTGGTCTGGTCAAAAAGCTTTGAAAATGATTCAATAGTGACAGATCACTATTTACACAGAGTCAAAGATTGAGACTGAATCCATTGCAGATCTGCTCACATGCGGCTGAATCCTCTGTTCAGTGTCCAGAAGCTCTCGAGTAGAGACCATGATGGTCAGAGTGGCTATCACCCTACTCTACTCTACTGTGTGGTTTATTCGTATTTACTTCCCCTATAGCAGATCAAATATACTGCACTTCACAACAGCCATATGCATGTTCCTTCAATCAGGGGTTCTCAACTCCAGTCTGCGCGACCCACTGCTCTGCATATTGTGTATGTATCCCTTATTTAACACACCTGATTCAGATCCTCAGCTCGTAACGAGCTGAGGATCTGAATCAGGTGTGTTAAATAAGGGAGACATGCACAGTATGCAGAGCAGTGGGTCGCGAGGACTGAAGTTGAGACCCCTGCCTTAAATTGTGTTGGTTAAACTCTGGCTGTGGGGAATTAGTGTTTCAAGACTCATTCCCCAGTATTCAGACTAATGGTTTACCAATATGGGGTTTTCAGTGATTTATTCTTAATTGGAAAACTTTAAAAGTTTGAGGTTGGAAAGATATTTTAATGTTTCTGAAAGATGTATCTTATATGCTTACTAAGACCAATTTATTTGATCAGGAATATACTAAAAACAGTAATATTGTGAAATATTATTTTAATATAAAATGATTATTTTCTATTTTAATGTATTTAAAACAGTTCTGCTACTTAATATTTTTGTGAAAAAAATAACTCTTTTGTAAAATATGTTATCTTGTGTCTTTTGATTAATTTAATGTATTGAAATTAAAATAATGCTAAATAAAAGTAGGCCTATACATTTTTCAAGAAAAACTATTACAATGAAAGATCAAAATGTTTTTTTTTTTCTTCTGTTAAATCTGGCTTGTAAGACTCTGGCTTCATTACACAACCTGACATTTTCAATTAGCATCTACAGCCAATTGCTAATTAACACAGCCGTGGGTGGCTGGTTCTCAGAGAGGTCATTTAGCATACACAAGGATCTTTGACCAGCAATAGGGAGCCATTGTTCATGTTCTCTGACAGGAAGTGTAAAAATGCAGAGGTCAATTATAAAAAAATAAAATAAAATAATAAAATAATCACCTTTAATACTCTAAGAATGACCAAATGAACAATTTATAGTTTTTCTGTTTTTATTTTTCATATTTGTATAAAATTCACAGTTTTATTGATTTATTAAGAACAAAATGGCATAAATATGCCAGAAATATGACATTGAAGAAAAAAACAACAACAAATTTAACAAATGCAAAACTATGGAGTAAAATACATTTTTAAAAAAGGACTTCTGAACCACTTCAGCCTATTGGTCACTTGTCTACAAAAAACAACTAAACAAAAACAAACCCACAACATTCACTTGATGTTGCACTCTGACTATATTTGACCCTGTACTGAAAATTGTAACATTATCATCAGCCTCTCAGTGCAGTACAGAAAAAGACAGCTGTGTCATTTTAATGATCATACATGCCTTAGTGAAATAAAATCTATTGCGCATCATTTGAGGCCCGTTCACACCAAGAATGATAACTATAACGATAACTATATCATCCACTCCACACCAGTGGACGATTTAGTCCTGTTTATAAGTGCACACTGCAGTTATGTCATCTGTCACTTTAAATGCTCCAGCTCTTTAAAGTTTGGTGAATTCTGATTGGCTGTATTATCGACCTTTAAAAATATCTTCATCATTATTGTTATAGTTATTGTTCTTCTTGCGAACAGGCCTTTAAAGTCCCTGTAAAGTCAAAATTAAGTATGTGTTTTGAGTTTGTCACACCACAGAAAAAAATATGCTATTAACCACCCAGCCAAATTTAAATGATAAAAAAGCCAGCAAGTACATAAAATAAGCTATCACAATCTTGAAAAAATGAGCAGTTATTCTCTGCTCTCGAACGCTGGTGGCGTGTCCGCGGCTGCGCGTCTGCTGGCTGCGCTGAAAGCACGCCCACTCGTGGGAAAGCTTCCGACGGTGATATTAGGTGATACCGCTTTCAGGACGGGAGGATGAAGGCCGAGGCGGGAGATAGTTGTTTTGGCCCCATTCACCAGTAACAGTGGATTATCAGGGAATCCCAGTTGTCTCCGACGAAAGTTTATAAAACTATCCTGTGTAAAATGATCACTACAGACGCGGGTGTTGGCGGTGATCCTCAGCTCTCCATCAAGGTTGGCTCCTCACAAAATTAATCCACCTCTTCTTGATGTGATTGTTTAAAAAAAAAAAAGATACCAATCTGTTTTGTACATGATCGCATCCAGGAAGTAGCCTACGCATTTCATGTCGAAGGCATAGCTAGCTAGCAAACTGTATGCTGTAGTAACTAACAGTACTGACACTAACTCACGATTGAGCGCCAAACAGATTCGAACGTGCTCTATTGTTAGAGGATGGGCCAGCCTCAGTGGCCTCAGTGTGTCATCAAGTAGGGGTGTGTCCATGAGCTCATGGGCTCCAGTGCGTCAAGCCCGTTTTAGCCCCGCCCAAGAAATCAGGAAAATAGTTAGACCGGCTGTTTAACGATCTAACTCCACAATTCAGTACTTCACAGGTCTTTGTTTGTTCTAGCAATACTTTTCTAACATTTATAATGTGTTTAGAATTTCTTTTTAGAATTGTCTTTACAGGGACTTTAATATGTGTCCACAGCGAATAGGCAGAGTTGATGCATTCTGCAAAATAAATAAACCATATCTTTTGTATCTGTGTTGGATTTTGCCTCACCTGAGAACTTGTATTGACTATAAAAATGGCCTGTAGGCATGACCTTTTCTTATTATTATATTAATGATGCTTAAGAGTGTCAACTGCCTTCTAAGCACTGGGTTTACAATAGATGATTTGGTGCAATTCAGTGATCCCCTCAAAATATTACACAATAATACACAACAAAACAGAGACAAGAGGAAAGAAAAGTAAAGTAATGTATACACAACAGAAACAAATCTCTATAAGTAGATCACATAAGTGGTGCTAAAGGATGTTTTACACTCTTTACCAGAACTAATCTATACTCTTTGTGAAGCTGTTATTGTTGTTACTGTTATTCATGTTCTCCTTTATGCTGTTGTTATTGTCGTTTGAGGCGCAGGCCTTGCTGTTTCCTAAGGCTGTGAGGCATTACGTTCTTCTGTACAAATAGTTTCTGGAGGAACCAGTCACTGATGCTCAAAGGGAAGTAGCTGCAGATGAAGTACATGAGCAGTTAAACCCGTCCCGGCAAAGTATCGTGCCTGAGGTTGAGGAGAGAGAGTGCGTCCACAATTGTGTTGATGACAGGACTCAGATCTTCATTAGCTGTTTTTGCGTGACTCTGAAAGAGTTCCTTGGTCTCCAGCATGTATTCTTCCCCATATTCTTCAGAGAAGGCTTGGTGGCAAGTTCTGGATCAGGTTCTTGTACTCTTTCTCCCAGTACTCTGTGTTACTGCTCTGCCCTGCAAGGTAAGAAAAAGAGCAGAAAGCATGATGCAACGGGCTAACAAAGGTGGGGGACATGGACAAATCCACCCTGAACAGACTGGAGACATAGAAGGGAATGTAAACAGAGGTCTGGGGAAACTTTATAAAGTTATTTAAATTGCATTTCTAGACCTGCATTTGGCTAGACTATCTGTTCAGTGGGCATGTAAAGGAGGACTCAAATGTCAACTCAAAACCTGATGGATCCTCGAGGTTAAGATGTAAATATACAGCTAAAATGAGAATTTTTTCTCTCAATATGTGATGAATATCTGATGGGGCAATTCACTAGGAAAAAGCAGCACTGTCTTAATTTAATTAGCTTGTTTTGTTATGTGTCCGATATCAACACAAAGAGGAATACGTTTAGAAATGGAAGAAATAAATGGTAATTTCACATATTGCATCTTTTAATTAATTTTAGCTACAAACTAGCTAATATCTACAAACCAGTATATTTAATACTGTAGATCAGGGGTTCTCAACTCCAGTCCTCGCAACCCACTGCTCTGCATATTGTGCATGTCTCCCTGATTTAACACACCTGATTCAGATCCTCAGCTCGTTAGGATGAGGATCTGAATCAGGTGTGTTAAATAAGGGAGACATGCACAATATGCAGAGCAGTGGGTCGCAAGGACTGTAGTTGAGAACCCCTGCTGTAGAAGTTAAAAAGGTGGTTGAACAGTGTGTGTGTTTTACAATAAAGGAAAGCCTAATTTGAATCATCACACTGGAGGCAATCAGTGTGTGTAACTCGATATCACATTGTAAAAATGTTAATCACCTGTCTTAAAGGCAGAGGGTAAGATAGTGGAGACTTTGACACCCATGGCTCCAGCTCATGACGAAGTGTGTTGATAAAAAGATTCAGGGCAGCTTTTGAAGCCCCGTATGACGCCAAACATGGGAAGGGATGCTCACCTGCAGGATTACAAAGAGATTAAATGACCCAGATATCTTAATGACAACTTACAGCACTGCACATCCTTGAACATTTTAATAAGTAGGCTTTAGCTAGTGCATTACTGTTTAACCCAGCATTATTTTTTTTTTTTGTTAAATTGGCAGAGAGCCGGTACAATGATGAAATTTATGGGACATACTCCAAAGGTATAATTGTAGGTTTTTTTTTTTTTTTTTTTTTTTTTTGTCATTCATTGTTGGTGTTATAAAGATCTGTATTGAACCCAGGAAGCCTGTGGAGATTAATTGCAGATTGTGACTATTTATAAAACGTGGTTTTGCCTCAAGCCTTTGACATATAAAAGAGCTTTTGTTCAAATCATCGGGAGAATGAACGGGAAGACAATAGGCCTCCTGTAAGTCCTCAGAGGGAATGACTGTTCATCTCTATTGAGACAGTAGCATCTGCTGCCCCTGACATCTAAACCATTTTGTTTCCTTCAGCAGTGAGACTGGACTGATGGAGACATCTTTATTTAAAAGGGCTCTGCGCCAATGTTTACGCAGAACTCAACGGTGTCCTGCGCCAGGCTGTTACTCATAGTATCACACTGTTTTGGCACAATGGAGGTAAACAAATGGAGAAAAAATATGGGGAGTCAGGAAAAACTAAAAAAATATGCTGATTTCTCCTGCTGACTGAATTCTAGCATTAAGCAGAGAGTTGCTCTCTGTTGAGATTGTTAGTGGACACTTGAGAAGAAAAGAAAACAGGTGGATTATAGTTTGGGCTTGGAATAGTGTTTGGTGATGAAGCCAAATGGACGGCATAAAATAAACATCTGATGGACAGAGATACATTTATAAGCGCTGGCAGCTTTATGTGCATGGCAGAGAGAGAGAGAGCGAGGGAGACTCCTAATTAGATTTAGCCCTGAAACAAGAACCTAAAAACACTCATAAACATGTCATCATATGTATAATTTAATTTACTCTTTATTTTCTTTCTTTTTTATTAGTGGTGAAGTCTGTGGCGAGTAACTTAATATGTGCATAAGTGCATTAGCTTCACTGGTTCTCACATGTATGTGTATTTGTACCTGAAGGGCTAGAGATTGTCACAATCCGGCCTTTAGCCTGTCTGAGAAGGGGCAGGAAGGTTTTGGTGACATGGATCGTTCCAAAGAAGTTGACCTCCATGCATCCTCTGTAGTTGGACATGAGGGAGAGCTCAGCATCCCCAACATTCACACACAATCCAGCGTTGTTTACAAGCCCCCACAAATCTGGAGGAAAAAATCATGCCAGAATTTTGTTCATGTAAAAATGATGGAAATATAAGCTTTAAAGCAAAGGTTAAAAAAAACTTTTTAACACAATATTCAAAGGCTCCCCAAAAATGCTTGCTTTAAAATGAACAGAAACTGGGAGTATTGAAATATTTAATAAATTAAACACTATTCATTTTGTGTGTGTGTGTGTGTGTGTGTGTTTTATAATTTTAATTTATATTGAAGATTATTTTTTAAATATTTGGTTTTACTTTATTTTGATGGTCCCTTTAACACACTGTTGACTATAAGTAATGATGCACCAACATGTCTACTAACTCTCATTAGAGTGTTAGTAGACTGGTAGGGTTAGGTTTAGAATAATTTGACATACTTGCAAAGTTACTTATAGTCAGTTATAGTCAGTAGAATGTCTGTTGGGGAACCATCCCAATTAAATGTTAGCAAATATTAAGCAGACCGTCTAATCATCTAATAACTGCTAGTTGACATGTAGGTAAAGTAACTTAGAGTTAACAGAATGTTCAAAGGGGACCATCAAAATAAAGTGTTAACAAATATTTATAATAGGCCTACTTTATTAATTTAAATACTTTTAATCTATCTTGTGAACCACTTGGACGGTTTGCAAGCTGAGAACGATCAGTCTAAAGGGCTGTAAAGTTACTGGAGGAACACTGCAAGAGTGTCATCCATAGTGTTGGTCATCACATTTTCATAAAAAACACCCAAATTGCTCACCATTGGTCTCTGTCAGTGTTTAATACTGTAGCTGGTTAAATGACAGGACAGCATGTTTATTCTGAGATAATAGTTGTATTCACTCCCATCCTAAATTAGGGAAATTCTTAGCAGAATAAGGAAACCACTGCAATCTTGCAGTGGTTTCCAAAAAAGCATGAAGAACCTTTGACATTCATGGAACCATTCTATTGTACTAAAGGTTCTTTGTAGTGGGGAAAAAAAATCTTCGGTTAATTAAAATATTCTTAAAAAAAGGTTCTTAAAGGAACTATTCACTGAAAGGCTCTTAGTGGAACCCAAAATGGAACCAAATTGTTCTTCCATGCCTGGGAAAACCTTCTTATTAGGAAACTTTATGTGTAAAAAGTAACTAATCTGACAAAAATGTGAGCATTTGAATATGTCTCTCACTTTTCCCTGCTCAGCATCTAAAATGTGGAGGGTAAAACATTTCTATGCCCCACCCAGGTTTTGAGAAAGGAAGCATGGAAAAATAGTTCTTTTTTTCTTTTTGGTCCAGAAGCCACATGCCGCTGTGGTGTGTGTGATGTTTGAAAATAAACGAGCCCCTTGATGTACTGCCAAATTACGCACCCCTCCTTCCATCCCCTCCTATTCCCAAGCACTTTTCTCTGAGATTACACATTCTTGTCTAATCTCAGAGAAAGAAGAGAACATGCTCACACACTATACACATACACATATACACCCAACTATGCTGAATCACTTGTAAAATAAATAAACCTTTGGCCCCTGAAGCACGAATGAATTGATTTCCTTTGACCTACTTTAAAGGTTAATCCGATGAGGTGTTTTGTTGATAGCATAGCTTCAAGATTGGGTTCAACAGAAATGTTAATGAAAACCACAAGCTAGTTAAAAGTTATTAGGGGTAACCAAAACCCCATAGGCAGTTAATAAATATAACATTCTTACAGGAGTATTTTAGGTTCACTGTGTTCAAACATGTGGGTGTGAGATTATGTGTGTGTATTTTCTGGCAGAGTGTGAAAGTAAATCCTCACCTCTCATGCCAAGTTTGGCCTTGGTGTCAAGGAGGGCCTGCTGTACCTGCTGAGGCTGGGTGATGTCTACCTGCAGGAGGGTAAGGCGTGATGAACAGACTCTGCGCAAGTGATTGGCTCCCTCCCCGTCCAGGTTCAATACGGTAGCGAACACTTCAAACCCCATTGCATCTAACCGCTTTGCTGTAGCGTTACCAAACCCTGAATCACAGCCTGCAGAGAAAGCGGAGGGAAACATGAATGTTATGCCAATATATTAGAAATCAAAACACTGACTCCTTCTAAATACTCACATTTTGGCAATATTTGACAGTAATTACACTTTTATGGCAAGCTGTGCAACACCAAAGCAACATTGTTATTACCATGTTGCTGTTTTGGAATCATCTCAGCCAATTTCAGAAAACTTTCTTGTGTCAAAAAACGATCGAAAGCTGGGCATCACGAAACACCATCAGCATTGGTGATAAGTAATCTCACTACTATGACCTCTGAACATCAATAAAGTTCAACAGAACGGTAAAAGCACAATTATATAAAGTCTTCATCCCACATCAAGTTGCATGATAGTGTGATGCATCAATCTCTGAAACATGACTCTTATCTCTTTACATAATTACACAACTGAAAGAGATAGTAAAGTTGGTGTCCTTTGATTTGAAGACAATGCCTTTGTACGTCCCAAGGGAGATTGAGGTTTTAAGATCTGTATTACTAAAATGTTAAAAATGCCAATCAGGACTCAACTAATCAAATCCAGACATGGTTACAGATGCATGCTCATGGTTGATATCTGGGATGCACACATTATATAAAAATATAACATCCGATCTTTATGAGGGTCATTTGAATATCGGATATGGACTTTCTGTTTATTTGGATCCCTGATGTGCAAATTGTTCTTGAAAATGAACGGCAGTACACTGACAGATTCTGTAAATAAAAGTGACATGAATATATACACAGACATGAATGTTTCTCTCAATGTAAGATCTACAACATAATTGAATTACTGGAATTTAGAAATGAAAGTTTTCTGTTAATGCTAATTTCTATAATCTTTGTTCTTTTACAATTGATTATAAGGAGTTTTGTTTCTGTCCAAAACAACTTATTCCATTCTTTGTCCTTTTTGTTTGGCAGGCAAGTAATTCCCCTGATTTCCCCTGTAGTTGTAAAGCTACAAAATAAAAAATAAACTGATAATAATAATAATAATAATAAAACTGATGCATGTTAAGGAAAAAAGTAGAATGACTCAAGTGTATCAAAGGGTCAGTGACCTCACTTTTCACTTTGAATTTATGAAAGTGTTGGCAAACAATTATACATCACTTATGATAACAGCAGTTACACAAAACCCTAATCTCACCCTCTGCTTTTTATCTCAAGGTCCTCTGAGGACATATCTGTCAGTGCACTAGCTGGGCTCTTTCTTTGTCATTGTGTTATCCATCAACAAAATATTCCTCAATAAACAAGCCAGAAGGGAGGGTATTGGGATGGGAGAGTTAAAAATACATTAATCAAGACTAACATACTTTAGATTATTAATAATAATAATAATAATAATAATAAATAAGGCAACTTCAGGTTTATGCTGCATTATAACTTTATTATCACTCTATTATCATCTCTTAAATTAAACTTGGAATGATCTTCTTTTTAAATATTGCCATTACCCATATAAGTTCTTCCCAGCAAGGTGTACGTGTTCTTCAGCAAGTACTTAAGAAGGCTCTGGGAAATTCTAATTCTGGTCATTCTAATTCTGTGGGTAATGCTGTGGGAACTACATGCAAAAAATATATACTTTCCATTTGAAATGAATGAGTGAAAATGAAAAAGAGGATCACACAGGGAAATCTGTGTATCTGCTCTGAATGTTTTTCCCAAGTCAGAACTTCTGTCAAAGGCTTCCGAATAAGCACCTGTGGGAAGAGAAGAGAGCGCAGACGCTCAGACCCAAAAGACCCAACATCCACAGAGATAGGCATGATCTTCACTTGCAGTAATTGCAACGGAACGATGAATGAAATGTTTTTCAAGAATCAGGCTCTACTGCCACAGCAGGTGCTGTAACTTAACAAATGCCAAGAGACCCCAAGGTGCAGATTCCATTGTCTTTCGAGACAGAAGGATGCCAATGTAAAATGATCCTATAGCGGAGAGGTCAGACTGCACTTCATTTGTGCATCTGTGCCAAGTAAATCCTCTCTGAACTCTAGCCCCACGATGCCACACTTAAACCTTGCTTATCCATTTAACCTCTTCACCTGGCTTGGACATCTAAGCGGGAATGCCATAGGTGCCCCTCCCCTACATTTTTCCCCAAATATTTACAGTATACTGTTAGGTAACATTGATATGGGTATTATTAGACACCTTGGGTCAAGCATATCCAATCCCACGCTCAATTGTTCTGCAATCTGGAGGGAAATTGGATAAGGAAAAGACTTGCCAGAGCCCTGATGAGCCACACATGATTTCCCACACACAGATATATGTGACGGCAGTGAACCCCACAGGGTTTGGAGGACAGTCGGTACTGGAAGTGTGTGCTGATCAGTGAAGCAATATTAGGACTTCCCTGGCTTCAGTGAAAAAGTGTTAAACACAAAACAATGAGGCTGATGGAGAGACATTAAAGCAGAAACCAAGGCAGACACACATATAGTGGCCCAAAAACATAGGACACTTTGCGACACTTAATGTCTGAATGTCATTAAACACAAAACACAAAATATCAAAGCAAGTAGCATCTGCAAACGAACAATGCTAGACTTCTAGAACTAACTGAGCCATTTTTAAACAGAAAAAAATATAAATTTAAAAAAAGATTTAACAACCAGAAAGAATCCATTTGACAACCAAGAAGAATGTATAATACATTTAAGATAATTAAAATTACATCTATATATTTCGAAGTGTCTAAACAATATTTGGGACCAAGATAAATGCATCTCTGGCCTCACTCGCTTGTAATTTCACGTGAATATAGGGGCTAGCGTTCAGATCTCTGAATGATGTGGGATTAATAGTGCTTCCTCCTGCTGTCCTCACCATGCAAACACAATGAATGTGTCTCATGCCACCTGATCAGATTTCCTCATTGCCCTTCATAACACATGCAGACTAATGTCACCTGGTACTTAGTAGTCCATTTAGAGGTCCGGATTGACGTCATGCATTTCACTAGTTGATCCTGACAAAAAAAAATCTCCATATCTCAAGTGGGCAGAGTCAAAAGAAGTCAGTTCTGGCAGGTCACGTTAGTCAAGCTCCCATTAGCTGACACTCAGCTGATCAACGTCTACCTATAAGAATAAGATGTCTATCACGTTATGTATATAAAAGCTCATTCAGTATTAACAGTGCGTTTCTCAGGAGGTCATTACCCTCCCCCATCCCCAGCTCCTCCTCTCACCCAGTCAGGATTTGGCATTTGATTACCCCTGAATTAGAATAAATTCTCAAAGTATGTTGTACTTTAAAATGTTTAATTAATTACATCTGCATACATTAATGTTGGTTCTGTTCTGTTACGCTGTCCATGCAAGGTTACATGGATGCACAGGGAGTTCTCGCCCAGAACAGAACCATGCCACCGATCCTAACTGCATGCTAATTGTCAATCATATTTGACGATAGTGGTCCTGACAGAAGTAATTATTAAGAGTCAAGATTGCAGAAGTTTACATTCTAGTTCTTGAACATTACACTTCAAACTTATTCTCCCATAGCTGGTGATTAACATGTAGGCTACATGGTGTACTGGCCTTGCAGACTATAGACGTTTTTTCCAGCTTGACTCTAGCCAGACTAATGGCTTTAGGTTGCTTAGTCAGCCAATTCTGTAACCTTAACCCCCTGTCTCACAGCAATTCAAGCCCTGAATGTGCCTTTCAGCTGGCTTTGTAAGAGGTTTACAGGTTTTCCACTTTCGCTGGGTTTTTGGCATGAGAGTGACTTACAGCTTTGAGAACGGTAATTTAAGAAAATATGCTGATCAAAATTACTCAAAAGTACTGTGTATTGATATGCAAGCTCTGGTACAAAAGAAACAAAGACAAGAAAATGAAGAAAACTAAAATCAAGTGGCGTGCTCTGTGCCAGAAGCTCACGCTGGTTGTGTGTGCATGTATTAAAACAAGCAATGAAAGAGGTTGACTGAGTTGATGGTTACCATGCCAATAGACGACAGACAGCTTTGGGGGATTTAAGGAACCCATATGAGTTATTTCTGAGAAACCCACGCCCGTCAAATGATTATAAGCTTCCTTGGAGTAACTGATTGAACTTAACAGCTTGCCCTGCTAAGTGTATAACAGACATGCCAGTTAGTTTGCAATGCCAGCTCATGGAAAAAAAACTTGACAAGGTCTAAAAAAAAAAGACAAGAAAAAAAATTCCCATTTAGCTGTTTGCACACCTGCCCAACATTCACATAAATATTACATTTTCATTCTGAATGTACAGGCTAATACTATATTACGCAGATGTAGTGTGATAGATTTTTCATACATACATATACAGGACTGCATGAGTTACTCAATCTATCCAGAGTCCATGTACTGCTCTTGTGCTTACAACTCCCAGTTTTATGAAAAAAAGAGAGAGAAAAATGTTTGTAAAGTAGGTGTTTAGAGCTGCTTTTGGGCTTTAAAGGATAACATATTTCTGAACAGTAAAGGTACGATGCTCAAATAAAGTACAGGGCTACTGAAGGAGTTCATGATCCAGATTAACAAGGAGTTCTAAAACTGCTTATCAGTAAAAAAATCATCACATAAGTGCCTTTATTTCCCAAGGTCTGAGCCAGGAATTACACGTGTTGTTGAGATTCTTTTTTAGAGTTGCTTTGAGCTAATATAATTTTCTATCTCCCATGCCTAAAACTAACCCCCACATAAAACTTAATTCATTTGTAGGATATTATTTTAAACATTATTTTCATGTTTATTAAGATACTGGGGACAGTGGGCTCAACTCCAAACAGAGAAAAAACAAAAAGTAGGTTTGAAGCTTGGTGACTGGACAAAAAGTGCTGAGCAATTAGAGCAAATATAGTTAAATGTAGTTGAGTATAGTTCACTCAAAAATGAAAACTCTTGTCATCACTTAAACCTGTATGACATGAGTGTGAGAAATCATGACATCATTTTGGGTGAACTATCCCTTTAAAGCAATACACTCAATACAACTACAGAAGTCTCCAAAGAGCACTTAAAGAAACAGTGCATTAAGGTGCAGATGGAGAAATACAGCTATAATTTGTAAATGAGTTGAGTGTAAACCACCAGGTACAACACGGCAGCTCTTTGATTTGATTTATGGCTTACACTGCATTTATGTCAAGATCATTTAACTTAGAATCAGATTTGCTCAGCCAATTAAGTAAAAGCCAAATCACCTTATAGTACTCTCATCCAGCAGGAAACAATTGAGGTTAACACACAACACGTACAAAGTACAAAACAATCAGAACGTATACCTTACAAAACCACTCAATCTTGGCTTAGCTTGAATAGAAAGGCACATGACCAATATAATTTGATTCATACCACATGTTTTCCTCATTGCCATAAAATATGGGTCAATACAGTTAGTGATTAATTATCACACTGAGCTGAACATTAGATTCTCTTTAGCTTGATATGATCTAGAAAGTTGTTACACAAACATAGTACAGGGTGTTTTGGATCAGGACCAAGTCTGTATTCAAAAAGCATAACATGTTCTGACAAGGGGGTACAGAATTGCCACTTATTCAGTCATACAGGTGGAAAATGTTCTAACTTTACCTCTAAAAGTTACTGAATCACCAAATAGAGAAACAACAGCAATCATAATAATAATTGTGGCAAATTTACACAACAAACCTCACCCAGCATGACCTACATTTCCCAGCTGTTTGTACAATCTGTGCTTATCAATTCACGTGCATTTCAGGTCAATGCATAATGATCCCCTCAGTCAGCCATGAATCACCAAAAGAAAACAAAACTGTCATCAAGCACTGCATATAGTCTGAACAATGACAAACATGATCACACATTTTATTCTGTAATTTAGTTTCAGTTCGGTCCTTCTTTTTCTTTCGGTTCTTACCTGTGATGAAGACTGCCTTGCCCTCAACTGGCAGGGAAGGTTTGGGGGTGGCCCACGTAAAGTACAGCCAGCAGGACACACAGAGGACCAACCTTGCCAGCACAGCGGGCATGCACAGGGCACACATTCTCTCCACCAGCAGAGTGGCACCCAGCCATGCCACCACTGAGGGCATGGCACCGATATGGAATGCCAGAAACTTCTTCACTGCTCCACCAACAAAGATAAACATTACTCCGAAGTAAATCCAGAAAGACACTGAACAGTCTTCCATTGTACTACAGGTGAAAATGCTTTGTACTCTCTCCTTGCTTCTTTTTTTTTCTTTATTTCGGTCTCTCTTTTACTGATACTGGCACCTTTCCCTCTTTTTCTCTCCCCTCTCCCTCTCCCTCTCACTCACTTTGTCACTGTCTCTTTCTCAAGTGGGATCACACTTACAAATGAGCAACCATGTGCCTGCTCGGTTCCCTACAATCTCAAGCTCTCACACATCTCACACGTTCCAACTCAGAGTAGGCGGGTAAGAGCTAGTGAGCAGATTTGTCTGACTGCATGTGTGTATATATAGTGTACTCTCCAGGAGAGGGGAGGGACTATGCTCAAGCAGATGTAATCAAAGCCCAATAGGCAAAGCTTCACAACCCCCCATATCCCCCCACCCCCAACATGCATACATTTGTCTTCTTTCCCACAAACATGTGATCTTTTTCTCCATTTGACTCATTTATCTGGCTTCAACAATCAATTGTGAAAACTTTCTTCTGCAAGTTATTGGAATTGTGAGTGAGAAGTGAGAAGTCATTATTTAAATACTGCTAAATGGGGACAATTTAAGCTGCTCTGGGACAGTGTGTACTGCAAAAATTAAAACTCACTTGACTTGAATTACAGGTGTCAATGAGACACTGTGACTTTCCCTTTGTGGCTGGTTATACTACATACGTTGTGCTTCGTTATGTGCACGTGTGGTGAATGTCTTTCCTCTGTGATTAATACACATTAATACACCTTTGGTGTGTTTTGGCGTCAGTGTACATGTGTCATAAGCCCGACAGGTCTAATTTGCTGGTCCTTTCAAAGTTACATTAAACAAAATTTTATTCACGGAATGCACGAAAGTAAGCAAAACCAGGACAAAACGTGCTGCTGGAAAATAAAAAATAAGGTGTTTGTATGTGTGCAATGAGGAAAGTAAGAACTCATTTACAGGGCACTTAATGCAGATGTATTGCATGTCTTCACAAACATAGGACAAAACGATACATTTAATATCAACAAAACATTTGAAATATTAAAGATCATATATACATATTAATCTCCTTTTGGTGACACCTGTATATTCATGCTTCCTGAGCACACATTGAGAGCGGTAACACTTTACAATAAGGTTCATTAGTTAACATTAGTTAACTACATTAGTTAACATGTACAATATGTGAACAATACTTATTCAGCATTTATTAATCTTAGTTAATATTAATTCCAACATTTACTAATACGTTATTAAAATCAAAGGTTGTATTAGTTAACATTAGTTAATGGACTGTGAACTATCATGAATGCACAATGAACAGCTGTATTTGTATTAACTAACATTAACAAAGATTAATAAACACTGTAACTAATGCATTGCTCATCAGTTCATGTTAGTTAATGCATTTACCAATGTTAACTAATGAACCTTATTGTAAAGTGTTACCTTGAGAGCTGTATAACAAAGATATCAAGACTACTATAAATCCAAGAGCAATAGAGAAAAGGTGAAGCATCAAAGAATACGAATTAATGAGGAACAGAGGGAGGAAGGGGGGAACACGGTGGATGTGAGGCACCTATACAGACATTGACCTCATTCCCTCATCAGGTGTTATTTCATCCTGTACCTCTTGTCATCATTACCCTATTTCTGTCATTTACACACATCTTTCTTAATTACGTGTGTGAAGTAGGTTCTCTGTTTGTTTCTTTTCATTTCTCCTTTTCTAAATTTCATCCCTCCCTCGGCAGCTATTCATGCTGAGTTTGTCTAACTACACATGACCGTACAGTACACAACAAGAAATTACACAGCTCCTCCTTCACCCAGCTCAGACAAAACAAACTCCAAACCCCATTATTCATTGCTAAGCATTAATAGTAGTTAAAATGGTTCCTGGACATAATTGCTTTGGTGCTATGCTGGACACAGTGTTCCTTGGCCTTGAGGTGAATGACCTTTAGAGGTCACAGAACATACTGCCATTCATCAATATCACCACTGGTCAATCCTGTGCCACACACGCTCCACGACATTGCTATATGGTGATCACATTGCATGATACTCATTCTTATGTAAGCCTTTGGCACGAGGACTAACTTTTATCATGTTGATGGGTTCAATGTTTTCCACCTAAGTTCATAAAAGAGAATGATTATACAGAATGCTTAATAAGGTAGTATTATATTAGTTTATGATACAAATAGCGTGTGAGTTCTGCACTTTAAATATGGAAAACATAGTGTCAATACTTAGGCATAAATGGAGAAATTAGTTCCTAACATGCATCTGCATGAACAAGTGCAGTGTCGATATGCTTTTATATATGAGGTACAAGGGCACAGTAGTGATATTCCTCCTCACTGTTTGTCCATGGGGGCGATAGAGAGCTGTAAAAATATCACTCCTAGAAAAACAAACCTTCTGGAGAAAATGTTCTGGCCAGAGCACACAAGAGACTGAATGCCTTACCTCACAAAACAGAAGATATTTTAGAAAGAGCTGTAAAAATGCTTTAATGTAGCTGCATGATTTTATTTATTTATTTATTTTTAACAAAAAAGTGTATTTGGTTGTTGGGCTTCTGTTTTCTTTAGTTCAAAGTAAAGATAGAGGATGTGAAATTCTAACTCTCTGAGATCCAGCACTCTCTAAGTGACATTTGATTGGGGGAGTTTGAGATTATCATGTTGTTAATGAACACGTTTGCATTTGTTTAGAGTTCATATGGAAGCATTATCAACCAGGAACATCAAAACATCAAGAGTGATTGCCAGGAAAAGCTAATATGGCGGCTTCTGTCTGTTGGACTGTAACAAATTTGAAATCGGTCATTTAAACATATTTTAATTTTTTTCTCTCTCATTTGTCTTTTCAACTTTCAATTTTGTACTTTCACATTTTCCTTATTCAAAACTGGAATATATCATCTTACAACCTGGATCATCTCGAAGAATATATTGACACGCACCACAACAGATTCTGCAGCACCATGAACAGGGATAAATCAGACCACAACAAAAAAGTAAAGGTAACCCCACTCCAAACTCCAAGAGACCTTATCCAGATTCACCAACTAGTCCAAGTTCAACACCATCCACATCACCTTAACTGCTGCTGGGGTAAGCAACATTCTAATCTCAATTTAAAATAAACTTTCCGGACTTGACACCAGGATCGCATTAATTGAAGTCATACACATGGAACTCCAGGAACTGGACTACAGCAAAATTCAGTCAAAAACAATTAGACACAATCACTAAAGAAAATAACTTTTTTAAGGACACTTGTGACACGGCCACATTAGTTTAGATCTTATTACTTAAAGTTTAAGTAATTAATTGAGGACATTCATGTATGGGGGTTTCATTTAAAGTCAGAGTGATGTATGATGCTTTATGTATCTGTATTTATATGTATTTTGCTGGTGTATTTTCCACTGTGTGTGCTGGTAAAAAGGAAAAATTTGTGTGTGAAGATATGTTTCAATTTAGTCGCATGTCAACTTTGATCACCGCGCAAACTTATATGGGGGCGGGCTGAAAGGAAAAAATAAACCAAACAAAAGGTGCGTGTATTGAGCAGGACGCACGGCCGTACTGAGTGTTTGTTTGCGGTTAATGATTGTAAACTGATGTCTCGTGAAGTAGAGGAAAAACATAGAAAAAAGTAAAAGGAAGATCCCGACTAAAAAAAGGACTGGTTATGAGAGAATTCGCCGTTTGCATTCGGAGGGAAATCGAACGTTTTACCACAGTGAGGACGTTTTCAAAAGTGTTTCCCGGTCGGCTGGCTGGATTTAATCGTCGGAGTCTGGGGAGAGTATTTCCCTGAGTGGGTGAGACTTTTTACTGTTTGCTACTACCACGTGGAATAATTTGTTTGGCATCGGCCTTGGATTATCTCTTGCACTTGTCCGTGGGAATGGACAAAACACCTGCCGGTTAGCTTGGACTTTTAGGTGGACTTTGGGACTGGGGTAAGAAGCCAATTAAGATCATTAAACTGTTGTGGGTCTGTGTGGGGTATAGAGGGAATGCATTTGACGTCACTCTCCCGCCGGAACAACCCCCTCAGCCTGACTGAGTGGCAAAAGATCTGCTGCGTGACTGGATTCAATAGGGGAAACTGCGAAAATGCGACTAAAACGAACAATTTTATCAATTTAAACTAAATGTTGGAATCAATATAGTGTCCCTTACAACTAAAGATCCAGTGATCCATGGATATTGACATGCAGCCAGGAATCGTGTTGCCTGACATGTTTGCCTGATTTCAAAGCTGGAGAAACAAAAGCAATACAGACGTAAACATAAAGCAATTTGCCTGTGAACGCTTAATATAAATACAATATAGGTTAGTCTAAATAGAAGTAATCACTTATATCAGTGTATATATAGCCTATATATCATCATATCGTCCAGCCATAAAACTTTATAGTTTTTTTTTTTGGTCAGTGTTTATTAAGAAACATCCAATAATGCAGAATATGCAATGATAAATATTTAATTGATGAGTTGTTAATATATAACAATACAATGGGTATGGTTTTACAGCTAAATTCAGCATATTGACACAAAATGATAACTGCAAATCCACCTTTCGCTGACTGGAGTCCAGTTGTTTCTGTGAATTGCAGCGATCCATTTCCTCCTCTTTCTATAGCAGTCTGTAAAAATATACCAATTTATTGTGCAGTCAATCGCAAAGCTCTTTCCCACTTTATATGTGTTGTGTCTGTTTTTTGCGGCATTCACGCTGAAAACATATACAGCCGCTCAGTCTTTTTGCCACTCACTGTGAGAAACTGCAGGCACGTGACCGGACGGTGATCGACACGCGCATTCCCTCTATTACTGTGTGAAAGAGTTGGCACCACTTTTGTGAGCATACATTGTTATTGTGTGATTTATGTTTATTTGGGATGCTGGCAGACTGACAAAAAAGAAACTGTTTGTCTTTGCTGATTGGTGATTAGTGTTAATCTGTTCAATCTTTCAAAAGAAACCTTATGGCTGTTTTAGTTAACATAGCCTTAAGTAAAGGGGTGATTGTTTTCTGGGGATTGAATGTCGCAGACGGTGGAAGGATTACTTCTAGGATCTCCTTATCGCACAGTCACGTCTTCTATTGAGGAAGCAGAGGCTGAGGACTCAGAGGTGGACTTGTCCATCACCCTAGCTGAGGTCACCGAGGTAGTCAAGAAACTCCTCGGTGGCAAGGCACCGGGGGTGGATGAGATCTGTCCTGAATACCTCAAGTCTCTGCAGCTTCTGCAGTAATGCAGTTGGTATACCATTCTGTTGTGGTAAAGAAGGAGCTGAGCTGTAAGGCAAAGCTATCGATTTACCAGTCAATAATTCTCTACTCTCACTTATGGTCATGAGCTTTGGGTCATTTACCCTTCCGGGTAGGATGCACTTTTACAAGTTGATTGTACTGCAATGTGTGTTGTCAGTGCCTGTACACAACCATCATTTAACCATCATCAGTTGTTGATTGACAGCAGTGTTTCAACACAGACCCGCCCTGACCAAGCTGTCATCATAGACTGTAGTCCGTCATTGTTGATACACTGGAGCAGAATGGCGTCTAAGCGATTGTGTTGTTTTCTTCTTGGGTGCAATACAAACAAAGAAATCATTCTGATGTTCCTAAATTTGAACCGATGAAGACGCAGTGGCTGAGTTTTGTTTACGATGGGAATATTCCCCACGATTAACGTCAATACTTTCTTGCTTTGCGCAAATCATTTCTTACCAGACTGCTTTATAAACATGGATCAGTATAAAGCTGGTTTTGCTAAGAAGCTGCTCCTGAAAAATAATCGGTACCAACTATTTATGTTCCCTCTGCATCTAACGTTTTATCTAATCTTTATATTAATATCGCAAATTGTGGAAAAAGTTTTTTATGACAATTAGTTGTAACGTCAATCTGTCAATGAACTATACATTAGTAAACACAGCATTCGTATTTCACTACTCTACCCTGCCAGTGAATACAAGTAACAATCAAAGTAACATTACGTTAACCAACCATTCAGAAATGTCCTCAAGCCTTAATTGTCAAACTTCTTTGCGCCGCCATCTTGTTCCGGTGAACAGTTACTCCAGTTCAAACTGATTCAGTTGCATAGATTTGTCCTCAGAGACTCCGCTGCCATTCTCTCTCCAAAACCTTCAACTGTTGTCAAGGAAACACTCCACGTGCATTCATGCCGCAGAACAGAGGGGTGGGGTTTATTATTTAAAGGCATATGCACTAAAACGGCTTGCTGAAAACAAGAGCTGATTTTGACCAGGTAAAATGGTGTTTTCTTAAAATACTAATGAGAATTTTAATAAAAGTATATTACAAAGTTTTCATTTACACCTTAAATATTCATAATAACTTGTACAAATGGCATTATATGACCCCTTTTAAAAGTGTCAAATGCCAATTTATTGACTGGTGTTTTTTTTTCTCTACAAAATGGATGGATTTTCTTGCACTTGACTGTTCCCCTGAAGGCTGCTGGCATGCTCCTGAACAAATGTCCAATTCATAAGCAGACAGGTAATCTCCGGTGGAAAATTGTACATGGAGCGATAGCTGCGAACAGACATCTTAATCCTAGTATTGGGGTGGGTTGACCTTTTGGTTCAGTGGTAGAATCAGTGTTCCATTTATTTGAGCAGTGCTTACGTTTAGGGATCTTTTACCCTTTTAAGCAATTGGTTTTCTTCTTTAGATGAGGGTTTTTCTTTTAAATTGTTTGTTTATGGTCCTAGGTATTCCATTCAAAGGAAAGGACTTAGGTTTTAATATTTTTTTTATAATTTGTCATTTATCATTTATTTTATCATACATTTATTTGAAAAGAAAAAAAAACTTCCAGGCAGGATGCAATAAGCGTGGTTCCTATGTTTTTAGGGTTTGTGGCAGCAAGACTAAAAGTAGACTTTGCGTACTACAAGTTGGTGGACTGTTTACCAAAATTTGTAGAAATCTGTCGTGTTAATGAGGTGTTGTGTACTTTATGTGAGAGAAATGAATTGGTGTTGAACTGGGATAGAGTCGCCATTCGCCAGAGATGGGCTGGAACCGTGACAGCTCGTTGGCTGCAAAGTTCCGATCTCCTGGAATGTAAATAGCACGAAGGGACCTCAGGTGCTTCTGACTCCATAAGAGGAGGTGGCGTGCGAGTTGCAACATACGGCGAGAGCATAGACGGTTGCCTTGTCAAGCCTTGTCGGTTGATGTACGCTACTGTCGCGGTATTGTCTAAACGGACTAGTACGTGTTGACTGCCTCGACAACCTTCGTAAGAGGCAGGAGGAGACAGAGCCAGCCTGAATGGGAGAACCACGTACTGATGCCTGCCCCTCAAAAGCAAACCAAAGAAACGGTCTGTGTCGTGGTAAGATGGAGACATGAAAGTAGGCGTCCTTCAGGTCTCACGCTGCAAACCAATCCTGGGCCAAATACATTCGAAAATGCGTTTGGCCGTGAGCATCTTGAACGGCAGCCTGTGAAGGGCTGCGGATTTGAGACGCGCAGGTCCAGGATTGGCCGTAACCCACTGGTCTTCTTGGGGACAATGAAGTAGGGGCTGTAGAACCCTGACCTCATCTTGGCTGGAGGGACAGTCTCGATTGCACCCTTCGCCAGCAGGGTGGCAACCTCCGCTCTCATGATCGGGGCATTGTCACCGACCATCCTAAAGCGGACTCCCTGAAATGGGGAGGAGACAGTGCAAACTGAATCGCATAGCCGAGCCTGATAGTTTGGCGACCTAGCGGGACAGATTGGGAGCTCTAACCAGGCCTAGGGCTGGGCGATATGGCCAAAAAAAATTATCACGATAATCTTTCTTATATTAGTCAGAATATTCAATAATTATCACGATATATGTTAAATCTTTATTTCTTTCAAGTTTAAAGGCAGATTTTTGCTCCTAAGTTAAAGTTGTATAAAACAGAGTGTTAATTGTGTTTTAAACGACTATTTAAATTTATGTTCATTAACAAAAACAGTAACATCTGTTTTTTTTTATGTAACAACCACATTTTTATTTGGTAAAAAGTAATATTCTGACTGTTTGAGTTGTATTAATTAACCATTGTTCATCCAGTATCATGCATTTAGATCATGATAACCACAGATAAAACCAGGTATAGCCTAAAACTTAGCACCTCACTATTATGGCATAACTTTATGGTTTCTGTTGTATTTGAATAAAAACAGTAGCCTAACAGTTAAATACATTATTAAATGCTGTACTTATATTCCATTAGTCATTTAATACATTGTCTTACATTAATAATATTATACAATTCAATATCTATATCCCACATTTCATGGTGCAGTTAATATTACTAGGCTAACCTTACAGTAAATCCATGGTAGGCTGAAATTGATTCAGTATCAATTCAGATTCTGACTGCATCGTTGCACGCAGTGTTTATCCTTTTTGTCAGCGGTGTTTCATCTGCCTTTAAACTGGTTTAAACTTGACATTTGTGTTCTTCACTGATCTCAAGCGCTTCTCACTGGATCTTGTGAGGGAGACGATCAGAGTGCGAGTGTGCGTGAGCTCGCGCTGCGCTCAGTGCGCTGCCGTTTGGACTTTGAGCCGAGCGGATAAATGCTCCGTGTGGCGCGCGCTGTTCAAATGAGTTTCGTTCCGCTTTTGGCGTATAAACATTATCGAACATTTATCGACCTCTGATATCGTTTTATCAGAAGAAACTCTATCGCGATATTATCGTTATCGTTTTATCACCCAGCCCTAACCAGGCCCCCAAAAACTGATGCAGCGAATCATCCGAACCACATACGTCCACCTGGAGGGGCAGCAAAGGGCAGCACGTGCAGCTCTTTTAGTAGAGG
The DNA here is from genome assembly GCA_030378365.1 of Hybognathus amarus. Classification (NCBI taxonomy): domain Eukaryota; kingdom Metazoa; phylum Chordata; class Actinopteri; order Cypriniformes; family Leuciscidae; genus Hybognathus; species Hybognathus amarus. Next base: position 322,419 of record JAQIUQ010000605.1, read on the forward strand.
AAAACTCTGCGATGCTGAGGTGACCAGGGAGAAACCACTGCTCAGATCGCAGGCAATGTGAGACTCGCTGGGTACCGCCACACCAACACCGGAGAGTTCGCTCGTCTTGAAGAGTGAGTCACTTGAATGAAAACTCAGGTCTTTTGGCTGTTGAGTGAAGAGGTTCTCTTGGCTCCGAAGCGAAAACACAGCTGTGCTTGCATCCGCATTCTCCCTATATACCCACGCAATGGGGCGGAGATACGTCACATGCAAATTCCGCAGACCCATGGCATTTCTTTGCCATTCTCCCATCATCCAACGTAACTCGGAGTGACTACAAAAGGGAACTGCATTTGTATAACCATTTTTATAGGTATTTAAGCAGTGAAAAATGGCTGTAGCTTGGTCTTAATATAATTTTCTGTCTGAAAAAAGTAGCTACATATCAAACATTAAACAGCAAACTTTTTTTGGCTGGAACTCAATGCAAAACACAGAACAGCAAGATCAAGTTGTTTCTACTGGCAATCTACAAAATCCTGAGGTCAACGTGAGGAGACAGTAACCATTTCACGGGATACCCTTAAAATCTAAAATAAACACACTGTTCACATAATTTGCCTCCTTTGTGCATGACCAAATCAACACCATCTCTCAGAGTATTATATCCTTCAATATTTCATAATCTCCTTACATCTCCATATTGTGATTATCTTTACATAGCATTAATTAAATAGTATGACAGAGGCAGAAATGAAGCCAGAGTGTACTGCTCTGCAGAAGCAGCATTCCCTTTGTCAGCTCACTATTCTGACAATGGGGATCTTGCTCCAGAGCCAATCTACTTTGAGTGTAACTAAACCAGCCAATTCACATTGGCATGCAATAATTGCACCAGCTGCTTTTCATCGCAGCGCGAGCATATAATGAACAACAGGTGCAGCGCATCCTTGTCTTTTGCTTTGGAGCCAGATGGTGTAAGCTGTCTCCTGCAAGATCTACTGTGTGTGTCTTTGAGTCCCTGCATGAAGAATCTCTGTTTCCTGGTGTTGGTGTGACGGTGCAGACAGTGGTGGTCGCAATCTCCAGTTTATCCCCAGTTTAAAGAAAACAGCTGTTTTCAAAGCTTTGTTGGTTCAGAGGGTGTGTCCGAAGAGAGTAAGTGCTCAAACAGGATTGCACTATACCCTGTGTGTAGTTGTGGCTATCTCCCTGTGAGCTTCAGCACCATAGAGAGCATTTCTGAAAGAGCTAACACAATCTGACCCTGCGTCTTATGTCATTCAGATCACGTGTTTCTGGATGCGGCCAATGTCTGATGGTCATGATGATACATTGAAAGAAGTGGAGACCCATCGCTTATTCACCGATCTAGTGCACCTTCTGCCTAGCAGAAGGTGGTCCCAGTCATTTTTTTTTTTTGGAGCTCCACTGTATGATCAGATGTCAGTCGACCCAGGGGTTATACAGGAACTGCAGGACGAAGGTCACTGTACTCTCCATGGGTCAGGCAATATCCACGTAAGTGGTCCAGGAGCGACCCCGGCGACTTATCGTTTGCTTCATATGAGACCGCGTTAGCACTGGCTTTACGGCCGAAGTTCCGAGATGGGCGTGGCAGAGTGGCACATACTGGGTGTTCCCCTTTAAACAGTTTTCGTCACACCCCCTTTTAAACCTTTAAAACAAATCTGCCCCTCCCCCCAGCTTTGCCCGTTTGGGTTGCAAACACACTCAACTAGAAGTGTTGCTTCCTCCTAGGCACTGACTCAAGGCAGCTTGCTAACAGATGTAGTGCTGCAGGCTGGGAGACACCTAACACGTTCACTAGATTCTATAGCCTCTGTGTGGAGTTGGCATCTCCAAGTATATTAGCCTCCAGTGGCCAGTAGAGCAAAGGACCCATTCTTATTGTCGGATTGCAACAACACTCCTGCCTTGCTGGCCTGGATACGTGCATCTATTTGCTGCGGAACGTCTGAACGCCAGGCCTACACTCTTATGCAATGGGGAAATTGTGCTAGGCTGGGTATCCATATGTAGCAGCACCCGCGGCAACCCCATAAGTCTTTTCCTCCGTAATCAGCTCCTCTGCGGTTGAGCCTGTGTCTTTCCCTCGATAGAGCCCGCACTGTCATCGCTGCTGTTGTTCCTCCCCCTATAACTAGGCTGGAACCACCCCAGAGACAGCCATATGTTTTACTTACGAGACATACGTCCCCTCTTTACATTTGCTGAGCTTCCGAGTCACAAGTCTGAATCCTCAGCGGAAAAACAAGGATGCGATGCACCCTGCCGCTAATTATCTGGTTCGTGCCGCGATGCACAGCAGCTGGTGCAATTATCGCATGCCAGTGTGCATTGGCTCATTTAGTTACATTTAATCCTCACCCATAGTAAAGGCCAATTCACAAACTGTGGAATCACCAGATGTCAATCCTTATACATTCCACAACCCGACAAACAGCAATTAAACATTCACAAAAACAAGACCCAACCAACACAGACAGAGATAACACACTAATCTGACAAAACTTGGCGAAGTGTCATGTTGCCATTATTTGGCATCTGTCAATGCCTTAGCAGAGTGTAACTGGAACTACCCAAGGGGCAGGGGTCAATGGTCCACTCTTAAGGCCATTTAAATGGGTTCAAGATCAAAACCATTCCTAACCTGGCTATCCCAGATATCCAGGAGAGTTCAGGACACTTTGAGCAGCCCTGACAGAACAAGCATGAAGGCCATGACTGACACCGCTTTAATGTTAACTCATTTTGTACTTTGCACTAATTTACGAACCTTGGTGTCATTATTCAAGTATTGCATTTTGCATTCATATTTTTAAAGAAAATTGTAGTATTTGAGAGAATACCACAGACAGTTGAATCATTGAAAAAAAAAGCTGAAATGTACAGTATTGATGTAATACATTGAAATTACAACATAGGCTTCTTTGAATCAAAGCAAAACTATTTAGAGAAGAAAACAATAAACAGAACAGTAAAACATCAACTGCAGTGTTGCTCATCTGGCTTACAGTAAAAAGTATGACACCAGATTGATAACTGAACTTCTATATTTCAGTCAACCCTTTCTTGTGGATTCGGAAACAGGTTCTCATTACAAGGGCCTCCACACAAATCAAAAACATAAACATGTCTCCATGTCAAAAACATGAACATGGGGCCATGGACACAGTGTATGAAAATGAATGATGATGAAATATTCCATCCATTTATAATCAACTGGTTGATGATCCACAGATTAGGTGTCAATGGATCTTGTTATCCTGAAACTTTCATAATATTGTTAAAACTATAAAAACATTTAAAACTATGTTAAAACATTATACTTATTATTTTGATCAGTTGTTTCAATTGATAGTTACATCATCTGATGTTAGTGCCAAAGTGATTGTAAAAAAAGAGAAATGTAATATTTATTATTTATGCCTTATTATGCCTTTATTTTTTCATATTGCTCTTACCCAAAACAGCATGGACATTATAAAGTTCTATGAACCATAATATGTATTCTGAGGTCAGTGTCATCAGCAAGCACAAAGAAAGAAAAAGAAAAGTGGAAAGGAACCTTTTTGTCTAGTTTAAATATAATCTTAAATGTCATTTTGCTGAATTTACAAAAAAGCTTTATGCAAGTCTTCTTTCTTCTTGAGGGGAAAGAAGACCTATGCAAGACATGCAGGCAAGACATTCCTAACTAAAATCTCTCCTCCCAAGTCCTGTCCGCCAGCTAATGTTGCTATCAGTTCAGCAGGTGTGATTCTCTCACACACACACTTGTTTTTATATCAATATGCACATTTCCAATTGACATAATGGTTTTTATACCATACAAACCATAAAATTCAAACTATAATATTTATAAAATGGCATCCAAGTGCCGGGGAGATACAATCTGCAATAATAAATTGACCATTAGCTAAAACTCACCCATTTGAAGCAAGCATATATAACCAGTCATTTATCATCATGTATTTTCAATAATACAGATATTATTTGCAAAAGTGAATTTTTGCCTTAGGCATAATCTTTCTGTTAATAAACTACAATGTGTTCTAGAGTAGACACTAACCGTCTATTGTGTGAGAAATGGTGCTTAGATGACCTTGGATTGAATATATTGTAATCATCTTATTTTGCTGTTCTATATATTTGATGAGGAGAGCTTCTGTTTTACTTTACAACATTGTTCCAAAATTTTAAAGCAAGTATTTGGCTGATGATGTGACGTCAATATGATGGACCCCATGATGCACCCTTAAAAAAATATATATATATGACTAAATGAAACAGTAAACATATTTTTGAAAAAGGAAAAACAATTGTTAAAAATACTTGCTTATTTGGCATGCAAAGCTCCAAAACAGTACAAGCAGCTTCAAAGAATTATGATATTAGCTAAATAAAGTGCTCATTGAACCATTATGGAAAAAAGAGCAAATCAAATGGATCAACCATGAAATGTAGAGGACTGTTATCTAGGAGTATTTTTTATGTATTTTTTTTGGTTGAAATTTGATTTTACTATTCCAAAGTAGTTGTTTACCTTCTGGTTGTTAGAGCTTTTGCAACTGAACTTGAAACACAAAGAGAAAATACACAAATATAGATAATACTCTTTAGTGTCTTAGACTAAGAACAAAGGCTTGATTCAGCTCCCTGCACATCTCAAACGCAGAGAAAGAAAAGATGTGTGAGAAGAGAGAGATGTGGAAAAAAAAACACCTTTCCCAGGACAGTGTGTTCTTAGTATCTGTCAGACATATACTGCTGAGACAGAGTAAATATTGGACATCTGCCAAACACAGTACAACTCATACATTCTCCAAACCTCCTTCCCACGCACTCACAAACTCACACATACACAACGATACACAAAATACATAAATATGAACACAAAAGTCAAGCTAAGGCATAAATAAGGCATAAAAGTGAGACAATCTGTAACACATTCTGTACCTGAATGTTCTTTTTACACACTCTTTTTTCCCTTCCTCATTACTTTATCTCTGTTCAATTTTCCACTCTCTTCTTTCCATCCCACTGTTCTGGTTTCTTTTCTCACTTTCAAACTCTGCAACTCATTTACTTGGTTCTCTCATTAGCTTTTAAATCTTCTTCTCTATATTTGTCCAATGTTATTTTCCAATTTTGTTTTCCCTCTAATTGTTATTCTGGTTAGAACATGATGGGTATAATGTACAGTAAACATGACAGAAAGAAACACAATATATAAGTGTGAGTATTTAGCCATTCTGCAAGCAGCCTTTCCTGACTCCCAGAATATGAATCTGGTCATGTGTTACAGTACAGTATAGTAATTGGCCTAAGTAAAGAAACATCAGGTAAGTAAAAGTGAAGTTAAGCACATCGTACAAAAAAATATGTACAAAATCCGAAAAGGGATAAATCCCAAAGCAAAGGCTTACACACAAAACAAATCTGGGAACAGAGCTGTTAGAGTACAATCCGGGTGATTAGACACAAAAACATCCAAATATGAAAGCCGCAGTAACATTTTATAAATAAATAATTTAATGAATTATTTTAAAGATGCAACATGACTTATCAATTTGGTCCCTATCTCTGTAAAATCATATGTTACTGTAGGCACAATTACTACATTGCTGTTTACTATTTGTTATAGCTGTTCTCTTCTGTACAATTCAGTACACTTTAACAAACCCTAATCTAGGTTAACTAAATTTTGGCTTATAGCCTTTTGGATTTTACTCATGTTCCAGTAATAATGGATAATTACAAATAATGAGATGATTACAAATCATTACTAATCATTACAAGCTTAATTTACTAACATGTGTTCTCAACTTTTTAATCAGCTAAGCCACTATGACTTATTTACTACCCCTTTGAACTACCCACAGTTATATTTAAATAATTCACAGTTTTTCGCCATTGGTATGGCTCATTTCTTGAAACAGAAATTTCATTCTAAAAAAAAACATGGACAAACCTCGAAACTACTTGGCAGTTGTTCACAACAGACTTGAATTTCTCATTCAGTTCATCAAATTGCAAATGCCTAAGTACATGTCTCAATGTCTCAGTACATCTTTGCAAATGATTAAGTACAGGTAGCCTACATTTAGCACAATTTCCAAGTGAATAGATCTTGTTGATCTAAACTAATTGTTCATTCTTAGTCTAATGGTTGTTCACTCCAAAACTGTGTCTAGCTTCATTTCATTGTATAAGTCATCACATGCACAATAGTCTGTTCAATTGTCAAAATTAGTCAAGAACATAATATCATGACTACCTTATATGAATTCTTTGGAACATTTGATACATTTATTACAGCAATTGACAGAACTTGACTAACGAAGGAGGAGTTTCACACATCTGAGATGACCAATCAAACCGTATGTTTGATCAAAGAGCTGCAATTAGTGCCTCCCATGTAAATCTGTCTACAATACTGTAATACTGTGGGTTTTACTGTAAAATTTCAGTAAGTCTAGTCATTGATGATTTCCCCCTCCCCTATCTGTCAAATGCCCCCTGTAGTGCCCCCCCAATTGTATTCTGTTAGCTAGACAAAAAAAAAGAAAAAAAAACAGTAACCATTGTCAATGAAGGACTGGGCTAAGACTGAAAGGTGGACATGAGGGATATTTCAATGGTCCTCTGCCATAGTGACAAAACATCTAAACATTTTGGCTTGCAGTGCTTACACAATGCCAAAGGGACTAAGCATTTAGGGGGCACTGACTGGTTAAATGAGAAGGAAATTTAGTTTTGACACATGAGTGAACTGTTTTGGGAGAGGTATGAGCTTTTGCAGATGAACCATGGTGTTGTGCCGAACCATTCACGTTATTTTGGCAAAAGCACCAAGAGTGTTGAGAACGTCCGGTCTGTTTCGAGAAATGAGCCAAAGCAATTGAGAAGGATCTTTGCCATTTTGGTGGCACTGACTCTTTATATGAGAAAGGAATTTAGTTTTGAAGCATGAGTGAACTGTTTTGGGAGAGGTATGAGCTTTTGCAAGTGAGCTATAGTGTTGTGCCGAACTGTAAGACTTGTTTTGCCAAATGATCTTAGAGTTATGAGAATGTAATTTCTGTTTCAAGTAGATAGCCAGACCAATGGTAGAAAGACTGAGATAGCCATAAATATGCTGTAATATTACGCTTTTAACAAACATTGATGTTGTTTCACAACATTTTTGAAGTAAGAGTTTGCATAGATAGACAGACAGACAGACAGACAGACAGACAGACAGATTGACAGACAGATTGACAGACAGATTGACAGACAGATTGACAGACAGATTGAACACAACAGACAGACAGGTAGACTGACACCCTGTTCTACAAGTCATGCTGACACTTGACTACTGCAGTTTGTGGATTTGGGTGGAACATGTATTAGTCGTCTGATGAGTTGTAATCCACCCTTTATCCTTTTGAACAAAAACATTGCCCAAATTAAATCTGCCAAACATACTCACAGAAAACACAAACACCTGCTATGATGCTTAAGGAATGTTTGTACGAGTCTCATGGCCTATTCTGCTGAAACGGATTTTAGCTCAGGAAGAATCAGTTCCGTTTTTTACGTGCACCTGAAATTAAATCATAAACAAGTAACAAATCTTTTAAGTCTTGGATCATCAGAGCTTTGGGCAGCATAAGACCTGATCCATTCAATTACGCCTTATCAGGGTTAAACTGGGACAAATTAAGAGCCAAGTTAAATTTCCCCATAGAACAAAGCACTGCATACACTTTTAAAAATAAAGGTTCCAAAAGCGAGCCATCAACTGTTTGGTTACTGACATTTTTCAAAATATAATCTTTTGTGTTCAGGAAAAGAAAGAATTTTACTGAACTATCCCTTAACGGTGTGTGTGGACTTACTCTCCATTTGAAATGCTCAAACCCTTTAAACAACCCTCACAGCAATGCCATAGAGGGAACAATTTTAGGTCCCCTAAAGAACCTTTCAGTGACTTTACTATTGAACTACAATGGGAATTGGTGTGTGTGTGATGACATCACACACTCTGCCCCCACGGCGCAGGTTTAAATATGGAAGTTGAGGCATTCCAACCCCTGGCTTTGGCCAGTAACTCACAAGTCAGGGCATCAGAGAGCTGGCGCCTAATTGTTGCCATTGAGCATACGCGAGAGAAAACAAACAGTTATAAACTCGAACGCATAAGCCTCATACAGATTTGTATCGCTCAACACCCCCCTCCCTAAAAAGAAAGGAATTCCAAGTAGCCGAAGCAAAGCTCCCCCAACGCACACACATTTCATAAAATATCCTCAGACAATATTAAAGCCACACTGTGGAACTTTTCAACCTTTCATAATATATTACCAAAACCCATTGAGTTGGTACATTCGACTTACAATGGTGGTTGAATGACACGTCTGCCATAGCCTGAAGGTCTCTGTGTCGCTTTTACTAGCACTTTGTAACTTTGGGTTTTGGGTAGGAACCCGAGCACCAAAAAGATCAAAAAAATTTGACCGCTTTGTTCAAAATGCATGATTCTAGCTTTCCTGAGCCGAACTTTTAATGTTGCCATTAACGCCTCTAGTTACGCATGTAAACTTAGTTCCCTGAAGGGAACGAGACGCTGCGCTGTAATCGCCCTCTTTTGGTCAGTGATGACATTTGTCTAACATTTTAAAATATGATGATGAAAAATATCACCTGATCATCTTTGATTATGGTTTCCTTTGCAACAAAATATGTGTTTTGGTAAACACTGTTACAAAGACAACAGCTAAATTACATAACACATACATTGCCAAAGCACCCAACTAGAGGAAACACTAATCACCATAATGGTGACCAACTATTTTCAATAAAACTTCAACATCTGAAAATGTGTTCTCAAAAAGAACATCTGTAGATGAATTACAGAAATAAGGTCCAACTGGAAGTGATTTCATGTATTTCCAGTTGATTTAATCTAAGGCTGTGTCTGGAAGTCAGTTCCAGAGTAGTTCTTGTGTTTCTCTTTTCTTCAGTGATTCTGCTAGTTATCATAAGGTGTTTTCAATAATCAAACAATCATCACTCAATTAATCACTTAATTCTCTCATTATCTCTAACACTGCCTCAGTGTTACTTTTAACACCCTGCTGGTGGTTTCCATATGAACATCGAGCGGTGTTAATTTAACACCGCGGAATTCGGCAATCTCAGATAACAGTTGACTAGGTAACAATGTGTAATTAGACCAAAGGTTCATTTTGCGCCGGAGTTCTCCTTTAACTATTAAGATTGTTACTTCTACTTTTACTTTGAGTAAATATTTCTATAAGTTGTTTTTTGGGTACTCTACCCACCTCTGCCAGGTGGTGAGCCTGCAAGCGTTGCGCCGGAGGAGACAGACCCAGCCCTGGCTTTCTCTGTCCATTCACTTCATTGCAATAATACGTGCACAGAACACAAGCCTTAGGACCTCAGACCAGCTCTTATCTGTTAAGGAAATCAGCAAAGAGGGAAGGCTGTTTCCAAACGAGGTTGACAACCACTGAAAAATGTGATGAAATCTTCGCTCGTTTGCAAGACATGACATCTCTCGAGGAAAAACTAGAATCGCGCCTGCGTGTTCGTACTTCTTGTTCCTAGCTCATTTTCTCATGGGCGAGCCAAATTCTCCAGGCGGGCAAAGCAGAGAAAGGGGAGGTAACCTTTCCTCATTATGATGTAATAACGAGGAAATTCAAGATCAGCTCGTCTGAGCTGCAGAGAAGAGAAAGATAGCCAAAGCTTGGTTTACACCGATTGAAAATTCTTGACACAAGGCCGGGGACCAAATACAGGCTAGGGGAACTAATATTAATGTTAAAAAGAAAAGTTAAAGTGAAAGTGAAAATTTAATTCCAGGGGACCTTTAAGAGTGCCCTTATTCTAATGCACACCAAAAACACTGTTCTCCTGTTTTCTCCTGAAAATAAGACAATGCTTTCAGCACATGGTGTCTTCCTCCATTACTGTATGTCTTTGGCAGAAGTCAGAGGATTCAAATGTGCTCATGAAGCTTGGAGCATTACTTTTCACACCATGTCCTGATTTTCTTGGCTGTGAAATGGAACACTGGGATCGCTTCCCTTATAAGAATCCACTTGCTTTCACCCCCACCAATCCCCCTCCTTGGCTGAGTGGGATTTTTGCAATCTGTGTGGCTTTCACAGATACACAAGTGCACACAAACACACACACACACACACACACACACACACACACACACACACACACACATTCTATACATTTCAGATGGAGTGAAACATAAAAATACATAACATATGAAAACCTGTGTACCTTACATTTTTAATGTCTTATTTAAAAGTTGCGTCCTACATTGTTTAGCTCTACCTTTTCATCCATATGAGGCGCCACGTAGGATTTAAATCAAACTTCGCTTATCAAACATACATAACACACGTGCATATACACCTATAAATTACCTGCATATACATGTATACTATTGGATGTTCAAAATCTATACCAATACATATTATTTTAGTAATGAATGCATATACTTGCATAAACTTGTGAATAACTTGCATGTACATATAAACTTGATGCACACATACACCTACAAATACTCGTATATACATGTAAACTTCCATGCACATACACCTATAAACACTCGCACACACACACACACTCGCTACACACAGACACACCTATACACACTCGCATGTACATATAAACTTCCTTGCATATACACCTATAAACACTCACACATACATATAAACTTCCATTCATATATACTATAAACATGAGCTCTTAAGCATGCCACTAATCCCCTCTCTCTCCCAGTCATGTATGGAACTCCAATGAATCATTGAAAAGCATTTAGCCTTTTATTGCAGACTTAATTTGGTCAAGCAAATCCTCAGCAAAGACTTCGCTTTACAGCAGTCAGACAAAGATATTTGGTTTCTTTTTTGTATGATGTCATCTTTCTGAGTTCCCTCAAGCAGGGCAAGTTGCTTCCTTGTCATTACAAAGCACTGGATTGCCAGTGACCACACTAATGAACGAATTGGATAATCACAACCACAAGGTGTGGAAGCACACATGTGCTAATTTGAAAACGCAGCACTCAGGTGTGCTATAAAAGGCAGCAGGTGAGTACACCTATCTTCAACAAAAATTGAAGGAGTTAGAAGAAGAAGAGTGAGATGAAGGCTATGTCCACATTAATCCGGATAGATTTGAAAACAGGGTTTTCGTTTAAAAACGCTCTCCGTCCACACTAGCGTTTTCAGCTGTTTTCAGGCGTTTTCAGGCGTTTTCCGACGTTTCAGTGTGGATGAGAAACTTCTAAATTCACTTTACTGCGCATGCGTGAAACTTCACAAAAGCTCACTGAGATGATACAGATGGGAAAATAAATAATAATGTTATCGCACAATAACAGGATAATTTTATTTAGCAAAATATCTCACTATCACAGATGCGTCCAGGTCGCATTCAGTCAGTATGTTTGGTCTAAAACGCAACTGCTCTCCAGTTTTGCCGCTGGACAGCAAATGTGAGTAGTGTGGTGAATGTTAGATGCATAATTCACCTTTGTTAATTGTAGTTCTATACACTGTGGGTTGTAAACACAGCACTCTGTTCTTCACTGTTCAGGGATCGCGGTCCCTTTAAATGCTCAGAACGTGTGTTCACGTGGTACGCATGTCAGCGCCATTTTGTGATGTTGTTTTTCTGCTTTCTATTAATAAAGTACACACGCATTCGTGTGCTAAAGTGAGAAGTTGTTTTCTGCGATTTCCACACTGGTGACCCCGACATTAGTCTGCTGGACGTATCCAGAAGACACGACACGACCATGACCGCGAACGCTGTCACGCTCAAACTCCCCGAATTCTGGGAATCGTCAGCATCTGCATGGTTCGCTCAGACTGAAGCGCAGTTTGCGTTACGTGAGATCACCGCGGATACAACGAAATACTACTATGTTGTGTCGGCTCTCGGAAATTCAACAGCATCCAGAGTGGTGAGCCTTCTTACAAATCCTCCCGAAAATGAGAAATATGCAGCACTCAAAGCCCACCTATTGAAAACGTTTGAACTGACGGACACTGAGAGAGCCAACAGGCTTTTCTCACTTCAAGGATTGGGTGACAGCAAACCGTCTGAGCTCATGGACCGTATGCTGGATCTTTTAGGTGAGCACAGACCCGATTTTTTGTTCATACAGTTATTCCTGCGTCAGCTACCTACCCAAGTGAGAGCTCCATTAGCTAACACCACTATCACTGACTGTCGGAGACTGGCTGAAGAGGCTGACAAATTTTTTCTGGCGAGTCAAGGACATTGTGCGGCCGCGCTTATTCCCGCGCACGTCGCTACGGTGACGAGGGACGATTCCACAATCATCGGTGCGACCACTTCTCGTCGGCAGCAGTTTTCTGGTCCCCAACAGCTTTCAGGCTTTTGTTTCTATCATGCAAAGTTTGGAAGCAAGGCTACCAAATGCCGTTCACCCTGCAGTTTCGGTGGTTCGGGAAACGCCAGGGCCGGCGCTCAGTAGTGGCCATGAGTGTCGGCCGCTTAGACAGGCTGCTTTTCATCCGTGACAGCATCTCCGGACGCCGTTTTCTGTGTGACACGGGAGCACAGAGGAGCATCCTGCCTGCATCCCGTTTGGACATGGTGGCCGACAGCCACGGCCCCCTATGGAAGCTGCCAATGGTAGCCCCATCCGCACATATGGAACGAGGTACGTCGAATTGTGTTTTGAAGGACAGCAGTTCGGCTGGAATTTTGTTACAGCAAAAGTTGCCATCCCCCTCCTCGGTGCTGATTTTTTGTGTGCACATGGATTGTTAGTGGATGTTAAGAACCATCGACTGATTGATGCAGTTACATTCTGTTCATATACGTGCACGCTCAGCAATGCCGACTCCATACGACTGTCTAGCATGCTCTCAGCTTCCGATGATTTCCACCGTCTACTTGCCAGTTTCCCAGCCCTCACTCAGCCCACTTTCTCTGCATCTGCCGTCAAGCATGGTGTGGAGCACCATCTCGCCACTTCTGGCCCACCCGTCTACGCCCGTGCTCGCGTCTTGACCCGACCAAGCTTGCCATTGCAAAGGCTGAGTTTGCGAACATGGAACGCCTGGGCATAGTCCGCCAATCCGACAGCCCTTGGGCGTCACCCCTCCACATCGTCCCCAAACCGGGCGGTGGCTGGCGGCCGTGTGGCGACTACCGCGGCTTAATGAAATAACGACACCTGACCGATACCCTGTCCCGAACATACAGGATTTTTCTGCACACCTGGCTGGCAAGGTGATTTTTTCCAAAGTGGACCTCATCCGGGGATACCATCAGGTGCCAGTACACCCACTGGACATTCCCAAAACGGCTGTGATCACGCCATTTGGGCTTTTTGAGTTCCTGCGCATGCCATTCGGCCTTAAAAATGCTGCTCAATCTTTTCAGCGCCTTATGGACTCTGTCTTGCGGGACCTGCCTTTCCTTTTTGTGTACTTGGATGACATCCTGGTGGCGAGCACGTCCAAGTCTCAGCACCTGGCACACCTCCGAACCCTTTCCGAGCGGCTTAGCCAACATGGATTAATTGTCAATCCTGCCAAGTGCCAGTTCGGTCTCTCCACCATCGACTTCCTCGGACACAGAGTCACTAAGGAAGGGGCAGTCCCTCTCCCATCAAAGGTGGAGGCAGTCACACAGTTCCCACGTCCGCTCACTGTCAAATCCCTGCAGGAGTTCCTTGGGATGGTGAATTTTTACCACCGCTTCATTCCTCAAGCTGCTCAGCTCATGCGGCCCTTGCATGAGGCCTTGAAAGGTAAACCCAAGCAAGATGTGACCTGGACTGATGACAGGGACAAGGCTTTTGCTGCTACTAAGGCCGCCCTAGCGAACGCCACCATGCTGGCACATCCTTCTCCTACAGCCCCCATCGCCATCACCTCGGACGCCTCAGACTACGCCGTCGGTGCTGTCTATGAACAGTGGGTAGGCGGTGCCTGGCAGCCACTGGCTTTCTTTAGCCGTCAGCTGCGCCCCTGTGAGCGGAAATACAGCACTTTCGATCGGGAGTTGCTGGGTCTCTACCTAGCCATCAGACACTTTCGCTCAATGCTGGAAGGCCGACATTTCACCGCTTTTGTGGACCACAAGCCACTTACTTTTGCCATGGCCAAGGTGGCTGAGCCGTGGTCCGCCCGCCAGCAACGTCAACTGTCCTACATTTCAGAGTTCACCACGGACTTGCAGCACGTTGCGGGTAAGAACAACTGCGTGGCGGACTGCCTATCACGTGCTGTGGCAGGGGCAGTCCATCTTGGTTTGGATTACGAACGCATGGCGGCGACTCAGTCCACAGACCCGGATGTGCAACTCCTGAAGACCTCAAATACAGGGCTGCAGATCGAAGACGTAGTTTTTGGTGATGCCGGCACTACGCTCCTCTGTGACATCTCCTCAGGTAGTCCTCGGCCAATCGTTCCCTCAGGATGGAGACGACAAGTTTTTGATGCCATCCATGGTCTCTCCCACCCAGGTTCAAAAGCGTCACAGAGACTGGTTGCAGCAAAGTTTGTTTGGCACGGTCTCAAGAAGGATGTTAGGGACTGGGCTAACACCTGTGTTGAGTGCCAACGTGCCAAAGTACACCGCCACACTAAAGCCCCGTTAGAGACTTTCCAGGTTCCTGAGAGGCGTTTTGACCATGTAAACGTGGACCTGGTCGGTCCTCTGCCCTCCTCTCACGGTTTCACGTATCTGTTAACTATGGTTGACAGGACCACCCGCTGGCCTGAGGTTGTGCCACTGACGTCAGTGGCGTCCATCGAGATGACACGGGCATTTATTAGCACCTGGGTTGCCCGTTTTGGCACCCCTTCGGACATATCCTCTGACCGAGGCGCGCAGTTCACGTCTGAGCTATGGGGCGCTGTCGCACAGAGTCTTGGAGTAAAACTACACCGCACGACCGCATATCATCCGCAGGCTAACGGACTCTGTGAACGTTTTCATAGGGTGATGAAGGCTGCCCTGCGTGCCAGCCTCAAAGACAGCAACTGGGTCGACAAGCTCCCATGGGTGATGTTGGGCATCAGGACTGCACCAAAGGAGGACCTTCAGTCCTCATCCGCCGAGCTTGTTTATGGACAGCCGCTGCGGGTGCCAGGGGATTTCGTCCCTAACACCACAGTTCCCTGGTCTGCTACTCTTCAGCGGTCTACTCTATTGGACAATGCGAGGCTTTTCGCACCTGTCCCAACTTCCTGTCACAGCCTCCCTCAGTCGCACATTCCTACTGGTCTTCAGACGGCTGACTATGTTTTCATTCGCCACGATGCCCACAGGGGACCACTACGCCCACCCTACGAGGGCCCATTCCGGGTTCTGGAGACGGGGGACAAACATTTTGTGGTGGACAGGGGCGGCAAACCGGAGCGACTCTCCATTGATCGCCTTAAACCAGCTCACTTGGACATAGCTAGGCCTATTGACCTCGCTCAGCCCCCACGACGCGGACGGCCTCCTGCTCTGCCCCCACCCCTTGCTCCCCTACCTCCCACACTCCATGCCCCACACCCATGTCATAACGGGACGCAAGTTGCAGTAGGTTCTCCTCGACCTCCGGCACAGCGCAGCCGTTGTGGCCGGCTGATACGCCCACCCCCCCGTTGACTGTTTGGTTCTTTTTCTGATACGGTGAATTCTGGGGGGACGTGTGTGGTGAATGTTAGATGCATAATTCACCTTTGTTAATTGTAGTTCTATACACTGTGGGTTGTAAACACAGCACTCTGTTCTTCACTGTTCAGGGATCGCAGTCCCTTTAAATGCTCAGAACGTGTGTTCACGTGGTACGCATGTCAGCGCCATTTTGGGATGTTGTTTTTCTGCTTTCTATTAATAAAGTACACACGCATTCGTGTGCTAAAGTGAGAAGTTGTTTTCTGCGATTTCCACAGTAGGCTACATTATCTGTCATCTTTGCAGTACTGTGCTATGAAGAACAGCACATACGCGAAACGGCGCTTTCAAATATATCCACTTTGGAGAGCGTTTTCCAAACGATACGTTTTTGTTGACTTAAAACGGCATCTCAGTGTGGACGGAGGGCCAAAATGGAGAGAAAATATATGTTTTCAAACGAAAACGTATTAGTGTGGACCTGGCCGAAAAAGAAGAGTGAGAGTGAGAATGAGAAGGTGAGCTTAAAGAGGAGATGAAGGCAGAAGAGGAGAAGGAGGAGGTAGAGGAAGAGGACAAGAAGGTAGAGGAAGAGAAGGAGATATAGGAAGAGGTAGAGAAGGACTTGAAGGGTTGATAGAACCTGAAAAAAGAGGACGAGGACCAAATTTGACTCAAGAAATCCGTGCAACACTTATTGACCATGTTATCAACCATGGACTGACACTGATGGAAGCTGAACAAAGAGTTCAACCAAATCTCAGGAGAAATACTGTTGCGTCAGTAATTCGGACATTTTTTTTTTTTCATAGGATTGAGGGTAGAGGACACCAAGGTGGAAGGGGCCCTGTGTTCACTCGTGCACAAGAGGCTGCCATTGTGAACATGGTTTTGGCCAATAATTGTATCAGGCTGCGAGAAATCCAAGCCAATAATATCAATGATGACAATATTTTCAATAACATACAACGAGTCTCTCACATTAGGTCCAATCCTAAAGAAAAATCAAATATACATGAAGCAACTGTATCGGGTTCCATTTGACAGAAATTCAGAGAGAGTGAAACATCTGCGCAATGAGTATGTGGAGGTATGTGTTGGTCATCTTACTATGGTGTGGTATTGTCCACTGCTCATAATGTTCTGTCACAAATAAAAAAACTGTCCAATAGATATTGAATAGCATCTTATTGTCTTTAATGTGTTTCATGGAGTCTTGTAAATGGATGCAGCAGAAATTCAACATGAATTGTGGATGTGGATGAGGCTGGATTTAACCTCGCGAAAACAAGAAGAGGGAGAAATGTAATTGGACACAGGGCAATCACCAATGTGCAATCTAATTCTTGCATTTCTTGACCGATTGCATGAGATTGTCACAGCATTACACCAAGTGGACCAGATGCAATACATTGTCATTTGGGACAATGTCTCATTCAATCGGGCTTCTCTGGTCCAGAATTGGTTCCATGATCACCCTGATTTTGAAGTCTTATACCTTCCCCCATACTTCCCCTTCCCGAATTCTATAGAAGAGTTTTTTTTTCAGTGCGGCGGTGGAAGGTATACGACCTGCGGCCCTATGACCGTTTGCCCCTTATTCGGGCCATGGAGCAGGCCTGTGATCTTATTGAAGCAGCTTCTGTACAGGGGTGGATTCGTCAGACAAGGCGATTCTTCCAACGGTGCCTTGCCAATGAAGACATAGCCTGTGATGTGGATGAAATCTTATGGCCTGATCCAGCCAGACAGATAGATTAATAGTTACAGTATTCTTGCTCTTTTTCTGGCTCTTACCTCAGAGTAATGGTAGTCAAAGTGTCCGTGCTTTGATTCATAATGATATTTCACGCTACCACTCTTGACAATGGCAACAGTCTCATTGCAAATTAAACACATTGGTTTTGTGCAATGAAACAGGTACCCTAGATGGATTAGCACCTGCGTTGCAAAGGCCACACACACATACAGCACGGCTAATGAGTAAGTGAGTTGTCATGGTGATTACTATTATTACAGCTCAGGATTGGATCTTTGGATTGGACAGACAAATCGAAACCACATCTAGTAGGAAAACAATATAGGTGTGAACTCGTGCACCAATGAAAATTCGCTTGGATCATGACTAATTTATATAATGTTGATTTTGGCTTTAGTCCAAATTGTATTGCGTCTGGGTCCAGATCCAGACTGCAGTCCGCCGATTGAGTACCCCAAGTTTAAAGTGCAATCTGGCCATTCAGGACGCAGCCTCTGAATAGGTACTCAGTAAACCAGCTCTGGCCATGGTCTTGGTTAAGCCAAAAATACATGACTTGATGGCACCTCCAGCTTAAATATGTCTCCTCCAGTAAAATATAAAACAGAAAAATGGCAATAGCCAATTCTGGATTCATAGCTGTTTATTCAATTATATCAAATGAATTAATCAGGATGGCAGCTGTACTCTGCATCGTTGCTTGACATGGTCATCAGGTACACCTGGTTGCGCAGTTAGGAAATCCTAGGAAGGCTACATGGTGTGTCCTTTGAAGGACGAAGAATGTTCAAACTGAATATACCTATTATTGGCACACTAATGGTGTCTCTTATTTTGAATGGTGATGGGGTGTTGGAACGGTTCTGATAACCATAAGTGAATCAGGGAATCTGATATTGAATTGGTGATAAGAATTGTTAATGTTTATTTGTTTTCTTTTGGTTTGTTTATAGCGTTTTGTAAATGAAAGCCGCAGTCCACAGTTTTTCCTCTTTGTCACCATCTCTGCTCAAACTCTGCAATAAGAAAACCAAATGGCTCGGCTCCGGACAGCTCCCCGGCCTGAGGCTGGTGGTGAGGGTATGTTGCGAGGGGGCGTGGTTCAGCGAAGTCTGTAGCGGGAGAGAGAGAATGGAGCCGAGCGGGGAGTAAATGGGTCAAGTTCAAATGATAAACACCTCTTTGTGATTTCATTAATTGGCGTGAGGAGACCGCATATAAGCGAGCCATGCGGACAGAGCGATGAGAGAGGCTGGGAGCTCGTGCACGCCATCTGAGAAGCTGTGACCAGCAAACCGAGTGTTACTGAAAGCCGTGACAAACGAAGCTGTGACAGCGGAAAAAGTGTAACTGAATCTGTGACCAGAGAAGCTGTGTCCAGCAAAAAGAGTACAGTTTGATGTGATTTATTTTGTGAAAGTGTTTGAGTTTATTGTGTGAGCGTGCAGCCGCGCCGTGGGGGAGAATGTGACGTAATGACGCAAAGACATGCTCGAATCTTCTGCGGAAATCCACCAGTACCACTGGAATTAAAAAACATTATTACAAGTGGCCAGGGGGTTTGATCGGTATCAGTGGGGGGACAAATGCTATCATTGTTTTTTGGCATGGTATACACCTCTAGTACTAGAAAAATCGTGATAGCAGTGCAGGTGTAAAGTCTGAACAAGAGAATCATTAACCCCCCAAAAACAAAGAACCTACACACACATTCCTGTCCCCACATGGTCAAATGACCTAACCTCTTTGCATCTAAATTACCATCCGGTACCAGCAGTCTGCCAAGCAAATGGGTTTTTGACATTTTTATGCCTTCACAACCCTTGCCAGAGGATTGTGTGACATCGTGATTCCTCCCTGAGGTAACATCAAAGAAGACGTAATGTTAAATCTTCCCCTTTTAACGATGGGGAGGAGGAAAAGAGGAACAGATGGATACCACGTTTTAAAACACAGAATACACACACACACAAACATACACACAAACTCTAAGAAATGCTATATGAAGAGGTTACCAAAACATATCTGTTATGTTTGAGATGAGCGTATGTTGGCTACAGTATGTCCTGCAAATGTGTTATAAAATGTTATCCTAAAGCATAAAGGAATTCTAAATGCCTGTAAACATACCTTGATAAGTAACTTCATAATCCTATACCTGTTGTATGTTTTGTTTGGTGTCTTTATGATCCCCTAGACCTGATCCATCTTTTAGGCTGTGAAACGTATAATCACATGTACATGCCATTTTTATCTATAATTATTGATAGCTTCCAGCAAAACAGCATGGCGGACGATATGGTCATGAGCTTTGGGTCATGACTGAAAGGACAAGATCCCAGATACAGGCGGCCGAAATGAGTTTTCTCTGCAGGGTGGCTGGGCGATCCCTTAGAGATAGGGTGAGAAGCTCGGTCACTTGGGAGGAGCTCAGAGTAGAGCCACTATTCTCCACATCAAGAGGGGTCTGCTGAGGTGGCTCGGGCATCTGTTCCGGATGCCTCCTGAACACCTACCCGAGGAGGTGTTCCGGGCACTTCCCACTGGGCAGAGACCCCAGGGAAGACTTAGGACACGCTGGAGAGACTGTGTCTCCAGCTGGCCTGGGAACGCCTCGGTGTCCCCCGGAAGAGCTGGAGGAAGTGGGAGAGGGAAGTCTGGGCATCTCTGCTTAGACTGCTGCCCCCACGACCCACCCCGGATAAGCGGAAAAAGATGGATGGATGGATGGATGGTGTTAGTAACTTCATGATATGAAGTGAAAAGTGAAAAGATAACTAATCTTTCTTTCTTTCTTTCTTTCTTTCTTTCTTTCTTTCTTTTCTGCTGGACTACAATGGGCAAAATTAATTGTTTGCAATTCTAAGAGAAAGTCCTCTGTCTACCCGTCAGAGTCCAGCTTGGCCAAACACAAACAACATTTGCCACTAATTTCTATGGGTCAAAAAAGAGCCGGGATGGAGAACAATTCAGGTCAACAACATTAAACTTTTAATATTTCAGGAAGTGGACAGACCAGACTGAGACATGTCCACTTACCTACAGTAAGTACAGACTCCATGTGCTCAAAGATTACAAAGTCCTTGGCTTCTCAATACAACATTTACCACACAGTACGATCCATGCCATAACAATCCCTCTTGGGGAACCTCATTCACACCACATCAGTTGAAAACCTTCAGCTGCTCGTTGGAAAAAAAGTAAATAAAACTTTAGAAACAAATAATTATATAACCCAAAGAATGCTTTGTTTTTGATGAAATCAGCCCATGCATCAGATATATATTTTAACATGCATTTAATGTCTCTGGATAATGATTATTATTAGTCCCATTTCATTCAACATTCCCAGAGACACCTGATGATCACAAGCAGAATCACTGAAGGAGAAAATCACAAATTGTAAGCCACCGTTATGGAGATCAGTGTTTGCTTTAGTTGGGCTCTTGACACTTATACTTTCACTTTATATTTTGTTTGTCTGATGTTATTGATTTATAACAGTCAAATGAACAAAGAAAAGTGTGATCTGATAGTGTTAGTTATGTTTTGACAATCATGCTGTGATCTGAAAAATGAAACTTATTCAGATGATTTGGTTTAACATTATAGCAACAGTTTAGTGGTTCTACAGCATATGATAATCAGTATTTTTCTTATAATCTAAAACATTTAATAAAAATTATTCTGATAAAATCACTTTCATCTTTGTTTAGTAACACAGACATCAATAATCAGCCTGTGCATCTCAACCGTGGTGACATTAATAATCCTTGTTGCCACCAATCACAACTCAATAATGGCTCCCATCATGCATTGCGGTATGAATAAATTATGATCGGAATTGTCTATCTATGTAATTTACTTTTCCTAATTAAATATTCTGTTGGTCACCATAGTTGAGAAGCATTGACTGAATCTTGAGGTATGTGTGCCTTAAAGAAAGATTTAAAAAAAAGAAAAGTTTTAAGAAATCCATTGTATTATATCTAAAATTCTGGATATTTATGCAGAATCTCAGTTATGCTGTAACCAACAGAATAAACCACAAACATAAACTTCAAATGATGAATGCCAGAATATAACCAACACCTTTAGATCAATACTTATTCTTTGTTCATCTGGCAGATATAACTCAGATACAACAGTCAAACAAAATCTAAAGTTAATAATATAAGTGTCAAGAGCCCAACTAAAGCAAACACTCATCTCCATAACGGTGGCTTGCAATTTGTGATTTTCTCCTTCAGTGATTCTGCTTGTTATCATCAGGTGTCTTCAATAATTCTCAATCATCACTCAATTAATCACTTAATTATCTCATTAACTTTTATCACTGGAGTTTTTGCTGTGTTCCTTTTCTAGGAGAACATTCTAGGAACCAAAATAAAACTACACGCTGAAAACATTATTAGAACTTTGTGGTGTGTTCCCAGAACATTTTTAGAACAAAACATTTCTAGCTGGGTTAGGGCAACATCCCATGACCATTGAGTCTCCTCTTCTAGGAAAGACACCTGGCATATTTCCAGTCACTGATGAAACGTTGGCTGTTTATACATTGGCTCTAACTATGCCTTCTTTTGTTCTTCTGGTGGCCAAATTGTGTTTGGGTGTTTTGTATTACACTGAATGGGCTCATGTTCCATGCGAGTTCCAGGGTCAGTGTGCTCTATAAATGAGCTTAACACAGCAGGGCTTGAGCCAGCTCCTTGAGCCAGTGCAAAGGGGCACAACCTCTCATCCTCAGTGGAAAGTTGTCTAAAAAAAGTGGTCAATTATTATCCATTATCATATAAGCCTATTAGCCTAACAAGACGTGACTTAAAAAAAATAAAAAATAAACTTATTTTACCATACAGCAGACATAAATATAACATGGATAATACATGTATTATATTTATTCCTTAAACATATTAGTTTTATCATAGAATCAAACATTATTGTCATTGAAGCCTGGAGGCATCAAGTGATAATTTTGATTCCAATCACAACTCAATCAAGAGGGACCTTTTATTATATCAGCAGCTGTTTGAAAACTCTCCCACAAATTGACTCAGCTGCAATTCCATGTAGTGTGTCATGTCCTAGTAACCAGCGTTACCAGAGAAAAAGCATATTTTAAGTGCTGCATTCTTTAAGGGTATTGTTCCAATGAGGTGCATTAGTAAGGAAACAAAGTGTACTGACACAAAGCTATTGTGCTCACTTAAGAAATCTTAAGCAGGGTGCACACTGTGTGATTTATAGGCCTAATAGCCCTTTACAATTGTTGCTTGTCAGACTGTACTGACTGTGAGCCATGTCACACTGTAAAATCTCAGTTGTCATTAATCTCAGTACAGCAGTCAAAACTTGTTAAAGGGGTCATGAATTGATTATTTTAAAATGTTCCCTTGGGGGCCCTTTAATTGTTAATTATTTTTAGCCAGATTTTGGCCTCTGATTTAAACGCTCTGTTTTAATGCTACACTGTGTGATTTTTACCCTCATCTAGCGGTGAAAAGGTATATGACCATCCAGTGGACATTAGTTTCTGTTCTTCATTTCGTTTTAACTCCTACAGTGGCCAATGTAGTCCAAGATTAACATGGCTTCCAGTTCGACCTCGTCCATGAGTGTTAACTCAAGCGTAAACGCGAAGGCGAAGCTTGAATTAACGGTTTGTCCCTCTTTGGCTAATGTACTTTCAAGATGTAGGGCAATCAACATTAGAACCCCTTACCCGTATGTATTTTCAATGGCATATTATACACTCACGAGAATACCTTATTACTTGAACAAAGTAAATATACATTAATGAGCACATGTATTTTTGAAAAAAACGAAGTGTTTTTGGCTAAGAATAAACTAAAAGAGTTAAAAAGTGTAGCTTTAAGGGACGTGTCTGCTGTGAGACTTCAGTGTAAATGCCCACTGCTGTGATTGGCTGACATGTTTGCATTTGAAATAGCTAGCATTACATGTGGAAATTCTCAAATACTTTTACAAAGTTTTTACAATTACAGCTATCAAGATTAATGAATAAACAATGGACTTATTTTTAAAAAATTCAACAACACCATCGTTAATTCGACAGATGGAAAAAAACATATACCACAAGCTTTTATAACAGTTTGTAACCTTAAACATTACAATTTAACCAATTAAAAGTATGACAACTACACAGCTTACTACTGTGAAACATCCTGCAAAAGTCGTGTTTGAACAGGTTCTAATCGATTCTCTTCATCTATATTCTCCGTGTCTGATTCAGGCTCAAATTGATATGGTAGTATGTTTGACATTACAAAAACAATTAGCGCATGCATCCAGTTCATGATAAGAGGCATGACCTTTCCGGGCAACGTGCGATAAGCTGCTGTTCGAATCACAACACAGGAACTGCTGACACAATCAGAACTCATTACGTATTTCTGAAGGAGAGACTAGAGCAAGGAGGTCATTGACCCGTTTTTTGGACAGTGAATACAGCGGTATACAGATAAGTAAATTGTGTGAAAAATACTGTGTTTTTTTACACGCGAAACATGAACACATGTTATATTGCACACTGTAAACACAATCAAAGCTTAAAAAACATGAAGAACGAGACCTTTAAAGCATTATATTTAGATCTATCACTATTCCATCACAGTGATTAGCATTGAGCAGATGACAGACAGTCTGTTTATTGCTTGAATGAAGTCATTACATCATCAATTTCTGAACTCTCATAAATGCTTTCACAATCCAAATATCAATGCAAGCATGATGTAAATACAGTAAGTTGTGCAGTGTAAGAGCATCATTGATTTCATAATAAGTTTTGGCATGTGTCCAGCTACATGGGGTATGTGTTGGCTGAAAATAGTCCTCGACGGCTTTGTTTCGCCCAATTTGACATGTTGAATCGCCGTCGGGCCGTTGGGAAAAGAGAGAACTCTTATTGGCTGTTCAGCTTAGTGAAAGAGTCAGTGCAAGAGAATGAAAGCAAGCAAAGAAGTCAAAACGGTAAAGATAGTTCAGGCTGTTCATATGTTACGTCTTGTTACCTGTTCATTGGCGAATATTTCAGATATTAACATGAGCGGAGTGGAATAAAGAAATTGTTTAGCAGTAATGATATTCAAAACGGTAACTGTGTTTATGTTATGTGTATCTGCAGCCGGCAGCATCGGTTTTCCTTTTTGAATTACGAATATAGACTAATATCTGCAGAAATAGACAGTTGGCTCATTAAACGCAGGCGCAGAACGCCGCATTCTAGCTGACAGTCGGTTGCAGTTCTCTCGGTGAGTTCAAATGCAGCTTTTTACCTCGACATGAGTGGACGAGAGGCCACAACACAGTCGCTCAGTTCGTTGGCGTTGGCATTGTGTGTTCCGGGCTTAAAACGACAATTTTTAAAGATATGTCAGAGTAGCTTCAGTTTGTTGCCCAGCCCTGTTTGTTTGAACCGCGAGAGGCGTCTAAACTTACGATACTCTTACATCATACTGTCTGTATTTCATACATGCATCACTAGTTACTTTTGTGGCGTAAGTCGACTTGCGCATTATGCGTACTGCCTTCTGCTGGGAGGTAGTTTATTTTAGTCGATAAAGTTTTAAATATGGATATTTTTCTTACATGAACACATTGAATTACTTCAGAAGGCCTTTATTAACCCCCTTGTGGATTACTTTTATCATGGATGGATGCTTTTTTATGACCATTCACTGCCATTATAAAGCTTGGAAGAGCCGGGACATTTTTTAGTATAACTCCAATTGTTTTCGTCGGAAAGAAGAATCTTATATAGACTTATCTTCTTCTTTGGTGTCCTTTGGGTGACCTATCCCTTTAATTTCATTTTGCTAAGAGAAACGATGTTAAGTGGATCGTTTAGTCATTAGCTTGATTTACTTATGCATAAACTGTATTGAGCAATTTTGAGAGAAATTTTATCTGTCTGAACTTGATAACACATCGGAAATTTTACTTATTTACATTTTTGTGGCGTTGCTGCAACATCCATATAGTAAAAATCAGTTTGCAAAGCCTGCGTCGAAATTGCGTCTGATTCACCAAATATTCCACAGTGAACTGTGGAACATTTTTAACCCAACATTTGGGTTTGTCCATATTTGACCCAAAGTTGGGTTAATCAGTAGCCTGGATGCCAGCCCGAACTCCGCCCACAACATTTTTTGGACGGGAAGTTCGGTCTGGACTCGAATCCATTGAGGAGTAATTATGATCTGGCAAAAAAACGTTCGGGCCAATCAAATTGCCAGGGCGGGCTTTATATGATGATGGACAGGTGATCTTCGGGGACGTAATCATCGCGTTATCAAAGAGTGGCGCGCTTAACTGGTTTCTCTCAGAGATGACTGCTTCTGGAGAATTGAGATTTATAGATTCTGCTATCGCGTCAAGGCATTAGTTGCAATCAAGGCATTAGTCGATCGGAAAGATATCTTTGCCGTCCTTCAAGTGTAACTTATCAGCTGGCTCTGACGGTTGCTAAGAAGATGGGAAGTGATGAAAAGCCTGTGGTCGTTGTGGTTTCTCCTTTGGTCGCACTCATGAAGGACCAAGTAAAAGAAGCAACACTCATTATTTTACTTCTAAAATAAGTAAATTCTGTTGACAACTGTGAAATGCAAAGTATTTGACTTACTGCGTTGCTCTGATAGGTTGTAGGTCTACCGACTATCCAATTGAGTGCAGAGTTTTGTTTTTTTCCTGGTTCGGTAAAGACACGCCTCATAATCAAAGCCCAATGAAGTGGTTTCAGACTCATATTCTCAATAGAATACGAGTATGACGAAGACAGGCTAGTTAATCAGAGTAAAATACAGATAAATGGGGGATTTTTTTTTCCTGGTTCTTGATGGACAAACTAATTTGTCAGATGTCCTTATACATATGTGTCTTGCCACTATTGGGCAAACAGGTCTGATCCGTCATTACTACTTTTGGAGCGAGCTCAGTAACGTTACCAGCATCTAAGCGCAAACAAAGGCGATCGCTATCTGCCCTGAACTATTCATTATCCGCATACTGCTGTTGTTGTTGTCTTTGGATACAGGAAGAAGAATCGGAAATGACGCATTTTGTGTCTTAAGGTTGTCCGTACGTCTAGACGGCTGAACTCGTGCGTCGCCGTTACATCGGGATATTGCAATTCCATGTCTACAGGAGAAACTCTCTCTGCTCACGGATGTAAACGGGTTATCCCTAATGTTTCAGAAACCCGAAAGTGACCTTAACCTGACCATAACCCGAAAATTAGCTGCATGTAAACGTAGTCAGTGAAGTGGATGCACACACCAGTTGTTTTTCGCTGAGGAGCCGAGCGGAGCCTGAAGCCAGCGGTGGTCCGAGCAATAGTGGCGATTGGACTATGGGCTCTATCTTGCACCCGGCACAACTGACTACAATAACGCATGTATAATACCTATTTTACACTTCGCGCAAAGTGGGCTTTTCCCTCCACAGATGCACGTCAGTAAACTCAGGAGAGGAATTTGCGCTCCCTGGCGGGTCGGTGCAAAAAGGAGGCGTGTTTTGGCGCAAACATTCTCTAGAGCTATTTTGCAGTTCCAAAAAATAATTTAGCATTGTTTATTATGCTATTTTAAGTGCACATGCTTGGCCATAATGTAGCAGGTGCACAATGTGCATTCACTTTAATTCTCTCATCAACACAGATGCAGCAGTTTTTATTTTGCAAATCATACATAATAACAAGGAAAAATACACATGAGCTAAAGCATTGTGGTATCCACGAAGATGTAAAAAATGTTCTAAATCTAGCTTATACACATTTACCCAAATTTTTCAGGCTAATTGTATGCTGTGCTGTGTCTCGCCATGTTTACTTCCGGGTATACTGCATGCGGATTTTTGTATGCGCCGTAGAAGTTCCTTTACTCAAAAGACCAAGATTCCTTGCAAATAGAACATGCGCAGAACACAAATCACTATGGGGATATGCTGATACGCGTTTACAATATTATTTCCGTTTCAAAATCTGGGATATGAGCATTTTTCGGGTTTTTGCTGGTGTTCTACATGGCCGTTTGCGACCAGGTTATTGCTAATCTCCCGGTTTCGAACGGGTTATTGGGTTATTGGCTGCATGTAAACGCAGTCAGTGTTTATACCTGCACTGAGGGCAGAGTGTGTGATTCAGTTCTCACACGCCAATGTGCACTGGCTCATTTTAACAATACTCGAAGATGACAGGCTCCCTGAGCGTGATTCCAATCAGTCCTGTTCAGGGAACAAGGGTTACATGCGTAACCAAGATGTTCTGGCTGGTCTGGCCTACTGAATTTCAAATTCTTTCTCACACTATTTGTTCATTTTTAGGTTCCCAGATTATTTTAGTCCACAGACACACACACACACCTAGAGCAAAATTAAGCATTGATATGTTTCAGTTCTCTCAGTAATATGGGCACTCAACAGCAAAGTTAAAAGTAGTATCACTCATGTTGTATCCCTGATCATTCATGAAAAAAATACATATGTTATTTACATCTAGTTTTAAAAAGCCCTGTCTGCTGGATAAAATATATGTTCTAAATACTTTTTGTGGCCGCAGTGCCCAAATTCGCACAATCAAACCTCAATCTAATTGCTTGATTTACATTACTGTTTTCCCTAGTCGACAAAATGGGTATAAAAAGCCACCTTTCATAGTCTAACTTTGTGAAATAATTCTGACCTAACAATAACCCCAAATTAATTTATCTGTTGTCTTTATATCATGTTAACCCTCAAGTCCATTCGAACAGTATCATGGGACAAAACTAAACACAAAGATATTTTAAAACAGCATTGACAGACAAACCTGGTTCCTCAATCAACAATATATTTGTGGGTGAATAATATGTAGGTGAAAATACAGATTAATCTTTTGAAAATCTTGTCTACTACATGCAAATAGTTTTGCCCTAGTCAAGACCTGCCAGTTCCGATTAAATAGATAACAGCTATTTTCGGTACTATTTATCAGAGTTTAACTGGAAACACAAGTCTTGCACTCTTATCTCAAACAAACCTGAAAAAGTCCTTTCAATTTTAAAAGTGTCTAATATTTCCATTCTTGGCACAGACAAACTGGTCTCCCCTTATAGCCTTCACGAGTCCTGCCAAGACAGAGAGATTAAAAGGGACGTGAGGGAGGGTGCGGCATACATGTGAAAACAGCTATAGATGACTGATTTGGTTTTTGTACCTTTTAAGCAGAACACCAAACCTCCATCAAAAAACAACAGTACATATTGAATGGTATTATGGAAAGTGTTGAAATGAAATTGTTTAACATGCTCTAGACTAATTTTGGAGTGAATAATTTGATTTATTGATTTACCCGACTTCAACTCAGAAGCCTAAATGACCTATATATAAGGCACAATTCACTTTTGCTGTACATTACTTACTGTATTGTTGTGAAACAGAGAAAATTAGGTGCCCATTAACTGCATTGATCTTGCCTTGGTTCATTGTTCAGAAAGATACTGTAACTGACTGTTTAAAACACTGCTTATTATTTCACATTACTTCTTACTGACAGGATAGTAACTGATCACATGTACTTGGTTGATTATGATTTCACTTTTCTAACTTTAGTTAGTGTTTAATTTTGCTGTTTGAGCATAAATAACATCTGCAAAGTTATGAAGCTAAAGTTCAAAGCAAAGGGAAATATTTTCTTTAAAAAAATGCTTTATCTTCAGAATTATTGTTAAGAAATTAAAATCAACTAAAGAAATTGAGTAATATCTCATCTTCCGAATTACTGAGAAGTCTAGCTTTAAATTTAATTCATTTGAAGTCTTGGTGCTTAATGTGCTACATGGTGCTTAATGAGCTTTTCACTCTCTGCTCAGCTACTGTTCAGACACTCTTTCTTACGGCTCCATGCTTTTATATATATATATATATATATATATATATATATATATATATATATATATATATATATTTTTTTATTTTTATTTTTTTTCCTTATCACCTAATTTTAGCTTCAGCAAATCAGCACAGTGCTAAAATGACAAAGCTTGGATTACTACAAAAAAGCAGAATTATTTTATCCAACCAGCCTCCCACTGAAAGCCATTAGCTTGCATTCCAGGGAAAGGAAAACACTGCCTACATTCAAAAGGATAAGAGAGAAAGTGCATCTTCTGGTTCAAGAATCTACTTGCTGCACAAACTGTCACAGACATTTACAAAGGATTGCAGTTCTTGCAACAAAGTTACTTACGGGACCCATTAATGAGTGCCATTAATCTAGTGCTCCTCGACAGGCCATACTGAGTGTAGAGAAACAAGTAACTGATCGACATACAAGTCAATGGCACAAACGGAGCGAGACCCAAAGGCACTCGAGACATTAGATTGTCACAAGCATCATATATTGTCGCAGCACGATCAGACAGTGGCACTCAGCTCAGAGCACAGCCGAGATCAGGACTCTGATAGTGGGTGACTCCATAATAAGAAACATTAGCAGCAGGGATACAGCTTTGTGCGGCCTTCCACAAGCAACAACATCTGATGTAAACAGAGAGCTTCAGAACATTCTGATGAAACATTATCGACTTATCATTCAAGAATGATATTCATAAAGAGCAGTCAGAACTCATTAAGAAGGATTTCAATTAACTTTTTGAAACACTTAAGACACAATATGAAATGACAATGCAGAAAAGGAGAGTGCATGTGGATGACGTGACAATGTTTTTTTAATTAAATTCGGGCAGGTGGCAAGCGGTTGAACCAATCAAATGAAAAATATATGTAGCCTAAACATTGTTTAATATTGTTATCTGACTATACCTACATCCAAAAAAAAAAATTGAGTCAAATTTTAATCAAGTAAAATATCAAGGCTCTATAGTTTATTATATTCAATGCCAAACGCCATTTTCCTACATAACAGCAGAAAAGCAAATGGGAAATAATTAGCATAGCTGCTGTTCATAATGATTTCATTACACAAGAGTAGATGTTAAAAACTTCATGCTGATTTGTACTTGGCTTTCGCCAAGATAAGCAAAACTGAGACATAGCTATGCTTCTCCATCCATTTACGCTTCTTTCCATATGGTGGTGTGACTCCCCTTCTGTCCGGCGTTAACGGCTGCAGTGTACTTGGCGAGTCAGCACACACTAAGGCTGCAACTACAGTGTGGTCTCCCCAGTGGACCAGCATGACAACCGTCTGGATTGAGCCGAGTAGGGGACATCTCTAGGGTCTTCAAGTGGGCACCTTTTGTCCTCTTCAGAACAGGCTCGTCATATTGTCGTCACCCTGACATGACAGTGCGTGAGAGATAATTAGACAATGTAAATTACTTGTTATTTTATTCAAGCTTTCTAACTATTTGCTAAAAAAAGTGAAATAGGCATTCATAGGATAAATAGTTTGAAATAGGCCTAGGCTAAAATATTAAACTAATATGCAAATTCAAGTTTCAACCGGAACATTTAGATTCAACATTTAGATTTAGATTTAACATTTAGATTTAACATTTAGATTTACCATTTAACATTTAGGTGTAAAAGTTGACAAATATTGTTGTAAATGTGGTAAAAAGTGACAGTCAAAAATTCATACCAGTTTTTTAAACATTGTTTAAAGCGAAATGTGAAAATGTTGCTGTTATTTTCAGCGTGAGCCGCTTAACAAACGGCGCCCCATACAATAGCAGCATGTTGAAATTATGTGCCACAATTATGTTGCTGTTGTTTTTTTCTTTTGTTTTTTTTAATACAGTTTTTGAAGGAGGAAAAAAATGGAATCAAATGTAAAAGATAGAGAGAACATTATGAGCCTGTCTTGTCTGTGGTCAGCCTGACTCAAGGACACAACACACAAAAGACCAGGTTTGAGTTTTGCTTTGTGGTACACGATCTACGGAATGTCTCAATGTTTAAAAGGCACAAAAGCAGCACATGGAGCCCTCAAATCATAAAAACTATACAGCGGAATAAGGCAGCTTTTACTTCATGACCCTGAGCTCACAATTACCAAAACTTAGGATGCAGTTACACAGTAGGCTGTATGTCTCTTTTGATTAATGCCATTCAAAGGTACAAGTGAAAAGCTGTGAATAATTTGCTATGAAGCACAGAGTTAATAAATTCACCAAAAAATAATACATAGAGTCTTGGCATTGATAAATATAACCATTGGCATATTGGCTATAAAATGCAGATTAAAAGGTCGATATAACACACAATTTATTAATGATGTGAAGGCACTGAGTGTAATGTTCGTTGCATAATCCAATGTTTTTCTCTGGGTAAAATAAGTAAATACTTTGCAACACAAAATTAAATCTGTACAAAATACAGCAGGACTCGACAGGACAGTATCACATGTTACTGGATCAACATCTTTGTTTAGGGACAGATCTGATCTGATCTTTATGTCAAGTTTAGGCTTAGAACCAAGTACCTAAACATCAGTGTTATTCACCTAAATCGTTACCCTGTGATTTTAGGGAAAAGTTATAGGTTATAGTCTTACTTGACATGGCAAAATCACGTTGACCCTAAGAAAAGCCACGTAATACTAGATAGAAGCGATGAGTATAGGAAATCAACTTTTCTGACCTAGTATTTGTTAGATAGCCCTCTTGCTGTGCTTGAGGAAGTTCATATCCAATGACTGGACGGATGACAAAGACCTATACCGTAAGCGCTTTAAAATGTATTTTCAAGCTAACGTTTTCTAGGGTGATTACCAAAAACCAGGACACTCGGCCCGGCAAACAGATGGGCCTATGATTCTCGAAGTTTACTCAAAGATACCATATAAATTTCAATACATTTAAAGTAGGTTATGCCTCCTCTGTATGGATAGAAAATGGTTATATTGTTATATGAAAACAGGACATGTCCTGGGAAAACAGGACAGTTGGTCACCCTAGGTTTTCTATGTGCTCTGACTGTTTAGAACCCACATCACACCGCTAAATACTCCTCAATTGTGGTCTAACTATAAGAAAAAAAGTATGCAGAGGCTCAAGGTAGCATACTGTACAATGATGCGATGAGGCTGCTGTTTTGTGTCCCTAGGTGGCACAGTGCCAGTCATTTGTTTGTGTCTACTAGAGTGCCAACTTGTGAGGCACTCTTAAGACAACTGCTGTTTAGTTTTATGTGTCGCCTGGACAAGTCAGTGAACCATATAATTGAAGCCCTAGTCAGTCCACTGAAAAGCCATTATAGATACACTTCTCGGTTAAAAAGACATTGATGCAATAGCCTGTATATCCTATAGGGTAATATGGAATTTTTATGTATGTATCTTTATTTATGTATTTCCTTCTATCTCCTTTTTGTACTGTATGATGTGTTATATGGACCTTTGTCTGCAATACAATTTTAACTGGAGTCATTTCACAGTCACACTTATTTATGCAAGCCAGCACTTCTGTTTCTCACCTCACTGTACTGTAAAGTTTTCTCACCATTGAATGACACATGATGTAATCCAATAATGTTGGAATGTGTTCATTCATGTGTTTTGGAGGAGGCGTGGCTTTGGATGGCAATTTGCAGGATGGGATTGTATGCTTTCAATGCTAGCAGGCTAAAGTTAGCATTTCCCAATCACCTATTACCTTTAAAATCAGAATTGTATCAGCCCAAAAATGTATGTGGAGAAACATTTCCAGTGTTCCCAAATAATGGTCAAGATACAAGGTTTACATCATCCTGACATGAACTTTTAAAACATCAAAAGAAAAAAAATCACTGTGCAATTCTTGGATGTAGTTCAATACTCCTCAATTTCTTAGGAGCATATCATTTTCACCCATATGCTTTTCTCTCAGGTTATGCATCAACAACGATCTGTTCTATTCATAAAAGTCTATCTAATGTCAGATATAATCTAAGGTAAATTCCAAGACTTACCCAAATGGCGTTTTGTATTCCCATAAGCCCTTGTGTGTGTGTGGGTGGGTAAGTGCGGTGTGTGTGTTTGTCTGTGTGTTTGTGTGTCCTTGATTTACCCAGGTCAGGCTCTCACGCTAAAACAAATATGAACCACAGCTGGTTTGTCACACAGTTGAGAATTCTGAGAGATTAAGTAAGGCCTGTGAGGGCCACAATTCAAATTCAACAGTATAAAGACTAGTTGTTTATATTACATATTGGAGGAAAATGGAAATGTGTTGCTTGTTGTTTCTGAAGGATCCTGGTTAAAATTGAGTTTTTAGATCATAAAATCAGGGACTAATGATAAACAATACTCAAACACTGTGAACAGTGGGAAAATGTTTTTTTATTTTTTTAAAAGAAATTGCAATCTTTGTGGATCCCTAATGAGATCTATGATTCTTAAGTGTGTTTAAATGCACTTTGAATTGATGGTTTTGTCACAGGCCAGGGCGGCAACCAGACCTTAAACGTTGCCCCTTTCAAGTGCACCACCCTGAGGAGCCTGACCAGAGGAACACCACACACAGGACAATGTGATAAGATACAAAATTAAGTTGCTTTATTAGATTAAAATAGTCTCTCAGAACAGGGCATTGTGAGATTACAAATTTTATTAACATGGTTAATTTAATGTTTTAATGAAGAAAGTCTGAAAACAGTAGGAATTCCCAGTGTGACCCTCCTGATTGTCCTGTGACCACACGGGAAAGCTATGCCTTTCCTGTTTCTCATCTCACCGTGTGAAAATGCCTGTTTGAAGTTTGAACACCTGCTAGGAGACCATTTGCCTTGGAGCTCCAGGGTCACATACATTACCATTTCCTTTGTCTCAGTGTCTCCAGCTTCATGTAATCCCACCCTCTTTGAAAGGTATAAACTAGAAAGCAAGGTTCTTTTAAATCAGACTATCCTTGAGATGACTACAGTGACGCATTAAAGAACTTCTGCGTGAAAGATACCTCAAAAGTCTCCTGGTCTGTTGCGTGGAAGAATAAAACTTCACTACAGCATCAAGTAATTGTTCTCTTCTTTATCCTCCAAGGTCCCCAGGATATAATGGCTGAGGAAGGAAGGGCTCTCACTGGCATTGACAATGGTTATACATCCCTCAGTGAATCTACTGGACCTGGCCGTCACCAGCACTCTGGACGGCGAATCTTCGGGGCAGATAGTGAATAACACTCAGGTTGGGAACTTCCCAGCGAATCTGCAAGACAGGCGGTGCACAGTTCATTCTCTGTAGACTATAGAAGGGTTAATGCTGTCACTGACATAGATGCCTATCCTCTGACTAATATCACAAAGATATTGGAATCCCTCTCTTGTATTTTCTCTAATTTTGATCTCACCAGAAAATGGAACCAGAGAGCAAGTCCAAGACTGCATTCATCGCTCCATCCGGGTTATATCAATTTAATGTCATGCCGCTTGGGCTGAAAAACACTCCAGCGACATATCAGCAATTAATGGAGCCGGTGGCAGAGGCATCTGTGGAGACCACGAGTGCCTGGACACTTGTTCTCAGGGAAACACCTGCCCGCAGAAGGGTCTGACCACAAACTGAGAGTTTGACGAGTTCTGCGTCTGAGCATACTCACGCAGATCAACAGTGACTGGACGCGGGCCTTGGTGAGGCGAGCTGTCATGTTGATCGAGTCCAACTCCATACCGAGAAAAGAGATCCTCTGCCTGGGTGTGAGTTTGCTCTTTTCCCAGTTGACCTGAAGCCCTAAGTGACTGAGGTGACTAAGCACCATGTCCTTGTGTTCGCACAACTGCTCTCTCAACTGAGAGAGAATAAGCCAGTCGTCGAGGTAGTTGAGAATGCGAACACCACGCTCGCACATGGGAGCAATGGCCGCCTCCGCGACTTACGTGAAGACACAGGGTGACAGGGCCAGCCAGAAGGGTAAGACTTTGTACTGATATGCCCGTCCCTCGAAAGCAAAGCGAAGAAACGGTCTGTGTCAAGGGAGAATCGAGACATGAAAGTAGGCGTCCTTCAGGTCGATCGCTGCAAACCAATCTTGGGGATGGATGCACTTGAAAATGCGTTTCTGCGTTATCAACTTGAACGGTAGCCTGTGAGGGGACAGATTCAGAACGCGCTGAGTCCAAGATATGCTGTAACCCACCTCCTTTCTTGGGTACAATGAAGTACGGGCTGTAGAAGCTGGTCTTCATATTAGCTGGAGGGACCGGCTCGATCACGTCCTTCGCCAGTAGGAATGCGATCTCCTCCCTGAGAACAGGGGCACTGTCTACCAGAACAAGGGTGAATAGAATGCCCTTGAAAGCAGGGGGCGCCGGGCGAACTGAATCACATAGCCGAGTCTGATGATACAGATGGGCCAGCGAGACAGGCTGGGAAGCATTAACCAAGCTCCCAGAGACCCGAGCAAGCGGATCAACGGCACCACAGACGTACCCGGAGTGGGGCAGCATGGTGGAATGCAGGGACCTGACTCGGACGGCACAGCGGCCCGAAGTGGGGTCAGAGCGTGTGGTGCAACACGTACCTGCTTCTGTCGAAGGGCAGAGTAAGTGTGCGAAGGCGGTCCAGGACACAGTCACTGCTGCCCACTGGCGATGAAAGAGGTGCTTGGGAGTGACAAGGCATGGCAAGGAAGATGCTGCAGGAGGCCAAATAGGCTTAATAGACAGCATATAATAGGCTTAATATGCTGTCTGAGAGGTAGCTTTCTGGATGCACACTTCAGATGTTTACACACAGAAAACTTCTAAAAATCGTCATGTGAATACTGTACCGCCTTTGTGTAATAATGTAGGGACCAATCTCGATATAGATTACATAAATCACGTACTGTAACAGTTCATGTTTTCACTTGCACATACAATTTAGTTTTATTCCAAATAATGCATGTGTGCTGAGTGAACTGAGAGAATCATGCAACAGAAATGCACACGCTCAGTCTCTCTTTATAGTCATTTAAAGTCATTTTAATGAGTACAAGTAAGAGTGCAGTATCGGGCCTGAGTACCTGTCTGATTTTCTGTTACAGAAGCTGACTGGGAAACATGTTGGGAGAAGAGGGGTAAAAATAATGGGTCACGGAAAGAAAAACAGCATGGAACAGAGAGCGCAGAGCATGGTGGTGAAGGAGGGCTGATCATTGTAGTTATGTTGCTGTATGTTGGTGGTACTCGTGATAGAAGGCTCAGAATGTCGCGCACTGATAAACATCCAGGGACACTTACAAAACCACCATTGTTCCTGTGCCTCCCTGAACTTTGTCAGCTTGACCCTTTTCCTGGAAATTGTATGACATGCACATCAGAGTGAAGATAGGGCCAAATAAGAAAAAAAGGATTATGCAAGGTCTCTATTTAATTCTCATTCTGAATTATGGTCCCTGAAAATGAGAGATAAAAGTCTGGTTTGATGTTTTAAGGCACTGTCTGACATGCACTGTCTGTCATACAGTGACTGTTGGTGCATTAAGAATGTTCATCATGCAGTTATGATTTGCTGTGACTTACATTTCACAGTAAACATTCTGTACAGAACTTCTGATTGAATGCTTATTTGGTCATTGGTTAAATTGCCAAACATTTTGATTCCCAACAAAACACTATGCCCAAACAATGTCCACATTTGTCTAGATTACCCTAGCTTGCCCTACTTTTCTGTACAGAACAACATTTTCCCAGGCCTCAGTAATGTTGTCAAAACAGGCTTGCTGTCCTACTTGATATCCTGCTGTCAACATGTAAGCAAGATTTCAGAATTCTCCCCAATGGAGCATGCTCATCTTGTCTCTGATATGACTGTCAGTGGTTGCCTGCAGCTATATCAGATGTCAAAGTGCACAAGTACATTCGAAAAGAGCAACCGAAACTGATAGTAGACTGTTCAACAAGACATGCTGACAATACTTTATAATATAATCTTCCAAGTGAGGATCAGCATTTTGAAAAAACTTCAAACATGTAGAAATGAAATGGTTTCAGTTTGTTTCATTACCATTTCATATTTTAATTATTCATGTCACATTATGAAATTATTCTTTATTAGTATTTGTTGTGTTTTCCGTGGAGTGAAGTTTTGTTATTTTTTATTTACATGTTTAATTCAAAAGTTTACCTCAAACCAGAGTTACAAATATTACAAGTAACACTATTAGAGAAACTTTGAGGTTTAGTAGCTTAATAGTGTAGTGCCTCTTTAAGAGACAACTGTGCTGTGAAACATGTGACCGGTGTTTAGGGAATGAGATATAAGTGGGTGTGTCCCCAGAGAAACTCCAAACACAAGCACGTCAGCTTCTGATAGACTGAAGCAAGTGATCTCGGCCATGCTGGGAGTATGGCATAGACATGCAGCATCTCGTTCCCTTCAGGGAACTAGGGTTACATACGTAACCAGAGACATTCCCTATCAGGGAACTCGAAGCTGCGTGAAAACGCTGTGGTAATGCCAACACCCATGTCCGCCATACGAGCAAGTGTCCATCGTGTGAATTCAGGGCGCACATTCTGACGAAAGCACCTGCGCCCCTGGAGTGGAGCTGAAGTCAAGATGGTAAAATCTGATGAATGTATGCGGTGAGGACCAGCCTGTTGCATCACAAACATCCTGAAGTGAAACTCCTGACAAAAGAGCTTTAGAGCAGAGTATGTGAGCGGAGTGGAGCGACAACAATTTTCCCTCCACGCTCCAAGCATTTAATAATCACTCCGCTCCAGCTCCGCTCCGGGTTCACCGTTTACCACTCCCGCTCCCACTCCTCGCTCACTGATATCAGAAACACCGCTCCGTGTTCGCTCCCCAAGGAAATTCCGAATAAAGTATTAAAGTATGCTTTAAAATCTTACAAAATGTCTCCTCATCATAATATATAGGCATAGGCCTATTAAATAAAAATAAAAAAACAACATTAGGAGAATAGTTGCAATGTGGTTTATTGGATTTGGATACTGTGCAAACTTTTCCTATGACATGCTATGCTTATTACAGGTTATCAGCATTATAAATTAAATATTATTGCTGCTTTTTGCAGAGCACATTTTGTTTGGAAAGAAGAAAATAACTACGTTTTCATCAATTATCTACGGGTCGCTACATTTCTTACAGATTTCTGCTCATTCAAAATCAAATACCGACAGACAGTACTGTAAGATTAACGTACATGTGTTTGAATGCAATGAATTAATGAGAAAGCGATTGAGTTTGTGAATAGCCTAAGTGTTACCTG
The DNA here is from genome assembly GCA_030378365.1 of Hybognathus amarus. Lineage (NCBI taxonomy): Eukaryota > Metazoa > Chordata > Actinopteri > Cypriniformes > Leuciscidae > Hybognathus > Hybognathus amarus. Next base: position 361,023 of record JAQIUQ010000605.1, read on the forward strand.
TTTCAAATGTGCTTTCAACCGAATCCAGTCTGATCTCATGAAAGTGCGTATCTAAGCCTATAACACAAATTTTATTTCTCATACTATTTATAAGCCAAAAATATTTTTGCTTGCATAGCCTATGATAAGCAGTTTTCTCATGCATACGATAGCCTACGCACTTAATGGTAAGAAACGAGCTTCACTAACCAAGGGAGTTTAGTGTGTTTCATTTGCACACAACAAGTTTTGGCATATAAATGGCATGAGAAATAAAATTTGTGCTATAGATAGATACGCACTTTCATGAGATTGTGTTGCCTGATCATATTCAGTAGGCTTGATAACTATAACCTCCCTCAGCAACCGATGTCCATCTGCGTCATCATAACCTTCACATTTTTTCTGATTTGACTGATCCATCTGTATCATGCTAGCGTAATGTGTTTAACATGTGAATCTTTACTAAAAATGCAGTTCTATAATGAGCTGTTGGCATGAATTGTCAAACAACTGACAAAACACAAACACAAACAACTGTTCATAATTCCTCCACAGGGCAGAGCAGATCAAGTTTCTGCTGATCCGAAATCAGAAAAGGAGGAGAACAGAAGGCTTGCAGTACAATAGGCCTAACAGCATTAGTTGGAACCTTAGGAACATATCCCGGTCTATGGTGGAGAATGGGCTTTTACCATGCCAGGCACAAAATTCCAAGCATGAGGGAGAATCCGAGAGAGCTTGAATGTCCCCAATTCTTTTTAGGGAAGAAATGGCAAGCAGAAAGACAATTTTGAGAGTAATACATTACTCAGAAATCTTTTCAATGGGCTCAAAGGAAATTAGATATAAGTGAGTGTCTCCCCAGAGAAATGTCCCTGGTAAGCAGATTAGGCCTCCACGTACACCTTCAGGTGGAGGGGTAACCCTGTGTAGAAATGCTTCTGCAAGAAATTACAGCACTGCACCCACCAGGCAGTTAACTGGGTCCAACCAGTGTTCTCCACACCAAGAGGTGAAAAGTTTCCACCTCAAGGAATATCATTTTCAGTGGAGGATAGTCTCTACGACCTCTGTCAAAAGACTACATTCTATGAGCTGGGCCCCTCAGAGGCCAAGCCCACAGATTCCACAGTTCTGGGCGGGTGTGAAGTATCAACCACTCGCCTGAGAGAGAAGGTCACACCTGATTGGAATCTCCAGAGGAGAGCCTACGAGGAGAGACACTAGGTCCACAAACCATACTCGGGGCTGGCCAGTACAGGGCTACCAATAGTGAGACTGACCCTGTCTCTGCGAACCCTCACCAGAACTCCTGGGAGCAGAGCAATCGGGGGAAATGCGAACAGACGTGACCTCGGCCATGCCTGTAACATAGCTTTCTGAACAGAGGGGCTGGAATGACTCAGGGAGAACCACAGAAGACAGTGTGATGTTACCCTGGATGCAAAAAGGTCTACCTCGGCATGACTGAAATTATGCTTAAGGAGATCCACTGCCTCGGGGTGGAGTCTCCATTCCCTGGGCCTCGACCCGCTGCCTCCGACAGGATGTCTGCTTTCTGATTAAATACCCTGGGATATAAAACACCCTCAATGACAGAAGTCTACACTGGGACCATAGGAGGATCTGGCGAGCCAGCTTGTATGAAAAGGCGTGAACACAGCCCCCCTTGATGGTTGATGTAAGAGACCACTGATGTGTTTGTCATAAAATTTACATTTAGAAGAACAGGGATCCACTAACAGCAGTCGCTGAAGTGCAGATGAAGAAGCAGATGAAAAATTTGCTGTAAAAATCCAAATATACGGGCTTAGAAAAACTGAAATCAAAGGGCTAAGATGGCCGCTTCGTGAAGGCAGAGAAATCTGAGGAGCAGATGGCGCACGCGCTATTAATATGATGTCGCAGGAGCGTCAGGGGCACGCCCGTTCCATCAGTCAATGGATTGGCGTGATTCTATAAGGGCTTCAGACAATCGGCACACCTAGAGGGCGTTCCCACTGCGCCCTAGGCTACGCAGCGTTGAGTGAACCTATGAAAGAGAAACAGAGGTATACAGATAAGTAAATTGTGTAAAAAATACTGTTTTTTTACACACAAAACATGGACACATGTTATATTGCACACTATAAACACAATCAAAGCTTCAAAAAAACATGAAGAAACGGAACCTTTAAGCATATGCCTGTGTATAGGGACTAATTACATGCTTGATTTGTGTTTTGTGTGTGTGTGTGTGTGTTTGATTTGAAGTACATTGCAAATTCGTTACGATTGTCATCGAAATATACAAACAATATACATACATACAAAGCATAAGTGTATAATGCTCAGTAAAACCTATGGCTTATTCCAAATACTACAAATTGCACACTTCGCCTTCAATAACAAATGCAAATAAATAAACACATATTACTTAGCTATACTATACTATTGGATATTATAATGTATTTTGAAAGTATACTTTCAATGCATTGTTACAGTGACCATTTTTAGCACAGTTAAAAAATATACCTAAAATATATTTTTAAGTAGAGTGCAAATACATACACTTTTAAAAAATTAAACAGAATTTTCACTTCCAGTATATTTTTTAAATACATTTTCTAAAATATACTACTTTTACTTTACTATAGTGTTAAAAGTTGTATTGTGAAAATAGGTAAGTCATGATGCTAATATACTTTTAATATATTTAAAGATAGTAAATCATTTTGTTAGTATATTTGCAATGTACTATTAAAAAAGGGAATGTATTTTAAATACAATACAGTATACTTTTTCACTAGGGTAAGCTAATTTAAATGTTTTTTGGCCAAGAGCATACAGAATTTTGGGTTTTGGCTCAGATTTTTAATTTCAGTGCATCCTGAGAAATGTGGTTTCTGGTTTCTGCATCTGGTTTCTGCTTTTTACTGGACAAGTGGTGTCCAAATGTAGAAGTATAAGTCACTAAAATCTGATAGAAGTGTCCAATACATAGGGGGGATTGATCCAGACAAGGTCTGGATTAAATCAATGCTTACTAAATGATTGCTTCATATCATTTTTCAACAGTTGTTCACTTTTAGTCACAAGACCACTGCCTGACAGATAGCCTGTACCACAGATATTACATAACAGTTCAGCAAATTTTATCAAACCATAACTGAACAGTTAACTTTTTTAATTGGTCACACAGCTCCAGTGATCTGTTGAAGATCAGTGTTAAGATGGAATGCAGCTGGACAGCACTGGCTTTGAGACAAGCTGATGAGACACCGCCTGGGCCTTTGGCTTTTCTTATCTCCTGTATCCTGAAGACCTGGCATTCATCCTCCTCACAGATCTTAAGTGCAGGCTGAGAAGCAGTAGGGGGTGGACAGAGGGGGAGGGGGTGTTTATGGTTGTGTGGAAAGATGGACAGAGCAGGTGTGGGGTGTGAGACCTAGCTTTTCAATCCTGCAAATAAAACTCATTCAAATCAGCTGCCAATTGTGGATTCTCCACAGTGCTGGGGGATGGTTTCTTGTTGCTAGAGATGGCTTTCAGGCCCTTCCACACTTGTTAGCTGTTTTTTTATTATTATTATTATTATTATTTTTAGCTTTTCAGAACACCTTCTCTTAGTTACTCTTATCTCCTTATCCTTTTTTTTTCTTTCTTTCTTTTCCGTCCTGTTTGTACAAGGCTTTGTCCCCACTCTTGTAGGCACCCTTTTTGGCCTGATGAAGCTGTTTGAGTTTTGAAGTGACGCATGACTTGTCTTTGTCATATGTTAAATAAGTCCTGGTGGAAACACACATGTCCTCACAGAAGCTGATGCAGGACATAGCGTCACTACAGGAGCTCAAGACAGCCTCTTACTAGGACCCTATCCTATCAAAGGTCTGTACTTACAGAACATCTGGGATGGCTGGCCATCAAATGTATCAGGGGAACTAGCTGTATTTTCCCAGGTTAAAGACAAGCTGTCCTGCTGGAATGATGCTTGCATGGCTTGAGGGTTTTGCACAGTGGTCCCAGGATCCCTTTGTGTATGTGTTAACAATGGTGCATGAGGGCCACCTGGACATAGTGAAGCTCAAACAGTGCTGCAGAGACCGGGTGTGATGGTCATGAATAGGATAAGGAGTTTGAAACACTAATTAAAGACTGCTTAGTCTGTCTCATGAGTGCTAAGACATCCCACTTACATTCTCCACCCCTCCTACCCTGATCCGCATTTAGGCTTCAGGATTCCAGCCCTGCTCTGGCGTGAGGAGTCCTGAGCTCGACCTTGATCCTCGAAGGACTCAGTTCTACATTGCTCTTCGACCAGTTGGTTCCACCCTGGCTCCTCGCCCCTCGGCTCCACCGAGGACTGTCGTCCCTCTGACTTCAACCGGCTCCCTCATCCCACCTGCTCTACCCTGGTCAGTCGTCGCTCCACCATTGCCATAGACTTCTGGGCTGTCTGCTCAAAATAAAAATAAAAATATAAATGAAAGTCACAACCCCATTTTTAGTCATACCTGGAAACAAATCTCGGTAAAATAGGTTATATGGGCAATTGTGTAGAACTGGTTCAAAGTTAGAGTTGGAAACATCTTGAAAAGAAAATTATTTTTCCATATAAAGTATTATTTTTAAAGTAGCCCATTTACATTTTATTATACATATTTCAAAGTTAAGGATTCATTATTTTGATATGTGCATTGCATTAGCTTGCATTGGATAACAGATGATTCGTTTATTTTTGACAAAACATACTATATATTTAACATATGAGCAGAAACTGTCAAACTAAAGCTTATTTGATGTCTATTTTATAGTAAAAACTTTATAATCTCTTTTCGTCTGTAACAGTAGGCTATGCATCTGTGCGTTCGTTTGTTCACAGACCCAATTAATATATTTAAACAGTATTTTTGGTTTTACAAATCAGTATAGAACAAATCTAGTCTATATAGTCTTACTAATGTCAGGAGCGAAAGTGAATGAACGCCCAGCGCACGCACGTCTGTCTGTGCGCGCATTTAATATTTAAACAGCCTTTGCGCAGTTTACAGACACTATTTAATAATGCAATTAGAACAAAGGGTTACGCTTTATTTCGATAGTCACTTTAGACATTCTACTAACTATAAGTAACTTTTCAACTACATGTCAACTAAGTGTCATTAGAGTATTAGTAGACTGTAGTAGACTGTCAGTAGACTGTTAGGTTAGGGTTAGGTGTTAGGGTTCAGGTTAGGAGAACAAGTTGACTTGTAGTTGCTAAGTTACTTCCAGTCAATTGATGTCTGTTGGGGGACCAACAAAATAAAATGTTAGCAGATATTAAGCTGACAAGTCTACTAATACTCGATATGATAGTTAGTTGACATGTAGTGGCAAAGTTACTTATAGTTAGTTGAATGTCTAAAGTGGACTATCAAAATAAAGTGTTACCAATCAAAGCACTTAAGAATAAATGACTTACATCAATATGTTATTGTAAAGTATTTTTTTCTTCTTGTGTATATGTTGTTTTTATGTTTTATTTGACAGCTGATGTAAGGTAAATTTTTGTGTCTAGATTCGAGGACCCCCTGCAACGAGAAGGTTCATCTCAAGGGCTTATTCCTCCTCAATAAAATAAATGTAAAATTGTTGTGTTTTACATCCTGTCATGTTACCTGTTCTTCATCTGTGGATTACTTGAGTTTGTTTTATAATAAAAACTTTTGTTTTGGAATCTTTTGAACAGTGTAACATAAATATGTAAATATTTGTTTGCATTGCACACACAGGGAAATATGTGAATCATTCATCTATTATCATAAAAATAAGATTGACAAACCAGTGACTGCAATTATATGACTGTCTCTATTTTGCTTGCAAAGGGACAAGCTGCCAATAACATATTCTGTTGGGATTATGTTTAATGGTTTCCTTCCTTCTGTGTCAGCGATAACATATTGCAGAGTGCATAAGACTATGAGATCAAATACCTGCATTTTGGAATGGGACTGCAATATGAATGGCTGATATTTACACAATTATCACAAGGACGATGATCTTGGGTCTGCTTTGCACAGTGTGTGGAAGTTATCCGTAATTCCACCAGCACCTGCCTCTGTAAAATACAGAGATGTGTTTCATTTTGGTTGTTCTGGTTTTTGGCCATGACTTTGAAGATGTTCTTGAACTTTTAGAGGTCAATGTTAATGGAGTTCTATCACAGATACTATGATTTATGTCATTTGTGATTTCATTAGTTATCTTAGCCATCAAATATTGTGTCCTTGGCATGTTAAATGATGAAGGTTGAATAAAATAAAACTAGTGCTTTATCTTTGCACCTTTGCTTTTTTGTGTGTTCATGTACTGATGAAGAATGATATTTGGAAAAACAAGGGGGGTTTTCTATTGCTGTGAAGGTAGGGGAGAAAGAGCTCGCAGCTGACTTTACGATCGGTTTCTCCCCGGAACGTAGGCCACCAGCTCAGGTGAGCCTTCCATTCCTTTCTGATATTCACACGGAGATCAAGAGGGCATGGAAGAGCCCACACTCTGCCCGTATTCACCAACATCAGTGAGGTAGTTCTGCCACTGTTGAGGGGATCGCAGAGCATGGGTATGTGTCTATGCCGCCCATTGGGATTGAATTACTTCGCTCCTAGCTAGAGCATTGCCATGTGCTGACACCCATGTAAATAGATAAACCACTAGGCAGAGTGGTGTATGTTGTTCTCCCCTACTTCAAGGGTATTGCTTTGTTGCTGAGTAACTGCCTTTACAATGTGATTAGGTACCAGTATGCTGTAGGTGCTGTTAAACAGCTTTTCTGCCAATGAAGGCTGCGTGGTTAGGTAGTAGGCCTCAGTAGGCCTCCTTGACCGGGTAGCCCCTAAGAGGGATCTTTAGGCCAACTTACCTCAGGTGGTTGGCCTCAGTAGTGTAACGAATAAGCTCTTTGGAACATTAAAAGTCAATGATAACGTGTTATTATTAATTATGAATATTTGAGTCAGTTAATTGGATTAACTTGTGACTGAATTAACATTACAATCAATTAATAAGTTCGTCCAACAAACTCTTTGATTATTCATTAATTCTAAGAAAAAGGTACCTTCCATGGCCACAGAAGAATTTCTTAGCTTGTACAGCGCTTTGAGCATGTAGCCAAATCGAAATCGTAAAAGGGACTCCTTATTGCAAACAAAACAGGACCAAATATATATTATGTACAAGTTTTATTAACTAATATAAATATTGATATAAATATAATTAAACTAAACAACATACACATGAATACATAAATAGGTGAGTGATAGGATGAAACTGGAAATGGAACTATTGAGAAGTTCCATGTAACTATGAGAAGAAACATCAGTATTTCATTTTCAAAGCATCACATCAAAAGTATACTTGCATGCCTGGGTAGTGTATACTGTTATCAAAGTTGATTCTGCGAGTGTCAAATGTTGAAGTTTCAATCATTTCCTTCTTCGTTGGATGTAGAAGATATGATGAATTTGCATGGTTGGTTTGACTCTGTTCTCATGGCTGGAGTGCAGACTGTGGCCTGCCAGTCCTGCTCCGTGGAGGACATGCAGAGAAAAGGGTGTGAGTTGCAACGGAGTTCTTCTGCCTTAGCAGAAGTCGCTGTGCACTCCTCAGGTTGTCCTTTTCAGTTGGTAAGGTTGCAGTTTCTGGATTGAAGAAAAACAGTCTAACTCCCTTTTGGGAGCATGAAAGCATGGCCAATGGTGCTCACACAAATTAGTTCTCGGGCGGGGAAGCCCTCACCATAATCCTCCGGTCACCCTGGCTATATGCAGAAGTAGCCCTTTTCTGGAGCACCAGAAAAATAATTAGATCGGGGCATAGGCAAGGGGACTCCCGTCGTTTGAGGCACTTGAGTCTTGACCGCACATCTAGAGCGGTTGCTGTGACAACCCACACTGTCAGCCGGCAGCTCGACGGCACACAGCACAAAGATCATTTAAACCTTAATAAGAAAGGCAAGACAAACAACATGCTGACTAGGTCAGGCTCTCAGAGAAAATATAAACCACCCACAAGCAGAGTTTCAGCGCACTTAAGCCCAGGCATGTGAAACAGTTATCGTGGCTATCGCATGAGGATAGGAAACGACCGCATCCAGAAACACACGGTTTCAATGACGTTTTGAAAAAGATGCAGTGTCAAACTGTGTATGCTCTTTCAGGAAAAAACTGCTCACTCTGGTGCTAAAGCACCCAGTTGATAGCCGCGGCTACACAAACAGGACAAGTGCAAGCCTGATGTTAGCAACCACATTCTCATTGAAGACATTCTGAGCTGTGAAAATAGCTGGTTTGCTGGCTTTCTGTGAGAATGCAGCCAGGGCTGAGCAACACCAGCTTTGAAGAGGCATTCCCCTGAAGAGCAGACTCGTTTTCTTCTTTTGAAGTTAAACACTGTCAGAAGATTGAAGAGGAGGGACAGTAGAACCACTCGGCTCCGAAGCGCAAAGCAATATGCGATGCAGCTTCTGCTCGTTATATGCAGCTGATTTGCAATTATCGCATGCTAATATGCATTGGCATATATTAGATTTGAATATGCTGGATTCTAGAGGGTCACTCTGCCATTTTTATGGCAGTTAAAGCAGAAACTAGGATAATGTTGACATGATGCCACTGACAAGTGATGAAATGGGATATTAGACTGGTTAAAATTGTGAATTTCTCTGGATTTAAACATTGTTGGAAACATTTGGGATAATGCAAGTACACAAGTGAACAAAATATAAACACAGTGGTAGTGGGTTTTGGATATTTTAATGCAAAAATCATAGCAATTATGTCTTTAAATCAATCAATATTTAATAAAACAAAATAAAAAATAAAACACTTTTCTTTGTAGGTAAGTATTAAACACTTGATGGAGTTAGAACAAAAAATGCTGCCGCTTCTGATATGTTGTTCTATACTCCTAGTATGTCAACAAATGTCATAGTCCTGGGTGGGCAGGAACACACAGTGATTAAATTGCTTGAGGCCTGTGGGTTGGTGGGTTGCAAGGAGCTTTCTGCAAACATTAAACATTAGGCTGTGACTGTTCTTTTGGGATGCAATTGTTTCTTTGCTCTAGATTCCTTTTTCTGGTGCACCACCTCCCACTGAGTCCACTTCCCTGAACACAGCAAGGGCTAAATCTCCCTTTGTGGAAAAGAGGAAGAGCGTGCTACACCAACAGCAATCCCAGGAGATTCCTGTTGAGGGCCTGGCAACAGAATTAAGGACCCCCCCACCGACTGTCCACTACGCTCAACCCCTACTGCCATAATCATTGTTTCTGGCATGCGAGGCACAATCACAACTGAGGTATGGAACACTGTAGTTACAGAGAGGGCGAAGGGGCTCAGGAAAGTATCCCATTCTCCTCTGACCTCTGATTCATATTAACTTGTACAAAAATGGCATTATATGACCCCTTTAAAGCTAGATAGTGTACCTGTAACATGAAGTCAGTTGAAGAACCCAAGTGCAGTTTATTATTATTTAAAAACAAGATCAAAAATAAAACAGTGGCATGGAACTCTTTTCAATATCCCCTTGAAAATATTCTTTCTTTCAAGGCGTTAATCCATCAGCCGGAAGTGAAGCCTCGCGGGAGCCACCATTGTAGCAGAACTTCACCTGCTGTTAGCATCCCATTGACTCCCATTCATTTTGGCGTCACTTTTACAGTGAATAACTTTACATCTGAGGCGTCCAAAGACTCCATTTGTCCATTATTTATTTCTAAAGAAACACGACTATGTATAAATGGCTCCATGTATCTTCACGTTATGGCCCCGTAGAAGCTGTTTTTTGGAAAATAATAGGCTAATGATTGCGTCCTAACGAATCGACTCTCTGTCGCACAATAGAGAAATGACCGTACCGGCAGGAGGCAGATTTCACTCGGCACAGCTACTAGAAGACTTACAGGTTGGTCACGTGGCAGGCTCAATTTGAGCCTGAGCATTATGCCTGGCGGTCAGCTTTTAACAGGTTCTATGATTCTTTTGGACTAACAGTCTTTAAATACTGCTAACCATTCCGTATAATATGGAATCGTTCCATGAAGTCTTGTTCCATATTGAACTGATACGGAACCCACTTTGTTCCGTATTTTTGAGAATAAATTCAGTGCAAATCCATGACAGACACATAGCTTCTAATATATATGTCAGACAGACTATGAATAAACAAAGACCTGCTATACACAAATCTGGCGAAACACAGAAGTAAAGCAGTGCCACCATTACTGCGTGCCTTGCTGCTATAAAGTAGCAGTAGTAGCGTTGTGTCACACCGTCACCCTAAGCAGGCTCGCAGTAATGGTGGCAGGCAAGATGGCGGCACCTAGAGTTTGGGGCGGATTTGGAAAATTCGTGGACATGGCGCCCCCTTGGCGGTCTCTGACATGTAATGACGTAGAGTTGTCTCATTGGTCGCACCATTGTTACACATATCTAATCATTTCTGTAATGCTCTTTTATTTTAATTTAGCAACTTATAAAGCGTTTCAATATGCATATTAAAATTAGTGTATGAAATGGCAAATGCAAATTATGTAATTTCATTTTCATTTTGCACCAAATGTTGCTAGAATGGTAGTGTAAAATGCTAATTTAAATACAGAATGCAATGCCATTTTACATATTGCATTGTAAGAAAAATTATGTGGACGTCAAAGATCTAAAAAAATGAAGTTTATTACAGAACAAATTGTAACAAAATACAAACATTACTTCGGATTCAGTGTAGTCAAGCAGAATCCCGAACTTATCCCAGCGCAAACATTTTATACCATATTACATTCTGTCTTCCCCGTCGGCATGTAAAGTCTTAATTGTATATTGAGAATAACAATTTCGTCTTCTCTCTCAGTGTGGAGCTGAAACTGTCTTAAATGTAAATTGAAGTTTGTTTGAACTATTGTCATGTAGTATTGTGCATCTAACATATCACATAACACGTTCATTTTTTTTAAATGCACATTTTTGCAATTTTCTGGAAATTACCATCACAAAGTCAGTCATTTTGATCGCAAAAATGAAAATCCACAAAAAAAAAAGAAATATATATATTGCAGAATCCTGGAGAGACTGACTTACATCTTGTGGAAATGGGTGTTTATATTAAAGTTTTACATTTGGGAAAGTGTGTGATAGGGTCATGCCCAACCCAACTAAACTCACTGTCCCCTGCTTCATTCTCTGCCTCCCAAAACTTTCTCTTCAAAAGCATTTTAGCTTTTATGGCCTGGACCACATCAGACAGCTCAGCCAAAACTATAGCTAAACCTTGTGACCTGCACCACGTCCCATTGAATGTTGGACTGGGACAGAAATAGAGCTCATTGTTCAACAGATCCCACAAGGGAAGTTTAAATTATTATGGAGCGTGCTTCTTGTAGCATTCCAATGTTACTTTACATAAGTAAGGGGAAGGAGAAGTAAAATCAACTATGTACTGTAAAATCAACTATTAAAGAAATTTAAAGCAATGCATGTAATTCAAATAGTCAAATTTTATGTTGGAAGGCCAACTGTATACAGAAGAAAAACATGTTATGATTTTTTCATACAACAATTTTTAGTGAACTTTTTGATGTCCAGTAGAATTGTTTTAACTGTGTGAGTATCACTAACAAAAACTTATCCAGGAAATAATAGCTTAATATTTAAATGATTAGTTCTGTCATTATTTACCTTCATACTATTTTAAATCTGTATGCCTTTCTTCTGTGGAACAAAGATTATTGAAGAAAATAAGTAATGAAGAAATAATACATTAAATAATTTTAAATTTGCATGAACTAGTTGTGAGATACATTGGTAATACCATACTTGTGAAAATAAAAAAATAAAAGATTCTATTTTGTTTTAAATCAAGCTATTGCTCCCATCTAGTGTAAAACTGCCTACAGTGCAGCACTGAAAAGCTTGTGATGCCATAAAAACTATATCAGAAAATTATATCAGCAAGTAACTGCATCTAACGAAATAACATTATAAAAAATAGCCTAGTATTTTCCACTCAGTTTAAAATATATATATATTTATAATCATAATAGTACTTTACAATAATAAGTTTTAAATTTACCTTAGTGGTAAGGACTTTTAATTTGAAATAAAACGGAGATAGCGTTTAACTGGTTTCCCGGATGTAGGGTGCACAAAACTTGTCATTATATGCAATGATTATACGCCGAATGTATTGCTTTCAGTGCTTCTGCTCTATTTAAAAAACTTCACTTTATGGTATTTGTGCAGTCTTTTAAGCAGCCCGGATTGAGTCTCTGGATAGAACGCTCTGGATATATTTATCGAGATGTGTGCATTTCAGTAAAATGTGATTTGTTTGCAGAATGATTAGTTAACGGTAACGTTACAGTTAGTCGTGCTCTACGCACAACAAGCGTTTGGCACGAGGTCAGTTTCAAGTCTCTTATTAGTTTGGTGCTCTATTGCAAGTCAGTTAGCTGTAACGTTACTACATCTTAGACGAGATTAGTTTACCCTCTGCACGAGAACGTGATGAGATTGTTTACTGAGACGCCGCTCCGCTCAGGCTACAAATACAGTAACGTTAAAGATTGAGCTAGACTCACTCAGAGCTGTTGTGTTATTGCTGTGGATGAGTAAGGTTTAAAAATGTGTCAGGTTATTGGTAGTTTTCGTGTAAAGAAAAAACAGTGCAGGTAATGCTGGCTGATTCGGATGTGGTGGAGCAGCCCAGAGTCCTGTCATCGGTAACTGACCAAGTGAGTTTTATGGTGTACTTTAGCTATAAAAGGTTGATGGCCAATATAGATATCCAAGTTAATAAAAAGGAAACACGTTTCTTTAAATACATTTTGCATTCAGGTGGTCAAACAAATGTTTAAACAAGTTTCTACACAAACTTTGTTTGGATATCTTGGATATCTGTAAAAATGACAAGTCTTGTAGCCATAGAATCTTTAGTCGTCATTAAAAATTGTTTTAAATTAGATAAGATAATTATATATTAAGACAGCTCATTTTCAATAAATTCTGGATGCGTTGCATAAATTAGCATTGAAATAGTGTAAATTGTGATCACTGTTTTAAGCGTTATTTTGATATTCTTTGAAGTTCATCCTGTCTTCATCTACTCATCCTGTCGTTTCAAACCTGTTTGGTGACTGACAAAGTAATATATAAAAAAATAAAAATTACATGGAACATTATTTAAAAAAAATGCTGCAAAATGTTATGCTGCTAAAAAAAACCTACTGCAAAAATTTTATGACAGGAGTGACAGAAACAGGCTTCCTTCTCATGGATGTCTGTAGCAAGAACTCCAATCGCACCGCTCCAGTGAGTGAGGAGGGACCTAGGAGAGCTGATGTGCCCCTGTGCTCTCGGACCAATGGTTGGAGTTGGCCCCCGCACCCTTTCCAGCTCCTAGCCTGGCTGCTTTATCTCTACTTTGCTGTCACTGGCTTTGGCGTATTTGTGCCTCTGCTCCCCACACACTGGATCCCAGCCGGATATATTGTATCCTTGTTTTAATATTTATTATGTGGCCTGTAAAGAAGCTGTTTCTTTTCACATTTATGGGTTGTGTTGTTATTATACAGGTCTGTAAAGCTGTACCCTCCCTTATAAGTTGGAACCTTGTACAGCTCTATGTACATCATATACATTCTTATCAAGTTATCAGTCTTTAACTTAGAGCTCAGTGTACAGGAATTACATTTGTCTGTCACCTCTTCATGCACCTGATGGCCGTTTCCATCGACCCTGCAGATTATAATGTCCGAGCTAAGAGTTATAAAGGACCCATGCCGGTATTTGACCACACCAAACATGCGCACGTCATCGAGAACTGTCACTGCTACCTCTGTGAAGTAGATGTGTAAGTACAGACAAGCTGCTGTCTATTATTCAATTGTTATGCAGGTATGTATGTGTATAGACAATGAGGAAACCACTTTCTAGATCAGATTCAATGCATCTTTGCTCCTTTCATGCATATTTTACTCTATCAACAAGCTACAATGGGCTCTGTTACAGTGATTACCACAGGATGTTGTTTGGCATAATAAAGCCCTCATAACCGTAGTAAAATTATTGTAGTGTACACCTGTTTTATCCAGCCTTATTTCTTTAATAAGATGGTTACAGTAGGAATATGAGAACAAGACTGAAAATGACAGTGAGGAAAATAATTTTGAACACCCTGCTATTTTGCAAGTTCTCCCAATTAGAAATCAGTTCAGATCCTTTTATTTGTACCCGGGGGTTAAATATGTTTTGCAGTGACAGAGTTATATCTGCACATTTGTAATACAAACACAGACATTAAACAGGACAATACAAATAAATGTATATATAAAAAATAAATAGATAACATAGATTCTATGTCATCTATGCAATTTGTCTGATTGATGGCTGCTGGGACAAAGCTATATTTATACCACTTTGTTCTGCACTTTGGGACTATGTACCTTCATCTAGAAGGAAGAAGCTGAAATTCACTGTGCAGAGGGTGGGCATCATCTTTTAAAATTGAGGCAGTTATCCGCTGTAACTGTCTGGTGTACAGGGACACTGAGCTAAGCTGTGACACACCAATCAGCTCACTAGACCATTTAACAGTTTGATTAGTGGAGTTTCTATTCTTAAAAGATAGATTCCCAAACCATGACACCAAAGAGACAGATAAAATTGATTCAATAAAAGCACGATAGAATAAGACCATCATGGTTTTGTCAGTTTTAGGGTAGGACAGTTTCCTCAAACAAAACAAGGGCTGGTGTCCCTTTTTGCATACAGCTTCACAATTTGCTTCGAAGTTAATTTTTGTGTCGATAATTGCCCCAAGATATTTGTAGGATTGGGTACATTCCACTGTCTGACCTTTAATGGATGTCGCTTCATGCATGTGGGCTTGTTTTCTGAAATCAATAATCAGATCTTTTTCTTAGAAATGTTTAGGGTTCAAAATACTTATTTGCAGCTTTATACAAAAATCTGCAGCTTTATACAAATAAATTAGCAGCTTCATACAAATAAATAGTTAAAAAAACATATTTTTTAGATTATGTCTCTCACAGTGGACATGCACCTCCGATGACAATTTCAGACCTCTCCATGATTTCTAAGTGGGAGAACTTGCAAAATAGCAGGGTGTTAAAATACTTATTTTCCTCACTGTATAATCCTTGACATCTTGTTAGTTTTAAATTGGAAATGACTAAACTACTAATTGCAACACTTTCTAATGCTGACTAACTATTGTATACAAAAAGTGGTTAATTTGACAACTGTGATTTCCTTAGGTTTCAAGTGCAACATGATGATAACTGATAGATAGCCTTACTACTTTGTAACTGACAGACTGTCTGAGTAATGGTTCTTTTTAGTGATGCACGATATATCACCCACCATATTGGTATCGGCCAATATATGATAATTTATAGTGTTATTGCCCCAATAAGAAAATTTGGCTAATATAGTTAAAACCGATAAATAATGTATTATTTCCTTCAGCTGAGACACTTCATATGTGCACTGTTCGCCATTATGCTTTTGAATTGCTTGAAATATGATTTGAATCCCTTCAAAAAAGGAACATACAGTTAAGTGCAACATGCAGCACAAGTCTGTCATATAGGCTACATAAAATAATGAGAACCTTATAATTGTGTGCTTTTTTTTAAATCAGGCTCTCAAAAAAAAGTATAAAAGTTGAATTTAGATTTATTGGCCTATATATATATATATATATATATATATACAGCTATGAAAAAATTAAGAGACCACTGCCGAATCAGCAGTTGCTCTGGATTTATTATTTATAATATAAATAATAAATCCAGAGCAACTGCTGATTTGCGGTGGTCTCTTAATTTTTTCCATAGCTGTATATAACGGTTATCGGCTTTCAAACATAATTAATTATCGGTTATCGGTATCTGCCAAAATGCAACAATGAATTGTGTTCAAGCGTGCAACTTTTTCAAGCAACTCTTCTATTCTGTCCCACAACTTGTGCATTTGTACTTTCCAGGGGCCCTAAATCAAAACACTGTAGTGCGTGTAATAAATGTGTGGCAAGCTTTGACCACCACTGTCGATGGTTGAATAATTGTGTGGGCAGCAGAAATTACTGGTGAGTCCTTTTCACTTCTTCTCTGTCTCTCATTGTGTGTGTTTGTTTTCCACGTTCTGCTGTTTCTATGGATAGATATTTTACCTGTGTGAGTCCTTAAGGCAGATCCTGTGTCAAACTATTCAGAAAAATGTAACATTCAGAATAGCATTTTATAGTGTGTCACTGTAGACCTCTTTTGCACCGACGTCACAATTACGAGGCAAAACAAAGTGAAAACTGGAGGTGGCCAATACAAACCGCACAACCCCTGAAAAGTGAAGCCAAAACGTCTCGATCGCCCCCCCAGTGGCCGGTCCTACTATAGGTCATAAACACCGCCTTCCCATGTTATTCAACGGCACGTGAGACCAACTGAACAAATAAATTACACTTCAAATATAGTTTTCTAAAGATGATTTCTTTCATTAACGGTAGTTTTCATCACACTTATGTAATTTCAAGAGTTTGTTATTAAAATAAATTTTTAGTTGGTTATTTGATGTGGTTTGACATGAAAAAAGTGCCGGAGCATGTGCTAGCGGCAGCAAAAATTATTTCGCAGCCAGTGTGGTCTAGCAACTGCTTTACTTTCTGCTCACTACTGCACATGTCTGGTCCGAAATCGCTACTGCGCAGATGTCGGCACCATATCGGGATACTGGTGGCTTTACTTCTGACCAATGGAAGAGAGTGAAGGGGCGTCGATCCATCTTTTTTTACAGTCTATGATACAAACCATCACAGATTAGGACTATATAAGAATAATCAAATACATAGTTTATTAATATGATTATTATTATTTAATAAATTTAATTGTATTTCTAGAAAATAGTAAATTTCAATAGTCAAAACTTGTTAAAATTTCACTGTAATATCACTCTTTACAATTTCATCTTCTGGCCTTGGCACTGACTGGCAGTACTGCGGAATGTAAAGTTACCACAAGACTTGTACGTGGCCATTCATCACATAGTTCTATAGGCATCTAAAGATTTATATGCTCTCGGTTTTTCTTTACGCTCAGTTCTAAGGTAGGTGTAGGTAGGTCACTCAACCGAGGTAACGTTAATCCTGTCCGATCGTCCATCCATTGCGCGCATGTAGCGTGTAGGCTACGGGTCGGCCAATCTGGTTCCGTCCGTTAAAATTTTACTTTTGAAAATAACAATGGCGGTCCTGGACAGTGAGTGACCTTACACATTAAAATAAAATCAGATTTTCTCCAGCCATTGTTAAAAAACAAGCTAACAAAACTTGCTAACTAACTAGCAAGTTACACCCTCATCGCAAAGGCAGGGCGGGGATATGCAGTTCATTTGCATTTAAGGTCGTACACAGCAAAACAGCTTTTTTTAAAACAGGCTCCAAATATGACATTTTCAAATGGTTATAATAAATTAACTGTGGGGTATTATTTGCTGAAACCTCACAAATACATTCTGGGGAGGCCCGAGACCTTGTAAAAAGGGGCATAATAGGTGCCCTTTAAAATAAAATATCAAAAGGATTAACAATGCAGATGTATTTGCTTTACAGCCGTCTTTGATCCTATTTACCAAAGGGGTAAATAATTCTGACCACCACTATTTTTAATGTTTTCTCAAATGGAAGTCATAAGGCAATCATGAGATCAAGTGCTGTTGCTTAGCATCACATACAAACATTATTTTTGTTTGTGAGTTTTATTTGCAATGGGAGACCTTTGGGATGCTTATCAATGAATCAGTAAAGTCATGTCTTTTCATTAAATGACAATATGTATATATGTAGAGTAAGTGTGAAAAATCATTGTGGCATAACTTATGTAGCATTATGTACAAGTGGCATGACATCCACAAATCCACCTTTATAGACATAAAGTAGCATTATCTCTTTAAAGGCCTGAAGATTAATATATTTAATTATTTCTCTTTCTTTTTCTATTCATGACAGGCTTTTTCTCAATAGTGTGATTTCTGCTCTCCTGGGGATTTTTTTTGTTGTAGTTATTGCTAGTTATGTATTTATAGAGTTCTTTTTGGACCCATCAAAACTTCGGTCTGACAAGCACTTTCAACAGGGTAAGAAGTGTTTTGTGTGATTGAATGTACTAAAATTGGTCCTATTGCACACAACATCATATAATACAGTACGTTTTCTCAGATAATGTGACATTTCGGTCAATGTTGTCATCCTTTTTATTTCTCTTTGTCTTTTTGTCTGCAGTTAGGAATGAATCTGTTGTGTGGTTTGTGTTTCTGCCGGTGGCTCCAGTCACTACAGCAGGTCCAGCCATTCCCGCTCTTGCAGGAGTCACCATTGCTCTGGGCCTACTGTCTGCACTTTTACTGGGCCACTTACTCTGCTTCCACATATACCTCAGTGAGTACACTCATGTACCGAACCTACCATTTCAAAAGTCTGAGGTTTTTTGAAAGAAGGCCTTTAAAAAATGATAACATTGTGAAATATTAATGCAATTTACAATAACCAGGCATGTGATTGTCTAAGGACAAAAGAGCAGGAAAATATAATGAAAATACATTCATGAAAAACAAGATAAAAATCTGAATGATCACTTATTTTATATAGTCTACTATAAAATGAAGACATTTAAAAATATGCTGTTTAACACAGCTGTTTAATGAGGCAGCACCATCGATAAGACAAAACAAAAAAAGGCTATTAATAATCTTTCATTACGAAAAAGTATTATGATATGATTATGAAAGACTCCAATACAGTGCAGCACAAAGCGCTCATGCATATCCCGAGTGCAGAATAATGCACTTGAAGCAACACGGAGTCACAGCGTTCAGCTCTTCTTCAGCTCTCCGCCGCATTGAAAAGTTAAAAGCACAAAGGAAAGAGAAAGACATATCGATGCATATTGACAGTATCTGTCTATGCAGTAGTTTATTGAGCCTTTTCTTTTAACAGTTATTTTACTGTGCGCGCATGAAGAACAAGGAGGCTATAACGTTAGTGTTTTCAGTGTTGTGATCCAAGTTAACTGACACGGTAGAAAAGAACATGATTAAGGTAACGTTACAGCAGTAAGTTACAGTCCAGCAAGATTGTCATTTTATGTAAAACCATAGAGCTTTATCTACAGATCAGCTTCAATATTATTAACATTGAATCATTTTGGAGAGAGTTTCATCGTTGTTGACTGCCGTAACCAAACACAACGCGCTGTTTGAACAGCTGATTGGAGAATGACTGACAGCCGCAGGCGCAGCGGAGGGACAGGTTTACATGAACTTGAATTTAAAGTAAGTTAGGCCTATAGTTGTAAAAAATCTGTACGCACGTCAGTCAGTCGTCCTCATATCCTCTCCTTTTCACTCCGGCAGCTCATGCAGATCTGCATGATTTGCGTACATCACATTTTCAGGTTGGAAAATCCGGAATTACTGGATTAATCTGGAAAAATCACATCTCCGAATAACACTTTTCTATTTTTATAGAGTTAAACCCTCTGGGGTCGGCAATCGCGATGGTGTGATCTGCTCGCTTTTTTCTTATTAGTGCAAAATCAAAGTACTCTGTTGATTTTGATCTTACATGTAAGTGTTACACATCATTCAAAACCGTTAAATGTCTTATTTTATTTGTGTACACTCATAATAAAAACAAAATGTTGTGTTTTGTGTAAAATAAAGAATATAAACATGATGCGCAGACCCGTGCTCTCTTAATGTGAAGTTCATTCTGAAACGCGACAGAAAATGACCTGATAAACTCAGCGAATGCTTGTCACTGTGGCATGAAACATATGCCTTTTATGAAGCTTGAAGTCTTCATTTTTAAAAGTTATGTAAATGTAAATCATATCAAAACAAATATTCTCTGTTTAAGTTTTTTCATAAACCATGCTAAACCTCATTATCTCAAAACTAAAGACTTATACATACATGCTGCTGACATTTTATTGTAGCAGAGTTTGTGCTGAATACAGTGTAATCAGACTTTAGCCCTGAAAATCCACAAGTATCGGAAAAAATAATAAATGTCAGAGCATGTCAGAACACCCCCAGGGCCCAGAAAACACCTCAGACCCCAGAGGGTTAAAAGTTAATTTATTTCAGTCTTTGGTATCTCAAGGAGATCATTCAGATTTTTTTAATGCAATTTTGGTGCAAATGAACATTTCTTATTACAGGGTTCCTACGCAGTTTGGAAAAGTATGCAATTTTATTTGAAACAAGCGGTGTTTTCATGGCAAAAGTTTAATGATCTTTTAGTTATTGTTGAACACACTTGCATAAATTCAAGGCGCACATTTTCATCATTCAATGCTCTGTGACTGTCTTTTACCATAAACAAGTCTTTTTTGAACTTCACTAATCAATTGTCCGGGTTTCATGTGCATGCAAGAGAAAGTTACTGTATCACTTTGAGAAGACTAATGAAAAAAAAAACGAGAAAATAATATTTACAGATGACTGTACTATGTATGGGCCATTTATGTTAATTATGTTCTGAAAAATCTGCAGAGATGTTTCAGAATTGTGACATTTTGAAATGGAAAATGTTTAGGAACCCTTTTATAATTATCAATGTTGAAAACTGTTTTGCTGCTTAATATTTTTGGTGGAAATCTTGACAAATTTCTTTTTTATGGATTCTTTGAATAGAAATTTCAAATGAGCAACATTAAATTGAAATAGATTTTTTTTAACAATGTAAAACGGTCACTTTTGGTCAACAATCAATTCATTCTAGGAGATTAAAATAATTAATTCATCTAAAAATAAATCCTACTGACCCCACACTTTTGAAGAGTAGTGTGAGAGACACTCCCAGCAGTGCACACTTCTTTCCTCAATATTAACCTGCTACTAGACTTTCAGTGCACTCAAAGTCTTAATAAGCACACTTTAAAAGAAATATGCATATAATTGGATTTGTCATTACAAATATATCTTTAAATTGTTGTTTACTGCAACCAAATAATAACTACCTGCAGCTTTTGAACTGCACCAAGAGGTGCAAGTGTATTCCCCTGATGTCTGGAAAAAGCAGGTTGATATCTGCCCCCATGCCAATGGTTTGGTTTGGGCTCAGGCTTTGATATCTATATTTGAGTCTTAATCCACAAAACAGTTTGGGCTTCTCACTGATTTATTTTGCCTATCTTCACCGCAGTTCTGTGTAGCTTATTGCCAGCCTTAGCAACCATAACAACAAAACATCACAGACAAGATCAGTTCATTTTCTGAAGCATCACCGATAAAGACAGTCACCCTGTAGTCAGTTTTTGGTTCTTAGGTTATTTGATGTCTTGTTGCTGTGGTTGTTATTATAATTAAACAATTTTCCTCTGTGGGTTTGCCACAAGGGGGCATTCCTAATAAATCCAGTGGCAGTAGAATTTTGTTTTAAGTTAGGTTTTTGCCTTAACTGTGATTAATATGTAGATATGGTTCCTATCCTGAATGATAATATGAATGAATGTGATTTACATGAGTGATATGATTCTGTCTCTTTCTCTCCATCTCATTCTCCTCTTCAGTGTGGAACAGACTTAGCACATATGAGTATATCGTGCGACAGCGGCATCGACAAGAGGCCAAAGATTCCAGAAAGCCTCCTCCAGAAAATGAATCTGGGATTCCTAAGATTAATTTTATTAAGGTACAACATTGACAAACATAAACATATTTTAGCACTAATGGTGGTTATTTATATTTTAATGTACTACATTGTTTTCTTTTTGTGTCAAATACAAAAATTTGATCAATTAATATTTTTTTTCCCAACCACATAAAACCAATTGAATCAATTTCCTTCTCTATTTAGCTGGTTAATTAATAGTCAGATGTCACCATTTTGTTGCTAGGCCACTGAAAACAATGCTGGCTCTACACAAATCTTTATTAAAATTTTGATTCTATATTAATATTTGGGGAATGCATCAAATGCACAGATTTTGGGAACTGAATTATTATTCTAAAGCATTTTCTGGGAACACCTGTTAGTTTTATTTTTTAACATAAATTACACATTCAAAAGTTTAAGGTCAGAAATCCTGAAAAAAAGAAATCCTAAAGAAATTGCATCGCGGTTAAAAAATAATTAAACAGCCAACTCTTTTAAACATTAATAAGAAGAAGAAATGTTACTTGAGCACCAAATCAGCATACTAATATTACAGTAGTTCACTATTGCATTAAAAAAATAGAAATACATTGAATAGAAAACATTGCAATAGTTAGTTTTTTGCTTGTATTTTGTATCAAATATAGTAGTCTTGGTGAGTGTAAGAGACTACTTTCTAAAACATTTAAAATCTTACTGACCACAAACTTTTAAACAGTAGTGTGTGTAAGTTATTGCCTAAACAACATTCCATAGTGGTTCAGTTTATTAGCTTTTAAATTAACAATATATCTTCTCAAATCTGTCAGATTCCCAATGTAGGCTTGTGTACTGCGTTGCCCACATGTGTAATCATCAGGGTGGATAGCTCATGGCAACCTAATTGTTGTAACAACTAGGTTGTTAAAACAACCTAGTGTGGGGACGAAATCATCTGCACAGTTGCTTCTCAGAGCAATTAACACATTCCCAGGAAAACTACTCCACCATGCTACTGCCAAATCCTCACATGGGCGGCACATTGAGCTCACACTGAACCATAGGAAATGAGCACACACCATGAGTTACTTCCTGACACATAGCACATGATGTGTGTCCTGAAGATATCCTGACTCTGCTTTAAAAGACATTAACACTTTGAATATAACACTGTAAGCAGGCATGACATGAGCATAATCTTGTTAACATTAATAAAAAAAATAAAGTGGTTAATTGTTTGTTCATGTTACTTCAGTGCAATAACTAATGTTAATAAATAGAACTTTTGATTTTAATAATGTATTATTGCTTGTTAAAATTATACAGTAACATTAACAAAGATGAATAAATGCTTTAGAAGTGTTGTTAATTATTAGTTCATGTTAACTAATGCAGTTATGAAACCTTATTGTAAAGTTTTACTAATTTTATTTTATGCATGTACACTACCATTTTTTAAATTAAGACGTTTATTCAATACGGATGTATTAAACTTATTAAAAGTTACAGTAAATATTTTACAGTATACCATTTTTACTGTAATTTTGATTAAAAAAAATGAAACTTGCCAACCCCAAAATTTGATCAGTACTCAATATATTAAAATTATGTAGGCTGTAACAAACAATATTAGCTTACAATTCCATTTTGCAAGAATCTCGTACTTAAATAGGCTGGGTTTGTAGTATGTGTGCTTTTCCTGAAGGGTGATGAAAGTTGACTCCAGCCTTTACTGTGAAGTATGCATGTGACTTCACTATTTCTTAAGAACTGTTTGCTTTGGCTCCTTATGCAAATTGTTGTGTTGGGCAAGGCCACCAGTTCTGTAATCATATACATGTTGCCACATACACAAGCACACATGTGCCATTGGTATCCCACACCCATAATACACACAAACTTGCACACACATACTCTTAGATTCTACACTCCTGTTCTCTCTCTCAAAAAAAAAGAAATACAAATAATCCCAATGTTTACTTCTGCAAATGTACCTATTGTTGTGGATATTTATTGGACAAGAGGTTGTGTTACTGTTGTGCATCACATTCCTTTTAATGTGGATCTTAATCATATGATGCTTTTTCAGTTTACCAACTAAGGTTTTGTGTGGGACAACTGCTCATTTTCAAAGCGATAGTAATGTATCTCTGTCTCTATGCCTGTTTTCTCTCTCATCATGATTTGATTTCTATCATTGTTTTGCTGCAACAGCAGGTCAGTTACAGTGGGACGCTCGGCTACACCAACCCTGAGATGGAGGTGCAGGATCCTACTGCCATGGGCTCTCAAGAAGGAACAGTGTAAGTTCTGCCTGCTAGATTAATAAAATGTGATAACCTACTTAAAGATCTCACCTAAAAGTTTAACCTAAAAAATCTAGCTTTGTGAAAATCTGACTTTAGATGGTGAGACTGTGATGCTTTACACTAATTGTATTTAAAGGGTAATTAAACCCCTGGTCAGAGCCTGACTCCACCCACTGGCAATATTTGAAAAATGCTGAAAAAGTGGGCAGACCCCACTTTTAGATAGAGGGGATGAAATAGATGCTAAAACACTCTATCCTGATCATTTTTAATACTCGCAATTCCAACTCTTGACTCGCTACAGTGGTTTTGACGAAACAAACTGGTTTTTATACTGCAAAGGGCATAGCTCGTACCAAGAGCGTGGTAAGCTGAAACGTGTGCTGAAACCTAATGACCTGGCCTCTAGTGGCAGTGACTAAGAGCTAATGTTACATACACTACCATTCAAAAGTTTAGGATCATTCAAGATCATTTTTAGTTTATGTAGTTTTTAAAGCTGCAGTCCGTATTTCCCTCTTTTTTGGGGTTAGAAATGATCAAAATACATATTTGAAAAAATACATAACCAGCCAGTATTCAAAACTATCTGCTTGCCTTAGCTCAATTCAAATGTAAGCTTGTAATAACGTTTTTAATTCCAGTAGTATTGGTGGATTTCCACGGGAGATTCGAGCATGTCTTTACGTCATTACGTCACATCTGTACACATAAAGAAGGAGTCTCAGCTAGTAGACTATATTGCGTGTGAGGATGCTGGAGGTGGAGATTTATAGCCTTTTCTCACAGCTCTTGATATAATTGAACTTATCAATTTAATGGCAGACCCAGATGGCGGATCAAACAAAGGTTCACGTTCGGGACTTCGGATTGGCTACAGAAAAAAACAGGCTGCAACCAGACCCATGTGAAAACAAGGATAAATATAGCTGCAAGCAGCGATGATGGGCCCAAGCCGGTGGCACCGCAACCCCGGTTCCTTTAGTTACCTAAATAATAATTTCATACTGATTGCATACTCCAACTTGCTTAATATTAACCTTCCCCATCCCTTTCTTTCAAATAATAATACTGCAATTCTTATTCACGCACTAGTCACTTCACGTATAGACTACTGCTCTTTTCATAGATGTTCCCTCCAAATTGCTACATAAGCTTCAGAATTCTGCAGCTCGTGTTCTATCTAGAACACCTTCTACTGAGCACATTTCTCCAGTTCTCCAGCAATTGCACTGGCTTCCAGTAAAGTATAGAGTTGAATTCAAGATCCTGCTACTTACTTATAAGGCTCTTCATAATCTTGCACCCCATTACCTTACACAAATTCTCCATGCTTACACTCCTTTACGTGCTCTCAGATCTTCATCTTCAATTTCTCTCGTGGTACCTCGTATTCGAACTTACTATCATGGGTAGAGCTGTGTTTCGATTTCAGATTTCAAGAATCGATTCGATATTCCATTCTTAAGATCTTGAATCGATTATCATTATTCGATTCAATCCAATTGAATCCGAATCTTCGAGATTTAGATAATTGTTTCTGAAAAAAGCAATTTTTTTTCAGCTGTTACCTGAATGACAGGACTGTGGTTATGCAACATATATTGATACTAGACATTCAACTGCAAATTAATGTAGTATTGATTGTAAAGAACAATCCCCCTTCCATGTTGATACAACTGCTTTCACAAACGTGCACTGGTGTAGACGACAGAGGACGCAGAGGTATAGGCTATATCAGCAGGAGGATTGCAAGTAACCGGAACCGTGATATTCACGTTTTTTATAAGGCTATACCCTTCTTGTTTTGAACTTCATGCATGTGTATTGAATGTTAGACAAGTTCATAATGATAACGAGACTGTTTATCGTGGTGATGTGTAGCCTACAGAGGCTTCGCAAAGAGTGAATGAGAGAGAGCGGCAGAGCGCGTGCGATTACCTGCGTCTGAAGTCATTCGTGGAAAGGTTGCCGTGTCAAAGGAAAGCGAAATAGTTGTTGTATCATCCTTTTAACATTCATGTTACGGGTATTTACTATAAATGCGCGTCAGCAGCAGCGCTGGTCAGCATCCCACAGTGCGAGGAAGCCGCGGGAAATAAAATCAGCGAGTCACGCATTGAATCAATGCCATATGCATCAGCTTCAGCGTTGCCCATGTGACGCGCTGCTCAGCTGAGCCTTGACAAGTGGAACTCAAAGTTTAAAATAATTAACACCTTGAAGTTGTTTCATTACATCTATTTTAATGAATCTGCTTTTTTGAACATGTTCGTTGAATGAACGGTTTAATGACTCAAAGTCCGTTGTCATAACAATGTGCGCGCTGTAGGCCTATTAATAAAGCGATTCTCTGAGTTACGGATCGATCTTTAGAAATTAAAATGAAAATCGATTCAGAATTGGTGAATCGATTTTTTTCAACACAGCACTAATCATGGGTGCCAGATATTTTAGTTATGCTATCCATCGCCTATGGAATTCTCTTCCCCTTGATGTTCGCAATAGCGACTGCTCGTTGACTTTTAAACGCGTCTTAAGACATATCCTTTTATACAAGCTTTTTATAACGTGTTGTATTGAGCTTTTAATGCACTTTTTTTGTATGCAGCTTGTTTGTTGTGTGTATTGTCTTATGCAGTGACCTGTACATTGCTTGTGAGGTGACCTTGGGTGTTGTGAAAGGTGTCATTAAATAAAATGCATTATTATTTATATTAAGGCAACTGGCTTTGGCTCTGAAGTTAGAAGTTTCTAACTTTAAAACTTCTACTCATTGCATTGGTTTTAATTTCTTGTCCTGAAAAGAGCCCTGATCTGTTTTGTCGACAGTCAGCCCTGCTCACTTTAGGCTGCAAAATCACTCTTCAGAAACCTTCGGGTGACTATAGTGTCTTATTATTCTAAATAATTGAATTTATTGATCAAATTTACTAATTAAAAATGAAAGATGAAGCATACATTTAATAAAAGGCTAGACTAGGGGTTCCCTGCAGATATTACAATATGTAGATTTAATATACCATTGCCCCCACCGTCAATTTGATGTGTGTGTGTTTAATAAAATCATTTAGTCACTACAATTAAAACCTGAATGTGATTGCTTACTAAATTGTGAGCTGAAAGTTGCAGCAAAGATAAGCAACAGGAGTCAAATTTCATTAATCACGAGAGTGAAGAGCTGACTGAAAAGATGATGACAGAATATTTTGTGTAAAAGCGCCTTTACTTTCACTTTTATTATATTATCGAATTTAAAAGCCCTTGTTGGTGTCACACGTCGATTAACCGGTGGGAAAATACCTTCACGGTCACATAGTTAATATATATTTATGTATAAACACAATAGCCATACCTGATAAAAAAGTTATATGCACTATGTTAATATCATTTTGGACACAAGAGGGAAGTAAAGCCCTGTGATTATTTTTTATTTTTTATTTTTTCTGTTAAACTAAATAGCACTAAATAGCCTGTTTTAAACTTTTTCATGTTATTTGAATGGAAAAAAATACTTCCAAAAAGAATAATCTGTGATTGTGAATGCCAATTTCCACACCGGTGTGGTGACTGACAGCATCACACTCTCCTCAAACATGCTGTTCATCCACGCTGTGCTGTGTCGAGGTGTTGAAGTACAACTCACGTAAAGTTGTTAATTCGCGAAAGGCTGCAATTGCAGATTTCGAACAAAGATGGCGACAAAGAGGAAAATCTGCAGACTGCAGCTTTAAAGTGCTTCCAAATAGTGTTTAATTGTATTTATTTGCTTAAATTCATACTTTTATTCAGAAAGGACACATTCAGTTGATCAAAAGTGAAAGCAAAGACTTTAACAACAGTAAAGTTTATATGCACAAGAAAAATCTTCCAAATAAATGCTGTTCTTTTAAACTTTCTAATCAACAGAGAATCATGAAAAAATGAAATGTTACTTGATCACTGAATCAGTATATTAGAATGAGTAAATTACATTTTAAAATCTATTAAAATTTAAAATAAATAAAGCACATTCATTTTAATTTAATTCAGGTTCAATTGATTATACCAAAAGTACAATCTTCATTTTATTTAAAGCAAATAATACGTTTCAAATATATGGGTAGTATACAATAAAAGTTATTGTATTGTATTGTAATACTACTGTATTTCACAACACTACTGATTTTTACTGTATTTTTGATCTAAGTAAATACAGCATTGGTGAGCATAAGTGAATTCTTTCAAAAAAGAACTTCCAAACTGAACAGATGTGTATTATTTAATGAGACAGGTGTTAAAATGTGGCCAAACAGCTCTGTTAAAGCAAGTGAGTAAATGTCACTGACTTAGCTAAACATAGTGAACAAATAATTGAATAGAAAAACAGTCTCCCGTTCACACAAGACTTGGCTTTCTATCCCCTTTAGCTTTGCCCACATTAATGTCTACAGCCCAGCCAAATCCATGTTACTCTGCACATTTTGTTCTAATAGGCTTAAAGGGATGATTGATTCCTTTAACAGTGAAAATGGAAATAATCTAATGTATTTTGTTGGCCAATTATGGTATCATGTCAGTCCGTGGGGAAGTTTTACTTATTTGTTTTTTTAAAACCTGTATGGACTAATCCTTTAGCTCCTTATACATCAGTATGCTTTTTACAAAGGTTTTTATTTTGCCAAGCTTTTTGTTTTAATTGAGAAAGCCCCATTAACTGAGTGTTTGTTAGATATTTAACTTCTCAGGCTACTAGCTGGACCAGTTCTGCAGAAGCAGTTACTAAGGGTCTGTTTTACTCATGTGTCATATTGCGTAATAAGAAACAGTCACTAATAACAGTGTTTCATAATGCTTAATAGCATTGCTGTCATAGGGGCAAAATTGTTTCCCATGACATTGTAAATTCCAGGTTGTTGTACATTAAAGGCTTCACAGATACATTGTAATTTCTATTCAGTAACAATTATTGAGAGTATAACAGTCTGTTAAAAAAAATACTAAAATAGTTTAGAGCGGTAACTGTAAATATTATAAAATATTACTTTTGGACATTTAATTCTGCTCCTGAGCCATGAAGTTTTATTTATATATATATATATATATATATATATATATATATATATATATTAGGGGTGTGCAAAGCAGCTGGTATTTGTATCTGTATTTGTATTTGTTGAGGGGGCAAAAGTATTTGTATTTGTATTCGAATTCAAAATAGGTGTAAACATTCAGGTTTTTTTTTTGCGTTACACTTATGGTAACACTTCAAACTTACGTTATAGTGTAAGGATTCTATAATTATATCCATTATAATAATTATGGATATGCAATATTGGTTGATGTTTTTCTATAATCCAGCAATGAACGTGTAACAAGGAACGTCATTTAAAAAACAACAACAAAAAGAAAAAAACATAACAGCCATTACCTCATCCATGATTAAACCAACAACTAATAAAATAAAATTGAGAACATTATGAACCCCATGATGATTATGATTATGAGTCAACGCGAAGCGTTGGAGGGGTCTTGAATCAGCCTGAATCTGAAGGGGTTGTATTCGCAATAACCCCCTCACTATACATTATCCCACTTTTTACATGGCTACCTACTGAAATAAATCAATAATTTGACTCACAATATTGATTGAAAAAGGAGTTTATTGATTTAAAAACCATTGTATTGCTTCCGCTAAAAATATTCCGTTCCATCTCTACGTTTGGAATCCATGGCAGCGTGTTATAATTAGCAGCGGTCTGTTATAAAGAAAAAAACTGCATTCTACATTCAACCAAGCCATGTAATAAAAACAAATAATTACTGTTACCGAGCTAACATAGCTGCGTAAACAGAGCGAAAATGAGACACCCGACAGCAGACGTCAATAATGCAGCGTTAAGGAATAATCTCCCGATCAAACTCCATTTCCTGAAAGTTATAAACTGCCTCTGGAACCCTAAGGTACAAACATCTATTCAACGAAAATAGTGATGCTGTTAAGTGTTTTTTTGCTCAGCCGATCCCTCTCTGTTGCTGCGTGGAGCAGCCTGTCAGTCACCTCTTCCTGAACGTCACTCGCACACTGCGATCTCGACGCAGCTTTTTGATAAAGTTTTTCTTTTTCCGAATACAAATATTTTATAAAGTATTTGTTCGAAATAAGTATTAGTAAAAAACACGTTATTTGTGCCTTTCCGAATACCATATTCGGGTTCGGCTCCACCCCTAATATATATATATATATATATATATATATATATATATATATATATATATATATATATATATATGAAGAGTTCAGATGCAAAAGCCTCTAAATGCCATTTGAAATTTTCTTCTAAAATGACCATTTTTATCAAGCTGGTATATTTAAGTTCAGTAATTTCACTTAAATGACAATTAATAGGTAATCATCATTAATAGGTAATCTTCATTGAATATACACTCACCGGCCACTTTATTAGGTACCCCATGCTAGTAACGGGTTGGACCCCCTTTTGCATTTAGAACTGCCTCAATTCCTCATGGCATAGATTCAACAAGGTGCTGGAAGCATCTCCTCAGGGAGTTTGGTCCATATTGACATGATGGCATCACACAGTTGCCGCAGATTTGTCGCTGCACATCCATGATGCGATCTTCCGTTCCACCACATCCCAAAGATGCTCTATTGGATTGAGATCTGGTGACTGTGGAGGCCATTTGAGTACAGCGAACTCATTGTCATGTTCAAGAAACCAGTCTGAGATGATTCCAGCTTTATGACATGGCGCATTATCCTGCTGAAAGTAGCCATCAGAAGTTGGGTACATTGTGGTCATAAAGGGATGGACATGGTCAGCAACAATACTCAGGTAGGCTGTGGCGCTGCAACGAGGCTCAATTGGTACCTAAGGGGCCCAAAGAGTGCCAAGAAAATATTCCCCACACCATGACACCACCACCACCAGCCTGAACCGTTGATACAAGGCAGGATGGATCCATGCTTTCATGTTGTAGACGCCAAATTCTGACCCTACCATCCGAATGTCGCAGCAGAAATCGAGACTCATCAGACCAGGCAACGTTTTTCCAATCTTCTATTGTCCAATTTCGATGAGCTTGTGCAAATTGTAGCCTCAGTTTCCTGTTCTTAGCTGAAAGGAGTGGCACCCGGTGTGGTCTTCTGCTGCTGTAGCCCATCTGCCTCAAAGTTCGACGTACTGTGCGTTCAGAGATGCTCTTCTGCCCACCTTGGTTGTAACGGGTGGTTATTTGAGTCACTGTTGCCCTTCTATCAGCATCTTCTCTGGCATCAACAAGGCATTTCCGCCCACAGAACTGCCGCTCACTGGATGTTTTTTCTTTTTCGGACCATTCTCTGTAAACCCTAGAGATGGTTGTGCGTGAAAATCCCTGTAGATTAGCAGTTTCTGAAATACTCAGACCAGCCCTTCTAGCACCAACAATCATGCCACGTTCAAAGTCACTCAAATCACCTTTCTTCCCCATACTGATGCTACGTGTTTGAACTGCAGGAGATTGTCTTGACCATGTCTACATGCCTAAATGCACTGAGTTGCCGCCATATGATTGGCTGCTTAGAAATTAAGTGTTAACGAGCAGTTGGACAGGTGTACCTAATAAAGTGGCCGGTGAGTGTGTGTGTGTGTGTGTATGTGTGTGTGTGTGTGTGTGTGTGTTAGTGCTGTCAGTTTAACGCGTTATTAACGGCGTTAACGCAAATCCCATTTTAACGGCGTTAATTTTTTTATCGAGCGTGATTAAGTCTTTTTGTCACATGCTTTTGCAACATGGACGCGGCATGCGGTCCTGATCCATTTCGCCGTCTCGCGCTCGTCATCCACTCAAAGCCGAAACGTGTGTTTGTGGCATGCCTGTTGTTTTGTTTCCAATCTAGCTAGATCCGCTTTCTCTTTGGTTCGAAGAAGCAACAAAACGTCCTGCGCGGCGCAATCCATTGAAATGAATGGGTTTCAGAGCGGCAGCGCAGGATGTTTGTGCCGCACACACTCGTTCGGGCTTGTCAGCCGGCCAAATAGTGGCAACGTTACGTTTCTGAATGGATGACGAGCGCGAGACACCGAAATGGATGCCTTAAGATTCTGAATTGGAAAGTTTACTTTTAAAAAGTTTCCAAACTGTCCCATTGACAAGACCGAGTGATCTGTGTTAGTGCTGGGCGGTTTGACCAAAAATTGATATCACGGTTTTTTTCAAAATCATAACGGTTTTTCGGTTTTTTCGGTTCGGTTTTTTTAATTTATTTTTATGCATAGTCAGGTGTTCAATGCATTTTCTACTGGTTAAGAGAGAATTACTGCAGTAAATTGACTTAGGATGGTCTATTTTACTGTCATTAGTGAATATTGTAGAATAATTACACACTAGTAATACAGGTTTGCATGGCCCCAGAAAATTATGCTGTTTACAAATAAGAGCCATTCATGATTCTAATGAAGTGAGGAATCAAAATGCAAAGACAACTGCAGTCAAAATACAGAACTTTTATTTTAAACAACACAATTAGAACAACTTGGAATACTTTTGCTAGTTCAAGTACAAATCCAGGAACATTACGTGCATTCAAATAAATATAAAAGGAAATCTTGTCTTGCATTGCTTTTGAGGTCTATTAAAGAAATTAAAACAAAATTATGCAACTTGCATTAGTTATTCCTTCAAAAGTATTGCTTCGAAACCAGAACAAACATAAAATAAATATAAAGTGCTAACTTACTTGGCACACAGGATTATCCTGTAAGTTATAATGGAAACAATATTTGGCTTTACTTTTTCTTTAGCTTTCCCCGTGTTACATGCTGATGTGGAGGGCGCTAAATCCGCGGCTGCCGATTTAATACATTCTTGATATTCCAAGACATGTTTGCGGCTAAGGCGCTGGAGCAATTTGCTTGTGTTGCCGGGTCATTCTCCCCAGCGGAGAATTTTAGCCCTACAGCACTTAAGTTACATAAAATGGTTGTTTGGTCGACGTCGGATTTTTGGAAAACAAAAAACCTCCAAACAACAGACCCGGCTCCTCTTTTTGGCACAAGTTCTTCTTCGGTGTCATCACTGTCATGTTGTACTAATTCTTCAGCATCCATAGTCCATGTAACGTAACAGAGCGCTGCTGTTTGTTTAACACTCGTCAGTGCTCAGTAGTGCAACGGGTAAAGGGTCCGTCTGAAACAGTGTCGCGCACTCTATGGTCGCGCAGTCGTAACGGTCGTTCCGAACGTCGTGTAATTAAACCGGTATGGCGGTTTATTCAAAATCAAAATCGTGACGAAAATATAAACCGGTTTTCGGTTGAACCGGTTTACCGCCCAGCACTAATCTGTGTGTTTTGTCGTTGTGAACTGAGCTATCGTCATCGCAGCACGGCCAGTCTGAAACACCACTTGATGATGGCCAACTGCGAATCTCCACCCCCGTCAATATTAGGACCTGTCAGTATTTTTTCACCCTTTTATTGGTAGACAGTGTTACATTGTGTGAGAGATTATTTATATAGTGTGAAATTTAACACTATTCCAATGTTATTTTCAATAATAATAATAAAAAAAAACATTTGCACTAAACAAGCCAATCCACTTTTCCATGTTGATAAGAGCATTAAAATGAGAAAACATAATGTAACAAAAAAAGAAATCAAAAGAAATCAAAAGATATATAGAATAGATAAAAATGTGCGATTAGATCGCAGAGTTAACTATGACATTAATGCGATTAATCACGATTAAATATTTTAATCGTTTGACAGCACTAATATATATATATGTATATTCTAACTGTGGGGGGGACGATAAACATAACATTTCTTGAGAATAATTTCTTGAAATTATTTGAGAAGTTTTACACAAATAATAAAGCCAAAATTGTACTTGTAAGGATATGCGTACACCGAGGAAAGCCTTACTTATCAACTTCAATCAATCAATCAATCATTCAATCAGAGGAAAGCCTTACTTATCAACAATCAATCAATGATATGATTGATACTTATAATTTCTTAATTATCTTGCGTCCTCCACATAGTATTTTGGGTTTCAACTGGAACAGAGGAGGTCTCTTACTTAGATATTCAATTGCAGCAAGCCCACTGATCTGCCACTTAACATCATGAGCAAATCCCAACACATATATCTATTATATTAGTGTAATATCAGTCCACACATGCACACGTCTTATCGCCATTATAATTGCTAACATAGCAGACTCATTGGTCATCATAATTTTTATATTGATATATTGTTATGCTGACGCATAACTATCCCTATCGCTTTCTGAGGGATTTTTAATTTTTTGGTAGGATTTCCCTGGTTAAAATTGTGTTCAGGGGTTTAAACAATATCGCGTTTTGGTGTTGCTTCAACCCGTTGACCTTGTGGACCCAATTCTGCCAGAAAACCTTAGACTTTATCGTTTGCATGGTTTTTAATGATATTTGTTTCATTGCCCCCCAACCCCCTATGTATTCCGCCTGTGTAGAGCTAAAGCAAGGTGAATGAATGTGATTGCATGTGGACATCAGCCAACAGTGGCAAATCAGTGCTATAAACTCACAGACACAGTCATGCTGAGTGATCAGTGATTCCATAGAATTTGGAAAGGGTTTGTCACTGCATTTTGTCATTTGGGTCTTGGTTCTTTCCTATGGAAGCCCGTTTCCGCCACAGTTGAGTAAAAAAATATAATTCTGTAAAGATGTTAAGTCATTATTACAAGAAAGTTTCTCATTATTATGACTTATCTCATTATGTGAACATTTCTCATTATTATGAGATATTAAGTCATTATTATGAGAAAGTTTCTCAATTTTATGAGAACTATGGCGGAAATGGGCTTCTATACTTTCCACTTTTAACAATCATAGAAAAATTATCATAGGGAAGAGTGGAAGTGTTGACTTTTGAAGACATAAGCCGCTTTTTCACCGTTGGAACCGAACGGTCCTAAGAATGTTAAGGAACGATTCCGGTTGTATTTCCACTTGAGCCTGGTAGGACACGGACCGATACAATTACAAACTGTTCTCGGGCTCAAATTCTCTGCATGATTGGCTAGCTGCGCTGAATCATGCTGCTAAAACGCTTTTAAAGGCGCTTTTCTACTGCATAGCACTACTCGGCACGACTTCGGTCCGCTTAACTTTGGCTTGGTTTGCTTTTCCACTGCAGTTTAGTACAGCTTCAAAGGGGTGGGATTATAGACTGATCGCTATTCATTCGGTTCACGTGACGTCACTGTAGCTTTGAGCCGCCATCTTTGCGACCGACGGTCACCGTCTCATTAATGCATTAATGCCTTCAATGTGTTGTGCAGTTGGCTGAAATACAGCCAAAAGAGGAACCCTGAACTGGTATTTTAATCTAGGCTATACTAAAAGAAGAGAGAAGAGAAAATCATTTATTTAAAAGATTTGAAGTCTCATGTTGCTGGTTTGTGGTTAACTATATTTCTATTAGCCTACTCTCAGTGGCCAACATACAGACAGACATCGACAGAAAATGTTTTTCTTCATTTCTTCATGTTGGATCTGTTTAAATGCACTTTATCATGGTAAGTTATTTGGGGTTATTTTGAACTGTCTGTCTACCTAAATCTAATAAATATTTTCTGAAGTTCATAAAGATTTTGTCTTCGTCACATGTGCTTTAGATGTTATTTTGTGTAAGTAATGTTAGCTCTGCAGACGATCTCAGCCTTGAAATGCATATTAAAGGACGAACTTAGTTCTTCCAAAAATGATAATTCTGCCGTAATTTAACTACTCACCTTCATGTGCAAATCCTTAGTTTACTTTCCGTGGAAGACAAAGGGACATTTTTGAATATGTAACGTTAGCCTAATGGAGACTCTTCTTGTCGATGTAATGAAAGTGAATGAGTAACTTTAGCCGACTGGGGGCTGTCACGCAAAAAATAATAATATTAAAAGACAAAAAACATAACAAAAGTATCATAAAAGTGATCTAATACGACTCATCCGTTATATTAATATCGTTATTTATTAATATGATAGCTTTATGTGACGAACAAACTGCAATTTAAGTCGTTATATTATAATCACTGAAGAGCAGCCAAATCATTCAAAAAGATTCGACTCGGAAGACTCTTTTCATGTCGTTATTTGTGATTATTAAACCTTCTCTGTAACTGAACTTTCAGACAGATATGGTAGTCTTTTATGATATTTGATTGATGTCTCTGACTGTGCTGATGCATGCAGGTGTCTCTCTCAGTGCTGCTGTTCGGATTAGAAAGATTCATTCATGCCAGCCGAACTGCTACAGAAGATTCATTCATGACATCGCCTCGACTCTCATGAACGCGTGCGCTCTATGACTTATGTATTTCTATGTCATGAAAGGCCAATTGAGGCAAGCCTGGGGCAGATAATGATGTACTAAAGAAAACTGCCCAAGGATCGGAGCCTAAAATTGAAATTTTCTCCAGGTATCTCTGTCTCTCTCTCTCATTCAAATAGGCAGTTTTTCGCGGCCGTACCGGCGAGTCGGTCGCAAATATGGCGGCGTTCTATTTGTAGTGACGTAGGTGGCATCTACTGAATAGTTGCTGGTCTGAGTTTCTTTGTTTTCCATTTACCCTGGATTACCTGTTTGTTTTGTTAATAAATGTGCTTGCGACTGAATTCACTTCCTGCTTCATTCCTTCCGCAACATTACTGGCAGGTGGATGAGACACTTTAGAATGTGTATTACATGTCAAAGTGCACATTCTGAAATCGAAATAAAGATTACTGCTTTATAACCTGAAATTTAACCTATTCGTACAAAATTATAACAAATAAAGGCTTGAAATATTTCACTCTGCATGTAGTGAGTCTATATAATATATTAAATCACCTTTTTAAGTTGATTTACTGAAATAAATGAAGAGTTCAGATGCAAAAGCCTCTAAGTGCCATTTGAAATTTTCTTCTAGAATGATCATTTTTATCAAGCTTGTTTATTTAAGTTCAGTATTTATTTAATTTCACTTAAATGACAATTAATAGGTAGTCTTCATTGCCATTTAAGTGAAATTACTGAACTTAAATATACAAGCTTGATAATAATTATCATTCTAGAAGAAAATTTCAAATGGCACTTAGAGGCTTTTGCATCTGAACTCTTCAAATGAACTTTAAGCAAAGAGACCATTTCGGCCCTACAGTGGAAAAGTAGCTATTGTCTGTGTTATAACATTTAAAGTAATAAAAGTCACTAAACAATGTTATTCGTGTACAATAGATTTGAGTAATGTGTGTCTCTCTGCAGGCGTTCACGGCAACGGCCGGGTCAGAGGTTTGTCTGAGCATATGGGTGAGGAGCAGCTCCTCCCTGCTGTCTTAACCGAGCACAAAGCATCATCTCACTCGCACAAACGCATACAGGTAGGACACGTCACAACCACCCAACACAAAAAATTTATTTTATATTAATTCCAAGGTCTTATTACACCACCAATGGCCTGTACACTCTACTGATGTTGTAACCTCTTTCTGCCTCAATATGTACTAAAACCATTTCATTTTTACTTTTTTTAGAAAAAAAAGAGGAAAGTGCATGAACTCGCAGCTGAGGTAAACAGTGACAGATCCATTGACACCAGCACCAACAGAGGCATGCCAAAGACTCCTGCTGAGCAGGGTAAGACAAACCTACACAATCAGCTGGTGAATAAAATATATCATTGTTTTGAACGACCAGCCTTGCTGAGTAAAATGTTCTTTTAAAACTTTTAAATCTTACTCATCCTAAACTTTTGAACAATGGTGTATTTTTATTAATTTAGCAAAGTTCTCTCCAAATAAGGAATACAACAAACTGATTCATCCTAGGACATGAGAAGTGCTGAAATATGTATAGGCCAGACTAGAGATGAGAGTAAAAAATAGTCAAAGTCGTGAAAGGTATGGGAAAGTTATAGCTAAAGCATTAATTTTATACATGTATTTGTTATGCAATAACTAAAGCATATGCTTTATTTAATATTTAATTATTATTCACTAATTTAATAATATCTATTTAATATTATAGCATGCATTTTTATAGTAATTATGTATTAATATTTTATAGTAACATGCTTATATTCACAAATACAGGTAACATGCACAGTGCTGCAACATTAGCAGCATTGACTAATCCTAATAGTGTCTCTCTGGTTTAGGAGATTAGTATGTTATGGCAAACGTTGCTATGTTATAATATTAAATAGTGTGGTAGATCTGCATCACTGAACAACACCCTGTTTGCTTAAGACTGGACTTTTGTACGAAGAAGATAAAAGTTGAAACCTGCTAATAGAGCATTTCTCTTCACCTGATATACAACTTTATTTTAGCTTACAGTGCAGTATTCAGTTGTATTTAGTGTTTGAATTGTCATGTGGTCTTAAAGAGATAGTTCACTTTGAAATGATTTTTGGTATGTTTTAGCTTACCTTAAGGGTATCCAAGATCTAGGTGTCTTTGTTTCCGCAGTAGTGTCAATTTTGATATTTTTCTTCAGGTTGAACCGTTCTTGTTTGTCAGTCATAATGAAGGTCTATGGCCACCACCTCAAAGAGCATGCACAGAGAAGTCCAAATTAAACATGATTTAATGACTTGTAAATGTACACATTGTATGGCCTAAGACACAAAACGAGTGGTTTGTGTGAGAAAATGATGCTTTCCGGTGCTTGCGCAGACTGAAGTGCTGTCGAATTACTTGGACGTGGCTGTGGTTACAAGAGGTAAAGCGATATAAATAGTGTTTGTTTTCTCACACAAACCGCTCATTTCATGTCTTAGGCCATCAGTGTGTACTTACATTTACGAGTCATGTTTAATTTGGACTTCTCTGTGCATGCTCTTTGAGGTGGTGGCCATAGACCTGCATTATATGACTGACAGACAAGAATGGTTTGACGTAAAAATATCAAAATTGAAACTACTGCGGAAACAAAGACACCTACATCTTGGATGCCCTTGAGGTAAGCTAAAACATACCTAAAATTCATTTCAAAGTGAACAATTCCTTTAAACAGCCTGGGAACCTTTTGCTCTAGTGTTTATTTAAGCCTAGTTCTGCCACATAAGAAAAAAAGTCATAATTATGACAGCCAAGTGCCAGATTAAAATGCATTTGATGCATTTCTAATGACAAAGTCAAAATTATAACAGCCAATGTGGTCATTATTTAAAAATGTAACCATTATAACTAATAGTGTTATACAAATTATAAAATCATAGTTATTTCTTATGTGGTGGAATTGGGCTTCCATAAAAAAATGTTTTGTATTCACACAAGTGTAGCCGCTTGGGGTGGGGTGCTGCACCAATAAGAATTAATCTTAAATCTAGATTAAATCAAGGTTCCACACTTTAAAAAAAAGCAGGTTTACATTTACATTATAAACAATTATAAAAATAAACTTTAAACCTGTTGCTCCATAACTTTTAACTGTTTAAAATCTCAATTAGTAGGGATTAACTTACATTTTTTTAAGTTAAAAAAAAAGTTAAAGAGGAGGTTTAACTGACTGACTGGGCTGTCTGAACAAAGACAGAAAAAGTAGGTGTGTTGTCAGGTCTCAGAGAGACGTTTATTACAAATAAAAATGAAAAATAAAGCACACTTTGTCATATGTTATGCTGCCACATTACTCCATTAATTGATACTGTAAATATATATTTAGGCTTATGCATTCTGCTCAAGCTGCCACAATGTTTTCATTGCTTGCTTGATCATTAACGGTCTCTCTATGTAGCAGTCTATAAAGTTTATTTCCTTTATCAGCAAGAGCTACTTAAGTCAGAAAGAGAGTTTCTTGTGGTCAGTAAAGAAAGAAATAGAATATTAAAATTGTTTCTGTTTAATTGGTGAATCCATCATGGCGGAGAAAATGAATTGTATATTAAGGTTTTAATCGCTGGTTAGAATTCTAATGTTTAAAATGAAATGGTGCAACACAACTCCATTTAAGATAAAACCCAGATCAACAATTCCTTGATTAGCTGTAAACTTTGCTTAATTTGAGTCCTTTTTGGTGCAACCCACCCTTATTGTAGCAAAGTGGTCTTAATATTGGTGAAACAGTGTGTGAGTAGTTACCTTTTTGATCTGTGTCTGTGCTTTACAAATAGAGTCCTCTGTAGCTGCCGCCACTGTGTCCTCTTCTCTTGGTCAACGCTTACCCTTCCCAGCATTTCCCCTGCGGGCCTCCCTCCCCCCTCTTGCACCCGTACAAGCCGCTGGCCCCCCTGCTGAGTATCATTCTGACTCTGCAGAATCTCTGGAGGAGATCCCTGTAGCAATGGCACGGCTTGGCAGTGCAGCCCTGGCCGGAGCTCCGAACCCCACCTGCGCTACTACCGCTGCTGCTGTTTCAGCCACTAGCTATGCCTCTTCTCTCCAGTGTGCTTTGCCTTCCTCAGCAGCAGGACAAGCTTTACCCTCCCTCAGCCCAGGACCAAGAGGAAAGCGGCCGTTCGTAAAGCTGCTGAGCAGAGGTTTGAGATGGTTTCCTATAACCCTTCTGTGTTGACGAGTCGAGAAAGCGGGGAACCTGTAATGTCCCAAGAGGGCATTATCACAGAAGAAAGTCCCCGTGTGGCAAAACGCAAACAGACAGGTAAAAAGAGAAATATGGAGGACACAAAACCAAGCTCCAGATTAGCAAACCCAATGGTGTAGAGATTACTACATTACAGAGAGGCATAACTACTAGTCAGGACTCATCCGCCCTTGGTTGGTCTTGTTTTTATATTTAATAAAAATGACTTGTTTGGTACAATCACATGAAAACTGATGTAGCACTCAGAACCTGATGCAACCTATGCAAACACCACTGAATGTCACCAATGTGGATTTTGTTGTCTGACCTTTTGCTGGACTAAACATCGACTGCTGGTTGTCATTGGTCAATTGGTCAGTGGAATTCGATCATTCTAAAGACCTCATATTGAATAATATAGCAATATGATCAAAATCACTTATATACATATTTATTCATAAAATTGTGGCAAAAGTTGATTATGGATTGAAGCCTTGGACTTGGGCCCTTCACACATTAATGAATCTTGTGAGGAAACCAATACACTACAGTATATACATTTATTTAACCTTTTATTATATTTTACTATGACTTTGCTGCAGCATTGCACAAACATGTCTCTCTTTTTTTATAATTCATGCAGTGCTGCCATTTTTATTTATTTATTTATGTTAAATGCCAAAGTTTTAGTTTTCTATGATGAAACACATGTGACCACTGATTTTCAGGGTTTTTTAGTCTATGTGTACATTGTTGCACATTAAGTTACCTTATTTTTAAATTATTGTTGTTGTTATTAATTGTTGGATTTCCTTTTTTGTTGTTTTTATTCGCTTTTTATGGATGATTGTTTGATTTCGAACCAGTTGTGTTTGAGTGAATTTGAGTTATGTACTATAGAGTGTGCTTCTAGTGGGTTTTGTTTTCTGTTATCACACCATTAGTACTCACTCAAGTGCTTAGCTTTCTAAATGAACATCTTGTATAAAAACAGTGCCACATGATGTCGGCCCATATGAGTGTAATCCACTCCCATCTTAAATGCTGCTCAAACAACCCACTTACACATTAATGTTCAAACTGTGAATGGAAACATTCTTGGTACATAATGTTTTGGGTAGAGGGAGTGGCTGAATGATGGCATGATGGGGAAGCAATAGCTTTTTTTGTTGCTTAATTTAAAACAAATAAAATCCGTTTTCCTATACACTTTTTGTTTAATTATCAATGCTTATTTATCAATGGTTTAAATATCATGTTATTTTTTTACATTATTATATCAAATTTAAAGAACAAGTGATGAATTTTCATAAATTTGACTTAAAACCTTTTTTGTTTTTGCAGTTTTATTTTTTATTTCGATCAGATAGTAAGTATAGAATAGCAGGGGACGGAAGTGAGAAAGGGGAATCGGGAAAATTTTACAAAATGGAACCTGAACTTAGGACACCCGAAACCATAGACATCATATAGATAGACGCCCTATTGACTGCTACAGCCTATTGGCACGGACGAGCCATGGGGCCGGAATTCTCAGTGCCCAGCGACCAATAGGGCACCAATAGGAGGCCCGAAACCTGATGGATTAATAAAAGGGTTTACATCTAATCACACTTATTCTTGAATGAAGACAATTTAAAAAGATAATGAAAGAAAAAAGAATTCTAGTTTACTACATTCGATTTAAATAGAAGTATGATCAAATAGATGTTAAAAATTACGAAGTCAAGTGGGTAGCTGTATCACACAGTACATTCCACACACTTGTTTTGCACATTTAGCAGATCATCTCAATATTCCAGGCATGTGGAAAATGTGCACATCATGTGCCTCATTAATCCCTTTAAGGTTTGATATAGACATATTTTTTTCTAGTGACATAGCAACATGCAGGTAACACAAATATATGCAGACTTTGTTGAGAAAGGATCCAAAAACGTCTAAATATCCAGAATTAACAGCAAACTACACTGCTTTAAAACTGAGAATTGTTTCTGACATTGTAATTGTGTAAAACTAGTGAGAAAGAGCATTCTGTATATGTAGCATAGACCTCAACAAGACCTGTACACGATCATGTCCAAACACCTGCTGTAGCTCCTGGTATATTTTAATACTACATTTTCATAGGCTTATCTGTTGAGAACATTATACTGTTCTCAGAAAGTTGTCAGACAGCCTGTTGTCAAGGCCATAATGTAGGTAAATAGATAACTCATGGAGTTATCTATTTCAAAGACTTCAAATTGAGCCTAGAAGCATGTAATTGAATATGTCAGAGTCGTGACATCCACT
The DNA here is from genome assembly GCA_030378365.1 of Hybognathus amarus. NCBI lineage: Eukaryota > Metazoa > Chordata > Actinopteri > Cypriniformes > Leuciscidae > Hybognathus > Hybognathus amarus. The sequence continues at coordinate 403,811 of JAQIUQ010000605.1, forward strand.
GAATAAGAGTGTGGTTAATCAACAGCTGAAGTATGATATCATAGGCAGATATGCTAGTGATTTCCTTGCCTTGAGAATGGGACTATTGTTATTTTGATTTAGAAAATAGCACCAGTAAAAAGATGAATCCTGTTCCTGGACCAGCTGCATGTAGACTCTCTGTTCCTCTACTGCTTGAAGCTCAGTATCATGTTCTGCCATTTAATGTCAATCTACTATAAAAAAGGGCTGCACTTACTGCTTTTAAAGATAGGATAGATTATATTTTTTATAAGCCTTTAAATTATGTTTTAAAATTGCCCTCTAAAAAAAGCCAATTGCACATTTTTGTTCTCAGACAGTGTCCTTTTGAAAGCCAGGTGGCTGTTTTTGTAGTGGTGTGTACCCAGTGTAACCATGACATCAGGATCCTATAACACTGTAGCTCTGACAGTCAGAGTTCCTCTGGTGAAGAGAGGCATGCAGCAGAACTTGTGACAGGACAGCAGCAGCAGCATTACTGGCAGAAACCTTTTGGCTGGAGCCAAGTACACTGCACGCAATTATTCACCAGAGAAAACGAGCTCAGTTTTCACAATTCACCTTGCTTGATTTATTATTAGTCTAATCATTGTCATTGGAACAGATTTATAGGCTCTGCTGATCATCATAGTCAAACAAAGGCGTTATTATGACTTGCCTTATGACTTCTTATGAATTATAGTGTGCACTGAAGGGAATTTAGCATTGTCATGTATGTGATAGTAAGATTAAGGGATCTTATATCCAAAGCTCCATCCTTGTTAGTTTTTCTTTTTGTAGTTTTTTTTTTTTTTTCACCACATTTTCTTTTTAAAGTCTAAATTCTGTTCAGTGACGAGATTTAAGTGAAATTTTGTATACTATTTTGTAAGATGACTTATTGTCTGGACAACTGGCTTTATGCACAGCTGCACTACTTCCTGAACTTCAGCCAGCTCCTTGTTTCCTGTCTGCCAAGGATGGATTACTGACCGGGCTAATGGGGCCAGTGCCCAGGGGCCCTTGACTACCAGGAGCCCGGGAGGGCCCATGCTTAAGGTTGCGTGATCCAGTTTGGTACAGAAAACACATCAACAATGAAAACAAATTTTTAAATATGCTTGAATGTGTCCCCAATAGCCTATTCAAGGCCTCTTAAACAAGGCTCTATAGTCTATGAGGGGCTGGGTTCACTGTCACTTCTGTTACTGAGCCCTGTGAATATAAAGGCCTCCAAATTCCTTATAGAACCATTTTCTGTTCCATCCTGTTTCAAATTATATTTATTTTAACCACTTTTTAAGCTTCTTTCTTTGTGTGAATAAAAATAAGTAGGCTACTATTTGTCAGACTCAGAAAGTGATTTATTGCCATTGTTTGCAGACACAAGGAATTTGGGCTGGGTTTCCAGAAACATTCTTAATGCTACGTCGTTCTTAAGTTAGGCTACGCTACCCAGATAGCACTGAACGTCTTGCCAACGTTGGCAATTGGAGGGCACCAGCGGCAAAGTATCGGGAGGGAATTTTCACCTGCACAACAAAAAAACTTTGGTGGGTAAACCATCGGCGGGCCGGGATGAATCAAACTTCAAGAGATCGAGTGGGAGGAACCGTGATGAACCATTTTGCCGATCCCGCTTCTTTTTTTTTTCAAATAAATAATATCTGCGCAACCGTTGGTCCACATCAAGACCTTCACGCGCGTGCACACGTTTTTATGAGGGTTAGCTATGCGCGTGAGTGATCTCAGCATCGTCTACAGCCTACAGCTAAAGTCTACAGCATCGGTTCGGTGCCAATTAACGGACTCTGTGAGTATGTTTATCCTTTTCAAACACACACTTTTCAGGCCAGTAAGTGTTTATTTTGTTTTATGTTATTGAAAAATATAATTTTGTTAGAAAACGTCGAGTTTTCTGAGAAATGTTTTCGATACGGATGACAGAAATTGGCGGCGGAGGATTGCTATTAACTTTCTATCTGTTGACTTTAGTTATGATTAACTGACTGTTAGTTATATGTTCTCGTATTAAATATTTTCAATGAGTTATTTTTGACAGTATAGACATGAGGGGAACTCGTTTTTCGTTAGTCTGAGGAGAGGTAGCAGCTAACGTTAACTTAAAACAACCAGGCTAAATTAATAAACGATCATAAAATTAATGGACTGACTTCTTCCCAAACAAAAATGACATCTGTCCCTTTATAATATTAACCCCTTACACTCAAGGGATTTTTAATGAATTTGTTTTAAGTGACATAAAATTAAAGCAGCTCTTTTGTTGTGCGTTTATTTACTTTAGTTTATAATTTACTATAACCCAGTTTAGTACAAGCGCGCAGCCACTAGACAGTCATACAAAGAAGTGGTTATAGTAAAGTGATAGTAAGTGAAGACACACAGCTATTAAAAAATAGAGCCTTAACCTTTGTTAGTTAAACAAAATAGAATGGTCTTTTCTGTTTTTTTCAGTGAGTGATTTTCATCTGATTTTTGTAAGTGATCGATCTAGAAATAATCCCACAGTTCTGATTTGCCATGTTCTTAACATGCTGTTTTAGTCAATAAAGATAAATTGAGTGCACATTAATTCACAAAGGCATTTGCAATATATTTGACTCCTTTTCATGTGTTCTTCTTTTTCTCAACAGGAGCTACATACACCCCAAAGGCTCTTTTCAGAGCCCAGGCCCATTTTACACAGCGTCTCTGCCTTTGTACAGTAAGTATGTGTTTTAATTAACCCCAAAGACAACTGAAACACTATCTTTAACTAATCTAGTTAAAAGTTATTTTGCACATGATTTCCATTACACGAGAGTAGATGTTAAAACTTCATGCAGATTTGTCCTCAGCTTTCGCCAAGATTAGCACAAACTAAGACGTAGCTTTATAGTAAACTATGCTTCTCCATCCATTTACACTTCTTTCCATATGTTGGTGTGACTCCCCTTCTGTCCGGCATTACTGCTGCAGTGTACTTGCCGCATCAGCACACACGACGGCTGGAACTACAGTATGGTCTCCCCAGTGGACCAGCAAGGGGACGAGTAGGGGACATTTCTAGGGTCTTCACATATTACATATACACACGTATGTAATAACTTTCCCGTTTGCTTGTCTTGATTATTGGCATCCTAAGATCCTAAAAAATGTGACCTTTACCTGTCTCTGCCTTTACTGTACTATTAATTTTGCACCAGGAAAGCCTATACCTTATAGTGGAGCGAGTGGACTAGTTGCAAGGGAATGGTTTACAGGTAGGCCAGGGCAGTAATGTAGTGGAAATATTTATCTTTGACCTAGATAAGGCTACAGGAGAACTCCATTGTCAACATCAGGTTAATTCTGAGTGCTGTAACGTTGCAAATTTTTTTTTGCAAAGTTTATGTTGGTATAGATATTTGTCAACTGTCCATCACTGTCAGTAAAAGGTATTTTTTGTCACTCAGCAAATATGATAGAGGCATGGCAAACTCAAATTTTTCCGGACGCGATAATTTACATTTGCATGCTTGTTTGTTTTCCTCGTCTCTCTGTCTGTCTATACCAAAGAGACTGGATGACAAACTCGCGGTTCCTTAGCGTGAACTAGAGCTAAGATTCTCTGCCCGAGCAAGGACTTGACCCGACCTGGGCCAACACTATCCTCGGGCCGGGCTTTATGCACAGCTGCCTCTAGAGAAGACGTGCTCTCCCAACGCAATAGAGTGCGGCGCTGCACTAGATTCGATGGCTAAGTGCGGGCGGTAATGCACTCACTGGGAGTGCGGGTTGTGGGAGACTAAAACGATTCGCAGGACTCCCGCAATCTAGAAATATCAATTTATAAAACATATAAAAACGAATAGATTTTTAGTCATCAAAGTAGTAATGATTTACAGGCCACAGTTTCTGTTTATAACATGTTTGCATTATTGAGCGATGTAGCCAATAACAGACATGTTGATTTCTTGAACACATTGGCCAATCAGAAGCATTTAAGAAATACTTCCCTCACTGTTCAAAACAGACTTTTTTTATTCAGTGCTGAATTCTGTATGCTGGCAAATCCTCTAATTATAACAAAGTGTAGATATTATATGAGATTCATTGTGCAGTCAGCTTCATTGGTAATAACAGAGATGTGTGAGATCGTGATGAACTGTCAGCTTTTTAGGAATGAAGAGAGCGTGCATTCGGTCATGCCAGACCATACAAGCAGTAGCTGCTTGCTTTATGTTAAGTTAACAGTGGTTTGTGTGTTAATGTTTTAATAACAAATAATTTAGGGTATGGTCGGGTTTTGTTTACAACCATTTTATTTGTATTTTTGGTATTTATTCAAGTGCATTTTCTGTTAACAGGGACATTGCTTTTATTGTTTTTGGTTGTTTTGTTCATTTATTGTGTATATTTAAAATGTTTTCCAATTTCAGTGAGCATCATATGTTGTTTGACTTTATGATCATCCTCTTTGTATCACACAGAGTATGTCACCCATGTCATATTTCTCTCTGTTCGATGTGATCAATATGATAACTAATCTTTGTAAAAACCTTTCATTTACAGACCATTGCGACTTAGATCACCATCACCACCATCACCCCCTGCATCGTGCCCTTCATCAGACACCCAAAATGCACCACAAACAACACAGGCAAAGAAGAAGAAAACAAATCTCCTCCTCCAGCCCATCCCACATCATCGTATAGTAAAGGTAAGTGTCCCCTCTGTAGTAAAATGCATCAGGTCCCTAAACTCAAGTAGACACAGTGTACTGCACAGGTCCACAGCGCATACCATAGTTTGATGTTCCAGATATGATTTTTGAGTTTATATTGGTAGTGTGATAAGTAAGCCAAGGTTTTCTGTCTTTCCAAGAGGCCGCAGTTAATAGTCAAGAAGGAGGACTGAAATGGAAGCACATGGGTAGCAATATTCAGTTTGAAATGTAATATGCAAAATGACAATGCAATATGTAAAATGGCATTGCATTGTGTTTTTAAATTTATATTTTACATTCTAGCAACGTTTGGTGCAAAATGAAAATGAAATTAGATAATTTACATTTGCCATTTCATACATGACTTGCAAGTCATAATCCGTCCCTGCTGTCTGCCATTAATGGACAAACTGATTAATCCAGGTGTGTCTGATTATTGTTGCTGTTACTTCAATTCAGTCAATATAGCAGATAAATAATAAGCAATATCCTCCACATGCAGCTGAGGTATAGGGTTGACAGGGAAAGAGTGGTTAAACAGAACTGTGTGTCCTTTCACTTATCAATGTCTCTCAATCTGTTTCATTCATTTCCAACGGTGACCTCATCATCTGTGGTTCTTAACCAGCAAAAAAAGGAAAGAAAATAAGCTTTTCTAGCAACAATCGTCTCTATGACAACAGTTAAAACAAAAGCTGAAATATGAAGTGAGTGCTGTTTGATGCCATTAGTTTGATCCCCCATGCAGGGCTCCCCACATCTCTGATTTTCCCACTGTTTGTGTTTATTAGCTAGTGGTCTATTAAGTAAAAGGCTACTTTATTTTCTAATGGTCTCACATACATGCAGGTTTCAAAAACACAGTACACACTTCATATTCTGTAATGTAAAAGAAGCTACCTTAATGAATGGTGGCTGGTGAAATAAGAGTTGATTCTTTTCATCATCAAACAAGCAAAGCCACACATGTCGAAACCCACAGCCACAGACCTTTTGTTCTGAGGTGCACATCTGTTTCCTGTTGGCTATGGGTTTCTCTGCTTTCACAGCACTAAATGAACTGAAAATGAAGAAACATTAGTTTACATAGAAAAGCAGCTAAGTAAATGAAAAGGGGAAGAGAAGGTTATAAGATATTTTTAAACTGCAGCAGCCCAGCAATCCTCCATCTGCTGACCAATTCCTCCCATACATTGATTCATGCAACTGGAGTCAAGATGATAAAATGTATTTGTTACGAGTTTAAATAACAACTGCTCTTTTCATGGGTGATAAAAAGAGGTGCTAAAAAATGAGAGTAAAACAACAATGTGGTGAATGCATGTCACGTCCCATCTGATCGTTGAAATGCTGTAGTGCAAGTGTTCAGTTTGTTTGGCATGCATGCGCACAGTAAATGTCACACTATGAAAGAAAGCTACTGCCGTTCACTTTCTGCACACCAGTTTGCCGTGTGAAGTTTGATATCACAACATAGTGTTTCCATGACAACTCGCATACACCCACTAAATGTGTCAATCATCAAAAGGTCATACAGATTTTGAGATTTACAGTGTGTGCCTTAGCCGCTCAATGTGTAACAGACATCACTCAACACTTTATTGAAACATAAAAGTTCAGTTAATAGGACTATAAGTGCACACATCTGTAGGTTCGAAATCATTGTTTTTACAGAAAGAAATAATACAATCCAGCACTTTTCCATATTAAATGATAATGTCTATAACAGAGTGTGTGTCTGAGATTTTTTTATTTATATAATTCAGGATGTAAATGGTTTTCGTGGCCAGAAAATCGTAGGATGGCCAGGTGTTTATTGGCTAGGCATTTTTTCTCAAAGCCAAAATACAAGCATATAAAGTGCCACTCTCATAAATGTGGCATGAATGCAGTGGCTTTCCACTTTCAAAGGGGGGCGCCACCAAAAAAGCATTTTCTAAATCTGTGGATCTCAGCTTTACTGACTTGATAAGAAGGCTTCGTTTGCCCAAAAAAAAAAACACAATTTACTAGTTTATATGCAAAATATTCATGAAAGCACCACAACGCATGTGTGTTTTGTTGACTTGAGAGCAAACGTTGTTGCGTGAACATCCATTAGAAATTAATATAAAATTGAGGTTTAAGCACTGGATTCACATGGATTACAGTATTTTATACTGTATTGTATGCTACTGCCTTTATGGGGCTTAAAGGAGAACTCCGGCGAACAATGAACCTTTGGTATAATAAAACATTGGTATCTAGTCAATCGTTCTATGAGATTTGTTTCCATGAAAATCGAATGTAAAGAGTTTTATCTCTAAAAACTGTTTAGCATATAATGCATTGACTAAGTAAAAAGAAATCGCTAGTTTATACCACTAACAAGGCTCAAAATAGCCCCACACTCACACAGTAACATAATGAGGGTCCATACATGCAAAACGAAGCATTGAGAACTTTGTAAGAGTACAGACCGTTTAATAAGAAGATACGTTATAAAGACAGTTCACTTCATGTATACACAGCAGGAGCCATCTTAAAAAATAGTCTCGATAAGTCGTTCCCCGAACGCCGTTCATACAGTTCAGAAGTTCGCTGAACTTCATACAGTTCAGCTCACTCAGCACCCAGTACTAGCATTATACGCTAAACAGTTTTTAGAGATAAACTCTTTACGTTCGATTACCATAAAAACAAATCTCAGAGAACGATTGACTAAATACCAATGTTTTATTAGACCAAAGGTTCATTGTTCGCCGGAGTTCTCCTTTAAAAGTGGTAGTTGGCTGTCAATGGAGGGACAGGAAGCTCTCAGATTTCATTAAAAAATAAAAAAATAAAAATCTTCATTTGTGTTCCTGAAGATGAACAAAAGTCTTACAGGTTTAGAACATGAAGGTGAGATATTTTCATTTCTTGAAAAAAAAAAATAACGCTTTAAAATAATTACCCGTCATTTTGTGATTATAGAAGATTCAGGATTCTGAACCTGTATGTTTTCCTTTATAAAGGACACTATAAATGGAAATAAAATGGAGACTCTTGTTATTTCAATATTTTAACACATTTGACAAAAATATTCTTAGTTTTTAATGGCTTTAATCCCAGTTATATGGACACATCTTATTCCCTTTCGCTTAAATACACACCACACACCCTATGCATTGCCATGGTATGCAGTTTTCCTTTCTTGTAGCAAGCCTCAATGCTGTTTCTGGTGGAGGCAACTGTAATGTAATCTTGTCAATTGAGTGATGAAAGACATATGAATACACACACAAAAACTCCCAAAATATTTGCACTATCACACATTTTACCCACAATGTATTTGATGAACCACACATCAACTGAATCACCAAAAGAAGAGGCTATAGTAAATGTTGTTCTTTGAAAGAACACAAACCTAACGTTTCCATTCTACACTCAGAAAAATGGTTCTAAACAGTATCAAATTATGGTTCTTCCACTTGCAACAATGGCACAACCCTTTTTATAAGGTTCCATAATATCCATGTTTTGAAAGTCCTATATAGAACCTAAGTGGTGTTATAAATAACATTTTCAACCATATTTATTTATATTATATTCATATTATTAATATAACATATATATATATTAGCCCTTTATCTGACTGGTCTTATATCTTGTTTGCCTCTATTTGGGTTTTACATTTGAAAAATACAGCATGTTCTTGTTAATGTACTTTTATTTTTTATTGACATGGTCAGATTGTAGTGTGCTCTTATAACAGTTGTTAGCTCAATACATTAATAAATAACAATTGACATTGAACACGATATAGATGTAATGAAGACCGTGAAATATCTTCACAATCTTCTAATGTCTTTACGTCCTTCATTATGTGTGTATTCTGAGTGGCAGTTTCTGTCTGCAGATGATGAGGTTGCAGTACAGGACAGCATCAGAAAACAAAAAACAAACAAAACAATTGAGTTTAGAGTTAAATTCTGTCTCTTTGTCACATTTACAATGTTTTTAGTTCAGTTTTGTGATCTTGTTTCCCCGTCTTTGTGATTTTTGGTTTAGTCCTGTTAGTTTTTCCCTGTCTGTGTAATTAGTTATTCCCATCACCTGTGTTCAGTTAATTATCCCATTAGTCCCAGTTGTTTTAAGACCTGTGTATTAGCCATAATTAGCAAAAAATAATAATAATAATAATAATAAAAAAAATTAAATAAAAAAAACAAAAACAACACCACACGACAGAATGAGCCATTTACCATGTTAAAAGGAAAAAGTGGTATATCTTAAATTTTTATTTTTATTTTTTTTATTTTTTTGGTGACTGGGTATGTTTAAGCATAAAGTCATAATTTAAAAACAAAATCAAACAATATGAATCATAAATTCTATATTCTGTTATTTTGTGGAGAAGATAAGATGATTATTCTAAACTAAAAAAAGCAGCTGTGTGCAGCGATGAGAATGCCAGGGCTCCAAAAACACAGTGGCACAGCTATGGAAAGATAAATGCGAAGCAGTCTAAACAAACTTCTTTGTGCAAAGCTAATCATAGAGCGAAACTAAACCTTTCTGCACCATGATTCAGCAAATGAACAAAAGTGATCTTTGTATAAGGAGTTAAAGTCAACGTTTGGCAAACAGTTTGGTGTACTATAGAAATAGGAAGGGCAAATTATCCATCACACTCATATATGAACCTGAGTTATTCAGTTCATTTAAACTGATGTTGTAAGATATTGCCATGCAATTTTACACGCTCCAAACATTTGTAATGCACGTTGATCAATGGTTCAACCATAATGCACTGGTACAAACTGTTGTAAAAGCTCAAATATATTCTGGTTATGCATTTTGTGTCACTGATAAAAAGTGCTTACAAATGGCAAAAAAAAAATAGTTTAAATCATAAAAATAAATAAAAAAAATAAAAATACACTTCTCAGTGAAATCAGGCTTCACGGTAACACCTTTGGCTCCAGGCTGTTGGCGAATTGTGATTCTGGTTTTCTATGTCCTGTTCTTTGGACACATGAGAAAGAACGACAGAAATAGAAGAGCAGGAAGAGAGAGACAGACAGACAAAATTAGTTAAAAATTACCTGTCTGGCCATCCTCAGAATGGCCCTCAGTGAGATTCAGCTGCACCTGAGAGAAACTATTGGAAGGAGTAAAGTGTAGAGGCAGTTATATTGTAAATTATTTCCAACAGGCCGATCAGGGTCTCAGATCACCCAGATGGGTTTTATTATGAAATAATGGCCATCTGATTGTACATTATTACTCTTATTACATGGCTCCCTAAATAAATAAATACTTGGACATAAAATATTCATTTGAGCTGATATAATTGTTATGATTTTAATTAAAGACAAAACATTAGCACATGGCTTACCTAGATGACCAGCTGAACAATGGTAACTATTTAAAAATGTTTGAATGGTGAATGAATAATAATAATAATAATAATAATAATTCTGTGCATCCCTGGTGAAATAACAGACTTCCCTCTGGTGGCAAATGCCAGATTTCTCCTCTAGTCCTCTTACAACATTTAGTCCTTTTTACAATTGACTAGGCTACTACAAGCATTCCAAATATGCCTCCATCCAATAAATAGCTGATGGATGGAACCAGGTCCCCACCCTATATTTTTAAAATAATATTTTAGACTGAGATATGTCAAAGACAAAACATTTTTTTTTTACAAATTCAGATTTTCCTGAATGTCCCCAAATAGGTTTGGCTTGAGCACTGTCAGATTTGTCAGATTTGGCTTGAGCACTCCTGGGGATAAATCTGGTTTCAAAGTGCATGTGGACACACACATGCATGCACACACACACACACACACACACTGGGTTTTCAATTTATATGGGGACATTCCATAGACGTAATGGTTTTTATACCGTACAAACTGTATATTCTATCCCCCCTACACTAACCCTACCCATCACAGAAAACTTTCTGGACATTTTATTCCCACAAGGTAGTGTTTACCAGGACCACACACACACACACACACAGTATTGGATGAACATTCTTACATATACGGACACTAATACATATCGTGCTGGATGAATCGCATTCCTCACTCTCTTCTTTCACACTCACACTGTTGAATGCGTAGTATTTACATACAAACACAACATGGAAAAACAGAGGATAAACACAAACCACAAATAAAACACAAATGCTCAAGTCTTTTCCTGGTTTCTCTTTGTTGCCATGCTCAAGCTTCCAGTTCACCCCGACTGATAAATGACCCTGGTCACTACAACTTGAGTTGGCTCGCTTTCTCTCTCTCTCTCTCTCTCTCTCTCTCTCTCTCTCTCTCTCTATGAGTGTGTGAGTGAGTGTGTGTGAATACATATTACACTCTCTCTCTCTCTCTTTTTATAGCCATCCCTTGATGCTAAACAGGACGTCTCCATGGATACAGGAATAAACAGATGATAACAAGCCCTCAGCCTTTTAAAGCCCATTTCAGAAGGGAGTAACATGACAGACAGAGAAAGAGAGAGTGAGAGAGAGAGGACAGAAGTTGTACAGACCTGGGAGTGTGTGTGCATGTGTGTGGATTGCCAGCAGCTGGAAGTCAGTAGCACAGGTAAGAGTGATTTCACTGCTACTAATGTGATAGAGTGCTCTTCATAAGCAAATGCACTCCACACCTGTGAACATGCATACAGAACATGCACTCATCTTATTAGCTATATGCTTGCACTCATAACACCATACAGACCCATAATATTCCATTCATTGGTACACAGCATCTGTGGTTTAAATATTGAAACTGTTAATGGCATGCATATGGGTATTGATGCACTATGTGTGGATTCAGTGAGTAAATTGACATAACAAAAACAAAGTGGTGGTATTTCGAGAATTTTTTATTATTTTTTTTTACCCCTGAACAAATATACATAGCCTATATTTGAAGTTGCAACACTTGGATTCTTTGCTATAATACTTTTTTTTAAATGTTGCTGTTTTTTTCTGCTCGTCATATTATATAACACAAGTGAAATGGACAGAAAAAATGTAATTGCAATAAATAAATAAATGTTTTAAGTATATGTATTTGTTTTTTTCAAGATTTATTACAATTGTCACCGACTAAAATTATTTAGACTGCAATTATTTATAGGCTTTATATACAGCATGAAGTGTTTCCGATGATATTCATATAATCGTTAAACACAAACACTGCTGCTGACATTGTGAGGTTAATTATAGGGTCAATGTCTGTCTTATTAAAAAGTAAACACTCGTTAAGTTGTCTAAATCAGTTATATTCATATATATCAGCTGGTTTATGAAGTGAGTATCACATTTTATATCTATTATATGTCAGTATGCAATACAGAATAGGTGTGAAAAAAACATTGTGTGGGGAATACAGGTATCTTGCAGGCAGGACCACAAAGAAGGATTAGCTGCAAAACGATAGGGCTGAAGCAGAGAAAGATTGAGATCTAATCAGAAAGTCTTCAGGACATGCCTTTGTTATTTTGATGAGTCTATTGTATGTGTGTGTTTCCCTCTTTAATACAATGGAAATTTTCCATAGACACTTCCACAAAGTCTTGTCCAGTGTGAGGGGATCTCTTGGGAGGAGGGCAATGTGTGTTTATGTGGACGGCTGCCTTTGCATGTGTGTTAGAAGGGTGAGGCTCATACAATGATGTCTTTATTCAGCCGGCTGTGTGGGAATAACCTTAGAAGCAGCTTGATTCTCACACACTGTATTAGGGAAATACGCAGCACACACGTGCAACATGTTAAGCATGACGACATATAAAATGCGATGACTTCGATGGTTCAATGAATGAAGAATTGTTTGCCAAACCAGTGATGATTACAACATTATGCAACAATTTAGGGTTAATTATCCTTAACAAATGCTGAAATAAACAAAATTGAAGGAACACCACTATTCAAAAGTATGATTTTTTTTTGTGATATAAATTAATATTTTTATTCAGCAAGGACACATTAAATTGAAATCGAAAATTGACAGTAGAGCCATTTGTAATATTACCAAAGATTTCTAATTAAACTGTCTATGCATCAAAGAATCCTGAACATTTTTATCCCACCAAAAATAGTAAGCATCATAACTGTTTTCAACATTAAGAACAATAAGAAATATTTCTTACCAAATTAGCATATTTGGGATAGGCTATGCTGGATCATGTGACAAGACTGGAGTAATGGCTGCTGAAAATTCAGCTTTGTCATCACAGCAATAAATCACATTTTAAAATCTATTAAACGGTTAGTTTAACCAAAAATGAAAATGCTGTCATTAATTAAGCTACTCACACACTCATGTCGTTCCAAACCCATAAGACTTTTGTTTGTCTTCGGAACACAAATGAAGATCTTTTTGATTAAATTTGAGTGATGTCTTTCCCTCCATTGACTCAGCAAAAGATTCATAAAGAGATGGTAAAACTAATCCGTATGAATGAGCGGTTTAGTCAAACTTTTCTGGAGAGACACAATATACAGTATGATGAACACATTTTTATTTAGGCTTGTATTCACATATAAACATTCATCAACTCATATCAGTTATATGATAAATGGAAGCTCAAGCAAGTTTCGATTGATCGTGCAAGAACCAATGAGATTCATTTTCGTGTTACGCAGCACGTTCGAGCTCCAGCAATGAGGTTTGTTCTTATGCATCCAGCAGGTTCAGTTGAGCTTCTGTTTATGTTCACTGATCAATTTTTAAATGTGCCTACATTAAATGTGTTCATCATATAAAGTGATCATGTCTCTTCAAAAAAATAAAATGAAAATGGTCAAACTGCTCTATTCATATGGAGTCGTTTTTTTATGAACTCTTTATGCACTTTTTGAAGCTTCAAAGTGGTAGTTGTGTCCCTGTCAATGGAGAGTACCGAAAGCTCTCAGATTTAATCAAAAAGATATTTGTGTGTGTCGAAGATGAACAACATGAAAGTTTGTAATTTGGAATGACAAGAGGGTGAGTCATTACAACGCATTCTTTTGTCAAAGCGTGGACATCCAACGAACATGGCACCCTTTAGCGTCAAATGAGACGCTTCGGTTATGGTAGGTTTAGGTATGGGGTAGGGTTAGGGTTAGAGCACTAGGAGGCGCCTTCTGCCCCGCATATATCTGCGTCTCTGACGCTAAAGGGTGCCATGTGTGTTGGATGTCTACGCTTTGGCAAAAGCGTCGTATATGACGCCTTGGGATGAGAACGGGCTCGTCATTAATGACAAAATTAATTTTTTTGGGAGAACTAACCCTTTAATATAAAAAATAAATAATAAAAAAAAACTATAGAACAAGACAGTATGACTGTTTTGACCAAATAAATCTAGCCTTGGTGAGCATATAAGACACTATTTTATGTAACACTGAAGTTATTGTGTGTGAGCTGAGAGGAGATTACAGAAGGCTGAAGGAGTTGAAGCCAGGGCAAGCCCACCCATCACTGCTGTACTCATCACCTCTCCATGAGGCCATCAGCTGCCAAACTTCTGACATCCATCTGAAACATTCCACAATAACTCCAAGACACATCAGACCATCCACACACCTACTCTCGCCTCCATTGACAATGGTTGGGCTGTGCAGACACACCAAGAAAGTCTCACTCATGCACTCGAAAGAAAGAAAAATACAGAATTATGAAGGAAGGAAGGAAAGAGGGAAGAAAAGAGGCCGTATGAAAATGTCTAGGAAATTCTAACCTCCATGTTATTTGTGTTGAATGAAAAATTAGCAGTCTACCGAGGGCTGATAATCACCTCATTAGCTCAATCCTTCTGGCCCTTAAATGTTACATCAGACTCTGTCGTTCCACATACACCTAATGTGTTACTTTTGGCTAGTGCTTTAAATGGTATTTTATTCATTCAGGCCATTCAAAACGCAATGGAAAAGACGGTGACCTGCTGAAGAAGTTTGCCAAAACTCATGCAAGAAGACTGTTAAGCTAAAATGACAGGACAATTTAGATAATGCAGATAACATGGCTCATTTAGAAAGGCTAAATCTGGGTTTAAGGTACTTTATTGTCTAGGCTCAACTTTATACAGTATGTAGCCTACAGACCGAGACTAGACGTTATTAGTACATACAATACACATCTGAGATTCTGAAGATAATATATACAGTGCAATAATTATGTTTAGTGTACCACATTAATCTGCCTTCTCTTTCAACTTGTTTGTCAAATTAAGGCTTCAGCAATTGTCTGTTTATCATGCTTATTGCAGATGACTTTTATGGTCAGTTAAACACCTCTTTTTAGGTAACTTGTTCCATTAGGTCATTGTCTTACTATTTGTTTAGCAGAATACCCAATATGGCAGAAAGCACAGACATGGACCAGCTTCTGAGCTCCTTTAAGAAGTTTGCTGTTCATGGTGACACCAAAGCCACTGGGAAGGAGTTGAATGGGAAAAACTGGGCAAAGCTGTGCAAAGACTGCAAAGTCATTGATGGCAAGAATGTCACCAGCACCGATGTAGATATTGTCTTCACTAAAGTCAAGTGAGTTTTTCATATTTTTTTTCAGATTTTTGTCATTGTGCACACATAAAATGTAAAAAAATA
This sequence comes from Hybognathus amarus, assembly GCA_030378365.1. Taxonomy (NCBI): domain Eukaryota; kingdom Metazoa; phylum Chordata; class Actinopteri; order Cypriniformes; family Leuciscidae; genus Hybognathus; species Hybognathus amarus. The sequence continues at coordinate 419,091 of JAQIUQ010000605.1, forward strand.
TTAAAAATATCTTCAGAGATTAAGTTTTCAAAAACTGCACTGTCCGGGCAATGTAAATATATATAAAAAAACATGTTTACCATATGATTCAGAGCAAAGACATCTCGAGTTATTACATATGAGGAGTTCCAGAAAGCTCTAGAAGAATTGGCCCAAAGAGGTTCAAAGGTCAAAGCAAAGAGGAGGCATTGCAGTCTATATATCAGCTAATTGAAGGCAAAGATCCTACCAACGTTGGTGTAACGGTAAGGCAACCATTTAGAAACAAGTATTTATTTAAGGTATTTTTGTATGAAAACTTGGAAATTAATGTTGACATAATTAAGCGTGACTACACTTGTGTACAAACTGTACACAAGATGGCATCAAACACAACCATTCTACACAACCATTGAAATTTTTTTCAAGAAATTCATACTTTTATTCAGCAAGGGCACATTAAATTGATCAAAAGTGACTGTTAAATGTTGCTGATTTCTAATTCAAATAAATTCATTCTATTCATCAAAGGATCCTGGAAAAATGTAGGGTTTCCAAAAAAATGTTAAGCAGGACAACCATCATACAATCATTTTTGAAAGGATCATGTGACACTGAAGACTTGAGCTGCTGAACATTCAGTGTTGCCATCACAGGAATAAATTACATTTTAACATATATTCAAATAAAAAAACAGTTAATTTAAAATGTAATAATATTTAGCAGTATTATTGTTTTTATCAAATAAATGCAGCCATTTTTTTCCCCAAAAAATCTTACAGACCCCAAACTTTTGAATGGTAGTGTAGAAAAAGCAAGAAAGAAACAACAGTTATTGGTTTGCCATTTTATCACACAGCAAATCGATTCTAATTCATCAAGTTATCAGGCTACCTCAACTTTGTTGTGACAGAAATGTGTGTAAACCAAGAAATGCCAAGCAATTGTTGCTTAAGAAGGTCCCTCAACACTGAACATTTTGAATGTCTCCTGTATAACATATGATTCAACTCATCATCTCATTTGTAGAGTGCCCCATGAACTCAATTGAGAAACACAAAAAAGGTACTGCCACATCGCTCCTCAGACGGTTCAACACTAGAGGGCAGTATCAAATCAAACAGCAATAAATCAATTCTGGCAACTAGTTAGAAGTTCAAAAGGAGTTGCAGGAATACGTGATGCATGTGCTATTGACTGAAAAAAATCGTCTCGGCTCGCTCTTTTATTTCGTTATTCATTTGTGTGTTTCTTTTTTTAACCATTCTAGAAAGTGGCAAAAACTGCTGCGGTGGATAGGTTAACCGACACATCTAAATATACGGGTTCACACAAGGAGCGCTTTGATCAGAGTGGGAAAGGCAAAAGGAAAAGGTGGGCGGGAGGAGATTGTGGAGCACACAGGCTACGTAGGGGCCTACAAGAACGCCGGGACATACGAGGAGAAGACAAAGGCCAAGTAAGGCCCCACTGTCTCCATGTCAACATGTTCGAAGCTCTGAGCTCCATGTTCATCAGCACTTATCTGGACCAAAGCCAAACTTGAACTTTGACCTGTAAAATCTCACAGCCACTATGCAGTGTAACACAGGAAGTGTTGTAAATGTTCGTCTTTAAGGATAAAGAACATAGTATTACAGTCAGTTTTCATTATAAAGTTGACAGAAGTGTAAGAAGAAGTAAAGATGTAGGCTCTGTTGAAGGGAAACAGATAAGTAATGCACTTGTTTGTTTTTTATGTTGCTGTTTAATAGCTATGAGAAATGTGCATCTGAACATCACTATTCTTTAGAGAGTGATAAGTGAACACAATAACCAATTTAAGAGATTTATTGTTTTCTAACATATGAATAGACCTTAGGTAGTGCCACATTTAATTTTGGATACAAATGAAAATGAGGCTGTGAGGGATAGAATAGTTCAATGTTGTCTTACAACATACAGACTGTTCAGCTGAGGAACAAAGCTTGGAGTAGACAAAAACAGTTTTAAAAGTTGTGAGTTGTAAAAAAAAATTACGTGATCCGAACCTTTACAGTGCACGCCATTGTAAAGTCTGTACGTCTATCCCTTAACTGCAGTCATCTAAATTCTAACATGATTCATTGCTAAAAGTCAGTAAAGCTAAAATGTCAATCTTCAAATGAAATGGTCAATCAGCTTAATGTGTATATTGCCCTTCTGTTGTTTGCAAAAATTATTTCCAAAACTTGTCATACAATGTCATATGTCAACAATGTCATATCTTTGTTTTAATTAGCTTACTGTGTTACTGAAACTGGAAACTGCCTTTGTATAAACCATTACTAAATATCTTTGTGTGTTTTATTTTAAGTTTTGTTTTTGTACTTTGGTCTAAAAAACAAATAAAATACACAAACTTTATTGCAGCAAAACCTTACTGCCGATGTAAACAAATGAAACAGACACCACACAAAATATTGTGTTGATATAATTACTATTATGCATCATAGTTCCAAAATAAAGAGATAAATTATTTTTTATTTATTTATTTATTTTTCATGTTATTGGGTAAAAAGATTCAACCAGAGGTCCATGAACTAGGAATCCCATGAAGTTTTTAATGAAATTATGTTAATTAAAATTAAGCAAGGCTACATTGGTCAAATAAATCCATCATATTGCAGCCCTTTTTTTTTGCCTGCTGACAGAGCATTCGGGGGTAAAATTAAATTCTTAGTACCTGCAGATATAGAAAAAAGTTTTAGAATACTTAACGTTTCAGTTCACATGATAAGAGTTATTATAAGAGTTGTATTTATGTCATGCTGATGTCCAACTGTAGGCTATGTAAAGAAAAAACAAAAAAATGACGTGAATGTATATATGTATGTATATATATATATATATATATATATATATATATATATATATATATATATATATATATATATATATATATATTTTTTTTTTTTTTTTTTTTTCGTTATTTCGCTTCAAAAAATGTGCCACTGTAACCATGGTAACATCCAAAAATATCCTGTAGTATAAAAAAGACCTGTAGTTACTGCAATTCGTTGACCATTGCTGTAAACGGTGGTAAAAATAAATAAAACTAAATAGGCCTACTTGATAACAGGGACAAAACACGACCTTTTGCTGAACGCTGTTTACGGCCATATTCCATATTAGATCAGCGTGTGTAGGCTACAGAACGGCGGTCCATTTGTCCCATAGACACGCATTTGTCCGAAGTCACCCCTGAGGGACAGACAGGACGTTGACGCCGGTCCCTCAGTTGCCGAGGCAACCGGCACATACACAAACACAACAGCCCACCGGCCCGGCACCTGGCTCCGGCAGCCTCCCCTGCCCTCTGTGTGTTCGGTAACCAAACACACTCGTTCATGGCAACGTTTGTTTGGTTCATCTCCTTGGAAGCGTTTAATCAAAAACATCTCGCTCCATTCCAGCTCGAGCCTTTGTTGCTGCTGTCACTCGTTGATGAATGGCATCGCACAGCAGCGTCGCAATCGCCTTTAGCAACGTCTGTGCTCGCCGCGCGCTGTAATCAACCGGCTGATTAATTGCCTGTTAACATGAATTGCAGACCCCGACAGGCTTGACTGGCGCTGTTGATATAATACGCCGCACATGCAGGCATTAGCCTACTACAGCGCGCTTAGAATAAACTCGAGTCCCATCAGCGCGCACGGAGCTAACTTTACGAGACACAGTTCTAGCCTAATGTGAAAATGCTAAATATTAGGTGGATGTAAAACTATAGATAATACGGTCATTTTAATGCCAACATGTTTTATTTCTTGAAAAATGGTTTGGTGGCATTTGAACACAGCTTTGTGCGTCTAAAAACGCGTGTAGCCAAAATCATACGTCGCTTATGTAACTAAGGCTAGGCTACTCTAAATTGTTTGCTCTGGAAATCGCTAATACAGAGAACGATAGAAGACATCATTCAATAATAATAGCCCATTAGGCCTAGCCTTGATTTACTTTTCAATATCAGGCAAACTGTTCAATATTTAGTATGTTCAGGCTGCATTTGTCACATTTCATATTTGTAGGCTATGTAAATAGCCAAGTCTTTTCACATTGGCTATATTATTTTTAAATGAGCTTAGCCTATACAACAATAGCACGTAACAGCAATGATAATCACGTGCCATTAAGCTTGATGTGTACTGGAGTGAAATATTAAAAGATGTGAAAATAAAATCAAATATAGCTGCGAGCAGCGATCGCGGGCCCAAGCCGGTGGCACCGCAATCCCGGTGCCTTTAGTTACCTAAAGGCACCGGGATGGCGGTACCGCCGGCTTTGGCCCTCCATCGCTGCTCGCAGCTATATTCTATATATATATATATATATATATATATATATATATATATATATATATATATATATATATATATATATATATATATATATATATATATAAAGCCGGTGGCACCCGCCACCTTGGTGCCTTTAGGGTTATTCTGTACGACGTGTAAAAACGTAACCCCTGCTTTGGAATACATACTAGTAATGTATTCCACAATTGGAATACATACTGAACATACTAGTCAGAACTGAATAGTTGATATCTGAATGACAGATCACCATAGAAGTCAATGGAAAAAATGTGACTAGTAACAAAAAGAATAGTTACTAGTCACCATTGAAAATAAGTACTAGTGTCTAATGAATAAGTACTAGTATCTATTTAATAGGTACTAGTATCTAATGAATAAGTACTAGTAACTAATTAATAAGCATTGGTATGTAATGAATAAGGACTAGCATCTAATGAATAAGTACTAGTATCTAATAAATAAGGACTAGTTTCTAATGAATAAGTACTAGTATCTTTAAAAGGTACTAGTACCTAAAGAATAAACACTAGTATCTAAAGAAAAGGCACTAGTATCTAAAGAATAAGCACTAGTAGCTAATGAATAAGTACTAGTACTTAATGGAATAGATACTAGTATCTAAAAAATAAGTACTAGTAGCATGAAAATAGAGACTAGTAGGTTAAAATGATTAAATGTTAAAACGGTTTGCCATACTCTATCTGTCGTTTCGACTAGTCACAATTACGTTACAGATATCTTAAATGATAATACAAACTATCCAAATGTAATTACGACTAGAAAGACGTTGTTGATATCTACAATGTTAATTACGAATAGTCAAACTTAGCTTTTAAATGTTAAAAGGGCTTGCCATACAGAAGTGTAGGCTCAGAGAGACACTCAACATTTTCAAACCAAAATATCTGACTTTCTGTGGGTCCTAGCTCATGAGTGTAAATTAGAAAGTTGTCCGGCTTGAGGAGAATATATGAATATATGAAACGATGAGATCAACATGTGTACTGAGTTTCATATTATTACATGCAAGCGTGTTTGATTTATGGACCAAGTTTTGGACCCCGTTCCAGGGGGCGCTGTCTAGCCCCCTTGCCACACCCGGGTACCATCTTCAGCCCGGCTCTGATGGCTGTGGGATCTGACCTGTGTGCAAAGTTTCAAGAGTTTTCAAACCCATTAAGGGCCCCAAAAGCCGCTAAGAGACTCAAAATCATCAAAAAAAAGGAATGTTAAAGTTTGATGCGTTGCTATGGCAACATTATCTTAGATATTGAATAATGCTTTCACAGCTCTTCATCTGGCGTGTGTTTACATTTGAAGCAAATCGGGTAAAAGTAAGAGTGCGATTTCAAAGCATTTTGAAAGTGAAACACTTTCTGCTGCCAGTTGGTGGCGCTATATATTTGACTCACATCTATGTGATCGACCTCTTACAACGAACACACTGCTGAAGTTTCATCAAGATCAGTTAATGTATGCAGAAGTTTTAACACACTTCCTTTTTGATTTATTTACTTACTTTTTTGATTTATGGACCAAGTTAATTTAATTAATACACTAATTATATAAAACTATTGTCAATGCACTACAATTAAACAGGTTATATGCCTTTACTTATAAAAAAAATAAAAATAAAAACTTATGTAAAAAATACCAGGCTTAAGAAATGTATTTACTTTAGCAGGCCAGACACACAGTGAAATGATTAAGCCCCCTCCCCCTACACACACACACACACACACAGACTGTGTGACAGGCCTAGGTTTAGAAAGAGCATGATCATATTCAAACTACAATATCTGACTTTCTGTGGGTTTGAGCTTATTATTGTTAATTAGAAAGTTGTTTGGCTTGAATAGAACAATATACACGGCAAGTTTTGTAACTGTCAGTAAAACTAACCAAGTTATAACACACTATATGTGTCCTTTTTTAGTCAAAAAAATCCGCCACGGCCAAACCGTTCGAGATATCAAAAATCCGTCCGGAATATAGCATCCTCAATGTCTTGACTTCATGCATATCGAGTTTGGTGGTGATTGGTAACAGCATGGGTTGTAATTTGATGTTTTTCTAGGACAATTATTTAAAAAAAAAAACATAATTCCCGACTTCCGTTTGAACTGTCGTAAAACTTAGAGCACGAAAGTTGTTTGGCCTGATGTGATCTATGAGTGTACCGAGTTTCATATTAATCCATGCACGTGTGTTTGATTTATGGACAAATGTTCGAATCCCTAAAAGAATGCATCCTAAAAGAATGGTAAAGTTTGATGCGTCGCCACGGCAACAGTTTCAAAGATATCAAGAATCCATTCATAGGTCTTCATCTGCCGTGTATGTACATTATACAGATGAAGTTTGAAGCAAATCGGGTAAAAATAAGAGGGTGATTTCAAAGCATTTTGAAAGTGACACACTTCCTGCTGCCAGTTGGTGGCGCTATAACTTTGACTCACAATAGTCACATCCATGTGATCGTCCTCTTACAGCGAACGCACTGCTGAAGTTTCATCCAGATCAGTTAATGTATGCTGAAGTTATGACACACTTCCTGTTTCACGTTTCTCGCCATAGTTTCGTTTCCTCGCCACGGCCAAACCGTTCGAGATATCAAAAATCCCCACACAAACTTTCATCCTCAATGTCTTGACTTCACGCTGACCGAGTTTCGTCGAATTTGGATCAGAGCTCTAGGAGGAGTATTTAAAAGTTCATTGCGTGTGTTTTACAAAAAAACCTCAATAGCCAACTTCCTGTTGGGCTGGGGTAAAAAGTAAGAACGCGAGGTATAGATGAAATTCTGCTATCGACATGTGTACCGAGTTTCATATTATTACATGCAAGTGTGTTTGAGTTATGGACCAGGTGTTCGGACCCCATTCCAGGGGGCGCTGACGAGCCGCCCTGCCACGCCCGGGTACCAGCTTCAGCCCGGCTCTGATGGCCGCGGGTTCTGACCCGTGTGCAAAGTTTCAAGAGTTTTCGAGCATGTTAAGGGCCTCAAAAGTGCCCGAATAGTCGCTAGAAAAAAAAAAAAAAAAAAAAAAAAAAAAAAAAAAATAATCGGAAGGAAAACAATAGGGCTCTGCGCCCTTTCAGGGCTTGGGCCCTAAAAATCTAAATCGAGGATATTACAATCACACAATTTGCAATGCATTCACAGGAAACCTCTCTCTGAAAGAGACTCGATTGTACCATCTTGTGGCGCTTTGCAGAACATTCTCTAATTAATTTAAACACTTTATTTCACATGGTTTATTCAATGTATTTCACGAAGACTAGCTATGAACACGACCTGTTCAAAGTGTCATTAAGAATGACGTTTTTAAAGAAGTCAATACATTAAACTGCTCAAAGGTGACAGTAAAACTTTTACATTGTTACAACTTCTGCTTCAAATAAATGTTCTTTTTTAACTTTCTGTTTATCAAAGAATCCTGAAAAAGAAAAATTCATAATACAAAAAATAAATATATATATATATATATATATATATATATATATATAATACATATATATATATATATATATATATATATATATATATATATATATACATATATATATATATATATATATATATATATATATATATATATATATATATATATATATATATATATATATACACACACACACACACACACACATACATAATCTTGAGAAGCAAATCAGCACATTAGAATGATTTCTGAAGGATCATGTGACACTGGAGACTGGAGTAATGATGCTGAAAATTCAGCTTTGCCATCACAGGATTAAATTACATTTTAAAATATATTCAAATAGAAAACCATTATTTCAAATTGTAATACTATTTACAGTATTACTGTTTTGCTATCATTTGTTTCAGTAAATAATTGCAGTCTTGGTGAGCATATCGAGACATATTTTAAAAATGTAATTAATGACTGAATAAAAAAATCTACAGCATCTTACGTGATGCTATCATGTCAGTATGGACCGAAATCTGTGAGGAAAGTTTTCAGTGCCTTGTTGAATCTATGGCACAAAGAATTAAGGTAAAAAATTAGGTAAAAAATAAAAATAAAAAAAGGATTTGGTTTTATCAGAACTCAAATAAAGTGTAAATTCCCCAAAATAATACTTATGTGTGATAGTGGAGAATTACTCAAGTACTTTACACCTCTGGTAACTAACTTTTGAATTCTCTTGTTAAATGCATTTATAGGAGGTAGGATATTGGATATGTTCTTAATATAGGATATATGGATATATAGGATATATTCTTAAATATTTTAGGCTTTGTGCCTGCTGATTGAATGTTCATTTTGTTCAGGTACACAATTCGCCTGCATGACCTGACAGAGGTGAGACCAAGTCATTGTTTTGCAAGTCACAAGTAAGTCTCAAGTCTTTGCATTGTCCAAGTCAAGTCCCGAGTCAAGACAGACAAGTCCAAGTCAAGTTGCAAGTCCTCGAGTTTAAGCTTCAAGTCTTAAGTCATTCGTGCTTTTTGCACAAATTAACGTCTCAGTGTTAATTAATATAGTAAATGAAATGTATACTAATTTAAATCAGGAAGGCTTTTAAAATAAGATATAATATAATAATATAGCCTATAATATTATTATATTTATTCAAACTTAGTGGATGTTGATTGGTTGGTTGTCTGATTGGTTGAATGTGAAGAGTGACAATGCAGATTTAAAATAAAATAAAAATAAAAGTAACTGTTCATTTGGGAAATAATTGTGATTTGCTACACATTAAGTTTAAAGTATTGAGTCCCTGGTTAAATGACAACTGACACATGCTGCTGAACGCACCCTATCACACGCTCTCTGGCTCAGTGCCAAACCTGAGAAAGCAGCGCTAATCAGCCAATAACCCGTTCAAAACCGGGATATTAGCAATAATCCGGTTCGCAAACGGCCATGTAAACACCGCAAAAAAAACACGAATATCCTCATATCCCGGATTTTAAAAACCGGGATATTATACCTGGGGTACCCCTTTTCTAACCCGATTTTTTGGTCATGTGAACGCTCATCGGCATATACGGTACCCGTAGTGATTTGTGTTCTGCGCATGTCCTATTCGCAAGGAATCTTGGTCTTTTGAGTAGAGAAACTTCTCGGCGCATACAAAAATACGCGTGCAGAATACCGGAAGTAAACATAGCGAGACACAGCACAGCATACTTTTGGAGCGAGCTCAGTAATGTTACAAGCATCACAGCGCAAACAAAGGCGATCCCTATCTGCCCCGAACTATTCATTAGCCGCATGCTGCTGCTGTTGTTGTCTTTGGATACAGGAAGAAGAATCGGAAATGACGCAAATTGCGTCTGAAAGGTTACCCGTACGTCAAGACGCTAACCGCGCGTCCCCGTTTACATCGGGATATTGCAGTTCCATGTATACAGGAGAAACTCTCTCAGCTCACGCATGTAAACAGGTTATCCCTAATGTTTCAGAAACCCGAAAAGTGACCTTAACCCGACCATAACCCGAAAATTGGCTGCATGTAAGATTCACACTGATTATTACAACTCTGATCTGTGGTTTTAGAAGGTAGGTCAAGTATTTCCAAGTCACGGGGCTCAAGTCGCGAGTCATTGTTGTCAAAGTCTAAGTCTGAGATCGCAAGTTATCTTTGAATATGTCAAGTCGAGTCGCAAGTCATCAAATTTGGGACTCGAGTCCAAGTCAAGTCCGAGTCAAGTCCGAGTCATGCGACTCAAGTCAACCCTGTGACCTGATCTGTGAAGATTTCTGGGAAAATAAAGAGGTCTGTATTTATCATCATAGACAGTAAAAGAAATGGACACAGCGACCCCGTTGATTTCAACGGAGAGAGCTGAAGCTCAACATGGGCACTCACTTCCTGATAGTCGAGCGTTCTGCGCAGGCTCAACGACGTAGATGTCACGTGAGCAATCTGACTGACAGTTGTAAATCGTCTAGTAGCTGTGCCTACACAAATTTTAATCGTGCACAGAGACGGCGAAGCGCGACCTGGAGCAACTTTTTGTAAGTATTCTGATTAATTATTTTGTCATTTTGGTTCTATCTATGCCATGGGCTGACTTTAAGACAGTAAAAGATTGCCTGCAAGGCTGTGCGAGCTTCTCCTCCTGTGTATACGGTAACTTCTCCACTGCGCGACGGACAGTGCGAGTGGTTATGATGCAATTTTTAGCCTATTTTTACAAGAACGGCTTCTACGGGGCCATAACGTAACATACAAAGTAATGGAGCCTTTTATACATTGTCGTGTTTCTTTAGAAATAAATAATGGATAAATGGAGTCTTTGGACGCCTCAGATGTAAAGTTATTCGCTGTCAAAGTGACGCCTAAATGAATGGGAGTCAATAGGATGTTAACAGCAGGAGATAGCCCGCTACAATGGCGGCCCCCAGAGGCAGCTTTAGCGTCCGGCTGATGGATTACCCCCTTGTTTATCATAGACTTTGTCGTGGAGATGGGTATTATTTTCCTAGATATAATTTTTTTTTCACTTTTATGTTAAAAACATTTAAACAGTTATTATTATTATTATTATTACTATAAGAATCATTCGCATATTTTCTTGTTTTTGCCTTTTATTGAGAACGAGGAGTTGACGTCATTGTACAAAGCCCCTCCCCTCTCCGCCATGTTGGTAGGATTCCCACGGCAAAACCGTATTGTTTACGTGTGTTTTTAGCTCGGTAGTAGAGGAGTTTCTTGCAATTCCGCACTGTTTTACCATGCCTGGAAGTCACTGCTGCGTTAAAAACTCCTCCAGTAACTCACACGAGACATATGGAAAACAGGAACAATGGAATTCAGTTTTTTTAGGTTATCGAAATGGACACAGCATCAGGGAGAGTATCTGACAGGAGACGCTGGATTGCACGGTTGGCTGATGCCTTTAGTGTACGATTTTCACTGTTTGCTGTGCCTTAACGAACATACGCAAAAGTGTTGTTTGAGTGCCTTCATTACATTTTTATTTCTTTGAAATAAATGTTTGAAACAACTTGATATGGCTTAACAATATTTATTGAGAACTGGAATATATGTATATTTGGACAATATAAGTTTCATGGACAACATAAGTAATAATAATAAAATAATAATACTGTTATTAGTGCAAAAGAACAAATATCTTGATGCTGCTTCTCCAAATACAGCTGTTTTGCGCTTAGTGTGAGTTTGTTCCTGTAAGGTCCCTTTTCTTTCGCCTTATCTTTTTGCATTGCTTTACTTTCTTCCTTTTTCTCGTATACTTAGATCCGTCTCTGTCCTGCCAAAATAATAAATGCGCGAAAATAATAAATGCGCGAAAATTAAAGAGCTCTGGAATGTTTAGTCGCGTCTCTGTGGGGTTCTAACATAGGGTTCTAAAGGCGTTGCCGTTGGTAACCGAGAGCGTCTCCTACCATCATGGCCGACCGGCTCAGACCCCGCCGAATCGGCACGTGACTCCTCATTCTCAATAGCTCTATGGGAATATTTAGTTCTCGGTGACTGATTTGATTATATTGACTTATGGTTTTTGTCTCAGGAAATGCAACACAACAAGTTACTTTAACACAAAAACTACCTGCATATTTATGATGTTGGACATGAGATAGGTGTTATGGGACTTTTAAGCCTTGAGACATAGTTAGTTACATTTCTATAGTGATGAACTGGACACTACAGAAAACAGGATTTTTGTGTTCCCATTTTCTCCAACAGCAAGATATATATAAAATAAGTATTTTATTTTATTTTTTACTCTTTTTTGTAATTTGGTGATAAGGTATTATAACTCACAAGTATAGTGTTATAAATGTACACACATTTTTTAAAATGTAATTATTAAAAACATTGCTAGAATTACTATGTTAAATACTGTGGGAATGTTGTCTGTGAAAAGGTTTGAGTAATAGTTAATATTGCTGACATGGAAGTTTCTTAAACCTGTAATTATTATGCTGTGTGCTGGTTTTATTCTGATTGTTGATTTTTTGTACATAAGTAAGGTAACAGCTGTTGTATGTGCATTCTGTTTTAGTAATTTGCTAAAGTGAAAAAAGACAAATCATAATATCTCTTGGCAGGTTATCATATCATGATCATGATGACAGATGTGCTGTTTGCTGGGAAATTATGTACACAGCATACAAACTGCCCTGTGGGCACCTTTTTCACAAGTATGAAAATTACTACAATTCAGATAGAGGAGAGTTTATTATTCATCCACCCTGGGTACTGAATGTAAATGTAATATCCCATGCAGCACTAAGTTGAATGGGAGACTATAAAGTATTCAGATTTGGACAATTTGCTAGGAAACCTTTTTACATGGTCTCTAAGATAGTGGTATCTGTGTGTGTTCCCAGGTCATGTCCCACATGTAGGATGTCTTTAAATATAAGTGACAGTCATACCAGAAATGGACAGGAGGGGGCATCATTGTCATTCAATTTGTGCCCAGGTCAGAGCCCCAAATCAATTACCAAAGTCACCTCTTCTATTTTGATAATACAGCTTTTTACACACTAAAAACATATACACATTTGCTTTTTATTATGCTTTTGTTCGGAGTTTGGTCATTGCTTCAAATAATCTTAGACTTTTCCCTCTGCATTCACTCTTAAATTATATTCTAGGATTGTTTTTGGTATATATTAAAATTTCCCCTTTTCTTCTTACAGGTTCCCAAATCACCAATTGGCTGTCTGGCAGACTCACAGGTCTGAATTTACATTTAAATTCACCTTATAAGTTGTATTCAGTTTAAATAGTCGCATTTTTATCTCATAACCCGTTGTTCATTTACTGCTTTACAGGCACACCAGGAATACATGTTTCCTCAGGTATAACTACCTGCTTGACCATTTATAGAGGTTTCGAAACCAACAAATAAGGAAGAATGTGCCACTGACTGCATGTCTCTGTGCCTCTCTTGACAAATGTAAATTGTTCTCCTGAGCAGATCAAAAGAATGAATCATTGAGTTCAAGTTGGCATCTAGGCAATGCAAGTTTATTTGTATTGCACATTTCATGCATAGTAATTAAAAGTTCTTTACATTAAAAGGATTTTAAAAACTAATCATAAAACAATCACAGCAAATGTATAAGAAATAAAACAACAACAAAAGCTAAATATAAAAAAAATTAAAATGTCAATATAGAAGTAATATTCTTTATTTTATTTGTATTTTTAAATTTTAGATGTTATCAGAAGATTTCCTGTCAAACTGTAAGTATCTTATTACGACATATAAGACATGACTATTTACTAAATGTTTGCCGGGGTACCCCCGCCCGGAACGTGATTGGAGTTTGGTTCGAGGTTGGGCGGGTTTTGTTACGCAAACTTGGCAACCTTGCATATAGCAAAAAAAAAAAAAAAAAAAAAACAACACGTGAAAGTTCCGCACAAAAAAAACAAAACAAAAACGGATTACACCACTGAGCATTTAACATCTTTTCACGTCCATGAGTACATTTAAGCAAGCTTCCTGACTCGATGAGTAGCTAGTGCTTTTTATAGGCTAATGGTGAATTTTACGAATGGACATTTCAGGCGTGTTTAATTCAGTTTGACATAACGGAGAAGGGGAGATCTGAGCCGTTTCACCTTTTAGCGTTCACTGCTTTTTTCACAGACCAGTGGAACATCTTCACCGTTTAGCAGGTAATAATATAACCGTAGTTCATTAGCCTACTTGTAACGAGGCGTGTTCACACTACATTAGGCTATGGGGCTGATGTTTTGACACAAAGGTTTGACATAAAGTAGCCAATCTAGTTTTTTTGTAAGCTGTATGTTCCAGAACATGTTTCAATCCTAGTGAAACATGAAAAGCACATAAGTTTATCGTTGTTCGGGCCAACATACATTTTTATCTGTGAATTGTATGTAATAAAAATTGGTAATTGAATTTTACATTACATTTTACCCTGTCTCTCACCCTTTTAATCATCAACAATGGAAATAATGGGCACTTTTGAAATTAGCATGAGCAACCTGAAAAAATATTTAAAAATAGATTTTATAATCGAGCTGAAATACAGCACTTGTGACAACTAGTCCAGGTCTCCCCTTTATCTATATCTTTTTTGAATTGTTATAAATGCATGCTCTTTTTGTTATTGTGCATGCCATTCTCTTGCAAATTCTGAACTATTTTTAATGTAGCAAATCCTTTATGACTTTTTATCATCAGCACCATAGGATGTTAATATATAAAGAAGCCAGCATCAGAGGCACATGGAAACTGTGGTTCATATGCAGCCTTCTCTCACTTCTTCATGGAGTAATAGCCGAAACCACGAGAGCACTGGATATAATGACAAAATATCCACTAATTGACGGGTAGGACTCACTCACTTTTCACTTTTTTACTCGCTTGTATTTTTAATGTGCACTTTAAAGTGTGTATATATATATATATATATATATATATATATATATATATATATATATACACACACACACACACACACACACACACACACACACATACACACATACTACATACATATTTGTATTTGTATTCGAGTACAATTCAAAATAGGTTTTTTTGCACTTTTTTGCACATTTACACTTCTAATTTATGTTATAGTGCAAGTATTTTGTATTTAATATTATTAACATAATATCAAGTAGGCCTATTTAATATTATTAACATAATTTTGGATATTGAATGTTTGTTGATGTTTTTCTATAAATCCAGCAATGAACCTGTAACAAGGATTGTCATTGAAAAGAAAATAACATATCAGTCATTACGTCATCCATGGTTAAGCCTACAACTAATAAAATACTTTTGTTAACATTATGAACCCCACCACCACCTGTTCTTGTTGGAGGACGCTGAACAGACAGAATAAGTAAGGCATAAGCAATCCCTTAAGGGATAAGATGTATAGCAAGGCGACAGTAACGTGCGGTGAAATCCTATCATGGGCTGTCATAGGCTGTCACCTATCAATGTGGCACATTCACAGTGGCGTAACTTGCTCTCGTGGCACGAATGTAGCTACCAATAGAAATAAACAAAACATCCCCTGCTGGCAGATAATTATTAGTTGTGCGTATTATCAGCCAAAATGTGCGTATCACATGCACGCGAAAAACGCGTACCATATATACGCAAAAACTGTTTTTGGCATATAAATGGCATGAGAAATGACATTCGTGCTATAAATACGAACTTTCACTGAGTTCGGGCTCACAAGAGCGGATTAGAACTCAGAACCTCTGACATGCTCGGCAAAACCACTGGAACATTAACGGACACACATGAAATCGGATCTATGAATTTATTAATGTGATTCATTAAACACAGCCTCCAACACCTCCAACACATGCATTTAAATACAGCAGAATGAATGGCAAATGACTCACAGAGAGGGTTGTAGTTAAGTTATCAACCAAATAAGTACACAAACTGCTATTTAAAATGGTGCTGTGATGTCTTTTGATTTCACACTGCTTCTCTTTCTCTTTACTCAGACACAATGACCTTGCACTACGTCTAAGAATAATTTATAACAACAAACTGAGCCAGATCAATATGCACAACATTCCTCATGTGGCTACAGATATCAGGCGCCTCACTGCTGGTCATGTTGGAGGGCAGGTAATTTCCGAATCCCGACTTTAATTTATATCTTTAAATGTCCTGTACTTAGATTTGCCATCTACTACAATTTGTAAATTTCACAAAGTCACAAACCTATATGTACTGTGGGTACTGCCTTGTTATAGAGGCAGATCAAGTGCTGGTTTCTCAAAGTTGTTCTACCACAAACTCCCCAAATTCACACATAGCTTCTAAATTGTACTGTTTCATAAGAAATATAGAATTATTAGGTTTGTAGAAATTCACACTGTGTACTAAATAATTTGTTATTGAACAACTCCTTACACCTAGAATTTAGTTCCCCTCACACTAATGAACATTATATTGTCTTAACTCCACTCTCATCTGAAATGCATGTAAATCAGTAAAAGAATGGCTTTAGAAAGATTTATTAATGTTTTGGAACGGCCCAGCCAGAGCCCGCACACGGGTCTCTGAAATGTGCCACTTTGGTTATCATTGGCTTTCCAGATGTTATAATTTTTAATAAAGGAGCAAAAGTTCTGATATGATTTATCTTTCTTTGATTTTTTTTTTTAACATAAGGGGGTGCGTAGATGTACACCGTATTTTCTTTATGCTATTATTTTCACTGAACCACCAATTGTTTAAAGAAATGTTGTTTATACTACTCTTTCTTAATGAATAATGAAATTAATGATTCCTTGAACAGTTTGGACCCACAAGTGAGTGTCCAGATTGCCTTTTTTTAGAGATGCACCGATTGATCGGCTGGTGACCGGAATTGCCGATTTTCACGTGATCTGCCATGATCGCGACCGGCCGGTCAGTCTGATATATGCCGATTTTTTGCTGGTCAAATGCACTTGGGCACGATTAACATTGCGCAACATCAGCATCACACGTGGACAAGGAACGCACATGTAGGAAACCTTGTGAATTACAGCCATTTCTTAACACAAACGTGAGCGGCGCATATTATTTCCAGCGTAAATCAATGAGTTCATTCACACCAGGAGCAGGAGCAGTGGTGAAGCGTGGGTTTCGCGCAGAGTCTATTGCTGCACTGCTCAATTAAAGTAAAAGCACATTTTTATGGACAAAATAAATGATTTCACACAAAAGTGCAAAAGTCTGATGTGTTTTAACAAGAACTGGAGTATAGACGCTTTCATCAGACGCGTTGCCATGGTGATGAGCTGGCCCAAAGTTAACTTCCGTTCTGTTAGTTTGTACTGTTTATTGGATAATACGGCATTGACTGTATTAGATACTATATTAAAATAGCTAGGTTTATCCGAGTATCCGGTACAGTGTTTCCCAAGCACTTATTAGTGGCAGCCCACCACATTATCAGCGCTGACCGCCACATATTGATTTCTGTGTTTTTTACAATTTAAGATGGGAAAAGTTGTATTTGACTGCAGAGTTGCGTGCAGCGCATATGCTCTCTCTCTCTCTCTCTCTCTCTCTCTCTCTCTCTCTCTCTCTCTCTCTCTCACAAACACATTGACAGCGGAGCAGAATGTATCATAACGCTGCACAGATCCATCCAACATCCTGTCATGTGGAGACCCGCCTTAAAAAAAGGTTAGCAAGCATGTAAGAAGCTAATAAGGAGAGATATGTTCACCTAATAAAGCCTCGTCGCCGCGCTCGCCACAGTTTTTTAACTTCGCGGTAAATCAAACACGTCGGTAGAAAAACATCTTGTCTCCTATTTTTGTTCAACGGGTCTGGTAGTGTCACATTTCAGTTTGGCCAGGTAACATTTACTTTCTTTGACTGGCAAGAAATACCAGCTACTATGGTTATTTACTTGTTATGGATTGCGCAAGTTTGCCGGAAGTTAAGTTTGGGCCAGTTTTATGCACATGCGCAGTACCGTTTGTTTATGTTGTCACTGCTGAAAGCGTCTATACACTCACCGGCCACTTCATTAGGTACACCTGTCCAACTGCTCGTTAACACTTAATTTCTAAGCAGCCAATCACATGGCGGCAACTCAGTGCATTTAGGCATGTAGACATGGTCAAGACAATCTCCTGCAGTTCAAACCGAGCATCAGTATGGGGAAGAAAGGTGATTTGAGTGACTTTGAACGTGGCATGATTGTTGGTGCCAGAAGGGCTGGTCTGAGTATTTCAGAAACCGCTAATCTACTGGGATTTTCACGCACAACCATCTCTAGGGTTTACAGAGAATGGTCCGAAAAGAAAAAACATCCAGTGAGCGGCAGTTCTGTGGGCGGAAATGCCTTGTTGATGCCAGAGGTCAGAGGAGAATGGCCAGACTGGTTCGAGCTGATAGAAGGGCAACAGTGACTCAAATAACCACCCGTTACAACCAAGGTGGGCAGAAGAGCGTCTCTGAACGCACAGTACGTCGAACTTTGAGGCAGATGGGCTACAGCAGCAGAAGACCACACCGGGTGCCACTCCTTTCAGCTAAGAACACGAAACTGAGGCTACAATTTGCACAAGCTCATCGAAATTGGACAATAGAAGATTGGAAAAACGTTGCCTGGTCTGATGAGTCTCGATTTCTGCTGCGACATTCGGATGGTAGGGTCAGAATTTGGCGTCTACAACTTGAAAGCATGGATCCATCCTGCCTTGTATCAACGGTTCAGGCTGGTGGTGGTGGTGTCATGGTGTGGGGAATATTTTCTTGGCACTCTTTGGGCCCCTTGGTACCAATTGAGCATCGTTGCAATGCCACAGCCTACCTGAGTATTGTTGCTGACCATGTCCATCCCTTTATGACCACAATGTACCCAACTTCTGATGGCTACTTTCAGCAGGATAATGCGCCATGTCATAAAGCTGGAATCATCTCAGACTGGTTTCTTGAACATGACAATGAGTTCGCTGTACTCAAATGGCCTCCACAGTCACCAGATCTCAATCAAATAGAGCATCTTTGGGATGTGGTGGAACGGGAGATTCGCATCATGGATGTGCAGCCGACAAATCTGCGGCAACTGTGTGATGCCATCATGTCAATATGGACCAAACTCCCTGAGGAATGCTTCCAGCACCTTGTTGAATCTATGCCACGAAGAATTGAGGCAGTTCTGAAGGCAAAAGGGGGTCCAACCCGTTACTAGCATGGGGTACCTAATAAAGTGGCCGGTGAGTGTATATATCAGAAAAAAAAATATTTTTCTTTTTAAAAGGAACATTTCTTTTGTTGGATAGTGGATGTGAAAAGAAGGAAATGGTTCTTCTATAACGCTGCACTTTAGATGCGTGTGAATTTCGTGAATTTGAAAGATTGAAAATAAATGTTTGCGTGTGCTGTAAAGTGGTGTGAAAAATTTTAATGGAATCGGCTATAATCAGTATCGGCAGGTCAAACTCAGAAAAATCTGAAATCGGCCCAGAAAATTGTTATCGGTGCATCTCTACTTTTTTTTTTTTTTTTTTTTTTTTTGCAACCTTGTTCCAGAGGAATAAGCCCTTGATATTTGTCAGGTTTTTTCAGCATACGTGTTGTGTACGGCTCAGGATAAGGATGCTGTCAGACTGACATTGGAACAGATTGATTTAATTCGTCGTGTATGTACTGAAAACCCAGAGCTGGAACTGGTCACTACAGCTGAAGGTACTACCACCCTCAAACTGACAAACAGTTTAGATAATTTAAGTAATATTCTAATAGAAATGCTTACTGTAATATTAACGTTTATAGATGGGTATGTCATCTAAAAAAAAATACTTTTGAGGGAGATACAGCTGGTAGAAAAATATTTGACACAGTCTTGTCTTCCCGTGACTGATATTGCTTCTAGTTTAGACATGTCTTCTCCATTCATTGCTGCATAAACTATGAATAAAATAGATTATTCTAT
The DNA here is from genome assembly GCA_030378365.1 of Hybognathus amarus. NCBI lineage: Eukaryota > Metazoa > Chordata > Actinopteri > Cypriniformes > Leuciscidae > Hybognathus > Hybognathus amarus. The sequence continues at coordinate 438,820 of JAQIUQ010000605.1, forward strand.
TCAAGTATCTGTTGCCATTGAACACAGGCTTCACCATCATGTCATGGCATGTATCTTGTAGTTTATTGCTTAAAGGGATAGTTCACCCAGATAAAAAATTATTTTGTCATTTAATCACCCTCATGACAACTCTTTTTTTTTTACATGCAGTGGTTTGCTGTTAAAGCTTGTTTCTGACACTGAATAAAAAATAAAGTAATTGCAGACTCAGTATTGTGATATAAACTCTGAGTTGTGAGTTATAAAGTCAGAATTGTGTGATATGAAATAAACTACAAATGCAATTGCAAGTTTATCTCACAACTCTGAAGTCTTGAGATTAGCGACATACAGCGACAAAGTCGCTGGCAGTGTAAACGGGGCTTGACTATTACACGCAATTGCAAGTTATAAAGTCAGAATTGTGAGATATAAAGTATTTTTTCTCCCTCAGAACTGGACTTGGGTGAACTATGCCTTTAAGTTTCTTTGTTTTGCACATAGATAGTCTCTCTACAGAAACTAGAAAAATAGAAATCTTCATGAGATAAAAGTACCTTCATTGTTACAAAAGATAACGGAAGTCCGGAGAGGATGTGTGCTTAGTTGTCGCTGGCACATTCCAAGTTACAAGAATCTTTCCTATACTTGCAGTGTAAGTGAAATGAGAAGAGATACTATGCAATATTACAGCTACCTGCCTGAGGATATCCTCACTCAACATGACTGGACCAATGCATGCCATATGTAACACTATAACATCTGGACTGCATTTCATATACAACTGTTCAAAGGTTTGTGGTCAGTAAAATATTAAACTGTTAATATATTAAAATATTAAATATGTAAAGTATATATATATATTTTTTAAAAGTCTCTTATGCTCACAAAGGCTGCATTTATTTGATCAAATGCAGTAAAAACGGTAATATCAGGAAATATTGTTACAGTTTAAACAACTGTTTTTTTTTCTATTTAAATTTTAAATGTAATTTAAATTGCTTTGATGGGAAAGCTGAATGTTCTGCAGGAATTACTCAGTTTTTAAAAAAAGTTACAAATGATTTACTGTCACTTTTGATCAATTCAATGCATAATTTCTGATTAAAAGTATTCATTTCTACTGACTGTAAACTTTTGAACTGTGGTATATAGAAGTGTCTGCAAGAGTTTTGTATGAAATGTGTTGTACTTGGAGTTTCAGAGTTTCAGAAAATGTATATTCTTAATGTTTATACATGATGGGGTTAAATTGAGGTGTAAAAGTAACTCATTTTTAATGTCTGAATATAGTCAAAATATACTGTAACAAAAATTGACTCTGAGGTTCACCTTCCAAACAACTATCAATTCAAGACACGCACGCGTTTTGTTTTTATGAAGACTTGTTTAATCCAATGATACTTATACTCTACAAACTTTACATTCTATCCTTTAAACCCATACACAAATTTTCAGAACAACAAAAAAACAATTTAGTATGATTTGTAAACAGTTTTCCTCATGGGGAATTACATTTTGTCCCGACAATGTCACTAATTTCAGGTTTTACTGTGTTTGTGAGGACTTTTCTTCTCCGCAATGCAGGGAATACTTGGGCCACACACACCAAAACTCGTACTGCATTTACAAGCTATATGGATTAATAGATGTTGTTTCATATAATGTCGTACGACATAAGACCATAAAAACATGATAATGGACAGTTTCTTATAGACTGAACATCATCAGATGACTTAAATGGCAAGTGCTTGGTTTAGCAACAGCAATTCGCCTTATTCACCTGGCGGCCATTTTGAAAACGCAACCGCCGTTGAGGGGTACAAAAACCCAGAAGTGTACTCAGCCATGATGTTCACCTCATTTTACAATGAAAACTCCTGTCCATTAAGCTCAGATTATTATTGATGTGGAGAGAAGATAAAAATAAAAGGATTACACATGGTTTTAAATATTTGTGTCTTTCGATTGTTTTGTGTGTTTGTTTTAAGGAATGAGGAATAGTACAAAAATCGCATGTCTCATCAGTGTGGAGGGAGGCCACTCATCGACAGCAGTTTACCAGCTCTACGCATGTTCTATCAGCTTGGAGTAAGATCCATGGCCCTCACACACACCTGCAACACACCATGGTAAATACTCGCCATACATGTACAACACATGCTAATAATAATAATGACGTGTACAGTCATAAAAACAACTTTATTAATAGTGAATTGAGAGAGGAACCCAAATGTAACACAATCTGCATACTTGCAGACATACTGTCCCAGAATTTAATTTCATTTATTTAGGGCATTTATTTAGGGCCCAAGCCTTGAAAAGGCGAAGGCCCTATTTGTTATCTTTAATATTCTTTTTGGATGCTTTTGAGACACATCACATTTATTAGCCAGTAGATGTGCAAAATTTCAGAAATGGGCGTAGTGAGAGGCTCAGTAGTGCCACCTTTTGACAAAAGTGGGGTTGTTAGTTTTATCTACAGTTACACAAATCGGTATGTATATTGTACTCCTAAAGCTGGACAACTTTCAGAAATTTACAGTCATTAGTTCCGACCAACAGGAATTCAGATATTTTGGTTTGAATGTGGAGAAAATCTGAAAAATGGCAGAAGTTTGCCAGTCTCTCAGTGTCTGTGTGTATGAGTGAGAGGAGGGAGGCTTGTCAGGTTTATTTGAACCCTTTATTTTCTGTTTGCGACTTCTGGCATTTCAGCCCGTTCTCATCCCAAAGCGCCATATACAAACGCTTTTGCAAAAGCGTAAATATACAACGCACAGGGTACCCTTTAGCGCCAAATGAGACGTAAAAATAAAGCGGGCAGAAGGCGCCTCCTAGTGGCCTAACCCTACCCCAACCCCATACCTAAACTTAACCGTCTCATTTGGCGCTAAAGGGTACCCTGTGCGTTGTATATTACGCTTTTGCAAAAGTGTCAAAATATGGCGCCTTGGGATGAGAATGCGTTGGGCATTTTGGGGGGCCTTAAAGGGATAGTTCACCCAAAAATTGTGTTTATTTGTTCTGCTGAACACAAAGGAAGATATTTGGAAGAATGTTTTAATCAAACAGATCTCAATCCCCATTGACTTATGCAGTGCCACCGACTTGGGCCTATAATCGCTGCTCACAGCTATATTTATTTTTATTATTTTATTTTATATAGTTCAGTTATTTAACTTTCTTCTATAATGTCATTTGTAGGGCTGAGACCTCATCTAGTTTTTACCCATTTTACCAGCGGAAAAGCAACAGTTTGACAGACTTTGGCAAGGTAAGGTTTTCTTATTGATGGATATGAGTCAATGAATCAATATATCAATATATTAGAAGATATTAGAAGATGAAGTTTAATTTGAGATTGTTATAGTTGAAAGTTAGATAGAAAATAGCCAATCCCTTTCTCGTGTCCTATAGAGACGAAGAAATACTAAAAGGTCAAAGACTTTTTTCTTTTCTTTTTTTGATAAACAATGCCTTAGATCTTGGGGAACATATTCATGATTTTTAGTAGATATGAAAGACTAAACATTATTATGTTGTTGTGGACAATTCACCTATTATGTGATGAACCAAGTACATTAGAAAAACTCCAGCATGCGCTTCAAAATCTGAGTCTATCGTTTCCATAATTATGATGCCTATACTTGTTCTTGAAGTGCAACAACAATTATCAGTTCATATTTTACAGTGGAATTCACTTTGGCACTGATAAGGTGTGATGTACATCATACAAATTTACACTAACTACCCTGACTTGGATTGAACATAATGGATCAGAACTGAACTGCTTTGCATTAGTTACAAACAGATTTAACAATTTCCTAATGTCTATCTTTACCTGCTTATCCCAGGCAGTGGTGAATGAGATGAACAGGTTGGGAATGCTGATTGATCTGTCCCATAGCTCCTGGGAGACAGCCAGAGCAGTGTTAATCCATTCCACTGCTCCAGTTATTTTCAGCCACTCGTCAGCCTATGCTATCTGTAACAATACTCGCAATGTAACCTGACGACCTGCTACTGCGTCTGGTGAGATTGTTGTTTGGTTTGCTATATTAAAGGAGTAGTTCACTTCAAAGATTACCCCATGATTTACTGTACTCACCCTTAAGCCATCCTAGGTGCAAATGACTTTCTTCTTTCAGACAAATACAATCGTATATATAAAATATCCTGGCTCTTCCAAGCTTGACAATGGCAGTAAATTGCAACCAACAGTTTGAAGCTCAAAAAAGTGAATCCATCCATCATAAAATAACTTTATTAACCCCCAGGTAACTGTCTGGAATTTGTTTATGATGCATGGATTCACTTTTTTGAGCTTCAAGCAGTTGACTGTCATTATCAAGCTTGAAAGAGCCAGGAATATTTTTTAAATAACTCTGATTGTATTTGCCTGAAAGAAGAAAGTCAGTGTGGATGGCTTAAAGTTGACTAAATCATGGAGTAATTTTCATTTTAAAGTGAACTACTCATTTAAGCCCTATGTGGACAGGACTAGATTTCCTGGAGGACGTTTGATAATTTTGTGTTTGACAGCCATACTTTGTAATTAATACCCTCTGAAACGGCAATGTCTGTGTTCCTGTCCAAATGCGAATATCTGTGATTGCTGATTTTGTACTGATCTCAGCGATTCTCCTTGTTTTTTTACCTACCCGCGAGAAACTGTTTGCGCACCAGTCTTCCGTGTGCTTTAATTTCAATATATTCCAACAAAATATGATAAGTCGAGTTTTCCCTGCTCACTTGTGTTTGTTTATTATAAACAGCCACTTCTATACTTGTGTGAAGTTTATTTATATAGGGTTTTAATATCAATAAATAATTAATTAAAAGACAAATATGTCATACGAGATACATTCAAGCACAGCAGCTGAACTTATGTAATGCCCACATTTAGAAAAGACATCTAGAAATAAACAAAGATGTTAGTTCCGCCGAGGTGATAAGAATTGTAACTCATTTAGAAAACTAGTCCTGTCCAAATAGTGCTTTAGACATAATTAAAAACAAAACAAATTGCCAGTTTTCAAATCTCTAAAAAGCTCTTTTCTACTCTTTCTACTTTTCTACGTACTGTAACATGTTTGATAGTTTGATATTATGAAAAGGACAAACTTTGCTTTCTTTCTAGAAAGAGAATGGTGGGCTTATCATGGTGAATTTCTACAAAAGTTTTATAGCATGTTCAAATACCACAAACGTATCTGTTGTGGCTGGTAAGACAACAGACATAATAATAATAATAAAAAAGTACATTTTTAAATTTTGTTTTCATTAGAAACTTTTTTTTTTAGACCATTTTGATCATATAAAACATGTGATTGGCACTGAAAGCATTGGGATTGGAGCAGACTTTCGATGGAGCTCAAGGGCAAGTAAAAATTTAATCTATATCTATATTTACATTACACAAAACACATTAAATGCACACTTCTTTGCTAACGTGCCTCTACGGAGTCCATGCTTGCAGTATTCTGCAGAAAACATCATAGATTTCTGCCAAACTGTTTTACAGTTACAAAATGGTCATGCTGCACCCCTTGCATGCCCATTTATAGATATTTGACTGATTCGATAATGTTTTCATCTAAGACTGTACTACTCTCAGCACCATTAAACACATTTTACAATATTTAAATTCATTCCAAAGATTTCCACACATATACCTAATAATTACAAAGAAAAGCATACAGATTCCATGTGGCTTGTGCCCCTTAACTAAATGTTTGTTTGTGTTAAAGTGTCCCTGTGTTTTCACAGATTCCCTCAAGGACTTGAGGATGTCTCCAAATATCCATCACTAATTGAAGAGCTGATATCAAGGAACTGGAGTGAGGAAGAGCTGGCAGGAGTGCTGAGACTAAAGCTTCCTCAGAGTGTTCCAAAAGGTTGAGAAGGTCAGGAAGTAATTTCTTGTGTTCAGTTTCCATTTCAATTAGGTCAGTAAAAGTTGCTATCAGGTCATCTTTAGGGTTAGAACAACTATATTCTGTAGCGCACACATAGTGCGTAGTACACTTATGTACTTAAAAATATACTTAATGACCAATGACCATATGTTTGTTATAGACTGTTCTGATGTAACAGGCCTTCCTGACTACTGATTATTTTATCTTTGGTCAAAGTCAGCACAAAAAGCTTTTTTAATTCTTTAAAGGTATTCTCTTCTTGAGTACTTTCTTTTTGGCACTGGGCAACTTCAAAAGACAGTCCAGCCAAAATCACTGCCTAAGCTTTTTTTGTACACATTCTTGGATTATATTATTCCTTTGCCTCTTCTACTATTATGATGATTTTTACACTCCTAGTATAACTCTTACTGTTTCTCTATCCTGCACACAATGATCCCCATTAATTTATCTAAAACAAAACAACAAAAGTAACTTAAACAATAGTACTTAAACAAAAGTAACTTAAGACCTACACTAATTACAGCTGCGAAAAAAAAAAAAATTAAAATAAAAAAATAATATTTTCTCATTGTCCACCATCACCTGACCTGACCCCTTTTGTGAAATTACAGTTGTTATTGCAATAAGACCATTACATCTCAAATCTGTCTCTCGTACTACCCACTATCCCTGGTTATCACTTAACCGCTTCAAAACCAAACAGACCATGTACCATGACACAAATAATATACATATCACACCATACCATGCTCTTCTAGATAAGGTGTGATAAGCTTCCAACAAATGTCACTACACTGGTTCTGCACATTCAGTCTGAAGAGAAGTAATCTTGCTGCACTTAGTTTGGACCACAACCAATGCAAACTGTTTTCTTCATTTGCCTTACGGATCACTTCCACTAGCTGAAAACCCTGTCTCTTGGTAACTTAAATTTGCTTTTTTGTTGTTAGGCATTTTTTATATATATTTGGATATTTTCATAACACCTTTTTTAAAAAAAATGAAAATAAATCATCAGTCCTTTAATCGCACTTTAAAGGGCGGGTTGACTGCGATTTCACTTTTTTCATTTTAAATAGTGTGTAATGTTGCTGTTGGTGCATGAACAGTATCTGCAAAGTTGCAGCACTGAAAGTTTAGTGTAAGCAGAGATATCATCTTTTAAAAATCAGGAAGTATAATTGCCTACAAAAACGACTCATTTTGGACTACAGCTGGGTTATGGTTCGTCACTAACCCACACATTTGCATCAACCACTCCCTCCGGAATATGCAGGAAAGGGCATGACCATTTTTCAGCAGCTCCTCGTCGAGTGAGTTGTGTTCACGCAGCTGTCAGGTCTTCTGTGTTTCGGGCTTCCCACGGACACTATACTTCGACAACAATGGATACAATTTATGTTTGATTATATTCCTGAAAGTGACGATCGTAATCTAGCTCTCTGTGCTGCGCATTTACGAGAGACAGCTTCCAGAATCTCCACGAATTCAACACCGGATTAAAAAAGAAACTGTTTCTAAATCATGAAGCAGATCCAACTTTAAAACCAAGAGGCAGCAGTTGTTGGGCCACAATCTGTAAGTAGGCTAAGACTTCATCATTTTAAATGTATTTGCATGTATAATTCCCGACGTAGCGTGTTGTTTTTTTTTTTTTTTTTTTTCAAATGCCAGCGGCTGGCTTTATGGGCTACTGAGTTTGGCTATTTTGTGTCTACGGCAAACGCGTACAAACATTATGGACCTGAATTTTTTATAATACTAATGTTGTAAATGTATTTTACATGTATATATGCTTTATGACTTTATTTTCGATTTGATCAAGAACGTAAACCTGCCACCGCTGTTTGTGTTTAACATTAGTTAGCCAGTCAGTTGCTATCGTTGCCAGTCAGATGCTATTGTGTAAAACAAACATGTATAAAGTTAAAAAATGAAGCAAATTATCATTCAGAAACCTTTATTAAGAGCTGTGTGTGGTGAGGTTCTGCTTGACTCGATTCATTCGCGGCTTTCTCGGTCTGCATTCTGCCTCACTGATATTGCAGTCTCGACATCATTATTTACGTGTATTCCACCGTCTATGTTTTCCACCTTTGGCACCGTTTCGCTCGTAAAGGTCATGGGCGTTGAAGGCCTCATTATGCTTCTGCATCAACTTCACGGTGTAGCTACGTCATCACTACTACGGCGTCGTGGCCGTTTTATGCTTCTGCGTGAGGTTGTGGTGCATACGCGGTGCATTTCACCGCCAGAACGCTAGGGGGTGTGTGGTTCGCGAATCTCTTTGCTAGTTTGTTTTGGTTCTGTGCGCGCGAGCAGAAGAGAGAGAATGTTGTTTCAGCTGGAGCTAATAATCGGAGCTAATCGACGGGGAACAACAAAAGACGACACAAACTTTGTCTCCATAGAACCAACACGGATGTCTCAGGGCTCGTTCCACCAGCTGCCTAGCTGTCAATGACTTGAAGGATTTTTTCAGTCTCCACATGGAACTGTGCCATGGCAGGATAATGTAGTGTCCCGTGGCAGACTTGGTTAGTACTGTATTATCAATGATGTAACCGTGAACATTGTTGAAAATAAACAACAAACTGTTTCAAAACAAATGTTGATTTATTGATTGATTGAAGTTTATTGCGAGCAAAAAAGAAAGAAAAGAATATAGACATATATATTAACAATGAAATAAAAAATTTATTTACTTTCTTTATAAGAGTATTATAATTATCAGTACGAGGGTGCAAATGTTAAAAATAGCGCTATAGCGGGAGGGGGGAATCGGAAAAGCTACAGTCATGAAATGATGTATAATCTGACCAATCAAAGCCCTTGCTGTCTGCGTCGCCTCGACGCGTAGTTACACATTTTTGGAGGTGCAGGTCGAGACTACAGCGGCGGGGTCGAGAGAGGGGTTCGCGTCGACGGATAGGGGTCTGCGGGAGGCGATATTTTTTCCCAGGATGGTAGGGGAAGACTCATAAATATTCATTAGGGCATTAGGGAACTCATCCCTGATTGGTCTAGATGACCTACCCCTAACCCCGCCCCTAAACCTAACCGTCACTGAGGATCTGATGACCTACCCCTAACCCCGCCCCTAAACCTAACCTAACCAATCAGGATGAGTTCCCTAATGAATATTGATGAGTCTTCTCCCTACCATCCTGGGAAAAAAAATATTCGCCTGCGGCAGTACGCCGTCGATTCGACGCAGAAACATAAAACAGGCTTTAATCTTCCGGACAACGTGAGCGACAGTTTAGCCAATCACAACACACCGGCCCAACGAACCAATCTGAGCCCGCTGACGTGGTTCTGAGGGAGTGTTTTCATAGACTCAGGAAGTGAAGCGCTCGTTCAGGGGACAGAGGAGAGCGCGGCTGACAATAAAGGTGAAATTTATGAAAAATAAGACTTTAAAAAAAGAAAAAACACGGATACATGTTATATTGCACCCCATAAACACAATCATGCAAAGAAAAAGAGCAGTAAACCACCCCTATAAGGATTTGTGTGGCGAAATAAACAACACATTTCGCATCTCTTTCTCTCTCCCTATGTTCAGGTACGTGATGATATGCAATACATTTTACCCAGCGAAGCTGAAATCCCATTTTTGGAAGCAAACAACAGCTGTCGTTTGATACTGACTAATCCAGTCATGGTCTGACCGTAGCCATCGAAATGGAAAAGATTCATTGATGCCTGTAAGAGCTATCCCCTGGTTTATCATACTTTTCATCCAGTTACTGTAATCTACATTAAGACAATGAATCTTCCAGAGACAGTAGACAAATCAAATGTACCAGACACTGCCTTGAGATTGTCTTGCCAACACTTTAAATCTTAAGACAAGAAGTTGAAGCAAATTTTCTGACTGAAACTCACACTTTAGAATTTTGGAAACTTGTGTTGTTTTGGATTGTTTTGTAACAGTTTCTGAAGAAGACCATACTTTAGCTTTGTATATTAATAAACCATTATAGTGTAGAGATGACATTCCTGTAAATTAATAAAAATCTGCGTTTTGTGTTCAGCTCATGAGATAACAAAAAGAAGTAACAAACAATCTGTATTGTTGCATTATGCATCATCTGTTTCTTTCGTTTTGTTTCTTTTTTGTGGCAGTAGTAGCTTTAAATATTGGACATTTTTTGTTTATTTATTTATTAGTATAACAATAATTATTGTTATTATTTGTTTCTGAACACATTTCTCTTACCTTGGACCAATAAGTTAACACACACCACTGAGCAAGTTGACACGATTGAACTGCTCAAACTTAGAGACTAATCTTTTGGAAGCACAAGGGAGCCCATAGAGTATGCTTGTATTTATCTGCATATCACCACCTGTTTTTAGCTACCTTCTTTAAAACCATGAGATTTGCATTTAAAGATTGCCTTTTTTCCCCAGCAAAAATACGATATACAATATACAATACAAATAGCATATTCTGCAATTCATAGTGCACTTTATTGTAACTTTCATATTTTTATAGTTTTTAAAGAATATTTATCTTAATACTATACATAAGTCAGCTGCATGTTTCATTGAAGTGTTTAGTCTTTCTCTTCAACATGGAAAACTATACAGATCTAATACTTATACAACTGCTAAAAGATCATTGCCTTTATATTTCAGATATAAATGTTGTTAGTCAAGTCTTTTATATTTTCTTCTATTTGTATAACAAATGTATATTGTCTGTACAGTTATCGTGCCCTGAAAAAAGAATAAAGACTTTGTATCAGTATCCAAAATGTCTCATCCTCAATGCGAGTTGCGTACTAAAGTTCAGTACAGTGAAAATAACAAAACTGTTCATTTACAATCTCTTAAAAATAATTGATAAATTACAAAATCTACAGAGCTACTCATATCCAATATATATCCCAAACAAATTCAGCTCCTTTGGTTGTTTTCTAAAGCTAATACATCCAATACAATGGGGAGTTTCTTCAAATAAATAATAAAGACAAATAAATTAGAAAAATAGAAGCGCTCAAATGGAAATTTAAGTTCAGCAATAGAATGGCAGTCTTAAATGTACTTGAAAGCATTAGATCTGTTACATGGCCAGTGAAAGTCATGATAATTTTGTGTATTTTGTCCTATATATATATATATATATATATATATATATATAAAATGTTTTAAATTTGTCACTGTTAACGGTTGTGAAATAATTTTGTATATTTACATGCCCAAACCACAATTCTCTAATCGATTGTTAGCTTGCTTGAAAGTGCATGTTGCCACACCAGAGATATGTAGTGTAGTGGTGGAAAAAGCTCAAATGTTTTAAAGGGATTTTCTATTTAATGTTTTACGTAAGCCATGTTGTTGCTGGAATCATCTTGTTATTTTGTCTACAAAACATGGCCTACATTCCAATATGATTCCAAATGTTATGGCATGATTGTGGAATAAGTTCAGTTGAAAAGATACACATCTGAAACGGTTCTAACATGCTATTGAAATATTTAAAATGAAATGAATGTATTGAATAGTGCCTTTCAGTTTATCATTGATTATATATTTAGGCTGGCATAAGATGTTCAGAATGCATACCCTTTTTTGACTTGGCATTAAATATAGTTTACAGTAACACACAGTAAGAGTGGTCTATGAATTGATCTTTGGCCTTTCACGAATAGATGGTGATGACCTCACGACCTCCACCTCTCACAAGCAACACTCTTTCTAGACCCTCAGTCAACACTTCAAGAAATTCCATATCTGAAACCTATGAGTTAAAGAAACAGCCTGACAAGTATGGATAAATTAATACAATAGATAATAGGGCAGTTTTGCCCAAATGAGGAAATCTGTTATGGCTGATTTATCAATATTCTCCCGGAACTAAACACACCAGCAATAGAAAGCTTTATAGTTTTATTTTTTTTAAAACCATCACTAGGACACATTTCTCAATATGTTTGTCACTTTTTCAAAAATCTTTACACAGTGAGCACAACAGCTGTGCATGTGGGCTAAACTCTGGATTATTTATCAATGCTTTGTCACAGGTTTAACAGGATACGATGTTGCAATCCTCTGCGCTAGCATATACCTGAAACTGCTGTTGGCAGTTAAAGCAGCTCCACAGAGACCAGTTAGTGAGAAAGGATGACAGAGGAGCTCTCAAGTGGGTACCCTCCTTCATTGTTTCATTGATAAGCCCACAACGCCTTCAGAGGGCTCAATGGCGAGTTCTGGCATCTCAGAATCACCCCTCTCTGTTTCCTTCCTTTCCACTAAATTATTGTGGGGCCCAGCTAGGATCTTGCTTTTTCATCCATAGCCACTGGCTACTTCTTTCTGCTAACTCTTACATTGCTTTGATGACAAGGTGTAAACTCCGGCCTCTAATCCCTATGTCCCTGAGGAGTCTGGTAATTGACGCTGCCACAAAGCCTCTATACCCTACTATCACAGGGTACACTTTGGTGCTCCAGCTGCCATACTGTGCCTGAGCTGCTAGCTCTGCATAGTTTAAATGTCTGTGTTCAAATGACTTCCTCACCCCATCCTTCCAGGGCAAAGTTCAACAATGTAAACCTACCAAATTAGGTCTTAAGGAGGGATCAGCAATCTCTAAAGGAAATACCAGCTGTTGGCCGATGTCAACCAGCATTTGATGTCTACTCAGTCACTTGCTGGCTTTGTTCTGATGGTGGGGAGACACTTTTGGTTGTCTTGACCCCCTCTTGGACAAAAGCAATCGCCTGTGCAGGTTTTATGGTGGAAGGGGATTTTCAGCAGTTTGTTTAGTTTTCTGGATAGAGGCGAGGCTCTTAAGGACTTGGTTGTGTTGCCAGGTGTATCGTCCTGAGTGAGACTCGCCTTACAGGCTATAAGTATATGTTTGAGGGAAGCTGGCAAGGAACAGAGGGCAAACTCTGGATCATGATTGATCATGATGATGATTGTAAAACTCAACCAACCTGCTTCCATCACCAACAGATCCTTCCAGGTAAAATTCCTCTTCTCGACACTTTCCCACTTTCTCCACTGCCCCTGCTTTCCAAGAGAGACTGACTTGGCCCAGCCTCTTCCTGATGGTGTACTTCACCACAATTGTCCTTCACCCCAAGGCTGTGGACTTAATCCAGCTGGTTAAGCTGTTACAAACCTAAAGCTTCCCCTTCCTTATCGGACATGTCCCACAATGTCTGCATGTTTTAAGGATGCCATTGCCCTTCTATTGCTTTCGCTGGACCCCACTTGTGCCAGATCTCAATGTTGGTGCATTGCTGCTAACTACCCCATCTCTGGATTCCTTCAACATCATTTGTAATCTTACTTTCATACACTTGAATTCCTCTTTTAGACTGGTAAAGAGCAGTTTGAGGACCCCATTCAGACCAGTGCTGGTGGAGCACCGCTGGACTCCAATCCACTTCTTTATATGACGTGATTCCCTTCTTTCCATCTTCTCCACCGCTAAGCTTGGAACCTAAAACAGAACTGCACATCTTGTAAAGTATGTTTTTACCAGGCCTGTGAGGGTATCTGGAATGTGGAAGAAGCTGAAGGCAGCCCAGAGAAGATTGTGAGGTGTTGAACCAAAGACATTGGTGAGATCCAAAAAGACTACTTGGAGATCCCTCTTTCCCGCTTTCGCCATTTTGATCTGATGAAAAATCATGCTTGTATGTATCTTTGCCTTCTGTACAGACGTACTGTATCAATGTATCAATTCATCTACCCAGACACCTAGCCTCGCGAGACCATCCTGATCTCGCGAGCTTTCAAGGTTTCACTCGCAGATCAGTCTGAATACTTTCCGTTAAAGAAAATTTGGGAGCAGTTCACCAACGAACGTCCAATCAGCGTTGGCTTTGAGGGGGGTTGAGGTGTGACGTAATGAAGCGGAAGCAACGCGATCTAGAAACATTTTCAGACAGCGGTAGTCCTAATTCTTTTAGCCGCTCGCTAATGCTTTTTTCTCTTGCATCCTTCTTGTGAAATATGGACCGGGCAGCTGAAATGGTGCCTTTTATCCGCAAATTGTAGTTACATAAACGGCAAATATCCTTTGCCGACATGTTGCTTGTTTGCTGAGCTAACGAGCCTTTACCTGCAGCAGCAAGTTAGTATGTCATGTGCTTCGTTGATCTGATTGGTTGATTTGGCCCGTCTATCACCAACATAGGCCAATCAGCTAACCAGTATTTTCGCCCCTTACCAAAACTTCTTCAACGGAAGGTTTCCAGATGGATATGCGGAGCAAATCCATCTGGCGAAGTCAGGTTACCAGACACCCGCCTTGCAATGACACCAAATATTTTACCTTCCACATTCAACAGAGAGATTGGTATGAACTAAATGATGCTAGGAGTTTAGGAGATGAACATTCCTGGGGACAAAGGTTTACAAGCTTGACAGCGGAGTCTGTGCCTTGATGGGAGCCACGAAAACATGACGTGATGGATCACAAAGTATCCTACAGGCAGTCCTCAAGGTCTGCTGTTCACATAGGGTGGACAGAGCTCTCAAGGGTAGTCTAATAATTCTGGAACAGACTTTAACAATTTGATGTAAGCAGAAGCTGTTTTGAAGACTAATGGAGTAAAACCAACAAGTGATCACACTTTCAATTAATTAGTAGTAAAATGTTGTTAGGATGTCCTTACATCAAATGATCTTAGTTTCCGGAGTAGGTACTGCCCCCAGGATTTCCTCTGTGCTGGACAGAAAATGTAGCTGGTTGTCAAAAATGGTCCCCAGGTATTTATACTCCTTTACAACCTCTACTAGCTTTCCCTGGATGGTAGTAGTCAACTGCCTCTGCTTGGGTGAGAAGGTCACTATCATCTCCTTGGTTTTCTCCACATTCAGCTCTAAACGGGACATTTCACACCACTTCACAAACTCCTGAGCTGAGCTGTTATTATGGAAGGAGCCTGAAAGCAGAGACAGGATGACTATCATCTGCAAATTTCACCCTGTGACACTTTGGCCGAGTAGTCACTGGCTGCAGTCGTCTGTGTGGAGGAGGGAAGAAAGGACAAAGTCTATAATTTCCTGTTGGTCAAAGTCTATAATCTACAAGGTAAGCTGATGATCCAAGCGAAAGCTGGTGATGAGCTTCTCTGCCAGGATGGCTGCATGGTGCTAAATGCCGATGAAAAGTCAGCAAACAGAAGTCTGGCTGTGGAGTTGGGGGTTTCCAGATGTTTGTGGACATTGTCTAGGATGAAAATGTTTGCATCGTTGACCCCAATGCCCACCAGATATGGAAATTGTAGTGGGTCCATCATTGGTTCTGATACCTTGGTATAGTCCTTTATGACTCTCCATGGCCTCCATTACCAATGAGGTTAGGGCCACAGGCCTGAAGTCATTCATGACTTTGGTACCCTTCTTGGGTTTGGGAATAAGTCGACTGTGCTGCGGTTGATGGAGCACTGAAAGGTATTAGAGTACACCACCCAATTGCTCAGCACAGTGCCTAAGGGTCCACCCACATAAATTGCCTGTGCCTTATTTACTTTGGTTCTCTTGAGGGCGCTGAGCAGTTCTCCAGTGTCGATATGATGTCACAGTCATCAGGTCTGAGTGAGGAAATTAACCTTTTGAGATCAGAGCTGTTATCTTTCTCGAATCTGGTGAAAAAGATGTTCAGGTCATTAGGTAGTAAGGTCGGGCTGCAGCCTGCAACCTGGATGGGCTTGCGACTACCAGGACTGAAGTTAACAGCTGCCATACTTTAAAGTCCTACCAAGTGTGGAGGTTGCCCTGGGCAAATGTTCTCTCCACATTGTTTTGTGAAGTTTATGGCACACTTGACCTCTCTGTTTTCCTCTTTATTTTCTAGCTCAGAGCCAGTTAAGAAGGTTTTTTTTTGAAAATCTCCTTTCAAATCTCCTGTCCTTGGTCATCCAGGGTTTGTTATTAGAGAATATTGTGACCCACTTAGTGGGTATGTTACTGTCCACACAGAAAGCGTCCTTGCAGCTCCTTGATGCTGTCTGCAGTCCACTGCTTAATGTCCCTCCTTAATTTCTCTGACCTCTTCACAACTGGTAGGGATGCAGGGGCTAGAAAAATGCCAAGGTGGTCAGGCAGAACCAAGAGGGGGCAGGGGGGTGGCTTTATATGCTTCTGACACTGATCCGTCAGCGTTTATCCAGTGTCTTACCTGGACAGTTAATATGTTGATAAAAACCTTTAAGAGATCTGTCCACTGAGCAGTGATTAAATCACCTACAATGAAATTAGGGACATCTATTGGTTTAAGTCAGCTGTAGAGGGTGTGCTGTCCAACATGCTGAAAATGTTGAAGCTAGGGTAGCTTGCCCTAGTCTTTCCCATGGGGTCCATTCTCTCCTGCCAGCTGTCTCTTCAAGCTGCCACATGGTATTTCCCCTATTGTCAGCTGACCTTTCCCAGAAGTCACTGGAAACAATTTTTTAGCATCCCATCTTAAGGAATGGAATGGAGTCCTCATAAAAGATCTGAGCTCTCTCAACTGCTGCTGTAACTAAAGAAAAGCCACAAAGTGCTTTCTGGAAGCCTGGTGAGAGAGTTCTGAAAAGCATCTAAATATTGTCTAAAGCATTTACATGCCACTTTCACTTCACTTTCCCAGAAAGAGGTACTTCTATGGCGATAAAAAGCATTACTTTCTCCAATTGCTCCATTACTGAAAGACTTGCTAATGGTCACCCATTTCTATGGTTCCAGGAAGGAGACAGTTTAGATTACCGCTGGCAGAAGTATTGGCAGAGAAGACTGGCAAGAGAGTGGGTCACAATGGCGACTATGTCCACCTTCTACCACTATGTCCACACTATCCGCCCCGTTTCGGCATGGTCAAAATGCTTTAAAAGATTGGCCTTGTAGACCTGCAGAACCACCATGGTATCACAGTGAGCATAGCCCCTCCACTTCTAAACAGATGACACACAAATCATGTGTATCATCTGGTGTGATAAACCACACACAGCGTTACATATCTCATAAATCTGTCAGTTATGTTTTATTTTATTCTGACAAGACATATTCACAAGCACACACAAACCGCAACCTGAAGTCAAAGAAGCTGATGTTTTCTCTATGTGGCTTTTTGTAGCTGATCTGTGATGTCCTCTAACTGCGGTAACCAATTAAAATTGGCATATATTCACAAGCGTTTCAGACACCGGATCATGCAAAGTATTCCCATAGTTTCAACTCAAAGAGTTCCACTTTGATAAAAAAAGTGCATTTAAAAAAAGTGACCCAAATATTAAGAAATGTGTCCAATCAATTTTATTTATATATATATATATATATATATATATATAAAAAACTGTAAAATTGTACTTAGAGCATACAATTCTCTGTGAAGGATACAATTTTCATCTCCTTCTGTGTTACGTGGAGGTCCTGGCATGTTCAGCAGCACAAGTCTAGCATTCATGGGATTTATTAACAATAACCTCATTCAACTTCACAGCTGTGTGCATCCGCCGAACATTTGATTGGTCACTGTAACAAACAAACACACACACACACATAGTTTTGATTTAAACTAATGTAGATCAATATCTCTTGCAAATAAAATAAAAGTACTATGGATCTAATTTTTGCTTTTGGGGAAAATAGGCAGTGCTATATTAAAAGTAAGCAAGCATGCACACCTGCGTAGTTTATTCATGTAAAAAAGGAAGAACAACAAGGAACAGGTTTCAGTGATACTCTTTATGCTTACTAATAAAAAACAAATAAGTCTACTGTTCAGAGATAAACAGTAAAACATAAACTATATTTCAGATATGGTGCAGTGGTGCATTCCAGTTCTTGTTCCTGCTTGCCTACTCACGGTTTAATGCTGATAAGTTCTCTGAAGTTTTCTGGTGCATTGCTTCGGTTCCGTCTTTCTGCTTCTATTTTTTCACTAGTCCAGGTCATCTGGTTTTTTTCTGGTAATACTTCAATGGTTTCCTCTTCTTCATCGGAGTATAAACTGCCCATTCTGATCAGTGAGTGTCTATCCTTCACTAGTTGGGCCTACATTGAAGAGTAATGAGGGCACATTTTAAAGAGCTGCCACTGCATATACAGTATTTGGCTTTTACAATCAACAAGACATTAAATGCGTCATTACTAGTATGGGTCACCAAGTATGACCTTATTTTGTGACTAAGTGGCAACATTCTAATCTGAAAAAATGAAGCCTACCCGGAAGTGCGAAAAACTGCAATACATAGAAAATCCACTAGAGGCCGGTCCCAAAAGGGAGCAAATGTCCATATACCCCATATTAAAATGTCTGTTTTCACAGCATAAATTCATGTTTTTACAGTTTGGTCCCATGGACTTTTATGGTAATCTTCAATATGCTGCTGACAATTGTGAGGGGGTGAATTTTTTTTCTAACTCGTTAGTTGTATGACTTAAATGTATGACAAATAAGGGCGGTTAACTTTGATTGACAGCTGATAACGGGCTGCTCTGAGTGAGAATCTGCAACGTCTCGGCCATGATCTGACACAACACATCATACCACCTCTGTATCCTTTCTGAACATTTGTATTTTATATTTCCCAAGATTTTCCAGTATGGCGCCGCCCATACTTCTCATAAACAGTCTTTACAGTCTATGTTTGTGACACGAAATGCTGCATTTCATGAAATTTGGTTACACTTCGAATGCATTATGTACACAAACACAAAAGCCAATTATTGCTGTTGTTTTTTCATTCTGAAATGTCATTCACATTTGATGAACAAAATTCTAAATTACAAACTGATTTCCATTTACAAAATGGTGAATGCACTTTGAATTTTCTGAATAATAGAAAACAAAATACACCCAGTATGTCACAAAATGCCTTTTGTTTTTGTGTTTTTCTTCCTGTCGCTGATGAAAGTCTGTATGGTCCTTTAGTCTTTGGGACTGAGAACTGGAAATCTGTTTTCCCCAAAACAAGCTGAAATGTGGACAGATCACAATACAGATTTCCACTGTCTCTTCGATCATCTGAGATGAGTTTGGGCCCCAGAGAACTCAGCATCATCACTGCATAGAACTGATGAATAGCTTTCTCCTCGGAGTACTCACAAGCCCATGTGGCTATATTTAACACAGTAGCAAGATGGTTTTGCATGCAATGCCATCTGAGGGCTCAAAGGTCATACACTTTCAAAAGAGGTGTATAGCCTCTATGCGCGAACCCTGATGACGTGTGTCCGAAATGAATCTCAGTCGGCGTCTTTACTTCCGGAAGCGCGTTCTGCAGGCCAAGTGTATAGCGGCAAAACTTGAATAAAATCCATTTTCTCAGAAACGGAGGCAACGATTTTAGAAACGCTGATTCGCTAGTCGAATTACATACGATATGAGAGAATACTAACCCTCAAAGTTGTTGATGTAGCTCGAAATATATAATTTAAATAACTTCTCTTTTTCACTCTTGTGTGACAGCTAACTGCCTCACAGTGTTGTTAACATCATTCACGGTTAACCGCAGGACATTTTTATAAACAGCAAGTATAATTTGCACACTATCTACACCTAACGCAAAACCGGCTTCTGACCATAGACTGACGCAGCACCCGGAAGTAACTGGGCGGTGCTGAGACAAACTCTGACGCGATCGTGCATAGAGGCTATTGCCTTGCCGAACACAGAATGAGATTTCTCTGGATTCCCTGAATCTTTTCACAATACAATGTATGGTAGAAAGTCAAAGCAACCTTGCATTTAGAAATGTGATTTTTGAATTGTTTGTCAATTCTCTCATGATATTTGGCACAAAGTGATGAGCCATGACCCATCTTTGCTGGCAAAGACTGTTAGTACAGAGCAAACATAATGAATGTGAAGGTTGCAGTACCTCTCTGTCTCTCTCTGCACAGGAGAGCCTCATTTGTTTTAGCATCTGTGACCTCTGTTCCATCATCAGTGTCCGTTCATACAGTATATGCTGATATGTCGCTGTCGTGCTGCAAATAAGAATGTTCGACAGCATGCAATTATAATTGCATAACTATTTGTGATATGTGTGATGTATTAATAGTGAAGAAAGTGTTATGTATACCATCTCAACCACTTCCACCTCTGCTTCTAATCTCAGCTGGTACAGGAAGGTTGCCAAGTCCTTCTTCATCTGAATACTGTTATCATCCATTTGAGCCACAGTGAAGATTCGCATCTTACATTTACGCCAGACCTGAAGTACAAGAAAACCAAATTTAAATAAACATTGCACAACTACAAAGTACTTACAAATATACAATAACAATAATACAAAGGGGGGATAACTTTATAATTACAATTATACAGTTATATACTTTCAAAATCTATATATTATTACAGAAGGCATAATACATTGCAGGTTCATTAGGAGGTTATAATTAAGTATTTTTTATATAAAAAATGGTGGGCGGATCCTGTTATAGAACAAGAAAACCCTAACGATGTACATGTTAGTGTTTTTAAAGGGGTCATATTATGGAGCAATTTTATGTTACATTTGAATGTTAATGGATTATTTTAAATTGCTATTGTTCACCTTATGTTGTTTGAGAAGGAAAGGCAAGAGCATGAGCATTCCACCATCATGGACAATCCACCAGACGTCAATATATCCATCAGTAAAGCGCTCATGGTTGCTGGGATAAAATGACACATTTTTTGGGACCATCAGAGCCAA
This sequence comes from Hybognathus amarus, assembly GCA_030378365.1. Taxonomy (NCBI): domain Eukaryota; kingdom Metazoa; phylum Chordata; class Actinopteri; order Cypriniformes; family Leuciscidae; genus Hybognathus; species Hybognathus amarus. The sequence continues at coordinate 459,377 of JAQIUQ010000605.1, forward strand.
GTGGGCAGCTGTAGTACAGCGAACTATATCTACAGGTGAGAGAATATGAAAGGGGAGTAGATTAAAATCAGCCTGTTGTGTTTCAGTGCAGACAATTATAAGTGCACATCAATCATATACATCTTTTTCTTACTAATAAAGGTTTTCCAAGCCCGTGGGTCTTCACTTTGTCTCCAGCCATATGGCCATCCCATAACAACTGTGTTGTGCTTCATGCCTCCCAGACCGCAGGACTGGATCAAATGTGCAAGCCCCTCTCTCACTTTGGAGGCTACCACCACCTGACAGAAGCCCTTCACCCGTTCAATCTCCATCATGTTCTTTATTGCCTGGTGGTGAGTACAAACACAGCACAACCATGAAAACCAACTATAAAATCAATATCCATTGCTTCTACTTCAATATATAGATTTTGCCTCTTGCTATTTCTTGAAAAGACACAAGACCAAAATACAATGATTGAATATGTTGCAAAGTACATTTCCACTACAGTGTATACTGGATGAAGATCATTGTGCAGTAGTGGCCAAAAGTGATGTCTGGGAGAGGATAATTGTTTGCAAGTTTGATTAAACTCATCAAAATATTAGAAACATTTTCATATTTTGCTAAATATTTTAAATATTAGGGAAGAACAAAATGTACAGTAAATTTTCCTAAGCTAGACATCTCTAATTTAAGAGCACAGTGCTCAAGGTGATGATAAAAGTGCATGTAAAAACCTGCTCTGATGCTTGTGTTTCCCCATAGCATTCCAGGAAGTTTCCCTGTATCACAGAACCTACCGACTGGTTAGGCCTTTTCCTGCCTTCAGCTGTGAGGCAAAGGTAAGCATTCTGGGATACTTTACATGTAGATCCTCATCCAACTTCAGCAGAACCAGCAGCTGTGGCCTATTAAAATTATTTTATTTGAATGTGATTGTAGTGTAATTATTTATAAAAAAAGCAATACATTAAAAAAGTGGCTGTTTATATTGTTATAAATATTTCTAATTAATATAAAGGCTGTTTTTCGTTTGAACATTCTATTAATCAAATAATGCTAAAAAGTGCATCATGTTTGCCACAAAAAATATTAAGCACAACCTTTTTCTAAATAAATGAGAAAAAAAGTTTCTTTAACACCAAATAGGCATGTTAGAGTGAAGACGGGAGTGATGACTGATGACAATTCAGCTTTGCAATTACAGGAATAATTTACATTCCCTTTCATCCTGGGAACTCCAATGTGTCGTCGGGAGTTCCCTGACGAATTGGGATCATGCTAGGGAGAACTGCTTTCGAGAGAATTAAAAACAAGCCAATAAATATTGGCGTGCAAAATTTGCATTTCGCGAGCCGCCTACTAGCGCGGATATAAAAAGCGGAAGTAAACAATGCATGATGCTTTTTGCTTCGTAGCCTCACAGAGTGTTACCCTGCTGCTGTTCTAGAGATTGAAGAGAGCCTTCTAGGAAGAAGAAACGTCTCGCTGTGCTGATGTGACGGCGCTTCAAGTGGTCTCACGACTGAGTGCAGCACACGGGTTGCAGTTTCCTGTTGTGTCTGCCGCGGTGATCCCTCTGCGCCTCAGCGCTTATAGAGACCAGTTCATTTTTTTCCTTAACAAAAAGAGCATCACGGTGCACGTCCTTTTCAGGATGTCATGCTGCATTCGAAGACTGAGAACCCTGAAACATGGGGAAGTCCCTTCAGATAATCCTCGATCTCAGTCGTCTGCCGGTCCAGTTCGGCAGGAGGCTACTTTGGTGATTCCTGTTGGTGAGCGGATGAGGATCACTGTGAGGAACGCTCCACTGGTGAAAGATACTGTTCGAGCACCTCACGCCTCTAGTAGCGCGTCCGAGGACCGCTTCTACTTGGCGAGGTGCCACTTCACTCCCGTCTCCATGTGGAGACGCCGCCTCCGCCTGCTTGCCATGGCGCTTTTGCAAGGACATCAAGCGAAGGCGCTCCATGACTTGCAGGCGGGTGGTCCTGACCCAGCCCTGCTGCAGGAGCTGCGTGCGGCAACGGACTTCACCTTCCATTCGGGAGCGTTCGGGTGACCGAAGGGATGCTTCACCTGAACGCATCCCGAATGGAAGGTGAAGTCCGTTGCCGGGGTTCCGTCTTTTTGCTCCGTCTGCGCCTACGTCAGTTATCCTCGTGAGTTCCTCCATCACCCCTTCGGTGCCAGACGTGGCAGACTGTCGGTGCCAGGTCTACTACCTCTAAGGGAGTTGTTCTGTAGACTGGGTGTTTTGTCCAGTGGTCTCTTTGGTGACCCATAATGCCACGGCTGCAGTTCAGCCGTGTCTTCTCCCTGACAGACTCGATTCCGTTGTTCCCTGTTGAGTATGCTCCCACTCCCCCTGGATTGGGACTACCTAAGGGACTGTCATATGTCACACTATCCCCCTGGGCTAGTAACATATGTGTATTTCCAGGCCTTCATCAGGCGGCTGGCTTCCGAGCGTTCCCTTCCCCGTGACGGGTTAGAGCACGCTTTCCCAGTGTTATCCAATGTCCACTGAATGGGTCTTGCAGAACAGCAGTGTGACTCCCTGAGCTAGCTCCCGCAATTTGTGAAATTGCTTTTGGGTGGCTTAGCTGGGCGCTGGAAGGGGCCAGCACCATGGCGTTTTGTTCAGGGATCCCAATTCATCAGGGAACTCCCCGACGACACGTTGGACATCTCGGTTACGGAATGTAACCCTTGTTCCCTGTACGTGTTCGTCCCTTTGCCATGTTGCTGTACCTTCACGGAGGACTGGACTCTGTTCGGCTTCTCGAGCGAAAGCGCCATCCATTGATTACTTCCGCTTTTCATATCCGTGCTTGTCAGACGGCTCGCGAATGCAAATGCTTTGCATGCCAATATTTATTGGCTCGTTTTTAATTATCTCTTGAAGGCAGTTGGGCGATGACACGTCTCAAGAGGGTTACATACGTAAGCCGAGAGGTTTTGGAAAATATCAGCTGTATAATATTTTAAATTAGCTTCACAACCTCCAGTTTTTGGTGTGGGGAGGTCCAGCTTCCAGGCGAAGAAGTGAGTAACGGGCGGCATTAGAGACAACCCTGCCGTATCCCATCCCCCATTCCTTCTCTGCTCTAAAAGAGAGGAAAAATATATAAGACTGTGATTTGTAAAGTAAAGATGGATAATTTGTGATTTCAGTTTAATTTCAGATGTAAGGTTAATGGATGTAACTAGGAATCACTTACCCCTGATACTCAATGTACTTGTAAGATCATACCAGCAATACCCATTGCTACAATGGCATAGTACCAAGAGGAGATAAACATAAGGGCTAAACACATACTCATTCCCAGAAAAGACAGAGCCCTGAAAGAGAGAGCACAACATAAAAAGTTGTATTATTTTACTCTACTTTTGAATTGTCAAGCCGTGACCTGTTGTTATTAAAGGTCATTTTTAAATAATTGCAGGAAGTGAATAACAGATATCTACAGTAGGGCTGAGTTCCAGTGAATTTTGTGATCATAGTTTAAGCTGAATTTAAATGTCACTGCAAGAGAAGTTCTCAGAACATGCACAAATATGATCGTCACATAAATTAATGAACACGCAATCGAAATGCAAACATACCAGTGGTAGTATCTAAACCGTGGTCTCCAGTTTGGTGTTCTTAAAAGTGTTTGTACTGCACATGCCAAGTTTACAAAAAGATAACACATCAGGAAAAACCTGTCAAGTGAACAAGCATTTATACATATTAGATTAGTAACACATATAATGGCAATCCAGGTAAAAAACTTTATGGGGGGGGTAATAAATAAATAAAAAACCATTAACATTTGGTGTTCAATATAAAGAGGACATCTTTAAATGCAGTTTAAATCATTTATTTTGTGTGAATTGAATCTGTATGTGCATATTTGTGGTGTTTCCTCACATGGAAAGAATAGGAGTCGACTCATATCCAGTGATGCAATGAGGATGCCGAGCTCTGCTATGTTAGTCCCGTCAGCAGCAGAGCCCACGTGGGTCTCCGTTAGCTTTTCCATGTCCAAAGACCTTTGCAAGTGCAAAAACATGAACACACAGGTATGGAAAGTAATAGTCGACTGTTAGCATCAAATATTTACATTTTGGGAACAACATTTTACATATGACATGCAAATGTTTACTTTTATGGCATTTGTGGTTTGGCTCAAAAGGAAGTAACTATAATCCAGAAACTCACATACGCACATTTACATCTCACTGGAATTCACACTTTATGAGTCTTGTTTTAGTTTTAAACTCAGTATATCTACAATGTGTTTTGAACCACAAAAATGCTGCTATTTTATTCTGTGTACTTGTTATTGTAAGGAGTAACAGCAACATTATGAAAAAGTGTGTTATTTAGATTTAGATTTTGTGATCATAAATCAGAAGATCTCTCACTCTAAGGAAAGGGATGATGTTATCTTTAGCAATGGCTTGCAGGAGGCGGGGAGCTCCTGTCAGGGACTGAAGTCCTGCACCCACTGTGGAGAAGAATGAGCCAATCACAATGACCCAAGGAGAAGGCCAAGACAGTGTGCCAGACCACCAGGTTTTTTCTGACTGCATTTCCAAATCTAAAATAAATACGCAAGAACACTTAAGACACATACATGCTTGTTTCCATCTAAAAGTTTATATTTGCTCACAGATAAATAACTTACTTATCTCTCAGCACCGCACCTTCAATGCAGGCCCCAAATAGAACCACAGAGCTAAAATCTGTCAAATGAGTCATGGAATTCTACGTAACTTTTAATGCAAAATAGGACTGCTCACACTTTGTATAACAGTTTGTTAGAAAATAAAAATAAAACATACAGTGTTGATAAGAGTATTAGTTTAGATGGGTTATTTAAAACATAATATCAGTACAAACAGAAATAAAGGATACAGACAAGAGATGTAGTTGTAATGGCCAGAATAGTCCCTATTGGTATAGACTTCTGTGCGTCTCTTAGATCTCCAGATCTGTTTGATCCTGCCATAATACCTGTCACATAGACAGAGATTGACAAAAATAGTGAAATTAGTCATTTTTTATCAAGTCATATAAATGATAGTGCAGTCCGCTGACTATATTATCCAGCTTATTACATAGGTACTCACCAAATAAATAAATAAATTAGTGGACATTAAATAATAATTGGACTTATTTTCGGCTAAGCTTTTTAAATTTTCACAGGGTGAAAAGGGTAAAATATATTTCATATGTTTTTCTCAACACGTTTTAAACACGATTTTTACCTCTACATTTGTGCAGTAAAATTAACTTAAAAGAAGATCTACATTTCTCATTTTCATTCATGGAGATAACACTGGAAAATGCACCATGCTTTAATATAGAATTTCTGTCACCTGGTGGAAAATAAACACTTTTAACATGACATGAAATTACCAAATTAACCAGTAGATGGCTGCATAGAACCACTCATTAGCCATTACTCCCCTTTATAGTGCTTAGTGTTTTATTTTCAAATGAATATTATGACAAGATATAGCTATTTTATTGTACTGTATAGCAAGAGACTCTCAAAGGTCCTCTAAAAGGCATATTTTTTCTTTAATTGCCAGTTTAAAAATGTAAAAAATGGCAATTTTCATATGGAATTAGCATCATAATTGTTGATTGCAATTTTTTAGGGGGGCTGGGTGGAAATTTAGGAGGTAAAGCCTTCCTAAAATGGGCCTAGTGAGGTGCCAACCAAAACAAGACAAATACGCAATTGTATTCTGGAACAATTGTATAACTCGACCACTGACCAAATCTATAAACAAGTTATTGAAAAAACAATCCCAAAGTGCCTTTCAATATCTGGATTGGCTACTCTGCCTCCTTCCCATCAGTGTCCCTCACATACAAAATGTAAAATGATTTTACTTATAGCAAATACTAATAATATTACACAGCTTGATTCCTCGATTGATCAATCAGAATTTAAGCAACGCTAAGTAAGATTTTTTTACCTTAAAAATGTTTTCAAAATTGTTTCACTGGTTCATCAAGTCGTGACATGATGAAATGCACTTATGCCACTGCTTTGCTTTCCTTTATCTGATATATCCACGCTTTGTAAGAGCTGCCAGATGAGACATAAGAAAACTACATAATTTGAGTTGCGTTACAATTGCCGATAAGTGGAGTGTACTCATAGACTACAACTACATCTAAGACAGCCAAGGTAGCTTTTGATTTGTCATTATGATTCCAAAGCCAGGTGCTGGATAAACAGAGAGCATGTGCACGTGTGACAGTAGCTATGCTGTGGTAGGCTAAATTATTTACGGACATCAGAAATTGACATTTCCGCTTCCAACCTGTAGGGCGACCGCAGAGGAAAAGTTATTTGGTGTTGCTTTAAGTATTCGAGGGTGTAATAACTAATAAATAATAAATACAAATGTTTTTTAACCAAAGAGGACATATGAGTTTTACCTGTGGCAGACGGAAAAAAGATTCCGACTAAGAGGGTGAAGGAAGTGGCAATGTCAGCCGACACATAGAAGCCAAAGGTCTCCATGGAGCCATGGACATCGACAGAGGACAGACTTGCCTTTTCTAGAATCTGCCCTTTCTCCATGTAATCCCCCCACATGTTTTCTGCACATACATGCATAAAATAAAAAATAAATACATATACAAAACCACATATAATACACACCAAAGAGCAAGTGCCTGGAAAAGAAAGTCTTTTTCATCATCTTTAAATATGTTATAATTTTTTTAATCTGTTTTCCTTTCTTTTACCAGTTCTTTACTAGGAAGTGTGTCCTTACCTTTAATGATCCCACTGGCCAGTCCAGGAATGCCTGGGATCTCTGTAACATTGTTCTGAAAGAAGTACTCATCGCAATGAGCACTGCTGGAATTCTCAGAGCTGCAGAAGTTCTTCCAAAGTTTGCTGGTAACCGTCTCATTACCGACAACTACTGTCTTCCCACAAACATCAAACAAATCACGAACCAATGTCCGGTTTCCTAACATACAGATCCTACACATGGTTAAAAATAAATAAATAAATATACCATGTATGGTTCTATCTAATTACATTTTCATTTAAATATTACACTTTGTGTCTTGTATAGCAACATAAAGACTTACGGAAACTCAGGAGGGTGGAAGATGGATTTATCGCTCCAGCGTAGATAGACACAATGGAGATTATGACACAGGCCAAGAACAGGGAGGCAAATTTGTTGACATACTTTACCCCCACAAAGACAACTACAGCCATAAGGCTCAAACATATTGTGCCATACACTCGCATGTTATTCAGCATTGCACCACTCCCCGCATGAATATCTGCGGGATGGAATATGGCAGCCTGGGGAATCAGATATTTCTGTAGACAAAAAGGGTTGATGAATTAATAATTTCAGAGCTGGATCATTTTAGGTTCTAGATCTGTGTGTGTGTGTGTGCTTGTCATAATATAAGGAGACTGACCAGAAATATTTCAATTGCTCCCAGTATGTACATGGCAGCAGCGAAGGTTGTGCCTAAATAAAAACAGAGACCAACTGCACCACCGAACTCAGGGCCCAGAGCCGAGATATCATGAAATAGGCCCCACCAGCTGCCAAAATCATAAAAAAAAATAGATAAATACATATGTGTGTGTTTGTAGCTACTGTGAAATATTATATAATACAAAGGTATATAAACACAACAAATTACCTGGAACTACACCATTGGTGGCTATGGCACTCATCGAGATTGCTGTTAACATTGTCTGTTAAAAATAAGATTAAATCATACATTTAAGCATATCAACTTAAAGGACTATCTTCTGCTTTCTGTATAACAAACTCACTGAGCAATGTACTAAATACTAAACTGCCTGCCTGACTCATCAATAACAGCTGCATTTGAGGGGTATTTTTCTGCAGTAAAAGTAGCAATTCAATCTAATAATGTAATCCGATTGATTCGTGAAACCTCTAATTCATAATAATAATAATAAAACCCTACCCAACTAACAGAGAACCTTCTCAGAACTTATAACATTCTCTTATTTTCTTTTCTATTTCTCTTATGAACACATTTTCCTCCAGTAACATTAACAGAATGTTCTTTGAAAACAGTTAACTGGTATTTAATGATGTTCTCAAAAGATTAGCACAAACACATTATTCATGAAACATTTGAGACTTCTTGAGACATTTTATTTGGATGTTTTTTTAATGAAAATGGTAACACTTTACAATAAGGTGCATTATTAGATAATGTATTAACTAACATGAACTAACAAGGAGAACTACAGTATTTATTAATATTTGTTAATGTTAGTTAATAAAAATACAGCTGTTCATTGTTTGTTCACAGTGCATTAACTAATGTTAACAAATACAACCTTTGATTTTAATAATGTATCAGTAAATGTTGAAATTAATATTAACTAAGAATAAGTAATGCTGAAGAAGTATTGTTCATTCTTATTTCTAAGGTAATTAACTAATGAACCTTATTGTAAAGTGTTACCGATGAAAATGTTCTCTAAAACATTCTGAATTACGTTCCCATAGTGTTTGCAAAATGATGTCTGCACAACCAATAAAAAAACAGTTTAAAAACTGGACATTTTAAATGTTCAAAAATAATGTTTTTATAACTTAATGGGAATGTTCTCTTTTTTAGCACATTCTAACATATTTTTGTTGGCTGAGTAACACCTGATCAACATTTTGTTACAGGTGTCAAAATGTAGCATGTAAACTTACTATTTTGAAACTTTAATGCTTAATAATGCATGCTTATCATATATGCTGTCCTAGAAAAGCATACAGATAAAGGACTGCACTCAACGTGTGATGCAGCAGAAGTCACCACAGTAGTCATGCACAACCAGACCTGTCTATGCGAAATCTTTCATATGTGAATTTATTCAAATATATATTTTTAATGAATGTTCTTTTTGTTCAATATATCTTTTGATATTATATAATCATAGTTAATTTATCCTATTCCGACATAGTTAACCTTTGTCCTGAAGATGTAGGCCTACATGTCTAAATGTTGTTGCCACATCTCCAAAAGTTTAGACATAGTATCTTATCTCTTTCTTATCTCCGTCTGGTATCCTGTCTCAAATCAAATGTGTTTGCATAAACTCATTATCTTACTTGAAATCAAACTAAGGTACTATTAAGAGTATTATAAGGTCTTTAGACATGATCTTGCAGGTCTTACATGATCTTATACTGTATTACAAACCACCCTTGCAGGATGCAGCGGTTAAAGCTTAGAGTGGTACATTTTAAAAGTTATCTTTCTTAGAAATCAAGGTACAAACAGAAATACCAAGAATTATTAATTTATTTTCCTAGTCCCTTCCTGTTATGTAAGCACAGCATATATATATATTTTTTGTTTCAGAAGACATATTATTTGACATACGGACATACTTTTATATTATTTTCTGTCTGTGTCTTGTTTTTCACAATTGTCCATTGCCAGTGTCGAACTACTTAAATGCAATGCAGGCTGTTTTTTTTTTTACAGGGATAGATACACAGGCAAAAGTGTGGCAGAAAAGCCACAGCCTGAAAGTGTACTTATGAGGGTGTGTCTGCAGTAACTTACGCATGAACAACACATGAGAACAGATAAGGAAGGACTGGACGACACCTGCTGTTCCCACAATCCAGGTGAGACGCAGAAATAGAATCACACCAAATATGTTCTGCAGACATGGCAGGTAAACTCCCATCAGCGTGCCCATATTCGGAGACTACAGAGAAAAAAGCAGGAAAGAGAAAAGTCTCTCAAACTTTTTTATTTTGGTTAGAGTGAAAATATAAATATTCATTTTTTAAAAACCTTGGGCACTTGTCTTCTGGATGCATCAGCACTTTCTGCCTCTTCATGTTCTTTGGCTCCCTGAGTAACATTTGTGTAATTGACCAGCCGGCTGAGGAGAGACAGAGCCTTCGGCCGGATGTCCAGCTCTTCCTAAGGAAACATACACCTCAGTACCACATGTACTAAGATGTGTAGCAGAATTCTACACAAAGCATTTTTTTATGTGTTGTTATTGATATTACTGTTAAAATGATTGAGATTTTAGATTATAGTGGAAATACTGCAAAGAGAAGCAAAGGAAAATGTAAAATGAACCTCAAACAGAGCCAGGTTTCTGTCGTAGAAGTCATTCCTCTTAGATGCTGAGTCTGAACTGCTGAGAAAGGGACTGTCTTCTTTATGATTGCCATGACCTGGAGATGGAGGACATACTTATTTACTAGATTTAATAGACATTCAGTATCCTTGATATGTAGTTGAGTTAATGAAAATAATCTTCTTTGTGTCTATGTGTATGGTGTCCATTAGCGTTTAAATTTCCTTTTCCCCTCCATCCTTAATTTGCTATACTGTTTTTATTATCCTTTTCCACTGTAACATTTATTTCCCATCCACTGATTTTTTTTCACCATTTTTTTTTCACTTTAGGGTGGTGTTTATTTTCTCAGAATAACGTTTTCACCCACAGTTATGTAATTTCCTGTCCTACGCCTACAGAGTTAATGTCCCTCACTATGTCCCTTTCTTTATGCTCTTACATTGTGCCATTGTGTAACAATTGAGTAAAATAAAATCATTGTAATTATATGTTTTTGGAATCATCTTCACATATGTAAAAAGTTTGTGGAGTGTGTGTAGATCTTGATTTTGTTTATATTTATAAGGCTGACACTCCCAATCTTCAATTAGAGAAAAACACATAAAAACGCTTTATATATATTTATATATTATATAAGAAAAAGCAGTTTAACATTTTTTTTTCTTGCACCCAATCTGTACAGGACTTCATACATTTGATGATTTTTGACAGTAGTCAGACAGTAAAGCTAAATTCAAAGTCTTTTTTAATGATTTAGTTTAATAAGAACTGAATGAATCTAAATAATGCTTTGCAGCTTCCCAAGAACTCTTTTCTAAGATTGGCAGCAAGCATTAAACCCATTTTGTATTTCTGCTTCACTGAATCTTTCTCCCTCTCCATTTCTTTCTTTATTTCATTATGTCCTTTAATCAGGTCACTGAATCAGAACCCTTAATCAGTTTGAATGTTTTGTGCCCTAACACTCTCTGCTTTCACAACAAATGTCAATACAGCACAAGCGAGGCGCCCAAATACAGTGCTGGTCTTAATACGCTTTCTGTGATAGATATCACTGCTAAATTTGTCAAGTTCATAACATTTAAGCAGTTTGGTCTGTATCACCCTTAGACCTTTTTTTATTTTTTTATTTTTTGCAGACAACCACATTAAATACATTAGCCTGTCCATCAAACTGTTTTAAGTGGTTTAGATTGACATGAGCCTTATTTAAGAGAAGGGAAATAATAATTTATATTTTAATGTTTGCAATCAATCATTTTAAGCTCAGGAAAAGATGGTCACCAAATATACTTTCTCAAAAATATCTAAACTCAAGACAAATTATAAGAAAGATCTGTATGGTCTGAGGAAAAGATTGTGTCTCTTTTGTCCCCTATAATTCCACTCACCTGTGTCCGGGGTTAATAAGCCATTATAGGTAGAGTTTGCATTAGCATTGTTGTGGTGGATCAGCATGTTTGTCTATGTACAACAAGGCAGGCAGCACTCTGAGCAGTGGTCATAGTCTATATCCAGGTCAATGTGATCTATTAACTGTTACTGTGAGAGCGAGGGGGATCAGTATTCTCACACACACACACGCCACTCAGATTCAGAGAAAATCGACTGATCTCAAACTATATATGCTACAAAACACCGGATTCAATATGCAAGCAGAATCAAACTGAGTGTTTAGGGTCAAGAACGCAACAAATATAACAATCTATCTTCCATAAAACATCTAATCCAGAATGTTAATACAAAACAGTCGTTTAATTAATAAAATGCCAGAAAATTCAGAAAATGGAACAGCCATTCAGTGGTGGGATCTTATATGGAATATGTTTTTTAATAAATGAGAAAAGGAGAATGGTAAAATGCTGCCATCTATAGGGTTGACAACTGTTCTTTTCTAAATCTGTATTACAGTGATGATACAATGTGGACCGATTTTAAATACTTCAAAGATGTTTACAATTTGTATCCTGAGCTTTTAACCGAATTATTTCTAAGAAAAGCCTAACAGAAATAACTTGACAGCCCCACAACCAGAATGTCTCTTGCTGTGTGTCTGCAGGAGGGGGAAGCAAGAGCTTATGGTGGCGGGTCTGAACACGTTAACAGGAATATGACAGAAGCTGTAGATCAAAGCCAAAGCTATAACCACACAAATGTGTGTTAGGTGTGAGCTGAAGTCTGAGAGACTTCACATGCTTTCTATAACAACATTTATCCAATCTAGAGAACATTAGCTACTTGTTCACATTGAAGATGGTATAGTTACTTTTTACATGCTACACAGTCAGTTGTTTTCAACAGTCTTTACACATCACACACACAAGCTGTTGTTCCATGAGTATGTGGGAAGACTCAGGCACATTTGGTAACCAGCTGTGGGAAAGTTTAGTTCAAACATCTGCAAATTGTTGTTCAGACAATATAGCCTAAGGTAGACCAGCTTCAATGCAAACAGCCTCAAAAGTGGAACATATTGAGGAGACAAAATGCATTTTTTTTTATGCAGGAAATGCAAAAGCTGGTTAACCTCAGGAAGAAATTAACCAGCTGGTAAGGAGCATAAGTATTACATTTGCAAAAAGATCCCATTTATAAACATTTAAAGCCTTGATTATGAGTCAAAGTCACGCTGTTTAGTCCGATTTAGCCCTGTTTTTTGTTGTTTTTTGGCTGTGTGTTATGATGGCATACTTGGTTGCTTGACATGATTGTAATAATAATATCCAACATTTTTAATAATGTTAATACATTATTGTGTGCCTCTGTCTGTGATTGTTGTGGTGTTTTAGATTTTGAGACTAATGTGCTCATAAACTACATAACTGCATAACCCACTCTATTCACCCACACTTTCCTGATCCTTCATTACAAGTCAAGCTCCAATGAGTATCCTGAGAACAGCCACATTAAAGGGATAGTTAACCCAAAAATGAACATTTTCCTGTGATTTAGCCTACTCACCCTCAAGCCATCCTTTCAGACGAGCACAATCAGAGATATACTTATAAATATATCCTGGCTCTTCCAAGCTTTATCATGGAGTGAGAGCATTCATAATAATATGAATATAATGATAATATATTAATAATAATAATGAAGTCCTGTTTATAAGTATTTAACAGTTTACAGATGATGTCAATTACACATGACCTTTACAAACGTCAGGGATGGATTGCCTTTATAGTGTTTTTTTTTCCCGAGAAGAGAAGTTTGTTACACAATTAGCCCATCACTGGTAGACTGAATGAGATGAGTACAGTTGAATAAGCCTGTGGAATTGGACCCTGCTGGGAGAGCAGAACGTACAAAAAGGCTTTGATGTGCGTTAATGAGGGAGAAGAAGCTGTACTGTATGAAGCTCCAGTAATTAAAAACATTAGCAAAAGGCAAAACATATAGGCCTATACTATACTTACTCAAAAGTACTATGAAAACAACACTGTAAAAAAAAACATCCAAAATGTAACATGTAAATATTGCCAATAAAACCCTGAAAATAATTGATTATTGTTTTTAGATTACAATATACTTTAAGATAGGCCTACACTGAAAAAAAGTCAAATTTGTGTCTTCCCAGCATGCATTAATTAACAGTATTGTAGGAGCCGTTTGGGAAAGTCACGTGACCATATGATAATCGGCAACGGCGTGTCGTTTATTACGTGTGGTTAAAACGCCTGTGGTGGAGCACAAATTTTGTTGACCGTGTAAAAAGCAAGCCTGTAAAAATAAAACATCATGCAAGCTGTACAAATAAACACAGAAGTTATTCCAGCAGCCACTCAGTTCCTTAGCGGTCTTTGGTTTGTCTGTATGAACCGCTACAAGTTAGTCAACAAAATTGTTTGTTTGAGAACGTGAACGCGTGGACTTTGGACGAACCAAAGAGGCCCTCACGCTTTTACTGGACGAGAAGGGATTAAGCGCAGCGCTGACGGAGATTCGCCATGCTCTCGCTTGTTTTAAATGAAAAGGATTATTGGACATTGGACTTTCCAACACAATAGGACCGACGTCTGTTGATGTTTGCTGCTAACAACAATTCACCGCACAACTGGTACGTTCAAGCAACAGGACAGATGTCTTCGGAAGACGGATGCTGCTGTTGAACTGGTAGGACATTGGGTTGTTACTCTTTGCTTGTGCTCGGATGATTTGAAATGGTCGGTTTGTTTACGATTGATGCAGCGCTGTTGTTGGTGTGTTTGATTTATCGTTGTAAGACTGCTGGGCTTTTGCGAATCTTTTGGAGTTGTGAGACATATCTCGATTATGCGTTGTTTTGGATTGTGTCTCGCTGTTTGCCGTCACCGTGGCCTGTTTTAATGCGCTGAAGGTGTGTTTGCTTCAATTATGAGTGGGATGGAAACATTGACGGTATAAGAAGTGGACAGGGCGATCTCATTAGAACTCCAATGAGACGATTGAAGCCCCGTTTTTGCGCAATTTTTTTCAGTACTTCCGCCCTGACGCAGACTCAAACAGAGCTCTACGACGAAGTGACGAGCTAACGTTGCTTGTCTTCTAGTGGCTGTGGCATGAGAAATCTGAATTCATTCCCTTCCGAAACTTGCAGAGTTGGAGAGTGTGAGCTGTCCATGAGTTAGGAGATGGAGACAATTTTGCGAGGTATTCTGATTTATTATTTTGTCATTTTGCTTACACGTTTCCCCGACTGCACGCAAGCTTCTTCTCCTGTCCATAAGGTATTCTCTCTACTGTGCGACAGAGAGTCGCGTGGGTATGACGCAATCGATTAGCCTACTTTCACTGAAAACTGCTTCTAAGGGGCCATAATGTTAAGCTACAAGGTAATGGAGCATTTTATACATTGTCGTGTTTCTTTAGAAAATAAATAAAAAGGACAAATGGGGCCTTCAAACGCCTCAGATGTAAAGTTATTCGCTCTCAAAGTGATGCCAAAATCAATGCGAGTCAATGGAAATGCTCAAGTGAAGTTCTGCTACAATATGGCAGCTCCTTGCTGAGGCTTCAACTTCCGGTCGATGGATTACCCCCTTGGATGAAAACGGGTGCGGATGTCTGAACCTGAACAGAATGCATGTAAAAGAAAAGTTCAACTTACAGCAAAGGCTTTGGCTTATAAACTTGAGCAGCTTCAGAAAAGAACGAAAAAGAAATGTAAATGTGATTAAAAGTGCAAATACCAGATATCAAAGAACTCTTGCTGAAAAATTAGAACGTACCACGTGGTACTGTCTGAACTTGAAACTTTGGTGCAAACTTTTGAAGAGACTGTCAAGCCTCATGATTCAGTGATCCCATTATTGCCTACTGACGAGCAAATTAAACAAAATGAGTGGTTCTTCAACATTTGTAAGCACTGTGAGGCATTTATAAAAGAGACAAAGCAATGGTTACATGGAATTGAGAAGTCAATTGACGATAACCAGGATCAACAGTTGACAACAGTTGAATGCCCTTTGAATGATTCAAAAGATCAGAATATGTCTCAAATTTCCATCCATCAGCATGATATAAAGCCAAGTGACAGTATTTCCAATGTTGGAAGTAAAGGATTAAGTCAAGGATCAAGTCAACGCAACTCAAGACGTTCAACTTCAATTTCGGCCCGCATTAATGCAGAGGCTGAAATTGAAGCTTTGTTGGTACGCCAAAATTTAATGAAGGAAAAACATGCAATCGAACAAAAGGAACAGAACTTAAGAAAACAGAAAGAAGATTTTGAGTTGTGAATGAAGATTGCTGCAACAATTGCAAAAGTGAAAGTGCTTTAAGGTTCTAGTGTGCATGATGTTAAAAGTGATGTGACTTATCGGTTTCGATAGAATGAATTCCTATTTTAAAAAAGGACAACAGGCAACAGTAATGAGCGTCTCTCAACGCTGATGCAATTGAATTTACTCCTACAGCTCGGACACGTCAAATTGTTTCTTCTAAGGATGGTGGTAATGCAGGCGTCAAGGCAAACAAAGGGAACTTTCTTAGACAATTTATTCCCAGAACATCTCAAAGTTGAGTCAAACAATTCACAGTGGAACTGTGAATGCTGGTCCAGGAAATACTGATCGAGTTCTTCATATTTCATGAGTTTCAACAGAGTTTCATGTTGCGTAATGTTCACTCGCAATCATACGTCGCTTTTGTAATGGGGAAAGCTAGAGTAGCTCTTTTGAAGCTTGCTCATCCCTCGAATGGAACTTACTGCTGCAACACTGGCAAGTCGAATGGATTCAATGTGGAGATTAGAACTGTGTGTGGACTTTCAGGACTCTGTCTTCTGGACTCAATAGCACTTCTGTACTTAAATAAATCAAAAACAAAGTTTCTAGGTACAAAACTTTTGTTGCCAACAGAGTTTCAAAAATTCTTTAGGTGTCTCTTACCATCACAATGGCAGTATGTGAACACTGTATTTAATCCAGAAGCTCTTCTGGAAGGTTAAGTGTGAAATCATTCTTGAAGAACAAGAATTGGGTGTTTGGACCTTTGGTCTTTTGGCTGAACAGAAATGGCCAGTTAATCCTATTGACCTGGGGGAATGTTCACCAGATGATCCAGAGATAAAAACAACTGTCACAGTCAATGCTGTACAACATACTTCATCCAGTTTTGTTCCTCTTGGCCTCTTTTGAAGAAGTCAGTGGCTTGGATCCTCAGATTCAAGCAATTACTCTTCAATCTAAGTCATAGAAGAGGAAATCACTGCGTATGTCTTTAACACAATCTTGCATTGACAAAAACCAACAAACTCAACATTTGCAAGAGGAAATGGAGAAAATCAAGGCATAATGTTGCAAAAATGATCTTTCTGTGGTTGAGCTAAATAAAGCTGAATTAGAATTCGTTATTGCCAAAGAAAAAAATACTCTGATGAAATCTCAAGCTTGCAAAAGGGAGAAAATGTGAAAAAGAACAGTCACGTTTTATAAGCTCTGATCCTATCCTAGAAGATGGTGTTTTAAGAGTCGGCGGTCGTTTGAGTAGGGCAGTTATGCCTGAAGAGACAAAACATCCCGCTATACCTGCTAAGGATTTTCACATCTCAGACATCATTCTTAAACATACATCAAGAGGTGGGTCATGGTGGTCGAAACTATGCTATCAAGGTTGCATCAGAGATATTGGATACCTTGTGCCAGTGTAGTCATAAGGAAGATATTGTTCAAGTGTGTGATCTGCAAGCGTTTGCAAGCAGCCCCAGGGCATCAACAGATGTCAAACCTACCTCTAGATAAAAGATTTTCCAGATAAACCTCCATACGTCGGAGTTGACTGTTTTGGACCCTTTGAAATTAAGAGCAGAGGAAGTATTGTGAAGAGATACAGAGTTATCTTTACATGTCTAGCCATTCGTGCTACTCATATTGAAGTGGTGCAGTCATTGGATACTGATTCCTTTATTAATGCACTGCGACGATTTATCGCACGGCGTGGACAAGTCATGGAAATTCAATCTGACAATGGTACAAATTTTCGGAATGTGAGTTGAGTCGAGCTATTGAATGTTGGAACCAATCTCAGATCAACAACATGCTTCTGCAGAAGGGAATAAAGTGGATTTTTAATCCCCCACTGGTTCACACCACGGAGGCATATGGGAAAGAATGATTAGGTCTGTAAGAAAGTACTCAATGCCACCTTAAGAACACAACCTTGATGAAGAAGGCCTTCATACCGTTCTATGTGAAGTTGAAGCAATTATTAATGGACGTCCCATTACTGAAGGAATCTACTGACGCCAATGATTTGGAAGCACTGACACCCAATCATTTGCTGCTGTTAAAGACTACCCCATCATTGCCACCAGGAGTCTTTCAAAAGGAGGATCTTTATGCTCGTCGTCGATGGAAACAGGCACAATATATGTATCAGATCTGTTCTGGAAACGATCGACAAAGGAGTACTTGCCTCAACTGCAAGAGCAACAAAAATGTTCAGCTCCATCTCTTGGAACTTCGTTCCAGGTGATATCGTGCTTTTGGTTGATGACTCAGCCCCACGTATTTCATGGATAACTGGAAAAATGATTCAGATGTATCCAGATAACCAAGGCTTTGTTTGTCAAGTGAGACCAAGACAAACTGTTTGATCCAAGGGGTAATCCATCGACCGGAAGTTGAAGCCTCGCGGGAGTTGCCATCTTGTAGCAGAACTTCACCTGCGTTAGCATTCCCATTGACTCCTATTCATTTTGGCGTCAATTTGACAGCGAATAACTTTACATCTGAGGCGTTTGAAGACCCCATTTGCCCTTTATTTATTTCTAAAGAAACACGACAATGTATAAATTGCTCCATTACCTTGTAGCTTATGTTATGGCACCGTAGAAGCAGTTTTAGTGAAAGTAGGCTAACGATTGCGTCATACCCAAGCGACTCTCTGTCGCACAGTGGAGAGATTACCGTATGGACAGGAGAAGAAGCTCACGCGCAATCGGGGAAACGTGGAGGCAAAATGACAAAATAATTAATCAGAACACCTAGCAGAATTGTCTCCTTCTCCTAACTCATGGACAGCTCCTATTCACACTCTCCGGCTCTGCATGTTTCGAAAGGGAATGATTCAGATTTCTCATGCTACAGCACTAGAAGACAGACGGTTTGCCCACGTCACAACTACTTCGGCAAGCTCTGTTTGAGTCTGTGCGTCAGGGACAGAAGTGCTAAAAAAATCGGCTCCAAAACGGGCTTCAATCGTTCTCAATGGAGTTCCAATGAGACCGCTCTGTCCATTTCTTTTACTGTCTATGGTTTGGTCAGACCAGTGACAAAAATCTGCCTTCTACAAGAGGTGGATATGTGAAATTTTTCCTTGAAAGAGAATTGACTTTTTAACACAGACATGGACTTATCACACTTAATCGCATTGACATATTATATTATGACATATAATCGCACTACATATTTCTCACTTCACATTGATGGTGAATTCACCTAGTGCTGACACTGTGTTATGGACTTAACAAGGACTCAGTACTGAGTCCTTCTGTGACATTCTGTGCTGCAGGTACAGCTGTCTCTCAACAAGAAGTAATACTTTGTGGAAGAGGATCTATTGTTACCTTGAGAGTCGAAGACATTCTTGGTGTCAAGGACTGCCAGGCAGCTCTGCACTCGAAAATAGCATGATGTTGCTTTTTCTGTGTTCAATAACTACTCCTTTTAAAGGAGTAGGTGTTATAAAGAAGTATTGGTTGTCAGGAGCCAGTTGAGGAACATTAGAACACACCAGGTTTGTTTGTGCCATACCACTCATAAAAAGCACTCAGTTAAAATATGTTAAAGACAACCAGCTAGAAGAACATCTCTGTTAGATTTAAGTTGTCACTCCTTGGCTTACGCTATTGTTAATGAACTCTGAAAGCTTGTTGGACACACAAAACAGAACTGTGTGTGCACTATTTATATAATTAGGGAAAAAAATACTCTTTATCCGTCTTCTTCCCTCTCTTCGTCTCTTTACCTCTTAATAACATGGAAGCAAGGCATAGTGTATGGGTTTGAGTGAGAGCTGATGCTTTTCCATTACAGGCCTGTTTCAGCACAATGTCTGCAGTGTGTACTACTTTGCAAAGCTGACAAAGATAGCAGTGTGAACACCCTTCTTCTGCTCTGCCCCTCCTAAATTTAAATGACCCACCAGTGTGACTGCCACATAGGACTATTCTTCATCAATCTATGCTTATGCTTATGCATTGAAGATCATATTGGGTACTCATTTGGTATTTAGAGATGTACAACTTCAATGACCACTCAAAATATCTTTTTTCATGTCTATGTGGTGATCAAAAGGCTGAAGTGATGCTGAATGTTAAATTCGGTCCTTCCCAAACTTGCAAACAGGCATGCAGATACATGAAGTTTATTTTTTATTTTTATTCAGACCTGCCCTGTCATGGACATGGACATTTTAATCTAAGGAATTGGATTATACATGTACTTCTGCAAAATTTCCATCCTGTCATGTCCATACTCAGAGATAAAGTTAGTAAGAGAGAATAGAGGCAGTGATAACATTAGACTATCAAAAATACAAGGGAAATATGTGACTTGAAAATCAGTTTTTGTGAAATTTGCTTTTGTCTATACAAATATAGAGAGCAAAAATGTTCTTTTTGGGTATGTATTCAATTTGGATTGCACACTATTAATTCTTTGCTGTCCATTAGATATTATGTATGAAAATTGTTTCTTTCTTTTTTTTTTTACTTCTTTTGCAATGATTTATTTATATAAGCTTTATAATTATTATTCATTATGGTGTGCTGTAAGGGAAGAATGCATATACAGATTTCTTTTCCCTCCTGCAATGATTCATTCAATGATTCACTTTGTTAATTCGTTTCAACATAAAAGTACAGCCTAAAGGTAAAAATATGAAAAGACCAGCTTGAGCAATGCTATTATCCTTTCACCTTACTAACAGTAAAATATTAGTATATTTAATACAGTAAATGGGCTTTTTATTAGTATATATGATATACATATCCCATTTTCAAAAGCCTCACTCGACTATTATATATCCCAAATTTGAGACCCGTTTCCCAGACACACAAAGGGTAAAAAGACAGCTGCGTCTCCACAGACCTGGTGGTCTCTCATGCCAGTTACAGCAGCAGTAAACAGATGCTGATGTCTCTTCATCATGGGCTGCATGTCTTACAATTCGTTTCTCTTTTTTAAAATAAGCTTGAGAATGAAATGGAAAACATGGTGGAAATAAATGCCAGTTAAACCCTCAGCTGCTGTCTTGGCACAAAGAGAGGTCTACATCTTTTGTGTCCATGAATACTTGAGGCCTGTCCCATTATGGCAGACCCCCCGGTCCCGCCTCTGCTTTGACTCTTGATTGTTTTCCTTTGTCACCACAGTGGTGTCTGGCATGTCAGCACTGTGCCAAGAGTCTCAGCTTGAGTTAATTTTTGTCCCTTCCCTACATCACATATACGTCATTTATAGAGATGCAACTTTTCCAACATGATAAAGGTCCCTCAAAACTTTCCAACAACTGAGATGTAGGTAACCAGTGGGTTCTATGAAGTTAGTGACAGAACAATTGTCATGATAACTAAATAGCTGATGCTTTGAGGATGTCTGTCACGAATACTAGGGTTAAATCTAACTTTTAAACAGAATAAACTTTCAATCTTTGCTCCTGATGCAATTAAACCAAAACTTATGCCTAGAGGGATGTTTTTCAGAGAGTGATACATGAAAAGAAAACTTACCATCTGAGCTAACGGTGTCTCCATGTCCAGGGTATCCTCCCTGTCCTGTGTCTCTGTAATCCACCCAGTTTATACCCTCCAGACTGTCATAGTTGGACGGTGAGTTATCCTGCACTGGTACCACAGTGAAATGGGGCATGTTTTCACCCGTTCACTGTGAGTATCTGTTCCTCTCTTTCTCTTCTTTTGGCAGATGGCAAGTTCCCGGCCAGCTGAACTCTCCCTGAAATCTCCAACACATTCCTCTAGTCTTCCCTCACTTCCTCTGAATCTATTAGCATAGTTCCCACCTTCTTCTCCTAGTCCCTCCTCCTGTTTGGACAAATAGAGAGTCTCTGACACTTTGGCCTGTCCCACAGTTTCCCCATGCTCTCGCTCTCACTAATGTTTCCCAGTTTAATATGTGAATCACAATCTTGATGAGGAAAATAACTATTGTTTAAATCCAGACCCTTTAAGGTCTTTGCATAAAAACAGCTTAAAGTTTTCAGCTTCACAGACGAAAACCTTTCATGGATTTTGTCTGCATGTCAAAAGGAAATGGTAAATACTTTGGCAAGACACGAGTGTTCAAACATAAGCATGTTCCATCAAGTTAATAGGTTACAGGCTACAGCTCAATCAATCCTATTCACACAATAGTAGTTTTGAACTAGACCAAATGTATCCTAGAGCTCCACCAAAATGTACAAATCCTATTTTAGGCACCGTCAGCATATGTGCAAACTAAAGCCTAGATATCTTTTTTTACGAGATTCTCAACTTTAAGCGATATAACAGGGTGTTGATGTCTGTCTGTCTGTCAGTTTAAACATTTCCTTTCAAGGAACTGCATGTAACAAAGACCACAAAAGATGTGGGACCATTGGAGTAGTCTGTAATTACTGTAAGATTTCCATCTTTTTCCATTTTAAGGTCAGGTCGTTTTGTAGCCCTGCCTAAAGCAAGGATTTTTTGTTTATTTTGCTCTTGCAGCCTGCAAACCCTTATAAGGGGTATACTGAATAATACTATCATTCAAAAGGTTGTTTTTGAAAGAAGTCTCTTATGCTCACCAAGGCTACAAAATACAGACTAAACTAACATTTGTTAAATATAATAATTTAAAATAACTGTTTTCCGTTATAATATTATTATTGATTCTGTTATGATAACCAGTGCTGAGTACAGTGTGATATTTTCATTAGAAAGTAATAAAAAAACAGCATTTATTTGAAATACTTATTTTGTATCTTTACAGTCATTTTTGATCTTGCAAAATAAATAAATAAATAAATAAATTCACTGGTCCCAAACTTTTTAATAGTAGTGTCAATTATGGAAAACAATTATATTATAAATGATAATATTATAATATAAAATGATAAAACTGTAAAATATAAAATTTACTACAGCATACAGTACGTTGTTTTATCAAAACTATATTCAGTAGCCAAACACTTTCTTTGTGTCCATTTAAACCATTACACGAGTTTCCGCTTAAATTGATGTTGAAGGTTCCGTTCTTCATGCTTTTTTGAAGCTTTGATTGTGTTTACAGTGTGCAGTATAACGTGTTCATGTTTTGCGTGTAAAAACACAGTATTTTTCACACAATTTACTTATCTGTATATGGCTGTTTTCACGGTCCAAAAAAGCAGCCCAATGACTTCCTTGTTCTATGAAGTCCCTCCTTCAGAAAAACGTAACGAGTTCTGATTGTGCCAGTGGTTCCTGTGTTGTGATTCGACAGCAGCTTATCGCACATTGCCCGGAAAGGTCACGCCTCTTGCCATAAATTGGAGATGCATGCGCATCTGAAGCGCTTCTTCTCCATGGGAGCGCAACAAGAGCATGCCCCCTTTTTTGTGTATTCCTCTGGGCGGAGATTAGTAAAAAAAACTGTTCTAGTTACGTAATTAAAAAAGGAAGTAGAGGGATGTAGTCCAAACAGGCCGTTCGCTGAATGCTTTGAAAGGGGACTTCTGTTAAATAAATGATCTGGCTAGGCATTGAACTTTGAGCTTTATAATTTTACAGGTATTATTTATGCTCTAACAGCAACATTACACACTAACTAAAGTTAGAAAAATGGAATCGCGAAGAACGAGACCTTTAAAGATAATAGCCACATGTTAGGTCTCCATATTTTATGGGGACATAAGGATTTATTCTGTACAAACTGAAGAGCAAATGAATTTGCAACAGTCGCTTTGTTGCGTCCAGTGTTAATAGCCACAAGCTGCGTGGCACAATCTGTCAGACACTCAGTTTCATTCCTTTTAGGAAGAGGCACAGAAGGTCATAGACATGAACAGTGTTGGGGTAACATAGGCTATTACAAGTAATGCAAGTAACGTAATCAGGATTACCTTTTTTCAAGCAACTAGTAAAGTAAAGCATTACTTTTAAATTTACAACAAAATAGCGGAGTTATTTTTTTACATTTACTTTGTTTTCTTATAAGATACTTTTGGTGCTTTTCCACTGCATGGTATGGTATACGGCACGGTTCCGTACGGCATGCTTTGGCGCTTTTCCAATGCATGGTACCGGTACAGCTCGGGTTCGGTACCGGCTCACTTGTGGTGCTTTTCCACTGCATGGTACGCTTTCATGGTACCACCTTTGTTGAGGTTCCTAAAATGTGACGTGAACACACTATCAGGGGTCGAAGACGGATTCAGTTACAGGAACAACAAAAGTTTATTGACTGACAAAGCAGACCAAAAATTGGTAAATAGAAAAACAATAAAGGAGGGATTGGGGGTAGAGACAACAGAGTTAAGGGGGTAGTGGAACACCGGTTTTACCCTGGAAACATGGAAACAGGGTGAACCTGACCAAGACTAGGATGAAGCTTAAGACGAACCGCCACTGGACTCAGGACCTTAGTGACCTTAGACACATCAATTCACTGTTCAAGTACACACAACCTCAGTGGGAATGGTGAGACTGTCTTTCTTTGCAGAGCTTATCAATTCTGGGTGTTATTGGGGACAGGCAAACTATCAAGTCATCATCCACATTAAGCCGTCCCCTGTATTTTGTCTTTATTGCCATCAAGGCTGAGAAAGATGCCTCACAAAGGTATGTTGTTGGGAAAGGCAGCAATATTCTCATGGCCTGAAGAGCAACCTCCTTGTACTCCTTTTCAACTGTGGGCCAAGATTCTGCTGGGCCCTGCTGATTAAATCTCATCCTGAGAGTACGATCACTGGACCAGTTCCAAAAGTTCATCTTCAGTTCAAGTTCAGCTTTTCCACTGAGGCCACTGGCCATCACATCACAAGAAAGAGATCTCGAACCCAGTCATATTTCTCCATGTCAATGTTGGTGAAGTAGCGACTGAAATGTTCATTCAGTGAGGTGAGGTGACTGATAATGGTGTTGAGCATGAAGTCCACTGCCATGCAGTTTGTATCCAAAAATTCTGATAGATTTGGTGTACCGACAGGTCAATTTTTATCCTGAAAGCATTTATTTTGTCACTTGCCTTCAGTATTGTGGAATAACATCCCTGCATAGACAGATTCAGACTTATTGGTGATCATCTTGTCTAAATATGACCATATTTTAATAATTGGTGATTTTAATATTCATGTATGCTGTACTGCAAATGCTTTAGCTAAGGACTTTTTAAATCTATTATCTTCCCTAAACATTGTTCAGTGGGTAACTGGTCCCACTCATTGCCATGGTCACATATTAGATTTAAGGCTTATTCGACTTCATGCAGCTCTGCGCAGGTGGCTGACTTGAAACAGTGCATGCGCTGACTCCACAGCGCTGACTCCACATGATTGTGATGTATGCCATCAAAGTACAGAGAGAGCGATTCAAGAGTAGATATCCGAAATAGAATTATGTAAATACTGTTGGAGCTTTATAAAAACTTTTTTTTTTTTTTTAAATTTTGAATAAGAAGGACAGGTTTGAAATTCGTCTGTAATTCGCATACAGTGGAGTCAAGTGTGGGTTTCTTGAGGATGGGAGCCAATCACACCTTTATAGCCAACCATCAGTTGTATTTCATTCACATTTTAGCTGTGGATTAGAACTAAACGAAAAGCAAATACATTGAAATAACCCTTTTTAGATCAGCCCTCTGGCCTAGAGTTTAGAGCAGATGTACAATGAAATTAAATGTAGGCTATTATTATTGTCATAGTACTATTGTCACTACTTTTGTAGATTGATAGAGCCTATGTTACTATTGTTGTCATGAATATTATCATTATAAATACTATCATTGATACTACCACCACTAATATACAGCTATGGAAAAAATTAAGAGACCACTGCCAAATCAGCAGTTGCTCTGGATTTATTATTTATAATATAAATAATAAATCCAGAGCAACTGCTGATTTGGCAGTGGTCTCTTAATTTTTTCCATAGTGTATATATATATATATATATATACATATATATTTATATATATATATATATCATATCATATATCATATCATATCATATCATATCATATCCCCTACAACTATTTAGATACTACCCAATTGTATCACAGAAAGGATTTTGTGTGTCTATATATACCACTTTGTCGATGACTATGTGGGGTTGTTTTGTGTTTTTCTGTTCTCTGTGGTTTTTTTTTGTGTTTTTTTCCTCCTTCTGTATTGTATATGTGTCTCACTGATTCTTACCTGGTATGTGTTACTGTTTTGTTAATTTGCAAAAAAAAAAAGAAAAGAAATTACCCGGCCATTACCTGAAGAATAGTATTCTATTGGGTTGTATATTAATATTAAATCATCTAAATGTAATGCAGCCTTGTCAAAGGTAGATCAATACGTAATTTAAACTACTGCACTGTAGATGTCGCTAATGTTCTTCTATTAAAGTCAACACTTGACTATTTGCTTGCTTATTCCAGCAACCCCAAGAGAGCATTGTTTGCTCAGTGGTGTTTACCGTGCTGTGAACTTTGAAGCATTGACGCTTTATGAAGTGTGACACTCATTATTACATAATAGATCAAATTATATTTCTTGAAATTTTTTATTGAAACATTTTGTTAGTCTACTGGACCTAATTCTTTTTTTTAGGCTGATTTTATTTTTCCTGGGAGTATGTGTATTCCAGACGGTTCTATTGTCTGGCGTTTTCATAGCGTACCAAAATGTGTTTAGGCTTACTGTGCCTTCATCTGTAGCATATATATGTTGTTAATGCAGACAGATCAATATTATTGTTGAATATTAAATAATTGAATGTCCCCAACTAAGCAAGGCAAGCCAATGCAATGTTCTCCTCTGTTCTCAGTTCTCCGCTGGCCAATGAACAAACAGTCTATGATTATGATTCAGGCAGCATTATAGGTTATAGAAGTCAGATATTATTACATAACATATTATTACAATATTATTCCGTTCCATCTGGTTGAAGATCGGAGTCATCACACCGATGTGGAGAGGGGAATGGAGACACTTCAGGGATGCGTTGTGGTGGTGTCCAGGGTCAGGTCCTTCATCTGGTCTGGTTATGGCCTGGGTCCAGCTGATTACAGTAAACAATCGTAACTGACTGGGCCATCTAGCCAGTAAGATCAAAATTAGCTCTTGGAAAGAGGTATTTAGAGGGACTGATTCATCCGAGTCATTTGAGAATCATTGAAAAAATGTGGTGATGTGCTAGCAATGTACTTTACAGTAGGTGGACAACCAGAATGCCTATTACCGCTGCGACAACTGGTGTGGCAAATCCACCATGGCAAAAATAAACCAGTCACATTTCAAAGTCATTTGCAAAATGACCACCAGATGGCACAAATCATTTAGCAAAAGCAAAGCATATTTATGTAAAAGTAGCCTATTTTAAATAGAATATAGCAAACTTTTATAGCAGAACATTTTATGAATCAAAAATTTAAAATAGGCCTATCTCGCAGTCAGTGAAAATAAATTAGTTGCAATCAATGAATGGCTGAAACTATTGAGGAATGAGAAGATTGATGAGTGCTTCTCTTGCGCGGCACACTGACTGCTAAGCAATGTAACTTCTGGGCATTTCTCAGTGAGAAAGTTGTGGTCGAAGTGGTAGAAGATTTCAATTTTGATACAGAACTATTTAAGCTTCAAGAAAGATAAAACATTAAAGCTGTCTGCCAACATCACTTAACACCATGCATCCTATAATGAGGTTCGATCTTGGGTCGTTTGAAGCTCCATGAGGTTGATGTTGTTGCGTTAACCACAGAGCTACTGTTAGAATACTGTTGCATTATCATCTTATGTGCTTGCAAAGCCTCATTGATGTAGCCTAATATTTTTCTACCGAAATGTTTCATGTTTTCATTATATATTCAATTTGATTTCAGTATTGTGATTATTCATTAATTTAGCTGTGTTTCACTTGAATTAATCTGCTTCCAGCTTTCAGTCACTCTGAATGAGCTGCGGTGCGGCTTCAGATTACGCAATAGCGAGAATAAATGGACACTTTTCAAAGTCTGTAAAAGTAGCTCCTCTTAGTGGCAAAAGGCAGCAAATACACCCAAATTTTAACACGTAGTGGTAAAAGTCTTATTCTGGTTGTCTACCTACTGTATATAATGAGAAAATGAAAGTGTTTTTTGACCTTTGATGCATATAAACCTGCTGTAGGAGACCTCCAAAACAAAATTAGGAACCTTTTAAAATAGCATAATAGGGGCACTTTACCAGAACATAGATTTATGTTGATATCTGTTGTGCGTCTCTGTTGGTCTTTTCGGCCTAAAGGGGTTAAGATATCATCTAAACCAGTCCACCGCCACTGTGGTCCCTGACATCCAGACTCCAGCCAGTTCTCTGTTTGTTTTCCTTTAAACTTCTCTTGTCACAGATGTTTTTTTTTCACATGGGGAAATAAACCCTGTGATGTTGCATCACATTTGTTGATGTTTGAAGATGATTATGTAATTACATGCAATATGATTTAGATTTCTGATAACAAAAGTGATTGCCATTCCACTTTGTTAAAATTTTGTAAGAATAGACCATCATTTTGGATTGATTGTTCCTCTGATGCTAGTGGTGGATTTGGTGAAATGCATTTCCACCATCTTTCAAGTGATTCTTTGGTGGCAAACTTTCAAAACTGATTCTGAGAAGATATTGTAAGGCTGAAGTTAATAAGCCTGATAAGAATTTTTGTACAATAATTTTACAAAAATTCACAGCAAACCGACTGGTATAATTTCAAATGTCTCAGTGGGATTGGTAAAATGGTCTCAATTTCACTATGCACTATTCAAAAATTGTTATGTCAAGTAGATTAAGTGGAACCTGGTGTTAACCCAAATCTACGTTTTGGATAGGTCAAAATTAAGGCCATGAATGAAAGACGCATGTGGCACATCATCTGTACCTTCTAGTTTCTGTATACTGAATTAGCAAGTTGTATGAACGTGACTACGAAGATAGGTGGCGCTATTACTATATCTGAATAGTATCATATAGATGTGTTGCAGGCCATGACTCTTATCAAACGTGTGAAGTTTGGGGCAGATTGGACATTGTTTGCCTGAGTTACAGCAACTTCCTCTTTCATGGCGAAACATCAAAATTTTTCAGGCTGTTCGTTAAACTACGAGGCCTGAAAATGGCAAAAGCTGCACTCAAAAAAAAAATGGGAGAGGAAGATCAAAATGGTTGATTTCCTGTTGTGGTTAGGGATGCGCTGCACGAGACTTTTTTTGTAGGTATTGTGTCATTACATGCATGTACCAAATTTCGTACGTGAAACATAGCGAGAGGCGCACTGCGTTGAACCTTAATAGGTGGCGGCATCAAGCCATTTTCCCCGCCAAATTCTGAAACGCATTTCAGATCTGACATTTCGTGTGCAAATTTTCGTGAGTTTTCATGCATGTTTAGGCCCTCAAAAATGCAATTCTTTTCAGGGGAGAATGATAATTATAAACAGAGCAATTCTAAGAATAACAGAATATATTATCCAAACTAAAGCAAAAATTTATTTAAGTTTTAAAATCAATTGAAATTGGAGTCAGATTAAGGGCTAGAATTAATAAATTAAGTGAACTTTATAGGACCTCAAATAAAATAACTACAGGTATTATACCTTCTCCCATACCAGTGCATTTTCGTCGTTGGGCCAATGTGTGGTCCTTACAATATACAGTAAACACAGAAAAATAAAAGAAAAAGATAATGAAAAATTATCCATTGAGTTGCTTCTTTCTTTAAAGCACTCATTTCCCATTGCTTTAATCTGGAAATCAGTGTATCTACAATTACCAGAGTTAACTATAATTAGTTTACTTTGAAACTAATTTCAAAACTTTGAAACTCTCAAACTTTGAAAATCTCTTTTGTTGCTACTAAATGCTTAACCAAGCTGGGCAATTGGAGAGATATCTACTTAACCTTTTAAATCAGATGAGATTAGCATCATTTCATTTTTCCACAATTAACATTAATATTTACAGAAACATTTACAAAACATTGTTGATTCTAAGTGTATCAACAAGTTGATGCTTCCCCTTTAAATTGACTCTTTTAAATTGAGTCTTTTTTTTTTGAAGGACAATCACACAGGTTTTGGAGGATATCTCTGTTATTTGGGCAACACCCTCCACACTGTCAGTCTCTGAGTTTGTTTTGGCTCCTGGGAGCTTCCTGTGTCCAATGTGTCTCAGGTTTGGAACAAGATCAAAAGTCTGTAAGTTCTGCCTTGGAACTGTGTTTGTCTCTTCTTAAAGTATTATAATGGAAAAAGTATCTTTTAAATACAATGGATGTTATGTGTTTAGTTTAAATCACGTCCAGTGAGCTTGACTTACTGTGATCTTTTGACTTACTGAAACCACGCTGCAAGGCCATAATAGTTTTTGTTAATGTTGGAAAGTGTGTTGTTAATAGATAAATTGATATTTCATAAACATTCCTGACCAAGTAAGTGGACTTTCACCCATCGTTTTTTCTTGATTGTGTGCATATGAGACACACGTGTCATGTCCTGCAGTGTTGGGAAATTTCACTTTCTACATGAACTAGTTCATACTTAACAATTTTGAATTAAATTCACAAGTTCCAAAAATGAACTAGTTCAGGGCTCCAGACTGCGACCAAATGGTCACATTTTGCGATCAAAATTTGAGAGTGTGTGACTGAATTTTATATTCAGAAAATTTGTCCAATGAGTGTAAAAAGAATAGGGAATGGGTCGGGTCGAATAACCGAGCGCGCGTTTAAACGTCTGTGAGAAGGAGATGGAGATAACTTAAAGGGTTAGTTCATCCAAAAATGAAAATTAAGTCATTAATTACTCCTCCGCATGCTGTACCAACCCCGCAAGACCTTCGTTCATCTTCGGAACACAAATTAAGATATTTTTGATTAAATTTGAATATATAAGTTTTTTAAGCGACGAGAATACTTTTGTGCGAAAAAACTGAAAGAGCTGAACTGAAGTAGTTGAAGGAGATTGCAATTCTCGCGCATGCGTCGTGAAAATCTATCCAAGTCTCGTTTCAGGCCAACAAGGAAGAAAAGGAATAGTCGAATAAAGTCTTTATTTTTGTTTGTTTTTTCATACAAAAGTATTCTCGTCACTTGATAAACTTATAGTTGAGCCACTGTAGGCACATGGAATATTTAAACATTTTCTTCATTGACTTTCTTGGCCGTCAAGAGCCAGTCCCTTAGGCAGCCTATGTGGTAGTGATACAGCTCTCAAATTTAATCAAAAATATCTTAATTTGTGTTCCGAAGATGAACGAAGGTCTTGCGGGGTTGGTACAGCATGCGGGTGAGTAATTAATTACCTAATTTTCATTTTTGGGTGAACTAACCCTTTAACAAGTGAACTATTGACTCGTTCTTCCAACCTGCGGCTAGTGTGCCAGTTAAATTCACTTGCTGGCTTCCCAAATAAAACATTACAACAGCAATAATCAAAAAAACGTGAAGAAAACGATTACTCTGTACTCTTTGTAAATTCAGTTCAATATGAGTGCCAAATCTCGAACATGACCTGTCATTTACTTGAGTTGAGTTGATCACATGGGAGTTGATTGCACACGAGCCAGGCGGTATGTTTCCATCTGTGTTTAAACTAAACTCATTTAAGCTTTGCCAATGTAAACATTCAAGAGCATGGCCAAGCAAGACACTCATATCATGTAGGCCTACTAAATCAGCTCTGAAGTGAAAAGCTTTTGTAACTTTTAATTTTCAATTTATATAGTCAAATATGCAATGTTATTTTACATTTGATTATTTTATTCAATTTCTGTACCTTAAAACTAATGTTAGACCTACCTGAAAATTGTTTATTTTATTAGTATTCGATTGCTCTATTGGATTTATTTGTGCTTTTGCTTGTGGTTAAATTATTTGTTCATATTTTCTTTATTTTATTTGACAGTAGTCTTTTTTTCCCTGAACATAGCACATCCCGAATCAGACGGTGAACCTAAAACCGTGATACAAACTGAACAGTGAGCTATTTGAAACGTTGCAGCCATAGTACAGTGTCCCAGTCGGAAGATGATTTAGAGTGAAATGTTTTTGTGGCGAAAAAGGCCAAACCCAACATTTCTGTGAAGACTGGCTGCTAGAATTCAGCAGGTTAAGGTAGTACTGGAAGGAGACAACTTCCATAAACTGTGAATGTTAGTCGCCACCCCATAACTGCGGGAACACGAAGTTTGCCGACAGTGCAGGCACTTCACAGTGTAAACATAATATGCTAGTTAAACACAATCTTAGCCTCAAGCATAGAGTATGCGGTAATGTTAAAAATCAAAAAGCAACACCACTGCCGGTTGCTTTTAGAAGACAAGAGGGTAAATGTTAAATCAGAGTGCAAAGGCATTGTAATTTCTATTATCAAAGTATTTATTAGTAATACACTGGAAATTTAATTGGTAGAAATGTGAATATTTGGTTAGTATGTTGATTTAAGTTGTGTGCTCCTAAATTTTCTAGTTGTGCCCCTACAATTTTCAGTTGGGGGCCACTGTGCTCCTAGTCTGGAGCCCTGTAGTTCATTGTTCTTTTTTTCCATAATGGTGCTGCAAGCTATTTTTTTAAATTTATTGCCACAGCCCATCATTTTAACGGCGGGCAAAGTTTGAGCAGAAATGTAAGATTTTTCCCATCCTCACCGACTTTGTCATAAAACTCGTTAAATTATCATATGACGCATGCGGCGGTGCGTGCCGACACTGGTGGCTTGTGTTGCTAGAATGGATGTTTTTTTCGCTACATATTAAGGCCTGTTTATGGTGTGTTTTAGCCAGGTTTTCACCTGGAAGTCTCTATAGAAATCTGGTACCCTATTGAACGAAGTTAAACTGAGAGATTGTGCGTTCACAGACACCAGAATGAATGAGTTCACAGTAACGTTCATCAGGCAGTAATAGTACGTACAGTTCACGATTCGCCCAAAATATGAACAAGTTCATGAACTATCGTTCAATGAACGCGTTCAGGCACAACACTGCATGCCTGACAGCAAATGTTTACAATAACCTTGGGCTTACTTTTCATTTCCTCTTGAGTTGCTCTTTAGTAAATGTTCTAAAAACAAATGTCATGCTCTCCTTGCTACCAAACACATTTCAGAGCCATTCTTTTCCACTTGTTCGATCTGTAATACATCTTGGGATAGTAAAACATGCTAAAGCACAGTAGGTTGACAGGAGAGCAAAAACAGTGATGACATGTTTCCTCTTGAGTTTCACCTCAGTACATTTTCTAAAAGTCAATGTCGTGCACTCCTTGATACCAAACACTATAAAAAGCCATTCTTGTTCCAGTTGTTTGATCTGTAATACAACTTGGGATAGTTTAACATGCTAAAACTGCAAAGTACTGTGCTTTGACAGGAGAGTTAAAACAGTAAATGACATGTCCTTGTCACTTAAGACATGTCGACAAGCCCTCATAGCAGACAAAACTTTAAACATCTGTGCCGGAAGCATGCGTGCTATGTAGTGTTAAACAATGCAGTTTTGTAGCTGCTGTCATGCCGGCAAACAGCAAGTGTGCCTCCATGCCAAACACTGGTTTGGTCTAAGAATGACTAACTGTTGTACTCCCCCACTGCTGTGACCTGGCGGATTTCCTACTGCATTTGTGAGGCAGTTTTATTGCATCAAAATAACCCCTACTAAAAAGACTGAGATAGAATATGTTATCAGACTAAACATCTGATAGGAAGCTCTGATTTTGCCTTTGGACAGTCTGAACTACCAGAATCTTTTCACTAAAAGTTTTTTACAAGGTTTTCTGATGTAACAGACCACTATTCAATTCATATCTTTTAGATCATACACACATCACATTATTATAGTAAGTTCTGTCATAAAACTCTAGATTGTGCAGGCTAAAGCCCTATTCGCACGGGATTAGTATTACCTGGGGACCACGTGTGAATTTGAAATTACCCACCCACATCTGAATTTAATGTGGCGCATTCGTACAGGATAAGTGAAGCCTGTGATTTTACTCAAATTTACTGACTTATCACTCGGACATGATGTCATTAGGCTATAGCTTTGAAATGTCTTGTCGTTATTATGTCTAGCTGTATGTAATACAGAAGAATTTTCCTTACCATATCCTGCTAAACATGTCATTCATCTCCATCTAATCGTTCTTTTTGTTTTTGCTCTTATGGTTTTCAGCTTTCTCTTTCTTGTACTAGCGATATGACCCCGCACCCAAAATACTATCAAAACACTCCAACTCAGCCTCTAATCTCCGCGAAAGATGGATAAAAAGGCGCAGATGAAACAAAAACCTTAAAAAAAAATGATATACGATCCGGCCAAATCACAGAGATGTCGATTCGCACGGGACTAATATTATCACATGACCTCGGTGTTCGGACCTCGATGTTCGGCGAAATATAGTAGGTAATTTGCGGGGGAATTATTACTTTACAAATTACAGAGCATGGCCGATATGACACGGGATTAAGATCATAGACAAATTCCGCAATTATTACAAATTACTACAGGTCACCAGATAATACTTAATCCCATGCGATGAGCGCTTAAGAAGTCCTTAACTCAAGCTGCTTGCAATCACTAGGGCACAGCTGATTGATTCCTGCTCTATCAGTAGCCAATGAGCTTGTGTGCTCAAACTTCAAATACTTGATTAGCATTTGTCTTAGTGCGGTGCAGTACGCGCTTCAGAAACCCTCCTCTTTCACTACCCAAATTCTCAACTTAAAGGTGCTGTATTAAACTTTTTCACTCTACTAAGAGCATAACAATACCATAGCATGTTTTCTAAATATCTGCAAAACATATTAGGTTCACATACTTGTTTCTCTGAAAAACACTTCTACAGCCAGTTATTTTACTTTGAAATGAGCGTTTCCAGGCTAGAATGTTTGTTTTTGGTTTGGTCTGTGATACTGCACATTGCCAATTTGCCAATTTTCATCGTCCATTGCACTCGTTCCTGTTGCGTGTGCTCAAACTGGCAACCCAGTAGAGCACCACCGATATTTTGAATTTGACTGCAGTGCCTATTTCAACCACTAATTGTCATTCTTGCATATGCTTCTTTAAATATATCTCATTCTTTGTGTTTTTTTAGTGTTTAGTCCATCATAGAACACTGCTAAAGTCAGTCCACTAGCATACTCATACTCTACCATGGCAGTGATGTTTAACCTGGGCACCTTCCGAAGGGGCCACAGATGACTTCAAATTATTTAATTATAAAATATATATGTAAATTATTCTTTAAAATTACCTTAACAAGCTGTGCCATGTTACAGCAGTAATGCTAGGGTGAATATCTTAAGCAAAATGGTCTACTGCAATTCAGCAACAGTCTAAAAAATACATATTGATTAGAACAAATTATTGCAATTAAACAACCGATTTTTGGTTAAGCTTTAGAAAAAGGTTGGTGGTCCAAGGGATTGCAAGATTTTGTTACGGACATGCAAGTTGTCTCCTTGACCACCACCAGATACCGTGGTATGATTTTAAAGCGCTTTGGGTGTACAGTAGTACATGAAAGCTCTATATAAATGATCCATCTACCTTTACGTCTTTTTTTTACTATCCCAAAGATCTTTTTTTGTTGTTGTTTTTTTTCTAGAATGTCACTGTTGATATCTTTCTTACAGTTGAATTTGTACAAAGTATGAAGTTGCGATTTCCTAATTAAGTTACTGGTCAACTGGTCAGTTTTATTTATTTGACAAAGCCATTTTTTTCTTGCATTTGGTTCTTGGTAGATCATTCTTTTAATAAAATATGCAAGAGAAGATTGTAAGGTCGCTGGAAGATCATTCCCATTCCCTTTTAAGGCATAAGCTTAAAAGCTAATTTAATCCACTGTAGTGTACTTTCTGTATAATTAGGGAAGACTGAACAGACTTTTTTTTATGTACAAGCTTGAGATATGTCACTAAAAAGGAGCACTTCTGGGTGCCACTGTATATCTCCTTTGGCTGGAGACACCAAATTCTATTTGGAACCGGATAAATTGAATGTATTAAAGTGATTTATGTCCAGACATTCTCAGGCAGATGTTTGCAATCTCTCAAAAATTATAATAAAGACTAGAACCCTAGGCTTTACTTTGTGAAAATCAGATATCCTGATGTACAGTGACAGTGCATTGTATTCCACTGAATATTATGTCAAACTGTAAGTTACTTTTAGGGGGCTACCTACTACAGGTCTAGACTTATGATTAAGCATCTTTTCTCTCCAAATAACGAATCGGTTACCTGACGTAACCTCGGTTCTCTCTAGATGAGGGAACGAGTATTGCGTAAGCTCAGCTTACGCTACGGGAAAGATTCTTCTTTGCCGAACAATTGAAGCCAAAAATTTTTATAATTTGTAATCATTGTCAACGCACTTCTCAGGTGCAGGACCTAGAGCGGGCTAACTAGCAGGCTCATTGGTTCGTTTCTGGGAAGTGCTCGAACCGATTGGAGAACGGCGCTGAACCCGGCGCCCAATGAGCGGACGACGCTCGCTTATTGCGTCAAAGCCCGCGAAAGGGGCGTGGCTTGAGTGTATATAAGCACTCTCCGTGGTTTGGAACAACGATTTATAGTGATGAAGCGAATCGCTGTTTAGAGCGGGCACGGCCGGGAACGCAATACTCGTTCCCTCATCTAGGAGAAACCGAGGTTACGTTAGGTAACCGATTCGTTCTCTTACGAGAGGTTCTCTCGTATTGCGTAAGCTAGCTTACGCTCCGGGAAACCCCTGGTCAACGCCGTGCCCGGTCAGTCACCACAAGCATCCCGGGAGGGTGGAGGGAGCAATAGTGGAGAAATGATAATAAAGGGCAGACGCCGTTTATATGAGAATATGAGGCCTAAAGAGGCGGCCGGCATAGCGGGCCATAGTATAGGAAGTTTCCATAGAATGGAGGGGAAGATCAAGGGGCTAGCCGGTTGAAGGATTCCCCATAAAGCGTGGCTAGACGCTGCGGCGGGTTGAGACCGCTAGTAATTTAGCCTGTAAGGCCGGTACTTCCAAGTTATAAAATCTGATAAAGGTGGACGGGGAAGCCCAGCCCGCGGCCACACAGATATCATGAATAGAAATACCACAGGACCAAGCCCACGAGGAGGCCATGCCTCGAGTGGAGTGAGCCCTGACGCCGAGCGGGCAAGGCAGATTTTTAGCCGCATAGGCGGAGGCGGATGGCGTCTACTATCCATCTGGATAGTGTTTGTTGAGAAGCGGCCAAGCCTTTTGTGCGTCCCCAAACGCCACAAACAGCTGCTCAGAACGTCTGAACGTCGCAGGCCGCGTGTAATGTACGCTCTCAGCGCCCGGACCGGGCAGAAGAGGTTGGCATTGGGCTCGCTATCAGAGGTGGGCAGAGCCGATAAGGATATCACCTGTGCTCTAAATGGGGTGCCAATCGCCTTAGGCACATATCCGTGTCTGGGTTTGAGAATGACGACGGAGTCGTCATGGCCAAACTCGGAGACACGACGCGTTCGAAGAGAGCGCGTGAATGTCGCCCACTCGTTTAACTGAGGCAAGAGCGATCAGAAAAACGGCTTTTAGGGAGAGATATTTGAGGTCAATAGACTCGAGCGGGTTCGAAAGGGGGGGCTTTCAAGGCCTCGAGGACTATTGAAAGGTCCCAAACCGGCACCGAGGGGGGCGAGGGGCGTCATCCTCCTGGCTCCCCTGAGGAAGCGGATAACCAGCTCGTCTTTGCCAATAGACTGGGCACGTCGAGGACCAACGAAGGCCGCGGCGGCTGCCACATAAACCTTCAGGGTGGATGGGGTTCTGCCCTTGTCCAGCATATCTTGAAGGAAGGAAAGCAAAGAAGAGACCTCACACTTAAGGGGTCCAAATTCTTTTCGGTGCACCATTTTGAAAATACAGACCATTTAGCCGCATAGAGCTTTCTGGTAGATGCCGCTCTCAGCGTGTTTGATCGTATTCAAGACTCCCTCTGGCAAATCAACGTGTAATCGTTAGTCACCCATGCATGAAGCGCCCAGCGCTGCGGGTGGGGATGCCAGATTGTGCCGCGGGCTTAGAGAGGAGATCTGCTCTGACCGGGATGGGCCACGGGGCTGTCTGAGACAGCTGTGTGAGCTCCGGGTACCAAATCTGATTCTCCCAACGCGGGGCTATGAGGAGCACCGGGTGGCGAAATTCCCTGATTCTCTGAATGACCTGCGGTAGCAGGGAGATGGGAGGGAAGGCATAGAGCGGGCGGTATGGCCATTCTAGCGCTAACGCGTCCTCGTTCTTCGAGAAGAATCTCGGACAGTGCGAGTTCTCTTCTGTCGCAAAGAGATCTATCTCCGCTCTGCCAAAAAGGCGCCACAGTGATTGGACTGTAAGAGGATTCAGGGACCATTCTCCTGGAGAGAGAAGGTTCCCGGATAGAATGTCTGGACCGTCGTTTCAGGTGTCCCGGAACATGCGTCGCTCTGAGCGAGAGCAGATGACTCTGGGACCAAACTAGAATGCGGCGTGTCAGCAGGAAGAGATTCCTGGATCTGACCCCGCCCTGACGGTTGATGTAGGATACCACTGTCATGTTGTCTGAACGAATCAGGACGTGGTGACCCTGGATGCGCGGGAGGAACTGCAACAGTGCATACTCGACCGCGAGCATCTCGAGACAGTTTATGTGAAATGGGGTCTCCCGATCCGAACCATCGGCCAGAGGCCGGTGAGCCCTCGCAGACCGCACCCAGCCTGTGTTGGATGCGTCTGTCGAGATTACCTTCCGGTGAGAGAAGGTCCCCATCGTGACGCCCCGTTGAAACCAATCGGTCACCGTCCAAGGCTGTAGTGCAGAAATGCATGCCTGAGTGACTCTGATTAGCTGGCGGCCCGTGGTCCACTCGCGGCGGGGTACACGGGTCTTTAGCCAGAATTGGAGGGGGCGCATATGTAAAAGACCTAGCTGTAGCGCGGCTGCAGCTGAGGCCATGTGACCCAGCATTCTCTGAAAGGTTTTCACCGGAACGCGGGTATTCATCTGGAACGAAGCGGCTAAACGCTGCAAGCGGCGTGTGCGCTGAGCGGATAAGCGTTGCTTTCATAGTGGTAGAGTCCAGGTCTATCCCCAGAAAAGAGATAGTTTGACTGGGCTGGAGAACGCTCTTTGTCCAGTTGACAGAGAGGCCCAGCGCTTCCAGATGAGCGAAGAAGAGCTGTACGGTGCGACAGAAGCTCTGTTTTGGAACGTGCTAGTATCAGCCAATCGTCCAAATAATTCAAAATGCGCATCCCCTGGGTTCGAAGGGGGGCGAGCGCCGCCGTCCATACATTTCGTGAACGTGCGTGGCGCTAAGGAAAGGCCGAACGGGAAAACGGCGTATTGATAAACCTGGCCCTCGAAGGCGAAGCGTAAAAACTGCCTGTGACGAGGGTGTATTTGAATCTGAAAATAAGCGTCTTTCAGATCTAGGGAGATGAACCAATCCCCCTGGCGCACATGTGCGAGGAGTTTCCTGACCGTCAGCATTCTGAATGATCTCGTCATGAGAGCTTTGTTCAGAAATCTGAGGTCTGAGAATCGGCCTGAGGCCGCCGTCTTTCTTGGGGACCAGAAAATAACAGCCGTAAAACCCCGGCTCGGTTCTGGGTGGAGGGACTCTCTCTCTCGCGCCTTTTGCTAACAGTTTCGATATTTCTGTGCGGAGCGTGCTCGCGGCAGCTGGGCTGACCACAGAAAGGGGCCGGGCGCGGGAACGCGGGCGGCGGCGAAACTGTAACTGGTAGCCGTCTTTTATAATGCTTAGTACCCACGGGGATATGCCGGGAATGGCTTCCCACGCTTTGAAGCATATTGCTAGAGGCTGAATGGCCGTGCTGTCCCGGTTGCTGCATGTAACGGGCTGGACACTGTGTGTGTGCTCGTGTAAACTGTGTGTGGCAACGGGATTTGCACTCAGAGAGGAGCTTATGGGCCGTGATACAGGAGCGAGCAGAGGGGGGACACGCGCTGCTTGAGGGCGTGCTTATGCTTTCTGCTACCCGAGCGGACGGAGGCCGCTGAGTGGGAGTGAACTCTGTGGGGGGCACGGGAGAAAGTGTGAGTGAACACGTGCTTGTGGTCACATTTTTTACACTTGAGGCTTTTATGCTCTTTATGTGAACTCTCTGGGTAGCCGTGAAAACGGCTGTTTGTCGCTCGCAAGCCGGGTCGAGTCACCGGCTTGTTCTCGGCGAGATTCGCTGCTGCAGTCGGCGAAGGTTCGGGGACTAACAGAGGGTGAAACTTTGACGGCGGTCCGGCCGGGCGGAAAGAAGCCGTCTTTTCCCCAGAAGTGCTAGGCGGACTTCTGCTGATCAGGCTTCAGCGTGACCTTGGGGCGGGGCGCTTGGGGAGCCTGTCTGCGTCGGCTGTCGGAGCGAGAGCGAGGGCGAGGGCGGCCGCTCTGCCTGTGCTGGGGATGGGCCTGAGCTTGCTGCGCGCGCGTTGTTGAGGCTTTCTGACAGGGGGCTCACGAGAGCGGCCTGCAGAAGTGTTACCGCGGCGAGGTAGGAACAGAATTCATGGCCTGGGTGGCTTTCTGGACCTCGGAAAAGCGTTCTACGATGCCCGTGACGGCAGATCCGAAGAGGCCAGAGGGTGAGACGGGCGCGTTGAGGAAGACAGCGCGCTCAGCTTCGCTCATGTCCGTGAGCGTGAGCCACAAGTGTCTCTCGGCGACACAGAGGATGGCCATGCATCTTCCCAGCGCTTGAGCGGCAGCTTTGGTGGCGCGAAGGGAGAGGTCCGTCAGCGCATCTTAAGTCGTGGAGCGCACGGCCGTTGATTTCTCTCTCATTCTGCGCTATGTCACTCAACAGGTCGGATTGCAGCACCTGGAGAACCGACATGGAGTGCAGCGCTGCAGCGGCCTGGCCAGCGGCTGCATAGGCGCGTGTGTGGAAAGTGAGAGGACGCTCTGCAAGCTTTAGAAGGAAGCTTCAGGGAGGATCGCCAGTCCAGCGGAGGGCGAGCACAAGTGAGCGGAGACCAGATCTTCGACGGGCGGCATCGCTGTATCCCAGATGCTCGACGGCAAGAGTCAGGAGGCGCATTCAGGTCCTCTTCGATGCCGGAGCGGGTCCCCGCGGAGCATGACGCCGAAGAGCCCAGTGAAGACCATTCGTCGCTGTTAGAAGCGTGCAGACGAAGGCGACTCTTTCTCTTCCTCAGAGTCGAGGGACGCTGCAGAGCGGCCACTCGGCGGCAATGGGGGGTCCAGCTCGGGTGGAGAGAGAGAGAGTGGTCGGGGGCGGCGGCTGCGGCCCACACACAGCCATCGCAGGTTCCGGCGGCCTCTGAGGGCGGCTGCGGCCCACGGAGAAGTCAGAGGCGGCGCGGCTTGGGCGGATTTCGGCGGTGAGGAGTCTTGCCCGCAGGGAAGACATTGTCAGCGCCTCGCAGAGAGCATCCTCCATCGGCGAGGGCGAGTTCCGCATGTTCAAGCCCGAGACAGAGAGGGCAGAAGAGGTGGCGGTCTCCGTCTTCGAGCGGTGCGCGGCATGAGCCGCAGGAAATGCGAGACATCTTTAAAAAGACGCTCACGCTCTTTTGTGATGGAGCAAGTGGAAGTCGTCGGACGGCGCTAGCTCGCTGAGGCGGCTGAAGGTGGCAGGGGCCGGCTTCTTCAGGCTTCTTGCTTGCTAGAAGGTGCCTTGTCACGACGACGGCTTCAGTCTTGCAACGGCAGGCGATTAGATCGCTGAATCAAAATGAATCGTTGTTCCAAACCATGGAGAGTGCTTATATACACTCAAGCCACGCCCCTTCGGCGGGCTTTGACGTGAGTGAGCGAGCGTCGTCCGCTCATTGGGCGCGGGTTCAGCGCCGCTCTCCGATTGGTTTGAGCACTTCCCAGAAACGAACCAATGAGCCTGCTAGTTAGCCCGCTCTAGGTCCTGCACCTGAGAAGTGCGTTGACAATGATTACAAATTATAAAAATTTTTGGCTTCAATTGTTCGGCAAAGAAGAATCTTTCCCGTAGCGTAAGCTAGCTTACGCAATACGAGAGAACCTCTCGTAAGAGAACTCTGAATTATTTACAGTCCAATGTTATGAGTCCAATTAGTTGTAGATTTTGGTTTAGTCCACAAAGTCTGTACTCAGTGCCTCTTCATGTCTCCTTTTTAAGCCTCGGTGGGAGTCTATTTGATGACAAGTGTGCTTCTGTGCTGTTGTGTGTTATTAGGGTGGAAAAACAAGTTTGATTGAATGTGCTTCTCCATTAATGTTACGAAAACACCCACCTTATATGTTCAGCTTCATTTAGGCCTGTGTGTGCATGAACATGGGTGTCTCAATTTTGAACGTCAAGAAATGACAATTCTCTGTGTCTCTCTTTCTGCTGTCTCTTTCTATTATTGCTAAATTTGATCCTTTTTTCGACAAAGTTTACAACCGCCAATTACTTACACACCAGGGAGTCCTTGAGATGGGAAAATTCCCACAGCAGTACAGGGTTTTTGATGTTATCAGTCGAAGCTTACATCTTTGTTCTGAAAAGTCTGTCTTCTGTCTCTGCTTTTAACTTTCATTATCTCTTCTCTGCCTCTGCTCTGATCCCCTACACAATCCAGGAACTACGGATTGCATCCTTGTATGGAAAGAGTAATATTATATTACTGTAGCTTTTTTAGTAGGTATTCAGACTTTGTGAGATACATTTTTTAAATATGCAAATGCACAGTATTACAACAATATGACATTGTTGCGTTTGTAGGGGAATGAGACGCTGTGTCATGGCTTTGATGCTATGGAACTTTCTCTGTCTAAATGAAGTTCATTTACACAAAATATAAATGTGGAAAAAATAAAATAAATATGTTTTCCCCAAAATATGTTTGGCAAAATTATTAGGACCAAAATATGAATACAAATCTAACCGAAGTATAATTTCATTTATAAAGTATGTTTTTAAGTTGATTAATGGTGCATTCACGTGCTATGGTAATTATGGTAAATACCAAAAGCCGAACATGGAAAATGCACATGAACACCCCTCGATGGTATTTTCCACTAGGAAACTCGTAGAATATTTTGATGCACGAGTTGCTGAGATGAGAATGGCGGAGAGCAACACAAGAGTTGAATGGTAAACATAGCACTTGACTGCAACACACTGGTAAATACTAGTTCACAAGTGGAAAATATCATATTTTCCATAGCACGTGAACGCACTCTAAGTAATGAGTCATGACTTCCTGGTCCACTGAACAGTATCTGCAAAGTTGTACCACTGAAAGTTCAATGTAAGCAGAGATATCGTCTTTTAAAAATCAGGAAGTTTACTACTTACAAAAACGACTCGATTGGAACTACAACATGGTTTTAGACGTCACTAACCCACACATTTACATCAACCCTCCCTCCGTAATATGCAAAAAAGGGCATGGCCATATTTCTGCGGCTCGTCGAGTGTGTTATGTTCAACCAGCTGTCAGGTCTTCTGTGTTCAGGCTTCCCACGGACGCTGTAGTTTGTCAACATGGATTCAATTTATGTTTATGTTCCTGAAAATGACGATCGTAATTTAGCTCTCTGTGCTGCGCATTTTGCGAAAGACAGGGGGGGGGGCAACGAAGAGAATTATGATTCAATAACTTGAGAATAGATCTATTACATGGAAATAATAATTTTCAAATAATGTACAGTAAAACAATTGTCAATTGTATGTAGAGTTAATAATTATTGTTTCTGTCCATGAAAAAAATATTTAATTTGATTATAATTTGATAGATTATCAGACATTGAAAATAATTCAGAAAATACAGTTCTACTTGGGTATAGTTTATAAGTTATAACTTATAAGTGCCTCATACACTGGGTTTGCTTGGTGAGAAATAGGCATTGGGTGCTGAATGAAGCAGAAGATTTGTTTGTATGCTAACTGAATGCCTATCTCCTTTACAGAACTTTCTTCAACAATAAAAAAAAACAATTGTGTAATATTATTATTATTATTATTATTATTATTATTTTATGATGTCCAAAATGCATAAGGAAAATAT
Organism: Hybognathus amarus; assembly: GCA_030378365.1. NCBI lineage: Eukaryota > Metazoa > Chordata > Actinopteri > Cypriniformes > Leuciscidae > Hybognathus > Hybognathus amarus. The sequence continues at coordinate 503,176 of JAQIUQ010000605.1, forward strand.
AGCACAAAAAGAACCTAAAACCACACTGATGCCCTTTCACGGGAAGTTTGAGCACTTCCCGGGATAAGCTGTCTGAAGTCACAAAAGTTATGGTGTTTAAGGGAGTAAACAGGAAACACAGTTGAACATCACCACCAATCTTTGTTCAAGAGAGCGGAACAGAATCATGGCAGAAAGGAATGGTTGGTAATTAAAAGCACCCTCAGTGGCCACAATCGCTATTACTGTAAATTCATCAGTGAGCAGTGGCCACAGCATGTGCTGATCCAGTCAGAAAGTTTTCTTCTGGCCAGCTGAAGACCCATCAGCCCTGCATTAGCAGCTCATTTTCAAAGATCATATATAATGCTAAGGCTCTCAAGCATATCTGAATCACTGAAATGAACCATACAATATTTATTAAAGTCTGAGCAGCATTTTATGTATCCTAAATAAATTACTGATTTTAATTATTTGTATTGATAAAAATCAACCCCTGACATAAAAATGATTAAACTTTAGTTCTGAAAGCTGAATTATTGTATGAGTTAACAATTTTCCAGTAGTCAAAATTTATCCCATTCAGATTCATTTTTTTTTTTTATACAGGCTTAATGGAAAAAGTAATAGTGCATCCATTGTTTTGAATTTCTCCAGACAACAACGTGGCTTATCTGGGAACAACGGTACTGCTACACATGCTGTTTGGCCCACCTCACTGGAAACTAAATGGAATATTAGTATCTACTGGGAAACAAAATTCCATATCCCTCATGTTTGCCAAAATCAGTTATCTGCACTCAACCTTGCAAAGGTAACTGACTGATCCACCTCAGTACTTTGGGTTCATACGTTTACTTTCTGGCACAGCCTAACAAAAATAACCACTGTAATTATTAAATCTACTGAAGAAGACCATAGATTCCTGGCTTCCTCTGTTACACCAAAATAGTCCCCTTTAAGGAAGGAAATGCCCTACAGTGACCCTGTTTTCGAACTTAGATGCAGCCCTCTTACGAAAGGCCATAGCATTTGCAGCTGTCATTCCAAGTAGAAACGGAGGGAAAAAAATCAATAATCAGTAAGGTGAACCTGTATTATCATACAGCTCCTTATTATTTTATTAGGTGTTTAAGCACTTTAGTGCTGAAAACCTATTGTATTTGCTAAAAAGAAAAAAAATCCCTGAAACGCATCGATGCAGCCCAAACCGTAAGGGCTGGAGCTCTGAAACTTTGTAGGGCCTCAAATTGAGGAGAACCTATCAGAGTATGAGCCCGATTGGCCCATAGGTGGCAGCTATAACAACCAAAAGTACTAAATTGCTCATAACTCCTAGACCGTTTGAGCTAGAATCATGATTTTTCCATCACTGTGATCCCTGGCTCAAGCCGAACAAGATGTATATCTCCGAAAAAATTAGCTATGTCGTTTTATGTCTAAAACCTACTTTTAGTCCGTGGTTTTTTGCCCAATCGGACCAAACCAGTCTAGGCCTATTCTCTGGACTCTCTAGGTAAATAATTATCGAAAAAAAGTTGAAATTTTGCATTTGGTTGGCTACAACAGGGTCATTTAGAATGTGGTCCCTGGCAAAAATACAGCCAAAAGCCAATAAATCCCCCCCAAAAAGTCACAACTTCACAAAAATCGATGAGCATATGTGTCCTAACATGGTTAGGAAGCATGCACAGTTTCATGGAGATCGGACCATAGGTGGCGCTATAACCTTTAAAAAGCTTTAAAACTAAATGTATATTTTTAAGCTTTAAAAATAAATGTATGCTAGATAAAACTAAATGCCTTTTGATGCTTTTTTGCTTAAGGGCCTTAAAGGTCTGAACTGCTTGAACACCGATAAATGCTGCTTGCAGCTTTAATTATTATTATTATTATTATTTTTAATTAAATTGAATAAACTTGCAGTGTCCGAATGCGCATACTCGATGCCATATTGTTTACCCATTCAGAGGGTATCGATTCTGAGTGCTGCATGTTAAGGTGATCATTTGTTAGTGGTGCTTAAATCGGAAATTTGTGGGAAATTAGAATCTGTGTAATTAAAAATAATGAGAGGAATTATCAGGAGATGATTTACCACTGGAATGTTTATTGTCAGCAGGGTTTTTCATTTTGGCTTTTGCTAAATGTTGAATTAATCTTCTCCGGACAACAACACACTCTCTGTCTCATTTGGCGGATTTAGGTCTTCTCTGGCTGCCGACAGAAAGTATATATTTTATCAATGTGGTCACATTGATTAATCTTCAGCAATTGGATTACAAGGAGAGAACAAGGCCCTTAATATGAAGACAACCAAAAAACCTCTTTAATTGCATTACTGCTGCAGAGAGTCTGCAATTAGCCGGCTGTCTGTGGAGAGCCGGCTTGACTTTTATTGGCTAAGCAAATCTGATGAAAGTTTGTGGTTTTGACCTTTTTGGTGCATTAAGCAAGAACACAGGGCAGACCACAACAGATAAGATAAATACGAGTGGGGCAGAGAAAGAAAGAAAGAGGTAGGAGAAAGTGTTATCAGCACTGAATATCTATCTGTATCAGGAGTGCTGGGAGAACAGAGTGCGGAAATTCAGAACAGGTCATCTCCCTCTCATCAGTGGAGAATACACAGACTGGAATAACTGAGTTTAGGAGGATGTACAAAACACAAATAAAATACAAGATATCCTGCAGCTGAATTCATATAATTCATCCTCAGTTTAAATCTAGGAAACATGAGACATTCTGAAGATCTGTGTAAGATCTAGTAAGTTTCTTTAAACAGCTCTATTCAAATGAATTATAGTTTACAGAGTTCATCAAAAACATTTGTTTGCTGTTTGGTCTACTGCTCCACTTATGCAATTCTGACTCACACAGTTTAAATTATAAATCAGTGCAAGTCTTGCTGCTGTTTGCCTAAATCTGAAAATCTTGAAAAGCAATTATCCACTAATCTGACTCCAGTGCCTCGTTTACACACGTGGACTCTCTACAGGGAAAAGTTAAAGCATTGGTGACCCAGCCATTACCTTTGCTTATTGAGGACACATTTACTGTAAGCAGAGATGAGAGATCTCTGATTTGTGGCATTTCAGTACAGTTTAAAGTTCATATTAGTAACATGCTAGAGTTTCTACTTTAAACACATTCTTGCACAACCGGACCCTCTCTTGTTTGTTGTCTTTCAGTTTTCTTCATGTTTTTCTTTATGCAATGTTCTCCCTGTCTCTTCCAGTCTGTGTTTATCTCTCAGTTGCAGAAGCTTGTCATTTTCTCTCCTTCATTCATTATATTCTGTCCCAAGATTAGACAAACTGAAGCAGAATAAACCCTTTAATCTCCTTTCAGGCACTTAATTCCTGCTGTCTCCTGCTCATGTCTGTTTGTCTTTCAGACTAATTGGTTTCGTTTCCACTTTTTTCTTTATAAGAAAATCATTAAAACCTTGTAATTTCTCAATATAAGGTCAAAGGGGACATTGTTTCATTTGTCTTGTAAGATTACATACTGTGTGCATGAGTGTCTGAGAAAAAGAAAGAAGAATCAGGATTCTCTTCCGTCATTTTAGAAACTTTGCTTCCTAAACCTCCCTAACATACATTTTGCACAGTGTATCCCAAATATCATGGTGTATCAACTAGATGAAATTACATTTTCTTGTTATCTTTTTTGTTGTCATTTAACCCTTTGATGCACAACATGGGTCTAAATAGACCAGAGTTTTCATTTTCTATATCTTTGCAAGAAATTAATTTCATCATTTAGTATTCCAGGTATTCCTTGATTAACTTGTTTTATCATTACAAAAATTATCATTACAATTTCCTTTCTTACTTTTCGAATAAAAATCGTTTTTGTATCACTACCCGGTAACACTACACGCTATATAATAACTACACGCTAATAATCATAATTTGTTAAATAATTGTATTTTCATCCTTCATTAATGATCAATTTATCATTTCTAAATGAAGAATTGCATTTTTTATGAACCAGTTAATTGAGAGTTGTCAATGGTTCGTAAGATTACTTAGAGTGTGTAAGTAAATGATTAATAAACTATTTAAATGTACATTCATACAGCTTATCATTCAGACATATAGTGATGATTACTTGGTGTGTTTATAAATGCTTTATTAACATGTATTAATGCTGTAATTCAGGGTTAATTTGGGTAAGTTATAAAGCATTTAGTAGTTGTCAGTTGCCTATGTTCGTGAGCTCTTCTAAAGTGAGGACTATTCATGCCTTGTAAAGCATTTTTAAAGGCTGTTAAATATTTCTATCTTCTGTATCACTGCATTGTGTTTGTTACATTTTACTGTTTAGAAGATCGACGAAGTCTTTAAATCGCCTTTATAAATGCTTTACAAAGCATGAATAGTCCTCACTTTAGATTAGCTCACAAAAATAGTTAACTAACCACTACTAAATGCTTTATAACTACCTGTATTTACAACATTTACTTACACTTTCTAAGTGATCTTATGAATGACTGACAACTCTTAAACAACTGGTTTGTAAATAATGCTATACTTCATTTAGAAATTATTAATTGATCATTAACAAAGTATGAAAATACAATTATTAAACGCATTATAGATATGCTTATAAATCAAGAAAAAAGCATTTATAGCTATATTTTTAAACTGCTTATTAATGTCTATTAATGTTTTATAAATGATGAATTAACTGTTTACTCATGCTTAACTAATGATTAATAGCGTGCAGTTATTATAAAGTGTTACCCACTACCCTTCTAATGCGCAACATGTGTCTAAAAAGACCCGTATTCTTGTTTCTTTACTGAATATTTGAAACAAAAATATTTTAGAATTTATTAATCGAGGTATTCATTAAATATTTTAATGCATTTGCATTTGATTTCCACAGATCATTATGTTTATTTTTCCTTTCTTACTTTATAAACAAACATGTTTTTTGTATTTCTACATAAATTTTTCACACATGGATAAAAAATGACCCATAGGAACCTTTGATATTTATAAATAGTATAAATATAGTTACTGCAGAAAACCACACATTTTACAATTCAACACGACTGCTTTTGTATATTCCATGCATGTAAGTGTTATTTAATATTTTTTTTGTCACAGAAAATATTTGATATTTTGTGACATCTAGATTCTAATATTTGAACATTTAGGCTAAGGTTACCTTGACCTTGAAATCCATTACTTGTGCAAAAGAGAAATGTCCAATACTATTAGCTAGCTTGCGACTCGACGTATTCTATTTTATCTAATGTTAGCTACAAAATAAGTTGAAATAGAAAGTTGTACAAGTATATATTGTTGCTGTTGGGCAGAAACCTTGTTCCTCCATATTCATTTTTATTTGTGGTCATAAATCAGTGCTACCAGTCACATAAGCCGTCGTGTGGTGGCGTTCTGGTGCACTATGGCTGCTGTCGCATGCTGCACATTGGTGGTGGAGAGATCCCCTACAGTTGCACTACACTAAAGTTAAATTTCAGTGTTATCGATTATATGTGTGTTATGTGTGACAAAGTGGCCAATAAATATATTTCAAGTGTTACAGTAAATGTGTTGATCTAAACAACTGTGACATTGGTTATTTTAAATATACATTTCGATTATAATAATTGTTCCTACATTAACAAAACCTGCAGCTCTCGTTGACTGGAATCCTATTGTAAACATAATCCTCTGATCATTCGGACTTGTTGTTTCCAACCATTTCGGCGCATGACACTTTACCGATTGATTACCGACCACACGTTAGCGATTGGCTATGGCAGATCCTGAGTGACTCTGGGCAGATCCAATAGATTTGACCACTCGATCTCCACTACAAATAGGGAAAAGAGGCTACAATTTGCTCACAAAAAATTGGAGAGTTGAAGACAGGAAAAATGTTGCCTGGTTTGATGAGTCTCAATTTCTGGTGAGACATTCAGATGGTAGAGTCAGAATTTCAGCGTAAACAGAACATGGATACATCCTGCCTTGTTACCACTGTGCAGGCTGGTGGTGGTGGTGTAATGGTGGTGGTGGGGGATGTTTTCTTGCCAGAAGTTGGCACACCTTAGGCTCCTTAGTGGCAATTAGGCATTGTGCAAATGCCACGGCCTACCTCAGCATTGTTTCTGACCGTGTCCAACCCTTTATGGCCACCATGTACCCATCCTCTGATGGCTACTTCTAGCAGGATGATGCACCATGTTACAAAGCTTGAATCATTTTAAATTGGTTTCTTGAACATGACAATGAGTTAACTGTACTAAAATAGCTCACAGTTACCAGATCTCAGCCCAATAGAGCATCTTTGGGATGTGGTAGAACGGGAGCTTTGTGCCCTAGATGTGCATCCCACAAATCTCTATCCACTGCAAGATGCTATAAAATCAATATAGGCCAACATTTCTAAAGAATGCTTTCAGCACCTCGTTAAATCAATACCATGCAGAATTAAGGCAGTTCTGAAGGTGAAAGGGTGTCAAACACAGTATTAGTATGGTGTTGCTAATAATCCTTTAGATAAGTGTATATCTTAGATTATATTTAAATTCTTAGTTTTATGATCAAAGCTCTGTAGTTTTTATTCATAAAAATACTTGGTTTACTGTGTCTTGCAAATACTGTGTAATTGATCAAAACAGTTAAACTGACTGGACTATTACACTGTTCAGTGGATATTATGAGTACCACAATGGATCGGTCAATCCATCTGGCACCAACCTTCATTGAAGAGAGAATCTTCCAGGTTATGAATTACAGTGAAGGCTCAGGGGCAATGTGTGACACGCTCAGCCTCTGTCTAGCTGAGGTTTTGGCTTACATCCAGCAAAACACGGATAAACAGAACACACATAAAAAGCAGAATGCGAGAGACAGAAAACTAAGTCTGTGCTCAGCAGGACATTACACTGGTGTAGTCTCTCATCAATATAACCAAGGACCACAAAAAGATGAGCACTATCAAGTGTGTGTGGTTAAAACAAATGGAAATGCTCCATTAAGAAGACAAAACACGTATTTGTACTTTATTTGTGTACTGGAAAGGACTTTATTGTTATAATGTGCATATTTTGACTTCACATATATTTGTCAATCACAAAAAAAGAACAAGTTTGTAGTTGTACACATTATTCTGTAAGCATCACTCAGAAATGCCAGAGCTGCTCCGTTTACATTCACGTGGTTATGTCACCCCTGGTTACACGGAATAATACATTTCTGAATATTTATATCTTAACCAACATCACACAGCATGATATAACAGTAGACACTTTGCTTAAAATGTTTAACATTCACATTTTATAAAGAATTTGATACATAAGATTTTAGATATATGACAAAAGAATATATTTTTATCTCTTTATATTTCATAATCCACATATGTTGCTTGCTTCCTACCAGAGATCATGTTTTCTGCCTTTTTTTTTGGTATGCAAAATTATCCAACTCAAATAAATAAAGCACAAACAAACATGACGTGAGTTAATTTCGGCACTTAAAAATGTTAAAACATTGAAAACCTAAGAAACCTAATCTGTTATCTATAACTCGCACACGGACGCACACAAACACACACACACACACACACACATAACCCATAAAAGGCTTGAAATGTTCAAAGGGACCACTTGATAATGGGACTGTACCACAAGAGCTCAATTAATAGAATTGCCAGTGTTAATAGATTTTCAATGAATCTTTTGTTAAATCAAACACAATTCGAATTAAATGAGCTAAACCACTGCCAAGCGTATTCAAACACTAGTAGCCTAAGCTTTACGTGGTCAGCTGGACTTCAACAAGTCCTTAAGTTCAAAATGTTGTCATTAACTTTTTTGAAACATCACAAAAAACACAGACATACAATAAGTTAGCTAATTGGTCCTAATGCTAATTGTTTCTCTAATCCAAGGCCATAGTTAAAGCTTAAAGTATTGATCCAAAAAACTAAAAATCCCCTTTCCTTTATATACAAATATAACTAAAAAAAGAGCTTACTTGAAGCTCAGTTCACTAGTTTACTTTGAAAACTACAATTATAAATTTCACTTGGCATGGAGTTAATCGAGACTCTTTCTCAATGAGATGTTAGTTATAAAGAACGTCCCTGCACTCTCTTCACAAGGATGAGAGGCTTAATGACAGGAAGTTTTTGGCTAGATAAGGCACTGACACAGTGGTGTATGTCTTCTTTGAGAGGTGTGTCGAAAATGGAAAAGATGTGCTTGAGATAATTCTAGGTGGACCCTTGATGTAAGCCAGCTGTTGCAAAACAAACCATTCTTGGGAAACAAGGTAAAATGTGAGAACCTCACAGCTGCATGCTAACCTATACTATACTGTAGCAATGACTCAGAGCGATCCAAGCCTGTTATACGGTGTGAAAGATTTCCTGGAATATCCAGGAGGTTTCCTTTTCTCAGTGTGTCACTTACAGTAAACCTTAAATCTGGGGTGTACGTGAACCTGTCACACCCCACTTAATCCATATAAACACACATTCAACTGCCCAGGCATAGAGGATAATATAGCTTCAGTGTGTTTTACATTTTCACCAAAACTGACCTATAACCATCACAGAAATGCAATTCTATAACAAAAAATGAAAAAAAAAACCTAAACAAAAAAAAACCTGTTTTGAAGGTGTTTTAGGTCTTGTGAGAGGTGTTCAGAATAAAATATAAGGGCATGATTAAAAAAAAAAAAAACAGAAAAAGTACAGGCATAACATTTATTTTGCCCAACAATATAAAAAAGCCAAGTCAACCACTGAACACAAATGGAGCAGACTGGACAGTAACTGTACTGGATGGGAAACGCACAAAGCCATGGCTTCATTCTGTCCTTTTCTCATGTGACACTTTTCATCCAGTAAGAGACCTTTGCAGAAACCTTTCTCTCACACACATCATTTCATCTCCAGCATTCAAGTAGCATTTGAGAGGGAACTCCCATCTGACCCCTTCATCAGATGGATAACCAATGTCTGAGCTGGAAAAAAAACAAGACAAAAAGGACAACAGAAAAATTAATGGATGTTTGTTTTGCAAAAGGGCTAGGCTCTCTTTGCTAAATATTGGTAAACTGTTCATTGTAAATGGTAGCTTCAGCATTGTTCCCAGGTCTTACCTTGAACTGTCTGACATTACCCTCAGCCACCATGTGATGTTCATGCTCTGGAGTAATGCAGTACGCTATCCTCTGTAATGGAACACATTCAAAGCACAAAGTGAACTACAGTAGCAGGCATAAACGCACAGCAATAGCCTCTATGCACGAACCCTGATGACGTGTGTCCGAAAGAATCTCAGTCGCGTCTTTACTTCCGGAAGCGCGTTCTGCAGGCCAAGTGTATAGCGGCAAAACTTGAATAAAATCAATTTTCTCAGAAACGGAGGCAACGATTTTAGAAGCGCTGATTCGGTAGTCGAATTTCGTACAAATATAAGAGAATACTAACCCTCAAAGTTGTTGATGTAGCTCGAAATATATAATTTAAATAACTTCTCTTTTTCACTCTTGTGTGACAGCTAACTGCCTCACAGTGTTGTTAACATCATTCACGTTAACCGCAGGACATTTTTATAAACAGCAACTGTAATTTGACACTATCTACACCTAACGCAAAACACGGCTTCTGACCATAGACTGACGCAGCACCGGAAGTAACTGGGCGTGCTGAGACAAATTCGGACGCGATACGTGCATAGAGGCTATAATTAACCACAAATCTAAACAAAAACACAATTATCTGCTTCGAAACATATGGCAATGTGGCATTTTATTCTTCATGTGTTAGATGATCCCTGAAACCATTTATAAAGCTGCTTGTGGAAAATATGAGTGTGAAAGCACTGAGCCAGATGCCAGTAGCATGTTTGTGGCTTTGGGAAGTGACGCATTTACAGATGAAATTCTCACAGTTCTAGGACCACACAAAGTCATGAAGCAGATGTAAGTCAAGGAGCAGATTTATTAAGGACATTGAACACTTGATGAGAATGAAACAAGGAATCTACTGGAAGATCTGCTGGAAGTTCATCTATCCAGCGTTCTTTCTAGTGAGTGAAAATAAAGGGGTGTGTAAAACCTACTGTGATCTGATTTGATTTGTGTGTGTGTGTCTGTCTGTTATTATTAGGATGTGTGTTCTATAACTTGCTGTATGGAAAAACAATAGAAGTTTAGATAGCTAAGTAAACATGTATGTGTTTGCTTACCTCTTTTAATGAGCCTGGCACACTAAGGAATTTGTAGATGGCGTAGATGGGTACAAACAGCATAGAGGACAAGGCTATGGACCAGCCCACAATATTGGACCAGTAAGGGAACGTATATTCATCATATTTCAGGTCGCCGGAGGTAACAATGCTGGCGATCACCACAAACTGCACAGAAAATAGAAGTTAGGAAGTCACTATTCTGTACAAAAGAATCAGATTTGTCAGCATAAGAAAATAAATCAAGTTATTTTTGGTTGAATCTATTTGATTGTATCAGCTATATTTCAAGCCCAAAATGAGGTGCCTGTTTCTGAACAATGACCAAAAAATGCTCCCATCTAGCCTGTAACAGCTTTGATAGGTTAGGTTACATCCCAGACTGAATACATCACCTCTACACATATCTGAAAATATTACAGACATGCGCCTAAGAAATGACAAGTTTATGTAGTATTATTCGCTTTACTTGAGTAAAACCACATAATTGATAATCCCATATAAAGTACATTTTTAGGTTATCCGACAAAATTGGTTTAAAGTGTAATCTGACAGGGGGCAGATTAAGGACATTATATCCCTAAAATTCACATCAGGTCTTATGTTCGTTCTTTTTCACTCACCAATAAGAATACTGGACTGACAAACTTCCAACAGAGCCTCCAGTAGATTCCAGGTTTGAAGCCCATCATGCGTTCAATGTCCTCACTAAATCTATCCACGCCTAAGAGGCAAACGCACAGAGAAATTAGCAGCATCTGGACATAATTTTAAGATAAAATAACCTTAGAACTTTCTCTGAATTATGGCTTCTCTTCTTACAGTATCAATAATGATCTGAACTTTCTGCACTGTAATCTTAGACAGAACTGTGTTCAAGTGTTACATTATGTAATGCAATTTAAAGGAGATATGAAAAGCGTTCGATGTCAGGAAGCAATGTCACGGAAGGCAGTGCGATAATCTTGACATTTTTTAATCCTGAGGCTTTGAACTATTTGTACGTGTTTGCTCTGAGGGGGAGTTACAGATGCTTATATTTATGAAGTAGCCAAGAATCTTTCTAAGAGTTATTGTCAAAATAATTTAACAGATAATCCATCTGAAAGTAAACAAACAATTAAAAAAATTCAAACATAGCAGGACTATAATATCTGTCCTCCCATTCCTTACATGGGTTGTCTGCCACAGCTAGAACTATATGCTTTGGAATAATAATAATAATAATAATAATAATATACTGTATGTATACGCATTTGATGAGATAAATGCTTGTCTTTCTCAAGCGGCAACATTCTAATCTGAAAGATGAAGCCTACCCGAAGTGCGATAAACTGCAATGCATCTCAAATCCGCTATAGAGGCCAGTCCCAAAAGGGAGCAAATATCCATAGACGTCATGTTAAAATCTCCATTTCACAGCATAAATTCATATGTTTACAGTTTGGTCCCATGGACTTTTATTGTAATCTTCAATATGTTCCGCGTGCCTGAAAATTGTGAGGGGGGTGAATTTTTTTTGAACTCGTTAGTTTAGATCGTAGATATAAAATGTATGACAAATAAGGGCGGTTAACTTTGATTGACAGCTGATAACGGGCTGCGCCGAGTGAATTTGACGTCTCGGCCATGATCTGACACAACAAATCATACCACCTCTGTATCCTTTCTGAAACTTTTCTATTTTATTTTCCAAGATTTTCCAGTATGGCGCCGCCCGTACCCCCCATAAACAGCAAAAACCCGTTCTTCAGAGAGTCTATGGGTGATGTCACAGACGCTTTGTCCATATTTTTTTTACTGTCCATGGTCTTTCTCAATCCTGCTGGAAGATGCAAAAACTACACTCATCTGGGGGCAGACTAGGGGTGGGTGATGGAAAAAAATATTATTTTCTGAAAAACTCGATTCACGATTTAATCGCAACTTATGTTTATGAAAACTGCACTTCATTGTTTATGTAAACCTGTGTATTTGACAGTTCAAGCGCGAATAAGACACAAAAGATAACTTGCGCTTCAGGGTGTACGCACTCAGAAAAGCACGTCAGAACAATGTGCGAATAAAACGTTTAACTGGCAAGGCTTTAAAATACATGCAATTAATCAACTTTTTTGGTTGTAAATAACTGGAAAGAAAAATAATAGTGAATATATTTGTCTATTACTTTTGAATAGTTGTCTGTGGAGAAAGATGCCTCCAGAATCCTGAACTAGCCATCTAGCTAAACTGCCAAAATCTAAAATGTATGATGCAGAGGAATCCCTGGAGTATGACTGAGAAACAGATACAGGAAAGCTATAGGCTATAACACCAGTGTGCTGTAAAACAGACTGCAAACTACAATAATTTTACTAGATGTACAAAATGATTTGGGAAAACATGACTGAACATACAGATTACATGGATGGATCATCATTATATGGTTCATACAACATACAACATGTAAATGTGAAATAGTTTGGGTCAGTAGTGGAAGATGGTCTATAAACATTAATGTATGAATATATCTGCTTACCATAGAACCAAGATACTCCAATGGCCTCAATCAGCACCCCAAATAGAATGGATGTCCCTGCAGCATACTTGTCCAACAAGGTCAACACATAGATCCCTCCCTGTCATGACCGAGATACAAGACAAATGCTGCTTAATAAAGAACTTTTATTGATTAATTCATCATCATATTGTTTGCATGTAATTTTATATTGTGTATTTTACCTGCTCATAATTTAATCATATTAATGTTTTTCCTGCTCATGATGTAAATATTCACATTCAAATGTATTCACAAAAACACAATGATTATTTCTTATTTTGACTGTAAGCCATCAATTGATGCAATCACATGGATGACATCACTGAATCTAAAGACAATGAATAAATATTATGCAGTAAAATGACACAGACCCAACAGACTTACATTTGTGACGCACAGAAGGGCTACTAGGAATGTCCCAAATGCTGTAGCAAATGTAAATATCTTTCTATTCCTCTTGAGGATTTTGAAGTCATCTGAAAGCCCAGTGATTACTGCTTCCATGCCACCCATCTAAACAGTACATCAAATAAAAGGAATATATTTTACTCTTAAAGATAGGCAACATCTTTTAAAGCAACACTTTTTTACTTGTAGTATTAATTATTAGTGTATTTGTTTGTTTTGTTTGTTTTTTGTCTTTTTAATGTCATGTGAGATGGCGCTGTCAAGTAAAAAGGTGTGTTTAACAAAAATAACTCGTAGTATGCTCTTTACCATACAAATACAACATAATCTGAACCTAGACAATAACAAGATTCATTTGTACTCACAGAACTGTCAATTCCAAGAGTTAGAAGCATAATGAAAAAGACTATTGCGAAAAATGTAGATCCAGGTAGAGTTGAAATCGCTTCTGGATAGATAATGAACACCAGTCCAGCTCCTGCAAACAGAGATAAACAATTAAAAACACAGATCAGCAATAAGTTATTTTTTTGGATTACACTCTGGGTAACCCCAACAGAAAAAAAAAATTACATGGTGTAAAACTGAGAAAAAATAAAAGGTTAAGCACTGCATAAAAAAGACAGGACAGTGAAGATGTGGGAGTAACAGACCCTCAGTAGCCACATCCTTTATGTTGACACCATGCTGTTCAGCCATATACCCCAGTACTGAGAAGATGGCAAATCCTGAGAAGAAACTGGTTATGCAGTTTATTGTGCTGGTCAGAAGAGCATCCCTGCAACAAAGCACAAAATGAAAGTGTACATCTTAAGTCACAAAACTAGCTGAGAAGAATCTATGACAAACACTTAAAACCCACAGTGAGGCGATGCCAAAGCTGTGGTTAAATGCCATTGTGGATCCACTCAAATCTCTATCAAGACACATTTAGATGGTTCCTGTGCAAAGCATGAACTGTGAAGTTTCAGGTTTGCTATTTTAATTTAAAACCTTGTTACCTTGGTCCCACATTTTTTGCCAGTTGCAAGGACTAGACATTAGAATAGCCCAATCCATAACCAAACAAAAGGTCTAAGGAGGAGGATTATAACAAATCATGTCTGATTTTAAACATTTTAAAGTCTGTGAACTAGGGTGGAACCATTTAGTGTAGTCTGTGAAGAAGCACATAAATCTGAGCAGCCATCTGCTTGCAACATCATGTCCTATTTTGAAATAAGTGTAGATTTTGGGTCTTAGTAAAACATCTATGCCCTGGAGAGCAAAAATATTTTGGAACATCAACATATTGGGATGTGAAATCAATACTGCTTACTGTAAGTCATTGACATTCTTCAGATTTATACGTTTATACATTTTAATAGGCGTCAAAAGCATGATTTCAAAGAAATTTAACAAAAGTGGGCACGTACTTTTAAATGAATAAATCAATTAATCTGTTTTGCCTCTTCAGACTTTCAAAACACTTTATTCATGGAATGAACCACCTCATCCACAAGCCTTTTGTGACCAATTAAACTGTTTACCAATTGACAAATTGATTATTAACTGACAAACTTATTTAAAACACCATTCTTTCATCCTTACCCAGACAATGATCACCTCTTGCAATTTCCTCCTCTGCAATAAAAGCTCTAAAATGAGTTAGTCTAGTGATATAATTGAGTATTATGAGGTTCAGTGGTGAAAGATCTTGACCTCCTGATAATCTTAACAGATTGTTTTCCATGCCTATAAGGTGATTGCCACTTGCTGGCCCCACCAACAACTTTTCCCAAGTTTTGTCTCTGGAAACAGCATGTTGGTTTTTCGTGAGAACTTTGCCCATAAGCAAGCAAAGCCAGAGTTTCATAGTACCAGTTGACTACCATTGTTGGGCTGCAGTGTGAAATGGACATGGGCTAACAGATCAAGCAACAAATCAACATAAGCCTTTATGTAAGAATATGTTGCTACCATTGGAACCTGTTTTTAGCGACCACTAAGGAAGAATTTGGAAATTCTTTTTAAAGAGCTTTTTTATTTTAGAGAACTTACCACTTGTCTCAAAGACTTGTCATACCTGTAGCAGTTATTGTCGAATTTATTGTAGCTTGCGAAGGCAATAAGTACTCCAAATCCAGCTCCTAGAGAATAGAAAATCTGAGTAGCTGCATCAATCCACACCTGCAGCAAACGAAAATTAGTGATAATCCATTAGTGATGTATGTCTCGAGACAGGTCTTGGTCTCGAGACCGGTCTCGAGACCACTTTTACGTAGTCTCGGTCTTGTCACGGTCTTGACGGTCTTTGGTCTTGTCTTGGTCTCGGACCTCTCGGTCTTGTTTAGGTCTCGCTGTCTCAGACCAACATAGTGGTCGGGGGATTTAGCAATACAATACTACAATATCCACGACGATATCCGCAACATATTGAGGCGCGCGTCCGAAGTGAAGACACGTGCACGAGCCACACGAGAGAACACTGATCACGGCGGCAACGAGCACTTTGATCACTTGATTTAAAAAACACATATCATGTAGCCTACAGTTATTGTATTGTATTGTATAATGTATTAATATTTAGTAAAACACATATCAGTGAGATGATGGGTTTTAACTTCATTCAGGAGATTTTGGGTAACTGCACAACTGACAGATGACTTTGAGCGCACAGCCAACGGTGTGTGTGTGTGTAACCATAGCAACAAAACAACCAACTTTCGGTTCCTGTACTTAAGCTTATAATTTCGTTTTTAAAAATACATAAATATTTTAAAAAACACAAATCACGTACAGTTATTGATGTATTAATATTTAGTAAAACACATATCAGTGAGTCACTGACAGTAACATGATAGGTTTTAACTTCATTTAGGAGATTTTGGGTAACTGCACAACTGACAGATGACATGATATCACATATCAGTGTTATTGGTTTATAAATCACATATCTGTTATTGCGCTGTCATTCTGAAAACACTGCACTGTTGTTCTGAACCCCAATCGCATTCAAGGTATAAGTACATACTTACAACATGTTTTCTGCAAAATGTGGATTCTGCAAAATTTATAAAAGTTGCAGAATCCATTCTGAAACTTTTATAAATGTAAAAGTTGCAGAATGGACTCATTTGGAGACTTCGAAATCAGCAGAGATAGACAGGCAATGCAAAACAAAATCTTACAAGTTATTGCTTAGCTTCAACAACACTAGTCTGTTTTTTGGTCTTGGTCTTGGTCTCGACTTGGTCTGTCTTGGTCTTGTCTTGGTCTCGATACCCTCTGGTCTTGGTAGTGTCTTGGTCTCGAGTTTAGGCGGTCTTGACTACAAGTCTATAATCCATCTAAGAGAAGTATGTTGTTGTGACTATTTTTTAGGTCCATGATATATTTCTGGATAGTTCATCGATTAAGTTGAGCCCAATTGGCATGAACTTACTTGAGGGTTATTGAGCTTCTTTAGGTCAATGTGGAGATATGCCCTAATTCCATTCATTGCACCAGGGAGAGTTATGCCTCGAATCAGCAACACCAACAACACTATGTAGGGCATAGTAGCTGTAATATACACCACCTAAACACACACAAATAAAGCTCTGTCCATTTTTGCCCATTGATTTGACATAACTTTACAATGAACAGTGCAATATAAATGGAAAATATTATTATTAAATAGAGAGAGAAAGTATTAGACACACAGGACTTACAGGAACAGACAAATCAAACAGCTATTTACTGATATTATCATTTGAGAGTTTTTGCACCTTTCCAGAGGATTTGACTCCCTTCCACAGGCTGAAGTAGAGGATAAAGACGACCACAATAAGGCAGAGGCATAGCTCCCAGCGAGGATGACCTAGGTCATCGATGCCTTTACTCTCATGAATGTGCAGCACTCCGCGCCTGGAGGATGAGAAATAGTATGAAAAATGGAAAAGTACGGTCCTGATTTTATATTTGCAATAAAAGCATTGTTACTGTATATGGCATATTTTGTTTACATATTTTAAATAAAATATTTTGGAATAATTTAACATTCTTTCTAGAGATATGTAGTATTGTGCGCCTTGATCAAAGGCTCTCCAGTAGTAGTGTGGTTGATGGCGCAGTGGATAAGACACATGCCTTTGGTGTGAGAGACCTGGGTTCAAATCCAATGTGAGACACCAATGTGTCCCAGAGCAAGACACCTAGTTGCTCCAGAGGCGTGCGACCTCTGACATAGCAATTGTAAATGTAAATGTAGTAAAGGAAGTGTCCTGGTACACAATCCTTTTGATTGTTTTCCTCATCAAATTAAAGGTGCTATATGTATTTTTTAGCGGCCTCTATTGGTGATGTTTCAGATTGCAACCAATTTTTACAAGAGCGCTCATGCTCTTGCACATGCTCAAACACGAGCGAGCACTCATGGCACCGGCCACACGGAGACTTTCAACACACCGGAGAAAGCATCACACAACATGCTGGAAACTCATGTAAACTCCCACTACAACGTTGCAATAATAGGCGACTTTTATCAGCTGGACGTTGAACTAATGCTCCATGCTCATAGCATGATGACGTTACATTGTGGTGTTTTCTAGCATAAGGCATTTTACATGGAAACTATTTGTGTATCTTTCACAATCAATCAGCAATGTCAACATAGATGAATGTATAATATGATAACGAAAACGGTTAGTGACCTAGACTAAACAATTTCAGTGTAACAGTAAGATCGTAGGAAGTAACATTACTGTACAGAACGTGTCTGGAAATGTGTATTATAAACAATATGACAGTAATGGGATGAGTGACGTTAGACAGTAGATATAATACATAAAATAAAAGTTACATCCTAAAGCACCTACTTTTTGCTATCCTGGAACAGTCTTTAGTATTCATTTCATGTTGCATGTTGTAGTTTACCTTGCTATTTCATTACAGTTTACCATAATTTCAGCATATCTGAAAACTTGTATTTTATCACAATAAAAAAATAGCGGAGGTCTCTCCATAATTCAAACGCTCTGCCGATGTTGATCCGTGTTTTTGTCCTGTCGATGCGATTCACGTTTGGCCTGCCTAGCTATACATTTTTATTTATATTATTTTGTTTTGTTTTTAATATTTATGGAGTTTGTGTTGGAGTCTGTTGTGCTGGAGGCAGGAGTTTTTGGTGTTATCAGACTTAATGTCGTTAGCTGCTGAGCCATCGCATAGACTGTATATAAAAAGGAGAGAGGTGAGGGCGCTTGCACGTCACATCCGATGGATTTCGCAGAAAATTCGACCCGGAGACTTCACATAGAAATAGGAATGCTGGCCTTCAGAGGTAATAGCAAGACCCGACAAGTGGATCATTGTAATGTGTGATTACAACCCCTTCACACACAAGCAATAAAAAAAGGATTCATTTTAGAAGAAACGTTACATAAAGCACCTTTAAGGATAAATCTTATGAATGTATCCCCAACATACAAAACATCCATTATTATAACATCCTCTATTTCAAGTCATGCTCCAAGAGAATAGCGTAAAAAAATCATCTTCACACAAAAATTGGTTTTGAAAATATACTGTACAGGTTCAATTGTGTAAAGAACGCCCTCCACACAGGGTTGTGGGGGGCCTCACTCAGTTACAAACCATTGAAATTGTGGGAGGATATAGGAGTAGCTTGTTACTTGACGTCACTGCTCTAATGGAAAAGGGGGTTTTAGAATCCCTGTTGAATGTATAAAATAGAAAGGGATGTTCTTACAAGTCAATGTATGATAAAACCTTGTCCTGATAACTGAATAACCTATAAGGAATCTACAACTACAAAGAATTTAGTCAACATCAATGCTGTCTAGGGAACTATGTCTTGTTTTTATAGCACATTCTTACACCCTTTTATGTGCTTTATGTTATGCTTACTTTCACTCATGTTTTATGGCGTTTCCTCAAGACAGTCCTTTTGTTTATTTTATGATTTCCATTACACGAGAGTAGATGTTAAAACTTCATGCTGATTTGTACTCGGCTTTCGCCAAGATAAGCACAGACTTAAGGGTAGTTTTACAGTAACCTATGCTTTTCCATCCATTTACGCTTCCTTTCATATGGTGATGTGAATCTCCTTCTGTCCGGCGTTAATGGCTGCAGTGTACTTGGCGCGTCAGCACACAACGGCTGCAACTACAGTGTGGTCTCCCCAGTGGACCAGTACGACAACCGTCTGGATTGAGCAGAGTAGGGGACATCTCTAGGGTCATTGATTAGCCCATGACACCTCAAGAGGACTTGACAGTGACTCTGGCGTCCCAGAGTCACCCCCCTCCGCCCCCCACTCAACTAAGCCCAGCTTACTGACCTTTACATCCCCCCTGCTTCTGAGGTTGCTCTTTCCTTGTAGTTCACGTGACCTAACCACAATCTCACAATCTCTCCGCAACCCAGCCATACGCGCCAATCTGTTTGACTAAGGCTGTCCTTGTTAAAGGAGGTTCAGTGGCAACGGTTCCGTATGGCACACTACCTACTGCAAAATAGGGCTGTTGGAACGAATTCCGAAATTCGAATATAATTCGAATATTTTAAAAAACAATACTATTCGAATGCTGAAGTTACTATTCGAATATTGCTTTTATATATATTTAAAAAATATATATCTATGCAATCTTTCTCGCGGCTTACACGCATTTGAAAATGAAATGCTTTTGTTTCGTTTTGAATCGTAACGAAATTGTGTACGTTATCCAAGCTGTAGGCTATCATCAGGGTTTCCCATACAGACATCCCAAGTCTCCCAGAAGATCCGGGAGTCTCCCGCATATTGATAGCGTCTTTCTGATGCCCGCAAATTAGTTAAAATCTCCCGGAATCTAGAGCGAGATAGAACATACTGCGCACATAACGTATGGCGCGTGTATGGCAGAGAGGGAGAGACGAGACCTTGCGAGTGCCATGCGAAAGCCAGTCCCGCGCGCTCTCTCTCCCTTTGCAGACTGATCTCATGAAATGGGTCAAAATGCATATAGATAACACGCCACTTGACTTGAAAGTGGCATGTATGTTAACGCAAAAGTCATGTCATGTTGCCCTTTGTAACACCGCTGCACAAATCAGTCCAACACAGCGCTGTCAATGTCGGAGAACCAGCTTTAAAAAGGTTATTAGCCAGCATGCAAGGAGCCTATCTAAGAAGGTGAGCTAAGTTATTTTTAGAATACAGCTGTATTTTCAAGGTTAGCACGCTGTATAGCTGGTAGTTAATATCGATGGACACGCGTTTGTTACGCTTTTTTATTGTTAATAAGAAAGCGATCTAAATGTTTATTGTAGTAATGTTAGATGTCCCTCTAGTGGACAGAACATGTAACAACAACCACAGGCTATAGTGGCATTGGCGATCCATAAGAATGTGTAATGTTGTAAATATTAATAATAGGATGAATTTGAGCATTTAATATTTGAATATTATTTGAATATTACATAAAATATGGAATGGAATTCTAATAGTATTATAGAGGAATATTGACAGCCCTACTACAAAACACAATATCTGCCCAAACACCAACCCTCATTCACGCAATATACACAGGAATGTAATAACTGTAATTACTATACAAACTATACAAATAAAACAACAGACCCTTTGATTTTTTCAAGAATTCTACGAAACCGCACCGTGGCGGCTTGTACACAGCCAGCCAGAATAATTCGGTCTCAACCACAGCCAGTTGCTGCTCCAGATACGTTCTTTACTGTGCGACGCAACTCTTGCCAACAAATCCTTGACAACCCACTTCCACTGGATAAACCTGGACTCTCCATCCTCACTGTTCTGCTTCAGTGGCCTGATGAGCATACCGCAGTTTCTTCCTCTCAAATGCCTCATCTACCGCATCCTCCCATGAAACTCTATCAATTGAACAATGCTTGCTGATCCAGACCACAAAACAATATCTGGTCAGAGGTTAGTGGTGGCAATCTCAGGAGGAAAAATAAGCCGTTGATCAAAATCAGCCAAAATTTTCCAGTTCATAGCAGCTTTCAGTTGTCCTGGGCGAGAATTGGTTTTAACACATTTTCTTGGTGGTTGCTCGCCAGGGTAGAGGAATATTGTCTTCTGTGTAGTGTTTTGCTTGAACAGGTGGCAACTTATTGGTCATGTTATGCTTGCCTTCCAATGCTAAAGCCAAACATCGCCGTACTTGGTCATGGCACCAAGTAAACCAACTTTGGCTAAAAGCCACCTTACATCCTGTAAAAATGTGCCTTAATGTGGCAGGTAATGAACACAAAGTACAAGAGGGATCCTCTCCTACCCAGAGGTTTAGGTTCTGTGATGATGGGAGAACATCATATGTTGACCTGATAAGGAAACTGACCATAATCTCTTACATTGACCAAAGCTCTTGCCAGGCCATCTTGCTTTGTTTTACACTCTCCCATCTCATCCACTCTCCCTAATTGGCCTGGGAAATGGCCTTTATACATCTCATCCTATCATCCTGATTTCACACCTCCTTGACTACAGTACCAGCTTCCTCCTTTGAGCTGTGCCTGCCTTGTGCCATTTAGGAGAAGCTCAACTGAGCCCAAAACCCTCTCTTCCATGCTGTACCTGTCCCACGATATCCCTAATTTGAAGGGCAGCCTTTGCCTCTACCACAGATTTCTTTGCTGACCACTTTCTACCAGTTTTTAACACAAGTGCTGCCTCCCTTACACATTTGTCGCATGACTCTACTAAGATCATTTCCAGTCTGACCGTGGCACACTTGGCACAAAACTGTTGGTATTGCCTCACCATTAATGAAGAATATTTAATCTACTACCTTCCCTTAACTTTCGAGAATGCAAACCCTTGATTTAGAGGGTTGAAAATGCATTCATGCCCATTCAATATAATCAGTTAACTTACCCAATAACAGATTAGTGCAGGCTACTGTTGTAGTCATGGTTGTCATGTCATCCATGTATGCTCTAATTGGTGGTAGTCGCATCCCAGAAGCCATGGGATATTTTAAACTAACATCAACCTAATCTTCACAGAAGCTTTTATAGATTTTATGAAAAACACGTTTTAGCCAAATTATGAGCCTTTCAGAATTAAGTCGAAACACAGCAGGCAAAAACATTAATATTTCATGCAGTGACCAGTTTTGAGATTCTGGGCTAGTTTACTCCTTCAATATGTGTTCTTTCAAGCTAGTTTACTCTTTCAATATGTGTTCTTTGAAATCAGTTGAAATATTATAGATTTACATTACTAAGGGCCTGAGCATTTATTCTATTTTTGAGTATTTTTTTTCCAATTCTCTAGAGTATTTTTTGTCATTCTCCTGTACAAATATCTCTCAGCCTATGTATGTAGCACCTATGTACACCAAACTTTCCAGTTATACACTTACCAGTATTCTGAAGATATTTTCAGAGGAATTTGTTAACAAATCATTCCTGGCCTGAATTATGTGACGAAAAAAAAAAAAATAATATGGCGAAAATCTATTTTTTAAGGATATGGACAGTATATTTTGCATGATGACCGTCAAGCCTTGTTTGCACTTTCGCCTGGCTCTTCAGCGAGTCTCTGCAAACTGCACACGCACCTCCCCAAACGGATGAAGTGTTTATATTCGACACGCTCGCTTGACTTTGAAACACCGAATACCGCAATGTCGTCGTTGTCATTTTTGCAAATGCTTCAGTCCAGCCGCTGAAAACACCGCTCTGATGAGGGGACTGATGTTGCCGGCGGGATGCACCTCCGCGCTAACATCACCAGCCAGGGAAACACGTTCACTTTCCACTCACACTACTCAACGCAGCAGCATTAGTTTAATGATAATTGATAAAAAATTAATGTGATCGACGAAATTCTTAATGATCAATAATCGATCGTCGATTAATCATGCCCATCCCTAACATGTTTTATATATACTTGTGTAAGTAATCAACTGAGGAAGTTATATCTATTATTATATCTATTAATGATATCTATTATTTAAAAATTTTACCCTACTCACCAGTAGTGTCTCACCTTAAGCTCATCAAATAATACACGTGAGCCCTGACAAAGAACACTAGCAACGCAAAGGCTTATAGTATACAGAAGGGCTAATTGGTAACAAGACACAGGTAATAACAATCAGGAAATAACAAGAGGAGACAAGAAACCAGGTAGAACTACAAACTAAAAGTCCACACAACAAAAACACAGACATTCAACCATTACAATTAATATAGCCAGGCTAGTACAAACACACGCAGTTTCAGTCTACAGTATGTCACACACTGTGTTGCGTAAATCGTTTCAAAACTTTTTCCAGATCGTAAATTACCCATACACCCCTTTTTCCCTCAGGTTCTAGCTCCCAAAGAGGGATGACCTATTTTTTTAACATTTTAATGTCTGCATAAATAAAAAAAATATATTAAAAATGAATATTATTGCTGATTTCTAGAACAAATATCTGGATCCACCTCATAAAAGAGTCTCTGTAGAATGTGACCTGAATTATTCTTGTGCTGCACCTCCCAGTGAGGTTCAAAGAGGAGAAACAGTACAAGCCATTGTTCTTATATTATAAACAAACCCCTATAGCACTGCCAGAACATTTCTGTAGCTTTTCCTTCTAAAAGAGGCGAAAAATAAATTCTGGCCAGTTTGAATACACTTTGTTTGTGAGGTCCAACTTTAGTAGCCATGATACGAAAGAAAGCAGACTTGATCCATCTCTATTTTACCTTTAAAACTTGCAAAGTTGTCTTTAAGAGCAACACTTTAAACTTCAAATTTAATTTAGTCTGTGCACTGGGAATAGAGGGATAAACATGAGTGTGATGTCTACAGAAACACAGACGGTGAAGCCATCAAGGCTGAGTTAATGAGGAAAAGGAAAGCCAGACAAACCCTCAAGGCTCAAGAGAAAGGACACGATCCAATCCATCTCCACTCGTTCAAAAGTGTTTGAAGTTTCCAATTTGCGTCATCATTGCCAATAACATCACACTAAAATTTGTCAATCCGCCTGTCCTGCTACAGCTTGACCTTCAATCCACTCTCTGTGACATTTCATTTTACCCCTGGATCTTTAACATACTTACACCCTATACAAATCTATTTGATTAGATCAGTCTGTCATGACAAAAAATACTTTCACAAATGAGCTCACTCACACTTTATGCAAGATTATGCATTCTGTGGATGGATTTTTTTCCACCAACCCTTTAGTAGATAATGTTCTAATGAACATTGGAAAACATAAGAAAAAAGTTTCCTTTTATCCAAATAACCAATTATAGACATGCAAGACATAGGTTACATTGATTTAGGGAGTTTCCAAGTGTTTTTTTTTTCTTTGGGCTTGCTCACCAGGGGTATTAAGGCACTATTTTATGTAAAGCTGCTTTCTGAAAAGAATTTACACAAATAAAGCTGACAAGACTTGACTAGTGCAATAGACTCCATGTACACTGCAACAAACTGCCAGGAATTTACAGGATTAAAGAGTATCATTTTACAATAAATTAATTTACTCAAAAAATGAATGCATGAATAACAAAAATGAACAGCAAAATGAATGCATGCTGGGTCATTTTCTAACAAATTATTGTTAATCAACAGCAAAATTATGCTGACATCCCAGTAATTTACTTTTGTTTTAATGTGAATTCACATTATAAAGTTGTCTTTAAACATGCCACTGAATGGAATTATATTGTTTAGGACTGAAATTGTTTTGAAGTCACATGGTGATTCATGTTTCATTTGCTTGGGACATTGTATATTGATATTCACATTTCTGATCTAGCCAGGTCAAAAGTGTGACAAATGAAAACATTTGTTTAAGTCAGCATGAAATCCAATTTGACAAATCTTCTTTTATATGTAATATTGTAGTGTTTATTATAAATGATTTATCTGTGCACTTCGTTATTTTTTTTAAATTCATGTACCTTATAATCTTTAATCAAATACATTACCCTTCCCTCCCCATCGAAATGACCTCTCTTCTGTTTGGGTCACTTGCAATGGCGAAAGGGTGCGACCAGATCCGATGCGGATGCGGCTAACGGTGCACTGCCTCTCAGATTATCGCATTCAAATCTGCCTCCATTTTGTTTGCAACAACCAACCTCCAACGATCCAATCAATTCCCAAAAGACAAAATCAAGCCCGGCCCAACATTTGTTTTCTAATTTCAGAAGCCGTTTCACTCAGATATGCGTCACAACAAGGGAAAAATGACAATCTCAACTTCCGTTTCACGCCAACTTTAAAGGGATAGTTCACACAAAAATGAAAATTAAGTCATTAATTACTCACCCCTGATGCTGTACCAACCCTGTAAGACCTTCGTTCATCTTCGGGACACAAATGAAGATATTTTTGATTAAATTTAAGAGCTGTATAACTACCACATAGGCACGACACATGCGCGAGAACTAAACAAGAAGCAGTAGAAAAATAATGCAGTTCTTGCGCATGGACAATCGATGCGTTTCTGCACAAAACTATTCTCGTCGCTTGATAAACTTATAGTTGAGCCACTGTAATCAATATTTAAGATATTTCAAGATTTTTTTTCAAATCACCTAATGATGCACAGACATACTCGACATACAAAACACAACAATGTGACACTCAACAAATAATAATAATAATAAAAGATCAATTCTGAACATTACAAAAATAAACTAACACAAACTAATAAAAGTGAAATAAAAATAAGTTCAACAGCACAGATAAAACCAACAAGAATCCAGAAACTGCACAGCATAACATATTAATGCTGCACTGCATGATGGATACCTTCAGATATTCCAACAGTGCAGTTAGATATAAGAGGATTCCTACTGTGGAATTACTGTGAAAGTCAATTATTAAATTCAAGTATTAACCTGGAATATACTGTTATTTGACACTTTTTAAAGTGTATAACAAAACATTGCATGTGACATCAGTGTATTTAATTAACCTTTCAGCAAGCACAAGAAAAAAAGCCAAAAAAAAAAAAAACGGTAATAAGGCTAAATCATCATGGTCACCTTTTGTTCATTCTTTGACCCTGGACTTTTACATGCACTTTTACGCTGCCTTTTAAAGGATCCCATGATTTGTTATTTATAGAAAGGACGCAGGACAGATATGAACCTCCCCTAATTGAATAATTACATTAGACTGGTGAGTATTTTGGCAAGCTTTCCCTAGAGCTCTTCATCTGATGTTCTGTCCTTGCCAAGCTAAATCCAAACACCTATAATTTCAACATATCCTCAGCTATGTACTCTAAGCCAGAAAATGGCCACAGAAGAGATTTCTGATGGCATGTGGGGTCTCATCACAGCTTGCTTAACTCTGGAGCAAATTATATTTGTTTTCATAACAGGCAACAGAATGTCCTAAGATGTGCTTGCTGAAACCACATTTGTAGTGGTTATGGACCCCTTGGGTTGACAAGAGTTCAGGGCTGTTTATATATTTTTATTACATTTCCTTCTTTTTCATTTATTTTCATTTTTGTAATTAATTAAATGAAGCACTGTAAATAAATGAGACAATAACCTTCATATCACATGTTTAAGAGTATTTACTGAAACAACCCCATGGCATTTGTTAAAAAAATAAATAATTATAATTATAAAAATCAAACAAGTGAATTATAATTAACCTACACTCACCGGCCACTTTATTAGGTACACCTGTCCAACTGCTCGGTAACACTTAATTTCTAAGCAGCCAATCACATGGCGGCAACTCAGTGCATTTAGGCATGTAGACATGGTCAAGACAATCTCCTGCAGTTCAAACCGAGCATCAGTATGGGGAAGAAAGGTGATTTGAGTGACTTTGAACGTGGCATGATTGTTGGTGCCAGAAGGGCTGGTCTGAGTATTTCAGAAACTGCTAATCTACTGGGATTTTCATGCACAACCATCTCTAGGGTTTACAGAGAATGGTCCGAAAAAGAAAAAACATCCAGTGAGCGGCAGTTCTGTGGGCGGAAATGCCTTGTTGATGCCAGAGGTCAGAGGAGAATGGCCAGATTGGTTTCGAGCTGATAGAAGGGCAACAGTGACTCAAATAACCACCCGTTACAACCAAGGTGGGCAGAAGAGCATCTCTGAACGCACAGTACGTCGAACTTTGAGGCAGATGGGCTACAGCAGCAGAAGACCACACCGGGTGCCACTCCTTTCAGCTAAGAACAGGAAACTGAGGCTACAATTTGCACAAGCTCATCGAAATTGGACAATAGAAGATTGGAAAAACGTTGCCTGGTCTGATGAGTCTCGATTTCTGCTGCGACATTCGGATGGTAGGGTCAGAATTTGGCGTCTACAACATGAAAGCATGGATCCATCCTGCCTTGTATCAACGGTTCAGGCTGGTGGTGGTGGTGTCATGGTGTGGGGAATATTTTCTTGGCACTCTTTGGGCCCCTTGGTACCAATTGAGCATCGTTGCAACGCCACAGCCTACCTGAGTATTGTTGCTGACCATGTCCATCCCTTTATGACCACAATGTACCCAGCTTCTGATTGCTACTTTCAGCAGGATAATGCGCCATGTCATAAAGCTGGAATCATCTCAGACTGGTTTCTTGAACATGACAATGAGTTCGCTGTAGTCAAATGGCCTCCACAGTCACCAGATCTCAGTCCAATATAGCATCTTTGGGATGTGGTGGAACGGGAGATTCGCATCATGGATGTGCAGCCGACAAATCTGCGGCAACTGTGTGATGCCATCATGTCAATATGGACCAAACTCCCTGAGGAATGCTTCCAGCACCTTGTTGAATCTATGCCACGAAGAATTGAGGCAGTTCTGAAGGCAAAAGGGGGTCCAACCTGTTACTAGCATGGGGTACCTGAATAGAGTGGCCGGTGAGTGTATATTCTAAAAGTTTATTATTATGAGCTTGCGTATTATTTGATTTATTTTTATTGATTCTTATTTAAAGACACAATAAGAATTTTACAAATCTCTGTCTTGACTTTCTAAATGATTATATGTTTTCCTCGAAATTCACTATTTCTGTCTTTATGACATCAGTTGGGTGTTAAATCTGAGACTGTGTGTGATAAGACAAGATTTCAGTAATGACGAAATAATTAGATTTAGGACACCCGCTGTGTAAAACAATACAATAGAGCAGTAACGGTTCATTACTCTCAACAAACAGTGATTGACTCAAACATGTCAAGATCGGCAGAGACAGCCGAGTGAAAGGATATGTGGGTGGCGCACAAGATGATGAAATTCACTTTGTTGAGCTTGTCATGTTTTGCTTTGTCTGGTTGTCGTGGTTTTAGAAAGACGTGTAGCATGAGTGTTTGTGTAAGACCGATGAATTTGACTGGGTTTTATCTGGGGCGTCCGGATTGATAGCTACTGGTTCAACAGCTTTTTCTGTGATTGGTTTGTAGCTATTCTGAGCAAAACACTGCTTAATCTAATATTTAGTTTATGGCACACCTGCTGAGCTGAAGCTGTATCTGTGACGGTAATGAACATTCTCTAGTGCCATGTGTGCTGTCCCATGATGGCAGGGTTACTGGTGGCCGAAAACTATTATAATGGAGCGGCATGAGGGGAAAGAGTGGAGGAAATGACAGCTTTCCACATCCCCTCACATGCAGAAGACAGCTGGGGAAATTACACTTCAAAGCACTGCTGGGTGGGAAACCAGTCCAAAAGAGGGTAAGAGCACAGGAGCAGGAGAAAGTGAGAAACACTGCTAAACAGACTGAGAACAAGACAAGAAATAAGTACAAGAAGTGGTATCACCAGGAAAGAAACAAGTTGAGGGTTCGAAGAATTACAATAAATGATATATTAAAATATATATATATATATATATTAATATATAACACAACTGCTCTAAAACATGCATCAGATTTTAACTGAAGGAATGTACACACAGTGACCCTCACTAGAATCTGATGATGTGTATTGATTTTGTGCGAGTGATGTGGGTTCTTCATTGTTCCATGCATTCTTCTGGTTTCCTCTAACACAAGGAGCCAAATTTTCCTTTAGACACGGAAAAGGGCTGCTTTTCTTTGAAGTTCAAGTGCCTGCCCTTCTTTCAGTCTACATCAAGAGTGTTATAGCCCTGTACACGTCATAGATTGTAGACAGGAATTTCAGAGTTTCGAGCGCTGCAGAAAAGTTACAGTGATACTGACCTAATTTTGAGCACTTTTAGGCCAGAGTTTTCACATTCAATTAGCCAATCATTGTGCCTGTGTTCTGCTCATGAGCAGCAATAAACCAGGGGTGCGTTTCCCGTACAATGATGTAGTTCGCTGATTCACTACAATAGTCCGATGCATCGTTGGAAAAATCAACTCGCTAGTCACGACTGTTTTTCGAAACCCACCGTCGCAAAGTATCGTTCAACCACATTGGTTTCGCACATGTGTGGTGGAGTAATAACTACTTTTAATGAAACTGTTTGAGATCCAATTAAAGCTAGATTTGTTTTATATAAATTACAGACATGTCATCTGAGGACTATTTATAATTGTTCTCAGTTGTTTTGCTTTATTACCAGACTCAATATTTGGCTCATTCTTACATAGTAGTAGAGCACGTTTGCACATGCGCACTCTTCAAACACGGTACTTCAAATGTTTTGACAAACTAAAAGACGTAAATTCCATTTGTATGTATTTTAAATAAAAGGCACCGGTTGTATTGAATGTCAGCTTGCTTATTTTGCTCAAGATAAGGATTTATTACCTCCAAATGTCATGAAATATAGAAACGATGCCTCTAACCACAGGTCGAGAGCTGTCGTTCAAATCACACAACTTTGCGATGCTGTTTGCGAATGTTCGTTGGAACGATAGTTTCGGGAAACACCGACTCGTTGAACTATGCTCATAACGACAGAACTTGCGACCATAGTTGGCTAACGATGCTTTCGGGAAACGTACCCCTGGATGATTTAAAGGGATGGTTTACCTATAAATTAAAATTGAGTCATCATTTACTCACCCTCATTTCATTTTAAATTTATATGATCATTTTTATTCCTCTGCGGAATGACAAAAGAAGATATTAAGAATTTTGGTAACCAAACCATTTTGGTGAACATTGACGTACATTCTATAAACTATCAAAATCTCTTCTGTTCGAAGAAACAAACTCATACAGGTTTGCAATGAGAGTGAGTAAATAATGTAAATTTTCATATTTTTTAGATGATATTTAAAGATGAAAGATCTCATGAATGCTCAGTTCCCAGATTTTTTCCTCTAACTCTTTCTACGTCTGAAATAACTCTGAAATGTGGTGATATTATTGAATAAATGCAGACTAAAAACATTTTCTTTGCATTCCTCCGTGATCACTAAAGCAACAAACTTATCCAAACGGCTTCCCTCTGATACATATGCATCTCATGTCTGAGAAAAAACAAAACAGTTTTTGTAGCTTCACTGTTCTAGAAGAAATTAGAACAATGCTTTAAACATTTCCATCAGCAAGGATAAGAATACTCACCTGGCCAAAAAATTACGATAGCTGCTAGAATGGCTGGAAATCAACCTCTTCTAATAGTAAACTAGCAATGATACACCTCACCGGTTTCAGTCTCTTCATAGCTGACTCCCTAATTATAGTAGAAGGGCCGGATGTATGCCTTCTAGGCACATTACTATATGGAGACTTAATAAGACAACATCTAGATCATTTTTCAATTTTGGGCAGAAACCTTGTATCTCCATGTTTCGTAATTGTTTTGTTGTTGCCTAAATCATTAATATTGGTCACATTTTACGTCTGTCTGTGGATTTTTGAAAATTTTTACCCAATGAAAATAATTAAAAAGAGCTTCAGACTAAACCTAATATACCCTTAGATCCTCAAACTGTCAATGAAAACTTCGTACTTATTATACGACAAAAAGTGCGTATCATATGCACACGAAAAACGTGTACCACATACACGCAAAAACTATTTTTGCCGTATAAATGGCACGAGAAATGACATTCGCGCTATAGATACGGACTTTCCAGCCCGTTCTCATCCTTTAGCGTCACATAAAACGCTTTATGACAAAACGGCGCTATACGCACATGGTACCCTTTATCGTTTATATAACACGCGAACTCAAGGCGTCATAAATCCTTTAGCGTAATATGAGACTACCCTACCCTACCCCACACCTAAACCTACCCATCACAGCGCGTGTTATATAAACGATAAAGGGTACCATGTGCGTAGTATAACGCCGTTTTGTCATATAGCGTTCTATATGACGCTAAAGGACGAGAATGCATTGGAACTTTCATGAGATCGGGCTCATATAAAGCCACAATATCAACTTGGAATAATATAGTGTCCCAACATGTATTTTGCCAATGTATGCCACAATATGAGGTAAATCAGACTAGCAGCATTAATTACATTACAGCCCAAAACACTTCAACACACCCTGACAGAGATACAGCACAGGTTTGAAATGAGTTTTTCATGTTTTCCTGTCCGATCTAACAGATATCATCCATTTCTATAAGAATGTGTTTTCATGATCTCACTAAACACGCACAGCTACGCAGCCAATACTGTGCATATGTGCCATGCTTGTGCCAGCCTTGCAAAATATTACATGCTTAACGGAATGAAAGAATGGATAGAAAACAAATCCCGAACAGCAATAGATGAGTTATAGCTTCATTACAAGCTTTATCTGCAAGACTTAAGGTGCAACATGACAAACTGGAACAATGTCGGAAAACATCACAGATATTGTGAAGCATAAGGAAACACCTGACTAGTGAAACAGGAACTTCACTCATAACTGATTTTGTTGGTGAAGATATTTCATGTACTTGTTTTAATCTCTTTGGAACACCAGACAAAATAAAATAAAAGAGTTGTTTAATAAGCATGGTAATCTCAAGCTGACTGCTGACATCAGATAGTGAGCCTATTAACTGTCAGCCTGAATTCTTTTAACTGACATTGCTTCACACCTAAAACGTTGTTTGCTTTCATGCTACTGTAATAATACACAACTCAATTACAACTGCAAAAGCTAAAGAGCAAAAGATTTTTGGACTCACTCGTAGAACTCTGCAGCCGGTGTGTTCTTGTACTTGGCATAGGAGGTTCCATTACCCAAGAAGGTGCCATTGATTAGATTTGGAACTGTGCAGTTGGGGCTGTTCCACGAGTTATTACATTTGAGCCAGGGCAGGTTATTCGTCAATGAAGCATATAAGTAATACAGAGACCAGGCTATGATGCGTTGTAGTAAAAGCCCACATACAATGCTATGACGATCACAGTGTAGCCCACGCCTGAGAAGGAAAGTCACAAATATTTTGTTAGCATATGGGCAAAAGTTTCGCTTTATCTGTTTCAGGCCTCTGTTTGATGTGATACATTAAGTTTAAAGTGTGTGCTTTGACATTAGTCACATCAGAGCCACTGCATAACCTAGTTCACTGCCCCAACATACAGTTGTTGGCTTTTGTTGGATCAGTGAGTTAACCCGGTTTGTGTTCGCCAGGTCATGTGAAAATGAAACATTCAAAAAGCTATTTTAGAACATTTGTTTTGCCGTTTATTGGACAATGAAGTAGCTTTATGTGTTGCACTCAGTGTTTTGAGAACATGGTACATTTCATCTCAACATCTTTTGTTTACAATTTTTTAACGTACCTTTAAATACAGGGCATATCTTCCAAACAGTGGCTGCTCCCTCTCTGTTATACTGGCCCAGGGCAAGTTCCATGTAAAACAGAGGCATCCCAGCAATAAACAGGAACAGAATGTATGGGATCAAAAAGGCACCTGGGGACACATTATCGAATTGTACATTGATTGTTGATAATAAATGACAACTTTATCCTTCTCCTCATTGAAAACTTGACTTAAGTGCCTGGGACCTGCTTTTCATTTCTTTGGATCTTTTCCCTACCCAAGAGCTCCTATCACGGATTTTATAACTTTGCCTGGTTGAACCTTTTACATGTCATTATAGTTTTAATATTATAATTGGTGATTTGTTTATCATGCACAGGGAAATATTTTGTTTATTTTACTTATAGGCCAGTGATTGTCATGATGCATTAAAAGGAATACACTTTTGCAAAACAAAAGTCTCAAACCCCTACATGCCTAAAGACTGAGACAATATATTTAGTTACTCATAAAGTATAAAAGATAACAAAACTGTTAAACAATAGCCCACTAGTTAATGAGTTTGCTGACATTGAGACATCTTGTTCATGCACAACTGGTTCATAATAATGAATGATTTGAGTAATAATGATTGGAATAGATTGGCATCATGAAATTAGATTTTTTCAAGTATCATTGGTCAAAACCTCTTGGGCCCAGCAAGTTTTGTCTAACTGTGTAAATACAATAAAATATGTAAAATATTCTCCATAAATTATAGGGTGATTTAATGTAAATGTAATGAAAATGAAAAAAAATGTAAATGTAAAATGTAAAAACTTTAAAAAGTAAAACGTTTTTATCTTTTAGAAAACATAAGACAGCATTTTAATAGCATTTTTCATTTATTTTAAGTTCTTCTTACTCATCAGAACAGCAATAGGTTACATTTATTTAACTCAAATTTATTTCTGAAACACAGGATGTGTTTTAGAAAATAAGTTTGAGACAGTGCGTCTTTTCCTATACAATTATGCAATTCAAATGAATTTCAAAGGCAATAGCAAAGAGTTTGTAAATTCCTTCACGAAATTGTAGTTTATTAGTATAACTCATAATTAGCCAGTAAAGGGTGACCCTCAAAATAAATAGGCTAAATCTTACCTCCTCCATTTTTGTAACACAGGTAGGGAAACCTCCAGACATTGGCCAGGTCCACAGCAAAGCCTATGACAGAGAGTAGAAAGTCCAGTTTCTTGCCCCATGTCTCCCTTTCCACATTCTCACCGGAGCCGGGGGTGCAGCCGTGGGAGCTCGGAGAGGCCACGACAGAGGAGTTCGTGTACTGGACCCCGTTCTGCTCCTTCACCAGGATCAGCTCCACTTCCTTTTTTTCCACGTTAAACTGTTTCAACGGGGCCACTGAGGACAGTTTGTGCTCAGGCAGGACTTGGATATTCATCTTTGCGCCCTGGCGCTCCCGTGGCCCCGAGGATGTGGAGCAAGTGAGATGCGTGCCGCTCGCACTGACGATGATGATGCTGATGATGATGATGCTGCTGCTCCTGCTGCTGAGGAGGATGATGATGGATAGGAAACGCTACAGCAGTTGTTCTCCCGCTGAGGTAGAGATTCTTGGCCAGCCTTCACCAGCTGAAAGATAGGAGAAATTAAAGTTCACTGTTACTGTGAGACATTAAAGCATTCCGTGCACCATCACCACTGTTAAACAACCGAGCGCGCAAAACGATTTACAATCAACGAATGTTCGAAAGCGTTGTGTCACGGTTAACGGAAAAAAGAAAACTTTACAGTGCCGAACACTCGACATTTCCTGTTGGACGCACCACACTTCATGGGATAACTGTAGGTCTGCACAAAGTGTCTCTTGTGGAGTCTGGAATAATTAAAGATGACTCTGTAGCTACTTGTCAACATGAGGGGGTCCCTCCATGATCCGTCCCTCCTGCTTGATCCAGAAAATAAGAGACTGCTGCTTTTCATGGAAGTTTTTACTCTCCCCTCCCTTCCAGTTAGAGGCTATAAATTGCGATCATTTAAACAAACATCCAGTTTTTCCACACGTGATATTTTCAGTATGATCATCACCGTCGTCAAACCCCCGAATACCACACTCTACCAAAATGCGGTGCGCCACCGCTGGACTTAAAAAATAAGCACCTTGCGAGATTCTATAGGAGTTTGAAAACATATCCTCCAGGAATAGACTTTTGCCACTGTACTGGACATTATATTTTAGTGAATTTCTCCGGCATCATTAATGTCACAGTTTTTTTTTTTTTTTTTTTTTTTTTTTAAGAGATACCAAATGTTTTGAGGGCAAATGTATGGAAAATGATAGGCTAATATTTTGTAATTATCATTTAAATGACTATTTTCAAATAGTTTTTTTTTCATAAAGCAACATGTGGTTTCTTATCAGAAATATGTGGACACCAGGACTTAAAACATGTTTATCAGGCATTTTGGGTAACACAACAATCGGAAGGGAAAGAAATTAGCCTAGGCCTATATATCAATATTCATATGGGATATTATATATTATTTTAAATATATTATAATTATTACTCCATCACACATCTTATTTTATTACATGTTGCCCCAAGAACACATTCATATGCAAATTAGATAGTGTATAAAGCAATTGGATTTCCCATTTACCCACATATTGCATATAAAGCGAAATGGTAAATCAATTAAGTATGCTATAAAACATTCGGGAATTATCTTTATACAAATTTTATGACATATTTCAATGTAATGTCATGCAAAGATATATATGGATATATGGTGATTAAAGCTTTGCCTATAATTTAAAGGGGGTTTTAATGAACCCAAGAGCATAGTCTATATATATATATATATATATATATAGTATATATATATGTATATATATATGTATATATATATATATATATATATATATATATATATATTTAAGAGTTCAGATGCAAAAGCCTCTAAATGCCATTTGAAATTTTCTTCTAAAATGACCATTTTTTATCGAGCTTGTATATTTAAGTTCAGTAATTTCACTTAAATGACAATTAATAGGTAATCTTCATTGCCATTTATGTGAAATTACTGAACTTTCATATACAAGCTTGATAAAAATTATCATTTTAGAAGAAAATTTCAAATGGCACTTAGAGCTTTTGCATCTAACTCTTCATATATATATATATATATATATATATATATATATATATATATATATATATATATATAATTTATTTATTTTTTAAGTTAGTAAAGAAATATAAAATTAGCATGGAAATCATACAATGACACCCCAACAACTTTATAACTAACATTCGACTTAAAAAAAACAACAACTCTTTTTTTGTGGCAAGTTCTGGCAACATGACATTGGCACAGATTAAGCATTTCCATCCAATATTTTCCAACTGCAGAGCCACAGCGCTAATTAATACAAAAGGCAGGGTATCAAAACAAGTTTAAGTTTAACCCCTTTTAATTTGGAACGTTTAAAAACGCTCATGCACAAGACGTTAAAACAAAACAGTAAGACACGGCACAATGGTCAAAAGAGTGGAGGAGTTTGAACATTGAACTTTTTTTGGCACAAGCTTCAAAGTTGAATGTCACATCAATTATGCGGCACCTGGAAAATGCCTCAAAATCAAGCAGCATGTACTACATGTTGAGCCCCATGTGGCGATCTGCTCCATGTACAAAACAGCTTTATGTTGAATCAAATGCATGTGCGCATACATGCCTTTAAACGTTTTCAGAAAACATTGCTCACTTCCCCCTATAGAAAGGTAAAATCCCTCAAAATCCCTCTCTTAATTCCCACCTGAGTAATTTGTCAAGATGTAAAAGAAAATGAATTACAGTACAACTATACTGATCCATCTCCCGTCACTGCTACAGTTTTGTCTGTTTTTATTCCACCCTTGAGTTGCCTGTTTCTTCTCTCTTCTTCTACATAGATTCAATTAGTTGTTTTCTAAGAAGCAGTAAAAGCATTGTGTTCCACATGTAATCTAATTCCACACCCGCTTTAGCCAAAGGCGACAATTTCTATTAGATATGGGCAATCAGTTCATCCCATTAAAGTCAATGAATGTCCCCTTAAAGCTCTCCATCGTTTCTTTTATGAAACCTTTAGAGGCCTGTTTTTCTGCAGTTTTGTACATATTCTGGTTCAGATTAGATAATAAAAGTAAGAAACAGGGTTTTAGAGGCTAACTTATTTTTTCCCTAAGACACATTCATCTTCCAAAGGAGCTGGAACCTCTCATTTTTTTCAGGATTTTGCCATACATGCGGGAAAGGGTGATGATAAAGAAGGTCACCTTTAGAGCAAATCAACCTTTCCCTTAAGCATGATGGCTATTTGCACAACATGCATCAATATTGCAATTAGTCTCAGGAGTAAGCACTGGTATTGTCAGATACATGAGCCACTACCATAATCTCAGGGCATCGTATAACAAGTCAATCGCATTTTAAAAACAATCCTTGACCTTTGACCTGTCAGTCAAACTTCAGAATACGAATTACATTCACTGTTATCTATTATTTAGATCCACTACATTTCTAGAATGGATATTGAATAGAAAAGCTTGCAGTTCTGGGTAAAATGTATTTAGATAAAACCCAAACCAATGGTTGCCAGTAGACATTGCCAAGGCTCACAGCAAAATCTCACATATTGCACCAGGACCTTGATGTCAAGACATTAGTATTCTTTAATTCCCCTAATTATGCAGTTCCCAGTTCTGTGACAGATCAATATCACAAATATGGTGTCATGTGTGTCATTCAGGTCAAGACTGATGAGATAGGTGTCACAGGGGGTGTATGCAGTGGAAGACAAGAAGTCGAATTTCCAAATTCAATAAACTTTACTTCCAACATCAAGGATGACAGACAGAGGGTTTACACATACTGACCACGAGGTGACATAAACACCATACATAAACGAGAACCGACCAAGACAAACTGAACAGAAGGAAACTAAATGCAGATCCTAATTAACAGAAACAGGTGGCACAGATGATGACATTGACTAAACACAGGTGACGATGATGATGACAAGCAGGTGTGTAGACAAGAGGGATGCTGGGAAGTGTAGTGAAGAGGCGGAGACAAGACAGACTGTGACAATACTAGAATCAGTAGCTGCGTCCCAATTCGCATACTATCCGTCCTAAATAGTATTCGAAAATAGAATTATCATAGTATGTTGAAATGAGTGTTTCAAAGCCGGACGGTCTACTGATTTCCGGTCAGAATCCGATGTGTAGATCGATGCACACTCTAACGGCTGATATTGCCCACAACCCATCGCGAGTTGGAGGAGGATTCCTTAGAACTACAAACACGAGTGAAAAGTGATAAGAAACTACAGACATGGATGACTCGTGAGTCCCGCGGTTGTGTGGAGAGGTTTAGATAAATAGGTTTGAGTGATTAATTATCAGTATCTAACCTGACGAAAATGAATTCATTCAATGTTGTCCACATTATTTTGCATCTGCAGCAGCATTGGGAACTTTTGTAAAGATACGTTTAGCCATTACCTTTTAAATGCATCACAAATTGCAAACACGAGGAGAGTATATCCGCATGAAAGACCCACGCCTGGCAGATCAACGTGCTCTCCGAAATGGTAGGAAATCAAATTAGATTGAATGGAGGATTTTAACTGTGACAAGATGATTGACAGGGCAGTTTATGGTGACAGGATGCACGCAGCATGTGTGTGAAGATATTTGGTGCAATAATTCTGAACGCCTGTGTCAGTGGAATGTGTAGTTGTAGAGAATAGCCACATTTGAAGTCACAGAGAGAATGTTTTAAGACACTTTTTTTATCTTCGACAAACACAACACAACAGTTACACCTTCTCAAATTCTTCATTGCAGGTGTACAAATCCTATTCTACAAATCACAAATTAAGAAACTTGTACGCTCACATTTTTGATACAGTTCCTGTAGTGAATATGGTGCAAAACGCATTTACTTGCATAAAAAAATTTGAAGTCACAGAGAAAATGTGCAAATCAATATGTTAATTCATCTGATGAGAGTTGCACACTTGTAGAATATTTTCTCATATTTGTCTTGTATATTTTTCTAGCACAAACACAAGTACATAACTACAGCTGTTTGAATC
The DNA here is from genome assembly GCA_030378365.1 of Hybognathus amarus. NCBI lineage: Eukaryota > Metazoa > Chordata > Actinopteri > Cypriniformes > Leuciscidae > Hybognathus > Hybognathus amarus. The sequence continues at coordinate 542,102 of JAQIUQ010000605.1, forward strand.
TGCCACGATGAATCTCAAACACTGTTTTCGCGCACTCACCCTTTTGCACTAAGTGCACCATGAAATATGGTGCAAAAGTCTACAAGTTTGCAACTCTTAAAAATATTTCTGTGAATTCAAATTTACTGATACAGATGTGTGGCTATTCTCTACAACTGCAAATTCCACTGTGACAGGCGTTCAGAAATATTGCACCAAATATTCCATCATACACGCGACAGAGCTGTTCGTATAAAGATGACATGATAGTCCCAAAGCTTGCCTACTGTTTCGCTTTTTTTTCACAAAAAGAGTACATACTTTTAGGGAGTACACTGTAAGAAAGCGAATTGGGATGCAGGGAGTGTTTCTCTTTTTGTTATCAAATTTTATTTCCATGTACTTTGGATATAATCTTGCACCAATAAACTTAATCTGCAGTGTTTTGCAAAGCATATATTAGCCATTAAACGCATATTAACATTCACATTAACTGAGAGAGATAGAGAATAATTTAGTAATGATTTAAAAGGAGTCATTCTAATCCTTACTAATCATGTAGCCACATTAAAATTAAGGTTTGTTACAGTGTGTTAAACAGATACATTAAGTCCTTATTTTTAAATCCCATCTCTTAGAGTGTTATGCATGCCATTAATGCAGCCTTAGATTTAGACAAAGATGAAAGAGAAAATGTTGGCCAAATCGACCCTGACTCAAGGGTCAGCAGGAGATCAATACTGATCCCAATGTTGATCCCAATGTTGACGTACTGTATTCCTTCTCATTACAGGTCTATAATTACACAAGTTTATCAGCTTCCATACTTGTTGACAGTTGTTTGGAAACAACTTTTCAGCATGACTCTTAAGTTATGAGTAATCTTTTTTTAATTCTTTTTTTTTAAGTTAAGAGTTTCGGACAGAATGAACAATGAACATATGCCTACAAAACCCAGCAGCATGTAGCTTTCGATTTTACTAAACATCAATATTAATTGATCATGCCTATATGTCACAACTGTCATTAGTTGTACAAGTAAAGAACATCCTTCTAATTTCCTCATCATCAAAACTGAATTGAAATGAAATTTGCAGCATATCAGCAAAACAAGTTGACACGTAGTGCAGTCTAAATAGGAGTCTAAAATATTTTTCTATGAAATGCTGTTCTTCTTTTTAATCAAAGATTTGTGGGGAAAAAATAGCAGTTTCCGCAAAAATATTAAGCAGCACAACTGTTTTCAATCGGCATAAAAAAAACTATCAACAATTCACTACGACAATATACTATAAAATCCAAATATTACTGTTTTTACTCTATTTGTGATGAATGCAGCCTTGGTGAACTTAAGATAGGCCTATTTCTTATTAACAAATTAATGACTCGATGTCAACCAGTCACAAGGCATCTACGGACACTACATTACATCATCGTTTTCTGAACAACACATCCAAAAAACAAAAACAAGAGCAAGAGCAGGTGTGGTGATGATATGCATGAAATTGAATGTTGTGCTTTGCTTGTCCTGACTGAGAGTTGAGAACATTAGCATGAATTCATCCAGCAGTGAAGAGAGAGAGAAATTAAAACGATAAAACACAATGATTTAAAGCCATATTCTGAAAAGGGAAATTGAAGTTAGGGTCTAGGGAGAGAGAGGAAAAGGGGTATTGAAGTATGCCTTCTAAGTGAAAATGATTTGCTGTATACATTGTCTACACATGCGATGGGTATGAAGGGCTTGTGATTTGCGGCTATTTTAGCAACCCGTCAATGAGCAGTGTTGCCTGTCGGCACTGACCTTTTCAGGCGAGCCCCTGATCAGCCCCCTCATCTGTTCCAGCCAAAGCCCTAACAGCTAATTCTTGTTTGGTGTTGTGCAAATAAAACCCCGATTACTTGGGTTGATTGTCCACAATTTGACTTGGCAGACTCACCTCAGGCTGAAATAAAAATGAATGCTGCAATATTGTGGGCAAAGCAAAGGAGAGAGGGAGAGCATGAAATAGAGAGAAAAACAGAGAGAGTGAGAGAAAGGAACAGTAACAAAATTGTGACTTAATTGATTCCATGCAATCTCATCAATTGTGATTAAAATGAAATGCCCCCTCATGTTTGAAAAGGTTAAAACAAATTGACGGTGGAAATCACAGCTGGTTATCACAGCATGCCGAACAGCAGGACTTTAATGAAGTGAGTGCAATTCCATCCTTCATCCTGCTGGATCAGACAAGAGAGAGAAGGAGAGAGAACATTAGCTTCTCATAAGACATCATTGTCCCTGATCTTCCCTCTGATGATATTATATTGACAAAAGCACTCTGTAAGTCACTTGCGGAGTACGTTTACTGACTGGCTTGGTTTTGATGTACTGTACTGCAGCTCAGCACAAACAGAGGTACATTATAGAAAACACTTAATGCTGAACTTTCACCTTTTAACAATCTTCATAATATTAAAAAAGGACATGTATTTCATCCTATGCTGATGAGAGGCATGGCATATGTTTGATTTGCTGTGTTTTTGCAATATGACGAAACAGTACTCCATTAGGCCCTGTTCGAAATGACGGTCTGACGGACTTGCAATGGTACCCATAAAGTTAATTGGCAGATTAGGTCACTACATGTGTATGATCCCTTCCACCAACTAAAGTCACTTTCAATGAATGCGCCTGCTAAATGCATAAATGCAAATGTGGCTGTGTCCAAAAGCTGAACAATGCTGCATCCACAGGCAGTTAGGATTTAGGAAGGATTCAATTCAATTCAATTCAAAGCACTTTATTTGTCCCCAGGGGGAAATTTGAAGGCACATTACATTACAGTAGCTTACCTAAACACATTGCACAACCAAAAACCAACACTACATACCATTATAGATAAATCAAAAAAAAAAAAAAATTAATAATAATAATCATTAGCTTCTATGATGTCCAAATTCTATAATCGTGTCACATTCTGTCCACTGAGATACCTTTATCTGATCAATATTTGAAGTCAGAATAGGTGTGTTCTTCACTGGCTATGATATCTCACTTTCCAGTGCAATGAACTCCACTGACAGTCGAGCTACAAAAAGGTGCCTGAAAGTTGGTCACTTATATCAGAAAAGCTCTGTTTTTTGTAGTTCATTTTCTGCTTTAGAAGCCTGTCTGAAATTAGTTTCAGGTGGTATACCTTCATGCTCAAACACCGCCTGTGAAGTCTTTGCCCAGTAGGGCAGAGAGGCAAGTCAGCAGCCTAAGCTTTCAGTGCAGCTAGGGTGTCTGACTTGTCATTTTGATGAACATTTGAAATGGCAAATAGACCATTTTTGGCAAGGGTGCTCCAGGGGGAAACAATCCTGCAGAGTTTAGTTCCAACCCGGCTCCAACACACATACTGTACCTGCAGTTCTCTCTGCAGGACTGCCAGTGGCCTTCTAGGAACTGAGTTTAGTACCCCTGCTTTATTGCTATGCTCCTTAAATATGGTTATGCGCAATAAAGTGGTTGCATCATTTCTGGTTCAGGACTTTTGTATGTGCTTTGTTAATATAGACAGAGACAATTTACATGCCACTTCCTTAATCCTCAATACAACTATATAGGGCAAACCCATAATGGCAAAGATGGCGGTTGTATGCACAAGTCCCGCCCCTTTCGCTGTAAAGCTTAATCGTCTGCTATTAGTTAAGCCGGGAAACATTTAAGCCTATTGTCTGTTCCCACTGACGCATATGCACAGTTGAGGTTTGCAACAGCAGAGACGATTTGGCGACAGCGAGTTGTGTTGTGTTGTGCAAGATCAGATGGAATCCACATGGAAGAGGGTGATAACATAGAGTGACCCTATTTTGATTACCAAAAACCAGGACACTCGGCCCGGCAAACAGATAGGCCTACTCAAATGATATTTGAAGTTTACTCAAAGATACCTTATTAATTTCAATACATTTAAAGTAGGTTATGCCTCCTCTGCATGGATAGAAAATGGTTATATTGTTATATGAAAACAGGACATGTCCTAGGAAAACAGGACAGTTGGTCACCCAACGCAAGGCACCGGACTAACAGGGTAGTTAAAGCATTTTATATCGAACACAAATATGGTAACTTACATTCTAAGTATGTGCTGTAGAGCCAGAGATGTATAAAGTACTAGAAACCCGGACTTGAGTAAAAGTACAAGTGCTCTATCAAAAAAGTGACTTGAGTAGAAGTTGAAGTGCTCTTTAAGCACCACACTTAAGTAGAAGTACTAAAGTATTCAACATTTTTTGTACTTAAGTATTGCAAGTAGTTTATTTTAAAATTCACTACTTAAGAACTAAAAGTAAAAGTACAAGTATTGTGTCATGTAATTATTAAAGAAAGCAGTCAAAAGTTTGAACTAGCAATCAAATAAGGCGCTTTGGCGGGATACAAATTTGCTTTGTCGGCCGCCAAAAAAATGTCATTGCAGGAAAACCCCTGCATTAGTTGTCAATGTGTGTGTCAATCAATACCATTACCCTATAAAACTGGCATGTGATTTAGGCAGCATGAAAGCCAACTTGCAATGAATGATTCAGCCCGTTCTCATCCTTTAGCATCGGTGATGCTATATGACAAAACGGCGCTATACTACGCACATGGCACCCTTTATCGTTAATATAACACGCCATTCCAAGGCGTCATAAATCCTTTCAGCGTAATATGAGACTACCCTACCCCACACCTAAACCTACCCATCACAGCGTGTGTTATATTAACGATAACGGGTGCCATGTGCGTAGTATTTCGCTGTTTTGTCATATAGCGCTAAAGGATGAGAATGCATTGAATGATTCTGACAATTTTTAAAATTGTAAGGAGTAACTAGCAGAACATTAAAAAAATATCGAAGTAAAAGTATTAAATTCATCGAAAATATCTACTGAAGTAAAAGTATGAGAAAAAAACAATACTCTAGTAGAGTACAGATACAGCATTATAGTACTTAAGTACAGTACTTAAGTAGTTCTACTTCGTTACTATACATCTCTGTGTAGAGCACAACACCGGCATTCTGGATAGAGACGTAAATGAAGTTGGTGTCGTGAAATATTATCTTGCCCATGCGTAGTAAAAGTATAACCTGTGGGGAAAACAACCTTTTTTTGAGGGCAAAGTCATCAATTTTTATCATATTGTGCTGCTGTTTCTCTATATGCAGTTTTTATGTTGTACCTGGTGACCAGAGAAAGTTCTGACTCTGCCCATTCATTTAGATAGGAGTCTGGTCTTGTTCAGTCCGAAATAGCTGCCCTGAGGCATTGCCAAGATGGCGGCCGAGTGGCATGACTTGCCTAAAAGGACTTTGATATAGAGCTGTTTTACACAATGTGTCTTTAGAGGAGCTTCTAATGATGAACATCACCCGATATCCAAATTATCATTAAAATTCAGATATTAAAATGTCAACAATTAAAACAGCTTGCTTGTTTAGCTGATTACTTTAAATGTCCATATACACTCACCGGCCACTTTATTAGGTACACCTGTCCAACTGCTCGTTAACACTTAATTTCTAAGCAGCCAATCACATGGCGGCAACTCAGTGCATTTAGGCATGTAGACATGGTCAAGACAATCTCCTGCAGTTCAAACCGAGCATCAGTATGGGGAAGAAAGGTGATTTGAGTGACTTTGAACGTGGCATGATTGTTGGTGCCAGAAGAGCTGGTCTGAGTATTTCAGAAACTGCTAATCTACTGGGATTTTCACGCACAACCATCTCTGAGGGTTTACAGAGAATGGTCCGAAAAGAAAAAACATCCAGTGAGCGGCAGTTCTGTGGCGGAAATGCCTTGTTGATGCCAGAGGTCAGAGGAGAATGGCCAGACTGGTTCGAGCTGATAGAAGGGCAACAGTGACTCAAATAACCACCCGTTACAACCAAGGTGGGCAGAAGAGCATCTCTGAACGCACAGTACGTCGAACTTTGAGGCAGATGGGCTACAGCAGCAGAAGACCACACCGGGTGCCACTCCTTTCAGCTAAGAACAGGAAACTGAGGCTACAATTTGCACAAGCTCATCGAAATTGGACAATAGAAGATTGGAAAAACGTTGCCTGGTCTGATGAGTCTCAATTTCTGCTGCGACATTTGGATGGTAGGGTCAGAATTTGGTGTCTACAACATGAAAGCATGGATCCATCCTGCCTTGTATCAACGGTTCAGGCTGGTGGTGGTGGTGTCATGGTGTGGGGAATATTTTCTTGGCACTCTTCGGGCCCCTTGGTACCAATTGAGCATCGTTGCAACGCCACAGCCTACCTGAGTATTGTTGCTGACCATGTCCATCCCTTTATGACCACAATGTACCCAACTTCTGATGGCTACTTTCAGCAGGATAATGCGCCATGTCATAAAGCTGGAATCATCTCAGACTGGTTTCTTGAACATGACAATGAGTTCGCTGTACTCAAATGGCCTCCACAGTCACCAGATCTCAATCCAATAGAGCATCTTTGGGATGTGGTGGAACGGGAGATTCGCATCATGGATGTGCAGCCGACAAATCTGCGGCAACTGTGTGATGCCATCATGTCAATATGGAATACTCCCTGAGGAATGCTTCCAGCACCTTGTTGAATCTATGCCACGAAGAATTGAGGCAGTTCTGAAGGCAAAAAGGGGTCCAACCCGTTACTAGCATGGGGTACCTAATAAAGTGGCCGGTGAGTGTATATTGCTGTCAGTTCATACAGCTGTTAACACTTTCTCTGTTTCTCTGTTTTCCTGTTTCTTCATGTGATGTTCAGCATAAAGCCTATACACACTTTCTACCTGCATGGACTGTGACAGCACATTGTACTTCTACCTGACACTCAGTGTGGCATTACGTCACCAGACCAGTGATTTTTTATGTCAGTGTTAAAGATGAATTTCTGTCCAGTAAATCTGAACAGACAAAAAAGTCAAACAAACAACTGTGAACTGACTGCAAGGGTGTATGCCGCTATTAGGAACAGGGTAAACTAAAAGCACAGAAAGTGAAACATGATTTTTTACCTTTTTATAATCTCTTGTGGCCATAGAGAAGTGACAAAGGAGATTTATAATTTTACATTTTGCACACATGCATCCCAGAAACTCGTATCCACACTCTCATTGGCATAAAAGGCAGGACTACTGTACAGCCACTATCATGGATCCACATTTCCAGTGTTGTTCACTGAAGATTTGGATTGATTTCTTTAGGAATGGTTTATGCAGACGATCTGCTTATATACAGGGAATTGCTGTCACCTAGTGGACATTTTCAGTATAAAAAAGTATTTGTTAATCAGCAGTTTTTTCTTCCATGTCTCATTCTAATTCACTAGAGTGTACAACTCTTCAAACAAGTGTTCATGCACTCAAACATAAAAGGGACAACAAATTAGTTAAAATTCAAAGGATTTTTTAATGGCAAAAAAAGCTGACTTTGCTGTGTTAACAAAATTATAATTACAACCTACATTGCTAAATAAATACCACTGCAGTGGGATAATTTGGAGACCATGCCCTCTGGTGCGAGCTACTGTGGGCGTGTTGTGTTGCCTGTTTGCTCACAAATTGGCCTATTTTCAGAGGATGCAGCAGAGTATTAGTCTGAACAAGCAGCAGGGACAAAATGCTAACTCAGCAACATTTCCCTCAATGGGAATGCAAATAAAAACAAGATGCAAAGCAAAACCTTTGATTAAAACTCACTTTCTGTACCAAAGTCCCTGGGCACAAAGAAAAAAAATCAAAACAAAAGAAAGTTTGTATTTGTATGAGAAACTCTTCTGTAATATATTCATTCTTAAAAAAAAACAGCAATTTTCTATAAAGGGAGACTTGTGTATAAGTACATGATCTCCATGAATTTAATAATATTTAAGCAAATAATATTTTAGACTTCTTAAAATAAAATCAACTTTCAATCAGCTGCAACAGAATAAGTGTTTTAGCATGCTTATACATGTTAACATTTTGTAAACATTGTTCTGAAAGCCTTTAAATAAATGATTTGAGTTTATGAAATACTTGGTGGTGTAAAAAGAAAACCAAATTTGCTGACAGGGCATTTGGTTGTGTATAAAAACACTCCACCCAAGCTAAAGGCAAGTGCTCAAATGGTATGGCAGAGTAAAAACCTCATGAGTGCATGGTTCATATTCTTCAACTGTGTCAATCATCTTTCTTGTCAGAGGTACTGTCTTCTTGTTGGTCGTCATGAGAAGCCGTACAGAAGTAAGGCAAAGTGGCGTCACAGTCTGGGTCCTCCCCTGGAGACCCTGGTAACGCTGTAGTTCGATGTAGGTGGTGAAGAGTTTGGCATACTCTGGGTGTGTGAGAGCGAAGGAACGAAACTCATCTGAGAGAGAAAACAAGATGGGAGAGTTACTACAAATGTGTTACTCAAACGGAAACCAAACTATTCAAGCGAGATAACTGACGAGCATTAATGAAATTATGTAAATATGGTAAATAGCATATTTACATCAGGCGCTGTGTAAAAACAAGCCTTAAAGCCATATTAATTTTATTTTGGACACTCAAGTAGGTTACTATGCAAAATATGCAGCTGATGGCCTGAAATCAATTTTCTGCAAGTATAACAAAAATGACTCCACCTTTCAAAATGACTCCCCTTTTCAAAGGTCATCAAACATAGGATAAAAACATTCAACCTTGACTGATAGATTACACATAACCACAAGCCTACACTTGAAAGTGTTTATGACTATACACACAGATATTTTTCAAGGCGTTACACAGCTGCTGCTGACTGTGATGCATTCATGTGTAGAAAAAAGCCTGGGCCTCTGGGCGATGCTCTTTAATGACCTTAAATCAAAGTGGGAACTTTTGTTGGACTATTAAACATATATCGCAATACCACAGCATTCAGTAATTTACTAGTTCTTGCTTGCCGAATGCATGAAACAAATACAATAAAGTCAAGGTTCACTTGAAAGTCACGAAGATCTCTATTGGAGATGGTGATAAACCTTGGATTAGTTAAAAGCAGCTTCATGGGAAATATTAATCGAATTATGAAGTACTAATTGATCAGATATTTAAATGTTATTTGGAAGAATTATGCCTTAATAAATTCAAAAAGTGTAATAAAGATGATGTTAATGTAATGCAATTCGGACTTGAGCATTCAGCCCAACACACCCTAAACTGGCACCCAAAGTAAATGTTGCCAGTGTTGTATCTGCTTGTGAAGTTCAGTTTAGACTTATAAGCATAGATGTGGTTTTACAACTTCTAGAAAATCAAAACCAATACCATCTCCTAATCCAATTTACCAAACTACACAACCACTGTCACAGTTCCTGTGATGTGAGTGTCCACAGAATATAATTATGAAAACACGTTTTCTCACAGAATATTTAACCAAAAATATAAATAGCTTGACAGCCCTTAGAACCCTTGGTTAAGAGTGCAATTATAAATGGTGTGTAGTTTTGTTTGCTAAATATCATACAATTCATGTTTGAAAAATGAAATAAAAATAAATTAGTATTCACTGAATGATAGAATTTTTATTATAAAACGGTTAGTTCCATTTTTTAAAACCAATAAGATACTCTTAGGCAAGTGCTGTATCGTGAATAAGTAACGGCTGAAGGGGTTGCAGGCACTCTGCTTCGCGTCGGGCCTAACAACGCCCTTCAGCCGTTACTTATTTACGATACAGCACAGCCTCTCGTACCTTATTGCTTACTTATACTACAGGGCTGTTGAATGCTTGATTCTGATTGGTTGAGAACGTTCTAAAGGTGTGCATTATCTTCAGGGAAACGCACGGCTAAAGTAGTTTCAGGCAAGTTTGAACCGCATTACAGTTCCATATCACTGCGCGGAGTTAGGATTCAATTCATAACAAGAGAAGACATGCAGCCCCATGCATCTGCAATTTTCGATGTCTAACTTCACAATCAATTGACTTTAATAAATAAAGTATAGTCCTATCTTTAATAGGCTAAATAGAAAATTAAACTGAATACATAAATAAATTAATAGTCCTGCTGCACGGATTTTCGTAATTATTCCAGATTATAGGCCTATAACAAATAAATAATTATTGATAGGCTTACTTGTGAAAAGGGCTTTGTGTTTTTCATTTATTGGGTTATCTACTGTCAATTATAGAAAACAATAATGAACGAATTAATTAAAACGAAGTTAATAAATAAATAAATAATAGTGACGCACATGCTTTTCTGTCTCATTATTTCAACGTCTCTCTCTCTCTCTCTCTCTCTCTAATAACTGCATTAATAACTGCATAAAGCCGGGACAGACTAGTTTAGGCCTACGCCAGTTATGAATGTAACGCAGCGCGTTCAGTCTGTGTTCACACAGTTGGTGATTAGTAGGACCTTAGTCGATGGAAACAGTCGGTCTTCGAATATTTCAGCGAATTGTAAGTGTGTCCCCCGTCATTACATTAGTCTGCTATCAGTGACTCAAACCTCCGTTACTAACGTTATACCTCTAAAAGGACGTTTTGTAATTAGCAACGGAGGCATGGGATTAAGATGCGTAAGAAATTAGTCCTACATACAAGAGCGCTTCAATGTCAAAAACTTGACAAACGTCTTGATACTGAATCATCTGAACAATGTTTTGAGGTGTGGTAACTGTAGTATAAGCGGAATAATTGACTTCAGGCCGTTCAATTATCTGAAAAATAATGCACACCCGAGGTGTAACGGCCACTCCGCTTTGCGTCGTGACCGCATTACCACCTCGGGTGTGCATTATTTTTCTAATAATTCAACGGCCTGTCGTCAATTATCCCTTATATATCTGACAGTGTTATCTCACTGTAGTAGTTGCCATTCAGTTGGTATACAGACCATAAGTTATGTGTCCTGATCCATCTGCATCAATTTCTGTGAAGAGGCTGTTGACGTCAAGATCACACACTCCAAGAGCAGAACGTATCAAAGAGCTAAACTCATCTTGTGTGATACAGTTGTCCTCATCAATGTCAAACAGCTGCAAAAAGAGTTCATAGACACAAAAATAAACATACATAAACCAATTTTGACAAGAAAGCACACAAGCGTAATCCATCCATATGCTCTAACTACATGACAAAAATACTTTTCAACAGTAGTGATTTTTGAAAGCCACTGCGAGGTGCTAACAACCACTGACATATCAGTGCTTGTATGGTTTATCTTTATAACCACATCACAACATCTTCTTTAACACTTGTTTACCAGATTAAATCTTCAGTAGTGTGCCAATTTATGGGCTGCATTTGTCTTCTCATAATATCATCACTGCAGTCTGTAATATCATTACCTTAAAGGCAGTCTGAATGACTTCCTCATTATTAGCTGGTCGGCACAGAACTGTGACACCAATGACATACTCTCTGAAATCAATGGTGCCATCCCCATCCTTCAAAGAGACACAGAAAACATATGCTTTAAACAGGCCACACTGCGAGCAAAAATAGAAATGCTATTTGATGCATCCAGTCCCAGAGATTTATATTGGTTGTAGGCTGAAAGTAAAGCAGATATTTGAAAGTATTTCATATGGTCAACTTGTTTTCTATATCTTAGTGGGACTCCTATCCATATCTTATTCCACGTGGCTAGTTATGGACACACTCACCCTGTCAAACAGAGCGAAAAGCTCCTGTAGAGCTGGGCTAAGGGGTAGCTTGAGGAAACTGGCAAACTCCTCAACTGTGATTCTCCCGCCTTTGCAAGAACAGGCTATGTTGGCAAAACTCTCCAATTCCTTCTTCACATTGTCCCATTTTAATCTGAATTTAAACAGAAAAACAGAGATTGTGAGCTTGAAGTTAATAAAAGTTATGATAGTCTTGATATTTTGTTGTATATCCAAGTCAAACGGTTTGAAAGTGACTTGATTGGATGGATGGGTCGTAATGGTTTGCTATCATTTGAGTGACAGGTTATCCTGCTTTCGCGGCAGTAAACACGTCATCAAAGAAGAAAAGCCATGTCGTAGCAAGAAGGAGGGGAAGTTAGGATGATAAAGGATGTTTGATATTTTAATCATTTAAAATAAAAATGGTGACTTTAAACTACTATAATCATTTTTAATCATGTGGGCTATGAGTATCACAATACTTAATGATGAGAAGGTTATGCATTTTTTTAGAATATTTTTTTAACAACAGTCATACTCCAATTTCCTGCTGATCTTGGTAAACTTCCATGAGACCCGCCTCCATAGGCAGGGTCAGTTCTCCAGCTGCAATCATCAGACGGCAATCTTCATAAGTGTGGTCTGTGACTGGCAGGCCCAGAGATCTAGTAACAGAGTCCGAAATTGTGATAAGACTGAAATATTGTACTGTTCACACATTGTAAATGTCCACCATACAGAATCTTATAAAGACATGGAAGAATAAGTAGCAACAAGACATTCTTACACAGCCATGACAGATCTCCAGCGGACTAAGCAAACTTGATAGGACACTTTTTTCTCCATCTCAGTGGGAACTTGAGGGGGCAGAAACTAAAACACAGACACAATAAATAGAATCATACAAATAATTTGCAACTATATGAGATTCCTGAAGATTAGCTATAAGTTAGTCAGTTGTTTAAACATCACAGCTTATTCGATGCTCTTCTGACGTGTGTATACATCAAATGTGCAAAAAGCAGAGAATATTAACATGAATTATGCAAATCTTTTTTTACAAACCTCAACTTCCACTGTAGTATAGAGCTGACAGAGTGTGAGCAGCAGTAGTCTGGCCCTAAAACAGGAACTGGTGGTGAGGTTCCAAACCAGCAGCATTTCAGCAGTGCTCTCTATACAGTATATGCATATGACTGTGTAATAGGGTCTGAAGACCAAGCTTATCAAAGAAAGTGATCTACAAGACTGCACATGCAGATATGCAGAGAGGATAAATGACAATTTACTCAGACAGAAGGCTCTCATTCTTTTTATTTGATTATAAGATTTAGCTCAATTTTTCTTCACTTAAATGCCAGCAAACCAATGAAACAACAACTTTTTGGCTTACCACTGTTTCTTGCAGCATTATATACATTACACTGGCATTTGAATTTGAATTCTGATGACTTTTTTGTTGTTGTAACAGTGATTGGAAAAGGCCTAATTGCAGAAGCATTACTCTATGTCAGTTGTGTAAATGCTTTTTGTTTATGTTTTAATATTACTTACGATTTTGGACCCTGCCATGTCCACGTGACCGTGTCCTGTAAGAGCAAAAAAAGTTTTGTAAAAATTCTTCTATTTTAAGGTATTTTTATTTTTTTAAGGCTTGAACCCTGAGCTATTCACTGCTCTAGTCTTAACTGACAGACTTTTTAATGTGGCCTTTTAACTGACAGTCCTTTAAAGCAGCACCAGAGCCCATCTAACGGAGAGCCTTGGTAACTTCCTATAAGCCCCATTGTGTATCATGATTGCGGGCGAGAGCAGAATGAATGGGAGTCTATGGGGCTAAACGGCTAAATGTGTCTCACCTGCTTGTCGTTAAATTAACATAGATTTTATTGCTGATTCCGCAAGTTCAATATAGGTTATAGGCCAAAAGTCGAATGAACGAGTACTTATGTCCTTTTGATTTCTTACAGGTTAGGCCGTTGTTGGCTGGAACACGCTAGCATTCTGCTATTGTGTGACGTCATCACATTTTTGAACGAATTTTTAGAACAGATAAGTGAACTTAAAAATGCAGTTTTCATTTGAGTGTATTATCTTAGCCCTCCCTTTTGAATGCAACTTTCAAATTACTTGACAAAAAATTATATACTGAGAAAAGTGGATTTCTGGGGGTGAAACCCCATTTACTCCCATTCATTCTGCACTCGACCGCGAGCGCCCCGCATGGATAGAGACGTGTTACTACAGCCAGTCCAGAACACGGAAGTAACCAGCCAGTGCCAATTCTCTTCAATTAGACATTCTCTGGCAGCACTATGCAGAATTTCCGTTTTTGTCAAACTGTGACCCCTAGAGTAGCTGTGGAGTACTTGTACTGTTCGTAAATAGCACTTATGCAGAGATGTATCTTGCTCCAAGGCCTGATCCCCTCCCCGTATGCCGGTACCTAGGGGCGAGACGCCCAACATTCAACCCGAAAATAGTCATATAACCATTGCAGTTACTCTGTAGATATTCAGTTATGGTAAAAAAAAAAAAATGCATAGTGCTGCTGTGTGTAATTTTGCAAGGTGGCCTAATTCAAATGCATGCTATTTTATTCTTGATTTACTCCAGTCCTCTCTACTTGGCTATTATGGTTGTTTATAAATTTGTATTTTACAAAATATTCTATTTATATTTTTTTGTGATACTTCATTGTGTTTGTCGGATAAGTTTATCACCAGAAACTAAAGCATCATGAAATAATACAAGACTTATGTTGAATTTATACTGACCAACTTATTTGGGTATCTGATAAGAACAGGCTGTACTGGGACTCCTGGGACAAAGGCACCTATGGAGGTAAAAAGAGTAGCAAATTAGCACTTTTCATTCATCTTCTGTTCTTAGATTCATAGATTTTAGAGTAGTCTTTGTGCTGCTTGTATAGCAGTATATATTTACTGTCCTCTGAAAATAACTCAATATACAGTCATTACTGGCAAAATAGCTGGCAACAAAAGTTGCACCCTGAGTGATAGGTCTTTTAACCATGCCACGTCTCATTCGTGTTCATGTTTTTGTCTGCTTGACAGGACCATACAAATTGTTGTAAGAGCAGATAAAATTTGTGCTTTGAGTACAGTTCTCTCATACTCACCACTGGATTCAAAATGTTACTCTTAGTGCAAATAACTCTCTAAGGATTTGAGAATTAGAATTGTTGCTCTCCACAAAGTTGACCTAGGCTATAAGAAGATCGGTAACACCCTGGAACTGAGTTACAGTACTGGCCAGGGTTATACAGAGGTTTTCCAAGACAGGCTCCACTCGTAACAGGCCTCGCAAGGGTCAATCAAAGAAGTTGAGTCCTCATGCTGTGCGTCAGGTGCAGAAGTTGGCTTCAAAAAACAGATGCATGAGTGCTGCCAGCATTGCTTTAGAGGTAGGAGAAGGTCAGCTTGTCAGTGCTCAGACCAAATGCCGCACACTGCAACAAGTCGGTTTGCATGGCCGTCATCCCAGAAGGAAGCCTCGTCTGAAGCTGGCTCACAAGAAAGCCCACAAACAGTTTGCTGATTTACTGGAACCATGTCCTTGGGCTGATGACACTTAACTTGCGTGGTGAAGCCCTGGTAAGGAGTACCAAGAAAATTGTGTCTTGCCTACAGTCAAACATGGTGGTGGTAGCAACATGGTCTGGGGCTGCTGGTACTGGGGAGCTGAGCTTCATTGAGGGAAACATGGATTCCAATTTACAACATGTACTGTGACATTCTGAAGAACATGACGCCTCTCCCTTCCGAAATTGGGCCGTAAGGCATGAATAACGACCCCAAACACACCGCCAAGATGACAAATGCCTTGCTGAGGAAGCTGAAGGTGAAAGTGATGGAGTGGCCAAGTATGTCTCCAGACCTGAACCCTATTGAGCAGCTGGCTGTGGGGCGTCCTCAAGTGGAAGGTGGAGAAGCTCCATATATCTGACAGCCATCAGCTCTGTGATGTTATTATGGAGGAGAGGAAGAGGATCTAACCTGTGCAGCTCTGGTGAATTTATTGGCTGTATTATTTAATGGCTGTGTGTTGAGTTATTTTATTTTAGGACAGTTAATATATACTGCTATGCAAGCAGCACAATGACCACTCTAAAATCTATCCAAGTTTCATTTCTATAGTATTGTCCCTTGAGAAGATATACTAAAATGTTTGCTGAAATGTGAGGGGTGGACTCAGTTTCGTGAGATACTGTATAGTGTATATTTCAGAATGAAGTTAAATCTCTGTCTGGCACTACATTGATCACACCACACCCTGATGCATCAGGTTACAGCTATTTGACTGGTTCTCAAGTAAAAACTATACAAATGATATGACCTGAATGTAGAAAAAATTCTATAGCTCTAACATAATACAACAATAAATATACCTCTTATCAGGTACATTAATTGGGGGGGGGGGTGGGTGACTGCTTTTTTTCTTTGCATGATTGTATTTATGGGGAGCAATATAACATGTATTCGTGGTTTTTCTTTTTTTTAAAAGTCTTATTTTTCATAAACTTCCCCTTTAATGTCAGCCGTGCTCTCCCTCTGTCCTCTGAACGAGCGGTTCACTTCCTGATTCTATGAAAACACTCCCTCAATACACGTAGTGGGCTCAGATTTGTTAGTTGGCCCGGTGTGTTGTGAATAGCTAAACTGTCGCTCAAGTTGTCCGGAAGGTTAACGCCCATTACCTTTACGGGCGAAACGTGTTTTCATGAGGTTCCGGTCCAGATGTAAATATGTGTTGAACTGCAGTATCAGTTTCAGGCAGAGTCCGACCGAGAAAGCCGCGATGAAGAGAAGAACCTCACCACATACTACAGCTCTTACTAAACGTTTCTGAATGATAATTTGCTACATTTTTTAACTTTATGCACCTTTATTTTACACAATAGCATCTGACTGGCAACAATAGCAACTGACTGGCTACTAATGTTATACTCAAACAGCGTTGGCATGTTTACGTCTTGATCAAATCCAAAATAACGTCATAAAGCATATATACATAAGAAAATACGTTTAAAACATTAGTACTTATAGAAAATTCAGGTCCATAATGTTTGTAGCGTTTGTCGTAGACACAAAATAGCATAAGCTAACTAGTAGTGGCTATAAAGCCAGCGCTGGCATTTGCAAAAAAAAAAAACACAAGGCTACGTCTGGAATTATACATGCAAATACATTTAAAATGATTAAGTCTTAGCCTAGTTACAGATTGTGGCCCAACACTGCTGCCTTTTGTTTTAAAGTCGGAACTGCTGTTTTAGTAACAGTTTCTTGTTGAATCCGGTGTTGAACTCGTGGAGATTCTGGAAGCTGTCTTCCGTAATGCGCAGCACAGAGAGCAAGATTACGATAGTCATTTTCAGGAACATAATCAAACATAAATTGTATCCATTGCTGAAGAAGTATAGCGTCCATGGGAAGCCCGAACACAGAAAACCTGACAGCTGCGTGAACAACACATCTTACGAGTTCGACGTGCCTCAGAAATATGCGCATGCCATTTTCTGCATATTCTGAGGGAGGGGTTGATGCAAATGTGTGGGTTAGTGACGTACCATAACCCAGCTGTAGTCCCAATCGAGTCGTTTTTGTAGGCAATTATACTTCCTGATTTTTAAAAGATGATATCTCTGCTTACACTAAACTTTCAGCGCTGCAACTTTGCAGATACTGTTCATGCACCAACAGCAACATTACACACTATTTAAAATGAAAAAGTGAAATCGCAGTCAACCCCCCCTTTAAAAGCCTACTACAAAATAAAGATTTCGTTTTTGAAACATATTTAAATAAATGTCAGGATAAAATCTTAGTGGTGTGTGGAAAATACCTACTCATAGACACAACTCTCACTCTCTTTTATGTGCTGCTGGTTTTGCTGGCCTCAGCAGACCCCATTCTAGTTTCTTTAGTACACCAAAACAAACCGTCAGCATTGGAAACCCTGAATTCCGTAAAACTTTATCTTCCCTTTCACTTGTATACATTTGCATTAGGGGAATTAGTTATCTGATAACATTCAACACGATTTTCATATGGTGCAGTTCATATACAACTTTCATTATCTACTGAGTTATGGACATTTGCTACAGTATACTGTATCTATAACATCTTAACTGGATATTAATATTGAATGTACATTATTATGTTGTCCAATATTAATATCATTAACATTTCTATATTACAAACAAACAAAAATAGACACAATCTGCTAACCTTGTTTGAAGGTAATGAGACATGATCTGTTTGTACATGTTCCTTCAGGAAAAATGAGCACCTAAAAAAAGAAAGTAACACCAGTATTATTTTCAGTGGTACCGTAGATATTATGGTGGCTTAATTTGGATGCAAATACTAAGATATCAACTAACATACAGTTTCAAATACACAGTTTGTGAGATTAAAAAAAAAGACTTCTCAATAATAATAAAAAAATGGTAAAACTAATTAAACATCCACAATGTTGAAACTGGACATTGTTTAGGAACAGGACATCCTGTATTTAAGCTGAGGAAGTACGGGTCTAAGAGTAATTTCCTGCTTTCAAAAACTGGAAAACACATTATTTGGCTACACTTTGTGAAAGTTTAAACTGTTTTAACCTTTGTTTTTTTTTGACCATTTTAAAGTCACAAACTAATCTAAACTAAACTAAACAACTAAACTAAACTAAAACAGTGGAGGCACTCACCTGTGGCCAGTGTCCCCCTGACTTTGCTCTCCGCTCAATCTCAAGTATAGTGTTTCTACGAGAATCTGGATCTTTGCGTGAAACAAGCACTGGCTGCACACAGCGCAAAAACCCTGGGGAACATAAAATAATAAAACAATTTTTAAAATCTTTAATTAGCAGATGCAGTTTTTTTTAACCCAGACACTTTTAAAGACTCAGTTCACCCAAAAAAGAACATTTCTGTCATTCATTTCTCACCCTTGTGTCATTTCAAACCTGTAAGAAAAATATTTTTGATGAAATTTGACACATTGACCCCAAACCAGCTCAGCTTTTATCTCCTGATCAAACCAATTTTTACCAGTATTCTCAAAGGTTTGCTCACTTTTGAGTTGGAGTGAGAAGGGTAGGCTAATGTTTTTATTAGTGCTTGACACAAATACTATTCTAATATTGATTCATTTGGACAAATATCATGTACAGTAACACCAGTACATCTTAATTGTTCTCAAGGAAAAAAAATCACCATTCACGGTAAGGGGAAAATGTGATTGGCACAGCTTTCAAATCGTTCTAGTTGTCATACGTCAAATGGTACAGCATATTGACTTTTTGTTAATTTGGCGTGAGATTTACTTGGGCAGCGTGAGAAGAATGATGTCTTATGGCGTGTGTCGCACGCCAAATGAGTGAGAGTTGACGACCCTCCAACTGTGCAGTAACCCGCACAATCTAGCAACACTGAAACTGATCAACAATGTGGATATATTCAAAAGTGAAAACTATGGATGTCAACGATTAATCAATGACTGATTAATTGTCGATAATACATTTAATCGATAAAACTAAGCAGGATCATGCATGTGCGTGCTGATCAACCGTGATACAGCGGGCCGGAAGTGTTGAGTCCCACTGAATGACACACTGGAATGACACACACCAGAGTTGTTTGGGACTATTTTACACCTTCATCATGACTATAAGTTTGCGTGTGCTTGCGCATCCTTTTGTTTTGTGCAAATGCAAGTTGTAATAGTTTATTTTGTGTACGCCTATGTATATCTATTAAGAATTGACGTGATATTTGGCGTGCTCAGCTCAAACGACAATGCACGACTAATAATGACTATTGGGACTGTCATATTACACTAGATATTGCGTTGTTCCAGGAAGATCACGTCCACCACAACTTTCTAAATGGCACGTAACTTAGTTTAAGTTCACTTGTGCATTCACGTCATTTTGTGCAGATATAATTTTGTAATATTATGTTTATTTTGTATATATCTGATTAATATCAAATGCGTTTCTTTGAGTTAAATAAAGGCTAACAAAGTGCTCAGCGGTTATTCTTTCAGTCCGCGCTGTTCAAGTAGAATGGACGACTAATAATAACGATGGTTAATATGGGATTGTCATAACTCAACATGAGAACATTATATTTTATTAAATGGTTGTGAATTCATTGGGTTTAGTTGCTGTTTTACTTGTCCACAACAGTCACACATTCTGACGAGCACGCATCTGAGTTGGCGTTGGTGACACTTTGTATTTGTTGTTATATTTTTATTTGTAATAATTTATTTATTTTATCAATCACATCAAAACATTTTACAATCCTACGAACCCTTTATTTAAAAAAATAAAAAAATAAAATTCTTATTATTCTTATTAGCAGCATTTGCAGACCCTGTGATGCTGTTTGCCATTAATTCTAACGATTAATCGATTAAAGGTGCAATACCTGAGATTTCTGCATTAAAATATCCCAAAATCACAAGGCCAGTGTTATATATTTAGTTAAGATGATAACTTGCAATATTCCAAATGTTTCAAGCAATGTTTAAATCGCGAGAAAATTGAGATTTTAACCAAGGAAACGGGGCGTGTGAGCAGGGGTGAGCTGGGAGTAGAGGTGGGCAGATCCAGACTAATATTCAGATAATATCGATACCAACGTTGGGATTCAGTATTGATCGATACCAACGTGAAAATATTCGATACTTAAGTTTCAGTTTATCTCGTTTTGCGACCTGACCGTGTTTGTCAAAATGTTGCTGCTGTCACAGAGCAGAGCAAGCTCCCTGTAATCCTCCTACCAAGAGTGCTGCTCTCGTCCCCCTCTCCTGTGTTGTACCGTCACGTGACTCACCACTAGCGCGCTACTCAGGTCTAACCCCACCCCTACCGCTGACCTTCAGCGGCGCGCACAACCACGCATTTCTAGTCTACAGCAGCACAGTCAGAGACGGAGAACTTGTGACTTTGTTTATTTAAGAAAAAAATCCTGAAAAGAAGTGCACTAAAGAGGAGAAACATTTTTTGTTAACATGCTACTTGAAAAGAGAATTTTTTTTACATTTTTTTATATTTGTGAAGTAATAATTTTGTAACTTTGTTTATTTAAATAAAACAGAAGTAACCAAAAGTTGATTCTGAACAAAAGCTTTTGAAGTACTGATTTTAACTGATTAATAACCCCAAATGCAAATCACAAAAACAAATTAAAACTCATAAATTAATTTAGATTTAGGTTGAAGAGGCATCCACCTTAATTATTAAAAAGTATCGGTATTGGTATCGGTATCGGCGATACTGGCCCTGTATTTACTTGGTATCGGATTCGATACCAAATCTAGCAGTATCGCACACCTCTAGCTGGGAGTCGCCAGTCAATCGCGTCATATTCGCGTTACCTCGGTTTCCGCTCGTACTACGTGTAGTCTTGGACAAATGCGGAAGTTGTAGTTGTGCGTTTGCGTCTATCAAGCAACAAACGTCAGCTTGTTTCGCGCATTTGTAATGGAATGGTGCACATTCTGGTGCATTATTCTTTTCAATAATTCTCGAAATGTGAACTGTTGGCTGTAAAGGGGGTCGCACACCGGACGAGAAGAGCCGCGCCACGTCTAGGACAAAGTCCAGTATCGCACACCGGACGAGAAGAGCCGCGCCACGTCTAGGACAAAGTCCAGTATCGCACACCGGACGAGAAGAGCCGCGCCACGTCTAGGACAAAGTCCAGTATCGGCACACCGGACGAGAAGAGCCGCGCCACGTCTAGGACAAAGTCCAGAATCGCACACCGGACGCGCACTTTCTCATCAGTATATGGCCAGCAGTATTGTTATGTTTAATGACATGAAAGGAAGATAATGTCTGTTCTATGTTATGATTGTACTGTACAATTAAATACAATCGTTGCTGAGTCTGCAGTCTGAAAATTTTACCTCAGAACATCCGTTAACTGAATGAATTGAGAATATCACCTGAAAAATCTAATAACATCAGTAATTGTCATTCAAGCAGCTGATTTCTGTAAATGAATGCAAAACTAAATGCATATTGCAGCATAGGGCGAAGTCAGGATACATTAGCAACGATTTGACTTTAAACCCTCTCCACCATAGCTTCGTCCAGTGACTCGTACAGTAACATCTGTGATAACTAATTTACTTTTAAACCTGACTTTTCTTGCGGCTATTTTAGTTTAATGAAAAACAAGCATGTCATTAAACGCAACATTTATAGAAATCGAACTTTACCTCATCCATGACAACTAATTTTTGATTCCCGTCTGACTGATTTATCCACGGTGGAGTTGAAAACAACAGTTCCCATCATTCCGCGTTCCTCCACGTCGTCATCAAGCAAAGCCGTTGTTGTTGTTTTGAATGTAGTGCCCTCTGAGTGACATGCCAATCTTAGGTACTGCAGCTTTAATTGATCATTAATTTAAACAACGATCGAATCACGGGAATTTGTGAAAATTGACATCCCTAGTGAAAACGTTATCAATTTATTTTTTTTGCATTGCATTTGCTTTTTTATGTTCCTTTTTGTATAGACCAATATTGATGTAAATAATTAGCCACACTGCTTACTGCCAAAGATTGGTGCCTCCAGGGACTCGGAGCGGGATACAGAGGAAGGCAGTCCCGCTTCAATACAGGCGATGGCATCAAAGAAAGAAGAGTGAGGGGCCACAACTAGAATGGGGGCCTCTGCACTGCTGGCCTTCTTCCCCTTCACCACCACCCTGAAACCCATCCCGAAGAAATACATCTGGCCTAGAAAGGTCATCACTTTTTTGTGCAAGAACCTGCCCACAAACACATATACAAGCACACCCAACATCAGGAATCATAGTGGGTAATGACTTTGATTATTCAAATATACTGACACATCCACAAGCACAAAAGTACAAAAAGCTTGCTTTAAGTTCGACAGCTTTGACATGGTGTGCTCATCAGGTGTCAGATCAGCATGATGTTGCATCATTCAAGAGAATAACCACATCCCTCCAACAGCCGTGCTGCCTCCTACGCTAAGACTTAATTAATCTGATCAGTGTGGTCAGTCCAAGTAGAAATGAGACACAGCAAATTAGCAATTTCTCAAGAAACCACGTGGTCTGTTTGACAGAGAAGCATGAATTAAACAGAATGGAAGACATTTGCAACAGCTGATATGCAAACCACAAATTTTACATTAGTAACTCACACTTCTATTATTGATGCAGAGGAAGCAAACACACAAAGAAATAGACTCCCACACACACAAGCCCGAAAAAAATCATTCAATTGTAAGAGGTAGTGTTATCTGTAAAATTAATGTTGAAGGTGCTGTGCTGTCGGGTTTAGTTAGCAAGCCAGAAGTGTTTTAAAATGGTTTAAACAAGCCGTAGCATTAAAAAGGTCTATTTTAATCTTGTGTTGAAATGTAGGAGGTGGAGTATCTATGTGTAATGTGGGTGTACATGTGTAGTATGTACCTTCTCCAGCCAGTCATGGGCTCCACCGCTCCAGACAGAGACTGTCTGAATGTTATCATGACAGAAACTGGCCACATGAGCATTAGAACAAGTAGCAAGAAAATGGCACGGAGAGGCACAAGGATGATTCCTAGAAGAAAACACTACACACAGAGGAAAAATAGACACAATCACACAATAAATGTCAAAGAAATCTACACAAATGACTTTCTATGTTTCTATTCAAGGCATCTGCTAACATGGGAGCAGCGATTCAACGTCACAAATGTTTCAATTGGAACCTTTTAATACTGCCGATGTAATCGGTTTGATGGGGAAAGGAATTAATAAATGAAATAAAACTCTAAAATAACTTACAATGCTAAATAAAACACAAAATCAAGATGTAAACTGAAATTATACTCCCCCACCCTCCTCAAATAGCTATTAGAGTTCTACAGTACTACTGTTAATTCATTTAAAATACAGCTAATTTCTGTTTCTAAACATAAATTGAAAAAGCATATCTGTCACCGTAGAAATACCAAAAATCTAGTATTCATAAAAGGGGTGGGGTGCTTTGAATATTGTGTTGAACAAAGGGCCTTCAGGTCAAGAGGACAACTGACTTAGCAAGTAAACTAGCTACTTTTAAAAACATCAATGTCAGAGGTCTTGACCTTCGTGGTTGTATTCAACAATTACCAAACCATACAATACCATCATTTTCACATAATCTATTCAATAGATCTATCGATCCATTGTATTGATGTTCACATTAATTGTAGTAAAAACATTTTTTAAACTAATTTATTAATGACTGTAATACATTATTGGCTACTCTCTCTTCAATGCCAGATGCTGTGCTCTTGTTACAGCATGAATTTCCCTTGTCACAAAAACTGGAACAAAATGTAACATAGTTTTGACCCTTTCTACAGCACAGGAATTAAGTAATAAACACCATTTGGCAATTTTCTCAGTTTTCACACAAATTTTGACAGCATTATTTTCCAGCCCAGTTTCCCAAGTTATTGCAAGACTTAAAATAAAGACACTTAAAATAAGAGAGCTCATCCAATACGTAGCTTAGAGGGAAACAAGCAAATAAAATAAGTTGACACATTAAAAGGATGAAGAGCTGAATGACCTCAGTGAAGAATAATAGTGACAGACAAGTCAAAAATTGAGACTCACTTTGATTTTATCGGCTTTAGTTAACTTAAGGTCGTGCACGAATGGGTTGATGACGGCGGGCAGCAGCAGGGAATGCTGTCTGGGCAAGGCGAACACTCTCTGCGTAGACATCTTCATTCACCAGTCATCACAGCAATAGATTCTTCATGTGTCAAACCTCTGAACGTATGACGCGCTTCTTCCTCATTTTCACAAGCGCGCGCCACCTGACACTCGAGCGGTCAGCGGATGTTTCACAATCAGATGAGATACATCATAACTAACGGCAAGTTTGTGCATTTCAGACGAGTTTAGAGGCAGCAGAGCAGAGTTTCTGTTCGAGCACTAGCTGACCCAAAATATGCATAATGTCCTAACGTTAAATGGTCAGATGGTTTAGAGACAAGCCCCACCTCTTATGGACATAATGCTGTTTTTCTCGACTTTGAACAAGTGGCGACTCGTTTTACACACGTCCTAATAAAATTTACGAGCTGAGAAACATTTTCTCTATTTCAGCGAATTCGTGAGTCCAGCAGTTTTTCTTCCGGCGGTCTGGAAAAGGAATCAGTGATCGTTTGACTCGAGAAAGAATCAGTCGTTTGAGTCGATTCTTTTTGTTCTGTGTTGTGAACAGTTCTGAATCGTTTGAAGCGGTTCTTCACTCAGCACAACAGTAACGGGATAGGCGGCTTATTTAAGAACCAAAATGTACATTCACTTATCCGTTGAAAACAAAACGAAAACGGCATTTTCTTGAGCTCAACTCGTGAAGCTTTAAAAGACTCTGCTATGCAGTAACATTTTCCAACCAAAAAAGGTATTAAAACGCTAAAAAAAATAAAAAAAATAAAAACATTTAAAGGAGTAAAGAATTACAATTACATTACTATGTTTTACTCAAGGATATTACTTGTTAAATACAAGGCACAGAAACATACAGAGATAGAGATGCGCGTATTATACAATGGAACTGCTAGATGTCGCTGTTTGTCTATGTGAAATAGGAGTACTAGCCTAATGTATGTGAACCATGGTGTGAACCAAAGATATTGTTTTCTGATAAAATACATCAAAAGCATAATCACTTGTATGGATACAGTCAAATGCTTTCCAAAATCTAATGTTAAAATCGAAAAGGTGAATGATCAATTCCATTTAAAGGATAGGCTAATTCATATTTATTTTGAGACAGTGACAAAGTGCACAAAGCATATAGAAAATAATAAAAATAAACCATTACAAATATAAACAGATTGCATATGTCAATTCAAAAACTACAAAAAATAATGAGTACAAATGATAATCAGTATTCTCATGATATTTGCTTGACATGAGTCCATCATGCAACACACCCTATAGTATACAGTCTTCAGGCAACCCGTGCCGTGAATCTCACTGTACCACAAGACAACCCCCCTCCAAAAAAAAAAAAAAAAACCCAAGACTAACAAAAATAAAATAAAAAATGATGTGCTTTGACAGTTGTTTGGTCTCTGCGTTTGTACACAATTTCTCATGTATAAAATGTGTCCTTTTATTAAAGCAGGATTTTTTATTGGATAGTATTTACTACAAAATAAAATATGAATAAGTCCTTAATCTTTGCATATCAATACTAGCAAAATATTACATTTGTGCTTTTTACATACTGCCTGGATGGATTTATTTTGTGCATTTTTTTTTCAAAGTAGGTACATCTAACTGACACCACTGCCACATTTATATGTAAATGGGAAATGTTAGAAGTCCTCTGATGATATACATGTAGGTTATATTAAGGGGTAAGAGCTGCATTAAACCCTTTCATGATTAAAAAACAAACTAGCAATATCACACGTTTTGACAAAACAGCAAAAATTGCGGTTTTGTTTGCCTATGTCTGGCATGCAGAAATGGTCCAGGCAGTGAAGCTTATCAGGCCTCTCTGGTTAGCTAAGGATGGGTTATAATCAAAGAGGCTCGGACTAACCAAGAGGGGCAGAATGGTCAATTTGAGTGCTGTCGTTTGGCACGATAACGCTGGCCTTGTTTATCTAGTGATGAAGGTCATCCCAGAGTGCCAGGGGCTGAATATTGTGCATCAGTTCAGCAGCTGTAGCCAGTCCTTTTTGACCTCCCCAACTTTCACAATTTTCAGAGTGCTGTCATCCATTTTGAGATAGTGGGAGTCTTTGAAGAAGTAGCTGTGACCTGAATGCCAAATGAAAAATTAACGATTAAAGTTAAATGCAAACTTACAAATTTCTCTAAAATAAACAAACAAATAAACAAATCGTTTAAAGGTTTGGAGCTTGTAATATATTTTTTTAAAGATCTATCTTATGTACATCAAGGCTGCATTTATTTGAACAAAAATGCAGTAAAACTGTAATGATGTAATAATGATCTATTTTAATATAGTTTAACATTTTAATTAATTCCTGTGGTTGCAAAGCTAATATTAAATATTAACCAATTTTATTATCCAATCTTCAGTATCACATGATCGTTTGGAAATCATTGTAATATGTTAAATGATTTACTGCTTCTTAATATTTTTGTGAAAGCCATGATACATTATCTGCTCAGGATTTTTTGATGACTAAAAAGGTCAAAATAACTGCATTTATTTGAAACAGATTTAGCCTATAATTTTGTTTTCACAATATTTTAATGCATGACTGTCACTTTTGACCACTCCAATGTGTCTTGCTAATAAAAGTATTAATTTCTTAAAAAATGGAAATTCTTAGTGACTTATAAAAGCGAAAGTCTTTAAAACTGATTTAAATTAAATTGTGTCTATTTAATACAGCTTGGTTAACCAGTGGCTCAATGCAAGTGATCCATTTATCTGTAAAATGCTGGAGTCTGTGGTCTAATTCACAACCTAGAGAAGTTGTTTTTGCTTAACTCAGCTCCAAGCAGCCTAATTACAAACACAACACACACGCACACACACACACACACAGAGAGACCTTTCAGACACCACACAGGCCAGCTTTATGTGTTTTTTTTTGTATACCTTTATGAGTGTAAATGTGTGTTAGTGACAGCGGAGGAAAGAGTTGGGTGGTTGAAAAAGCATGTATATGCTAAGTAAATTCCTGTAAATCTAAACGAAACCAGAGCACCTTGCGAAAAACCATTACAAATCCTTTACCCCTCTCTTTTTTAAGTTTTTCTCTCATTTAGTGTTTGTATTTAGTTGTATTCTGACAGTGGCTGTTACTGGAAAAAGCTTGTAATCTTGAGCAGGAGGCAACCATATATCTGTTTGGGTTTTTTTGTTGTTGTTGTTGTTGAAGGCCTAATGCCAGCAGTAATTGGGTTGGAGTTAACTGGCAATAATTCTCTACCAAGCTCTACACACACACAAAACACACACATGGACACACACACAGACTACACTGCAAAAGTTTATGAAAACAAATCAGATGCATATGTGAGGGCTAACAGAATGTGGGGAAAGGAAAGGATTGAGATGAAAGGTTAATTCAAGTTAGAGGTTACATTTTACTTCTCCGCAGAGGAATACCACTAACAAAGCTGGATCTGAAACCAAACAATTTTTAATTTCTTACCATCACTAACAAGGCTGAGGGCAGCATCTATGTCATCGGGAACAGCACTCCAAGAATCTGCAATAAGTTTAGGGAAACCTGGATCCATCTTTTTCTTGGCTTCATTGTACCTGAGAAGTCATGGAAAAAGTGAGCATCTACACTAGGTGTGGGCGATATGGCAAACATATCTCACTTTTTTCCCCAGGGAAATCATGATTCATGATTTTATCACAATTATTTTTCATGTTGGTTTTACTATTTTGCAAGTGACTGCCAAACTAATTTCCCTACTTTGGAGGTAGGGAAAAATACAAAGTGGCAAAAATACAAATCTCTGTCATTATCTTTGTTATTAAAAAATACGAACAAAGATACAAATTAAATATACTGCCAGGGCTTGACATTAACTTTTTTGCTCCAGCCACTGTGCCTAGTGGTTTCCCAAAGTTACTAGCCATTTTCACAGGACATTTGGCAGCAGATTAAGAACTGACGCATGGATCCATTATACATATGCATTTTCTTTCTCAACAGTTTACGTTCACTTAAAACATAACTGACTGTGTTAATGTGAATACTCGCCAAGTCTGGCATTTTGATATTAGTGTGTGTATCTGACTGTTAAAGCACACTAGCAGTGAAAAAAGCCCTCAATTTATTACTGAAAGGTGTGCACACTTTGGGTAGGAGCGCAAAATCTGCAGGAATTAGTAAAATAATGCACAGGTGTTTAGTTAAGCCCTGTAACCTTAACCTTATTATGTCCAGTATCATTTGGCTATACTTTAGTGGGGAAATAAAGGCTTCACAAGAAATTGATATGAGGAATATTCACTGAAACTTTGGAAAATTGTTCCAAAGTCTGCTTTTTCTCCAATAATTTGTAGAATTTAGGAAAAAAACTCCTGCGTCTACTATAAGTTCTCAAAGAACAAGCGTATTTTGGTCATTAATCACAGTAAACATTATTACATTATTAAGCTCACATATTTTGAGGAATATTTAAATAGGATTACCTCCAGAACTTGTTTCCAGCAAATAAGTAAGTCTTCTTGCTCTTGTGGAACGAGTAGGCAGCATCAATTCTATGCAAATCTGAAGGAAGACCCATACTGGAGATCTTCTTAGGATAGTCTCTCTAGAGTACTGGCAGAATATACCCACATCTCATCATCTACAGAAATAATTAAAATATTTTTACAAATTTTGTTTGGAAGACACACAAACAATGTACCATATTTTCTCACCAATTAAAAAAAAAATCAATGTATTTTTTATGAAAAAAAAATAATATTGTGAAACATTATCACATGTTTGTTTTCTATTTTAATATATTTTAAAATGTTATTAATTATTTTGATGTCAAGTCAGAATTTTTCAGCATCATTCCAGCTTAAGTCCTCTGGAGATGACGATTCAGTTGCGTTGCACCCTTCGGGAAGTGCAGCTATTCTTTCCCAGACCGCCGAGAAGGTCCCCTCCACCCCGGTTTTTCAGGGAGGGCCGTGCTGGTTCTCAGCGCCCTCCCTGTTACCATTCTTTCTGGACGTGTACGTGTTTTTTAAAGCTCAAATCTGTGGTTTATTTATAGATTTATGATAATTTGACTGAGATCCATTTCAAGCGATCACCGGACGCTCGCGCTCGTGTCCCCGCCTGGAACAGCCTTTCCTCGGCTAGTCATCCTGACGTTTACCGCTGACTCAGACGTCTCTGTAGTGGTTAAACATGAGATATAGTTCGTCTTGTATAAACCTAACAGGTGATCTTTGGTCTCGTGAATCTATAATTCGTTCCCTGGCCAATAGTTTTGGCAGAAGGCTACTTGAAGTTTCATATCTTTGAGCGCTGAATTTGTATATTTGACTGACTGAATTGTTTCTTTATGTTATTTAGACTTTACTGTATATCTGTTTGTACCTTTTACTTATACCTTTATAATGGCTATTATTGATAAAACTGAAATTCAACAAAAAGAGATAATTTTGTCATTTTTTTATTTTATTACAAGATAATCTGTTTATTGCAACATTTGTACCAATACGATATGCAATACATTACATATTGCCTGAAATATGTTTAATATTTTAAAATTTAAACGAAAAGAGGCAGGGTTGTGTTTTATATTTAGTTTTGTTATAAATATAACGACATACATGCAGTGAATATAATCAATAGGCTATGCGTTGCCTGAACCACATTTGTGTGCTTTATAATGTTTAAAATGTATTGAAATGAAATCGAAAAGAAGCAGAGTGGTGTTTTATAACATATTCCGTTTTATTATTGCCTAAAATGTACATACAGAGATAACCGGAGTCGCAGAGCCAGAGCGAGCTGAGTTAAAGAACGCGTTGTTCCAGCAGAATTACTGGACTCGCGTCCTCGGGATCATTCTCCTGAGTCGGACTTTGCGATGGCTACTTGGTATTGAGAAACGCCTAATGCCAGCGCTTGTTTCTAGTGACAAACTTGCTGAGAAGCAAGAACAAGATCTGCTGTGCTGTCTGTCATCCATTGTTGTTTACTATGTCGCTTTCTTCGCGCGTAAATGATGTCGATCGCTTCTTTCCAGCAAACACCACGCCTATCAAGTAAGGGTACTGTTCGCGGTGGAAACGCAAGCCTGATCATGGTGTACCCGACCCGTACTGTACCAGCCTTTCCTCCGTTACCCCTCAGTGGAAACGAGGCATTAAGACGTTGACGGCACCATAGAGTGCAAGAAGCCATCTTAGTGGCTCCTCACCACCCTTGCCAGTGGATCAGCTAAGGGGTATGTGGATATCCCAGGGGAGCATACAGTTGCGATGCAGCTGTGTCCAGCGTCCGCTTCCTCTTGGCGAGATAATCCACGCCTCCCATCCAAGGCCTGCAAGTTTTGGTCCGGTCTCTCTGTGAAGGCTTATAAGGCCTGTGGACAAGCTGCTTCTGCCCTCCATGCCATGGCGTTCCTGCAGGTCCACCAGGCCCAGGCGCTCATGGACATGAACGAGGGTGGTTCTGACCCAGAGCCTCGGGAGCTCCCTGTGGCAACCGACCTCGCTCTCCGGGCGACAAAGGAAACTGCACGTTCTGTGGGTCAGGCGATGTAGACCTTGGTGGTCCAGGAGCGCCACCTTTGGCTCAACCTGGCCGATATAAGGGGCACAGATAAGCATCGGTTGGGTTATTCAAACCAGCAGGCAAGCGGAGGTGCAAACGACCCTGAGACGGGCGACTCTGAGGTGGATCAAGTTGCTCTTCAGGAGATGGCGAACGCACTGCTCCTTCCCCCGGGCTTTCTTTTCTTTGTGTTCCCACATTTTCAACAAAAGAGACATTTCTGAAACCTCTGGATTCCAAGAGGGCGTGCTTGGCGGTTGACGATGCTATGCTAGGTCACCCCCAAGCCTCTCTTTCCTCACCAGCAAGCAGCGGTGGCTGTGTCCCGGACCCACTGACACCTCCGCACACTCACTTTGCCCTTCGACGGAAGCAGGTACAAGTTGTACCACACACTCAGACCCCACTCCGGGCCCCTATGCCATCCGAGTCGGGTACCTGCATTCTCGTAGACTGTGTCTGGGAGCCTGGCTAGAGCTTCCCTGCCCGTCTCGTACTCGTACTCATCTGTACTGTCAGACTCGCCTATGTGATTCAGTTCGCCTGGCACCCCCAGCTTACAAGGGCATTCTGTTCACCCGTGTTCTGACAGTGCCCCTGTGCTCAAGATAAGATGGTCCTGCGTGTCCTGAACCGGTCCCTTCACAGGCTGCCGTTCAAGATGCGTACACAGTACAAAATGCTTTTCAAGTGCATTTGCGTTTGAGGGAAGGGCATATCAGTACAAAGTCTTACCCTTCAGGCTGGCCCTGTCGCCCCGTGTTGACTGGATGTGTACTCTCACATGACTGTATGTGTCACCTGGTTCTTTTATTCTGCCCTTAGAAAACAAGTGTGCATATTCTGCATTACCTGCAAAGAAGACAGTCTTCTCCTCCAGAGGATTCTCATAAGCTGCATCAATCTTCTCTGGAAGTTCACTCCAGAATGTAGCCACCAGCATGGGGCCTGTCGGCTTCCTTCTGACATCAGCTGACCTGAAGAGGAATCTGTAACAGGAGAGTTTAGAGTTAGACAAAGAAGAGAATGAAAAAGAAAATTGCAACACTATTTTTGTGCACAAAAAAAGGTAAAAAGAAAAGAGCAAATGAGGGAGAGAATGAAGGGAGAAAAGATGAGAACGAGATAAGCAAGTAAGATGGAAAGAAGAGTCTGCACCACACTCAGCTACAATGAGGTGATTCACTGAGCAGATGTTTCTTATTATACTTAAAGAGTGAGTTAAGAGGCAGTTGGACATGTCCAAACTTGCCTGCTGCCCCAGAATAAACCACAAAAGCAATACCAACCAACCCAGAACTCTTTCCACTGACCTATTTTTCAAAAGGCCAAAACATTTCAGCCCCAGAGGAGAAGACAGAGAACTCAGGAATTAGTGGCTACAGCTCACTAGAGTGAAGTGAAGCTTCTGAGAGAAGCACACAGACTCTATCTGGCAGCAATTATTTTACAGTGTGTTAAACTTATGTAACTTTTGGCCCTCTAGCAGTTAAAAAAGTGCTCTGCTTGACTCTCAATGAAATAGGGATCATCAGCGACATTACAGTAGATTTACTTATTCATTTACATGGTACTTTCTTGAAAATAAATTCCAGCAGAGCTCTATAACAACCATAATGAAATGACCCTTCACATAGATAATGCTTTACAATGAATTCTGTTAGAGACCTACATATGGCAATTTATCTGTTCGATAAAATACCTTCCTCACTTGCGCGTCGCTTTTACATAACAAATACCTCAATTCTAGCCATCTCCGAAAAGCAAATGCCAATGTTGATTCTCATTTTATTACGAGCTCTGTCGCATTCTCTTTTGCCAACAGACTCTCCTCTGTTCACCTTTTTAAGACCGGTGATTCCAGGGGGTTCCAGACTCAGCCGTTCCCTGTCAACCCTGACGACCCTGTCTCTATTTACGGTTATGACGAGACATGCACAGATGACACAAGCATCCTGCTTTGTCTAAAATATAACAGGCTTTCTGAATTTCACGTCATTTTCGCATCAACATTGTTTAAATAGCAAATGCATTTCTGCACCCATGTACAGTGAACAACAAGGTGTGTTCATTATTGGCACACAACTGAAATGCCTCAAATGCATTTCAATGACTGGCGCAGTCATTGTCGGTGACCGACAAAAACCTGGTCTAAAGTCAATGGCGCAATATTTCGTTTTTTTTTTTTTTTGTCATTTAAAGAGATAGATAGATAGATAGATAGATAGATAGATAGATAGATAGATAGATAGATAGATAGATAGATAGATAGATAGATAGATAGATAGATAGATAGATAGATAGATAGATAGATAGATAGATAGATAGATAGATAGATAGATAGATAGATAGATAGATAGATAGATAGATAGATAGATGGATGGATGGATGGATGGATGGATGGGTGGGTGGATGGATGGATGGATGGATAGATAGATTATTTCAGACAAACAACTTAGTCTCAACACAGCTGAGCTGACAAACAGCAGCATATTTACAACAGTCTGTTACAGGCGTAGGCTGAAGCTCTTGCTTATAATGCCTACCCTTATAATGGGTAGGCATTATAAGCAAGCAATGGCCTACCCTTGCTTATAATGCCACTCTGCTTATTACACACACGCTTTGCACGCTTTAACCTCGCGCACGAGCAGATCCGTTTGACCTCTGGAGACGCTTTCAGTTGTTTCGCTTGAAAAAAGCAATCTGCCATGGCGCAAGCGCAACTGGCTTTTAAAGGGGATGGGAGATGAGACTCTGGTTGGTTTATTTCACGTTACACCCAATTAAGAGAATAGTGACAACATCATCCACTGCGCACTCCAACTATTTCTCCAGTCGTTAAAGTAGCAAAAGTGTATTCGGAAACACCCTAAGTGAACTTGCGCCTTGCACTTTAGACCATGCGCTTAGAAAATAGGCCCATTGTGCAACTTCACAGCACTAGGTTAGATTTAAAACTGTAATCAAACATTTTTCTCCAAATCTTCACTTCTTCAGCTGCAAACACTTCTGAACATCCCTCCCTTCTCTGTCTATGCAATTAAACATGTTATAACAGAACGCTCTTTTAGTTAAAACACTAGAGTTCTGCTCTTGTTTATAGCTATCCTATGAACGAAACAATATGAGACAAAGAATTCATTTTATCAAATGCCTCAGATGTGGCTCATAAATCTGAGCCAAATATTAGATAAAATAAAGACTTTCTGTTGCAGCTGAATAAACAAAACATTAGAGAACCTTTTGGGGTGCACTCTCTGGCTTTACTCTATTCTCTCTTTTCCTCCCTCTTTCTCTGTTGAATGGCTTAAACAGCTGTCACATTTATCCAGCTGGGTGAATATCTGAGATCTCAAGTCATCTTGCCCACATAGTAAAGTGAGACTTTCTGCTCCAGGGATCCTCAGATTCACAGAATTACCCTCTAATTTGATCATAACTCGATGATAATGACATTTCCACTGCTGAATGTTTGACTACTAGCTTGCACTGAAATATTCATCAGCGAAAATATGGAGAGAGGTTCAGACATTTGGGAAGATTGATTTTTAGGTAAAAAATCAGGTCAAGTGATTTTTAGAAAGAAATAGGACTGTAAAGATAACGAAAACTCATTTGTATATAGGGTAACACTTAATGTTGATAGTCCACTTTAGACATTCAACTAACTATAAGTAACTTTGCCGCTACATGTCAACTAACTTTCATTAGAGTATTAGTAGACTGTCAGTTTAATATCTGCTAACACTTTATTTTGTTGGTCCCCCAACAGACATTCAACTGACTGTAAGTAACTTAGCAACTACAAGTCAACTTGTTCTCCTAACCTGAACCCTAACACCTAACCCTAACCTACCAGTCTACTTACAGTCTACTACAGCCTACTAATACTCCAATGACACTTAGTTGACATGTAGTTGAAAAGTTACTTATAGTTAGTAGAATGTCTAAAGTGACTATCGAAATAAAGTGTAACCGTATATATAGTATATTACTGTATACTATACATGTTGTTTTATGCATAGAAGATACAAAAAGGGTTCTTTAATGAATTACAATTCACACTTACATACAATTAGAGGGAGTAAAGTAAATGCATAATTGGCTTGCTGTCCAGGGGGAAGGGCTCCGAGCTTGGCATTCGGCCCGAACCCAGAAGTACTCCCCCTGTATGTAAATGGTTAGGAGGACTAGGGGAGAAGGGGTGGTGGAGGGATGCTCCACGAAAATGCTTTATTTAGATTTATGGAATGAACATGATCTGGATCCTTTGGATTCATTTTTCAGGATCTTGCTTAGAGGCAATAAGAGCCCATTGAGTTCTATACAGTCATACACTCATACCCATACTATGTTTGTGTGGTCCTGTGATCTCTGTGAAAGCATAGCAGGCAGCTTTAAAACTGGAGGTGTGCGTAGGATAGTGGGTGGCTCTTTTCTGTTCCGAGGTCCTAATCCATAAGCATGTTAATGAAAATCTATGACAGCAGTCTTTATATTATCCATATATTTGCTTTGGACACCCCTACAAAATGTTACAATTTATGATGCTTACCTCTGATTATCTGAGTAGTAAGTGTAAATAATGAATCAAAAATTAGCTTTAAAGCTAATCAAACAGTAAATTATACTTAAATGAATGCAATAGATGTGTTTGAATTTATTTTTGGGTTATTTCTTAGGCACCCACAAAATAAAAGGGTTAACCCAAGAAACTTGTCAAGTTTTAAGTCTCCTAAAGAAAAACTGTAGAAACTGTTTTCTACCCATATGGCTGTAGAAAGCAATATGGAAACTGTCATGATCATGTAATACATTAAAGCAGTCAGCAATTTTAGGATATGATGAAATCATAGGACCCATGATGTGGTAATGTTTGTGCTGAGGTTATTTTGATTTTGGGATGTGGGATCAGATCTGTGGACTTTCCCTTTTCTATCCAGTCTCACCACCACAACACTTACTTTGTTTGAATTCTGAACTAACAATGTGGCTAAAGCATCAGCATGATTATTATCCTGTTTAAATCGTCATCTTGTTATTCCAACCACTATAAAGA
Source organism: Hybognathus amarus (assembly GCA_030378365.1). Classification (NCBI taxonomy): domain Eukaryota; kingdom Metazoa; phylum Chordata; class Actinopteri; order Cypriniformes; family Leuciscidae; genus Hybognathus; species Hybognathus amarus. Next base: position 578,063 of record JAQIUQ010000605.1, read on the forward strand.
AATTACTCCCATCCATAATGATTATAAAAAGATATGCTTAAGTTTTTTTTTTAATAGGCAGATAAACTGGGTCATGAAGTTTTCTCCAGATGGCCATTGGGCCATTTCCCGTGCATGCAAGAAGAAAGATTTTGAAACCACTAAAAACAGATGAATTGACCATTCCTTGCCAAATGAAACACTCAAATGAAATAACTGCTACCCACAGTTGTGTGCCTGCTATTTGCTGCTGTGAATCATAATATTCTCTTTGACCGGTCAAATTATTGCATAGATATTTTGTGGACAAAAAGCCAAAAGCTTGCGATCCTGCCTGAATATTCCAAAATGTGCTTTCCTTGTTATTTTCTGTTATTAGATTATTGTGAAAATTCTATTCTATTAAAATTAGATTCTATTCTATTCAAAATGCTGTTCTATTCTATTTGAATTGGGTGTCCTTAATTAATTACCTGTCCTTAAAGAAGAAGATCTCTCCTCTGATCTGGGCTACAGCATCAAATATGATGTTTTCATTACATACATCCATTGGCGTGATTGGCGGGATGTGAGGGGGCAATGGTTTGTCTGTTGGCTCACCTGTACAGAGAGAAGTGTTAAGATGAATAAAGATAATCTTTCAAATTCAATTATAACTATCACAAAACCATAGTGCCACTCACCATAGAGCTCCTGGATGCCTTTAACATCATCATCAGACAAACTTAAGGTTTTGGTGAATGTGTAGATAGGAGCCATGAGAGCTCCAGGGTCCTCAGAGTGCTCCAAACCCAGGGCATGACCAAACTCATGGGCCGCCACCAGGAATAGACTGTAGCCTAAAAAAAAAAGAGATTTACTAATCTGGCCATAAAAAGTATAGCATCACAACATGACTCAGTAACACAGGAAAGAGAGGAAGTGACTGGGTGTGAGAGCAAAAAAAGTTTGTTTTGTGCCATCACAAGAACAGAATATTTTTGGCGAGCTAGACATTATAGAAACAATGACACACAAGGATCAAAAATATCTCAATGCCACCTTGGTCAGGACAGAAACCCCACTTGCGGTCGTCATCAAAGCTTTTGGTCACGCGCACCACATCTTCCCATCACTGCGTCCTGAAGTGGTGCAAGAATTGTATGTGTTGCCCAGAAATTTAAAGGGAAGACACAGGGTGCACCTTCTGAATTTCCTCCGACTGTTGACATTGCTGTGTCAGTAAAATAAAAACAAAATGGAAGGATTAAAATGTTTGATTAACAATTGATTTAAAGCAAGGGCCAGAATTTGTGACAGCTATGATTGGAACTAACTAAATAACTGAATAAATACATAAAATAACAACAGTAATGAACAACAATAACTGAGATAATAAGAGTTGCAAAAAAAGCAGATAACTATTACCATTTAGTGTGTATCTGTTTTTCAAATATGATGTCACGAGCTATAACACAAGCTGCAACTTGTGGTAAACCCACATATTAGATCATGGCTTTTGAACCTAAAAGAAAAACTACAGGACTGGAGCTTAGAGAGCATTAGGGAGGAGTCAGTCTCAATTACACAGACTCAAAAGTCTGAATCACACTGACTCAAAATGAAGGTCCCACCAGTTTCATGGCATAAACAGAGCTGTGTTTTGTTAAGGTTCAGCTAAAGTATGGGACTGTGGTCCAAAGCTCCAATTTAAAGTGATGACTTGCATCACACTGGACTTGTTTTTCTGACTCTTTTATGCAGCGCACACACTCATATACAAATAGGAAGAGAGGGCTGCATTCCCAGGGAATTACAACCAGATGAGGATTTCTGTGCTTCTGGCATGCTTATGCCAGATCAGTAACACACAATGGAAAATATCCCGCAATAAGAGAGAGAAACTTTTAGTCTTCTGGAAACTAAAGAGACTGACCTTAAAAACCAAATACATAAACCAATACATCACTGATTTGAAGTATCTTGGATGAATGGTGAAACATATTGAGCAACATCTAAACATCTGTTGTTTTACATCAGTGTTTTTCCTTGCCACTGTCCCATTTGGCTTGCTTACTGAGAGGTTTGTAAGGCACTATTATTTGTAGAGCTGTTTGGAAGAGTATCCATTACGAAATTGATTTGTACTTTACACATATAATTGAACAGAAACAAACATCCTGACTATAACATTTCACATGGGCAACTATAAATCTTTACACGTATAGTGTCACATACTTTACTGACATAACATACACTACCGTTCAGTAAGATTTTAAAAATGTTTGGATTTATTTGACCATCCAATGGAAATAGTAAAATTGTGAAATATTATTACAATTTAAAATAGCCATTTTATTTTAATGCACTATAATGTTATTTATTTCTGTGATAAAAAAGTATTAATTTCTTTAAAAAAAAAAAAAAAAAAAGATTTGCAAACAGACCCCCAAACTTTTGAACGGTAGAGTAAGTTAGATTTATTTTTGTTTTTCAAAGAAATGAAAATTAACATTGCTCAGGATTTAGAAACGTATAGACTGACCTGTCTCAGGACAGAATCCATAAGACTTGTCACGGTCATAATCTTCAGTGGTGGCACACCAACGGTACCCATCATCCCTGCCTGAGGTGGTGCAACTATCATATTTATCTCCCTGGAAAGTGAATGGGAACTTACAAGGTGCTCCATCTGCATTTCCACCCAATGTGAACAAGACTGCAAAACAGGAAGGAACACAACCAGTCAGTGATTGTGACATACAGTATTACAGTAATGAAATGTGTAATTTCTTCCCCAAATTATATCTGAGCAGTAACTGCCCGAACTTTGTTCCACTTTTGATGGGAACAGTCTCAAATTTTACTGTAACATAAAACTTAGCACAAAAAGTACTCACGCTCATGAGGACAGAAGCCATACTTTCCATCTTCATCAAAGTTGTATGTGGTAGAACACCAAAGGAACCCATCATCTCGACCCTGAGAGGTGCAGCTGGTGTACTCTTTATCCATGAACAAAAATGGAAACTTACAAAACTCCCCCTCAGCATTGCCGTACTTCACCTTTACCACTACACGAAGAGGGAGAGAGAGGAAAGAGCTTATTATTTGTATGACAATTGAGGAACAAATTTAGTATTTTACTTTCAATAGAGATACCTTGTCCTTCTCCTAATGTCCACAGCTCATCATCATCAAAGTGAGAATCTCCTCCAATACCAGGCCCAGGGGCAAAGGCATGAGCCAGCAGACCATCCTTCCCATCAAATGGGTAACCGTCACCATGTTCTATAGATAATGAAACACATTTAAAAGGTTCCTCCCCATCTCCCCACACACCACAAAAAAACTAAATTGAATCTGTTCATCATATACAGCGATCGTGTCTCTTCAGACATTTTGGACTGCACTGCTCAATTCATATCGATTAGTTTTACAATCTATTTATGAACTTTTTGAAGTGTCAAAGTGGTAGTTGCATAGACTGTCAGTGGAGGGACAGAAATCTTGTTTTCAAAGAAGAAAGAAATTATTAGGGTTTGCAACAACATGAGGGTGAGTAAATGACTAACCCTTTAAGTCAAATATCGGTTTAAATCCAAAACACCAGGGTTAGTAATAAGGGTCTAAAGTTTGTCCTAAACTTTTGACAATTTTCATACTGCTGGTCTTTTTTAGTAATTGCCTTGTTCAGTCATGACAGCATTTCCAAAGACCACAATGTAAATCAATCTCCGTTCTAAAAAGCTTTATACTAAAGATTTTCCCAGAGTGACTGTGGTGGTTAGTTTGTGACTCAGTATTTAAAAAATCTTTCAATCCTGTGTGATTAAGGAGAAAATTCCCACCACAGTACTTTAGAAACTTTTATACAGAAGCTTTCTGGAAAAATACCATTTCGGCCAAAGTTGATCATGATGTCAGCTTCTCCATCCATGATCCTGGTGAAATTCAGAGGTGTGACATCACTCCAGACTTTAAATGCACGATAGAAAGCATCATCAACTGTTTCCTCATCCAGATCAGGGGTGTGCCCTAAGATCCTGTAGAAGAAAAAAAAACATATTTGTCTTCTTATTTTAACCATCCTCCCAATTGATTATTCCATATTTTCTAGAAATACATGTATATTTAATAATCTATATGTATTCATCATTGCCCATTTACGTAATATTTTAATATCTCTTAAGTTATTCATTTACAGAACTAATTATTTTATTATTGTAGGTCTGCAGGTACTGCATTTGCCTTTTGTCCTTAGAGTGGCTCAATAATTTATCAGGTTATAAGACCAGACAAAAACTGGTCTGAAGTTATGTCGTGTTACATAATGGCATTATCAAACTCAAGTAAGTATTAAATGTGGTAAACCATTTGGATGCAAGGAGACAAATGTTTCCTACGCTCTATTTTTTTCCCCTGTTATAAAATAGACAAAATTGTTCTGCCGCCAACTCTTTTTCATCACAAAGAAAGAAATGAGAATGCTGAGGATCCAACCATTAGAGCCAGCTCAATCCAATAATCATCAAGCTATTACGGATCACTCACAGCGATCAGGGGACAGCTGGTTACACCGATCACACACTGGTTTGCAGCATGATCTGGTTTCTCTCTTAAGGAGGAAGCTCTGCTTCAAACCAAAACCAGGACTGTCAAATCCAAACCTGTTTCGCCATTACAAGGCAGTTTGAAATGGCCCCTACAGAAAATGTAGCAACATCAAACAAATCTGGCAAGTGCCAAAAAAAAAAAATAAATAAAAAAAATCTAAAAACTAAAAAGGCTATACTAAAAATCTGTAGGAAAAAATCTCAGATAATCCCAGAACAGCATGGGGTGAAACAGTTATGCTGACCACCTTAGAAGACACTGGCACTGACAAAAAGCCATTTAAATTGTGCAACGACAAGAAGGAATCTTCCACGCAGCCTTCATAAAAAATAAAAAAATCATTTAAAAAATCAAGCCAGAACTCTTGCCATTATTTGGCAGCCTAAGTTGAACATTTACATAAACTTCATGAAACAAGCACACTTATCAAAGCAAGCAAATCCTTACTGCGTTCGTGGCAATTATCTCAAACATATTCAGTGCTAAAAGTATGCTATTTTGTAGAGCTGAAACTATGATGCAATCTACAAGGACACTACAGCAACTGGCAAAATAGTGCAGCTATGGACCTTAGTCAGAGTAGGCCTTGTTTAATTTTACATGAATGAAAAGGAAGCTGTAAGGGATAGAAGTAGTCTGTTTGGCTGATGAAACAAATACGTTCTTTCAAAAAAACCTCTGGAAACCATGAGATATAAAATTTAGATGTGACCTTAATACAGCACAATATGTTGAACACTGACATACTGAAGGAAACTTCCAGTTTGGAAGTTTGGAGTTTGAAAACTCAACTGTAACAAAGTCAGAGTTTATTACAGTGTTTACAAGTAGGTTGTAAGTTGTAACAGTGAATAGAACGGCAAACTAGTAAAGCAATTGTAATGTCTGTGATGCAATTTTTATTAGAATTATTATTGACATTAATTGTGTTGCTTAATATTAATTATTGCTTATAGTAAACCTGGCCTCTAAATACTTTTCTCTAAAGATGGTGACTATAAGGCTCAAAATACTAAATCTAAATATCTGTTAAATTACGTAGCAATGCTGATGCTGGCAGAAAATCTAAATCTGAACCCTTTCTTCCATAAATCTGCATACGGGACCAGCAATCTTTTTTTGCAGGTAAAACAACATAGTTGTGGTCATGACTCATTAAACAGAAACACTGTTAGGACATGTAGGCCAGTAAATATCCTCAAGATCCAAATATTCAAGCAAAGGCCAAACTTTTCTCCCATTTCCTATAGTCAGCACAACTTTATAACCAAATAAATTCCACTTTGTTGTTCCACCACCAACATGGCCACAAAGGTCCCACTGGGAACATTCTTGAAATATATGTTGATTTTGATCTCCTTATTTTTGACTGGCTTTCTGACTCCTTCCTGAAATATATTCCTTACTGTACAAAAATGGTTTCTTTTTAAAATATTTTTAATAAGCACCCTCACACGGACTCTCACACTAATACAAATTGAATAACTGGTCTTGAAAGAATTGTGCTTTTTTTAAACGGGTTAGAGTGACTGACAAACACATTGGGGAGCATTTGCTCAGCACTGTCTGAAGTAAACACACCTGTAAGTAATGTTTTTCTGTCCCCACTTGGGCTTTCTGTGAAAGAAATTGTAATTGGCCACATCAGGAACTCCACATCGTGGTTTCTTCATGATCTCTACGGTCTTCTGATCAATATCCCCTGTCTCTGGTAAAGCAAAAAACTTCTGCATCTTCTTCAGTGTGTCCTTCAACACCATCAGATTACACCTGTCTTTTGGGCAGCCATAGAATTTATTTAAGTAGTGCTGTGAAAAGGTTGGAGGATACAATGAGAGAGAGAGAGAGAGAGAGAGAGAGAGAGAGAGAGAGAGAGAGAGAGAGAGAGAGAGAGAGAGAGAGAGAGAGAGAGAGAGAGAGAGAGAGAGAGAGAGAGAGAGAGTCAACTTAACCACATTCCACATTTTCCAACTACCATGTCAACCTTCTTGTATTTTAAAATTTCCACGTATTCCAACAGTAAAAAATTCTGCACAAATACTTAAAATAATAAAATTGTGTTAATATTAGTAAAGTTCTAAGGGAAAATCACAAACAAAAAATATTAATATAATATTTCAATTGTAAATCAAATTGTATAGGCCTGTCCGTAACAAGTAATAAACGCAGCTACTGCTAACGAAATTCGAACTGTGAAGCAAAAGTACACTCACCAGGGCCACTTCTTTGTCTGTGTGAGAAGTATCATCGCCTGGGAACTTTATGATGGGTGAGGGCGCAGCAAAAGTTTGCAGGGAAGCAAGAAACTGCACGAGGAAAACTTTAAGGACAACATGCCTACAGCTGAAAAACTTAAAGCACGTCATTTTGGTCCGGTTCCTTTGTGTCCTTTTGTTGAAAATAAGGTGGAGAACAGGACTTTACGACGTGTTCTCCAAGCTTCAAGTTTCTCCGACTGCACTGCAAGTTTTCTTTCTTTCCTCAGCGACACATCCTGCTTTTGTGGTCTGTGGAATAGCTTCTGCTTGCACACGCACTTTTCTGATGCTGGAGCTTGAGCTGGGACTGCGCAGCCTCCAGAACCAAGAATTTGGGAGAGCAGTGAAATAGGAGACGTCAGCGAGAAGCGAGCAGAGATGTGTGTGTGCGCGCAGCCTGGAAACACTCATAGAGAGACTTGAAAGTTGAAGATTTAGGTTTAAGTTTGACCATTTGATTTTAAACACTTCAAATTGGGTTATTAACCCTGAAAAACATCGTTTACATTTAACCAGGGTTAACAATATTAACCCTTTGTTATTCTGAAGTTTACCGTTCTTATTTAGGGTACAAATGAGGTCAACGTTGGACGTAGTCGCGATAGGGCACAGTTTTAATGACAAAGAGTTATATTTTATATAATTTAACTATAATAATTTATTTCATTTATTTAATAATTTATTTATATTTAATATAATAATAGTAGCCTAATAATAATACACTATTTAATTTTACCCTCTGTCCTGAAGGGGCGTCCAGAAAGCGATTACTGTACGATTAACGTTACATTCACTGCAAATGTTTCTTGAGCAGCAAATCAGAGAACTGGTTCAGAAGTCTGGAGTAGCCCAGTGAAGCAAAAAAAAAATCCATCACAGCAATAAATTACCTTTTACAATAAACTCACATAGAAAACAGCTATTTTAAATTTTAATACTATTTCACAATATTACAGTTTTAATGTAGTAAATAGTCTTTGTTGAGCAGAAGAGACTTCTTTCAAATACAGTAATGTTTCCAAACGTTTGATAGGTTCTGTATATTTTCTTCCTTATTCTATGATATATTTTATGTTGTATAAAATCTATGAGGACTTCATGCACAAGAGTTTGTAGTACAAAACCAAACAATAAAATTATAAACTATATAGTAAAAAAAAATATTATAGATTATAATGGTTACTGTTTAGCAAGCAGTGTATTGGATGTTTTTATTATTATTATTGTTTTTAACAAAATTAAAATCAAGATGAGATAAAATAAAAGCGGTATTACACCTGACTTTTCAGTCCATATTCTCCTCTTCTTATCGGTTTGGTGAAATCACAGTCTGTACCAAGAGTTAGCAATTTACGATAACAGACAACCTCATCATGGATGTGACAAAATTAAGTTGTGAAGACACAGGAGGGACTAACAATGAGAATACAGAAAGTGATTTACCACTAGCTATATAGTAGGATCCAGTAGATATATAGACTATGCAGACCTGGAGCCAGTAGTTTTATGGCCCAGGCAGTTCTACGCCCCTGTTGTTCCTGATGCATCCAGTAAGGAAAGAAGCATATACGGCAAATGGAACGGCCACCACACACCAGCTTATTGATGAAGAGAAAACAGATGTCGCTGTAATGTCGCCTGAAGCAATCTCCAAACACCTGACAGATATAGAGAGCACATGGAGATCTCCTACCATCCTCAGAGAAGTAATGGCCAACAAACAAGCAAATAAATAAATAAATAAAACAGCACAGTCTCATCCCAAGACGTCACAGCACTGACGCTTTTGACCACACTCTCAGAAAAAAAGGTACAACAGCTGTCACTGGGGCGGTACCTTTTCAAAAGGTACACTTTTATACCTAAAGGGTGCATATTGGTACCTTAATGGTACAAATATGTACCATGAAGGTACCAATATGCACCTTTTAGGTACAAAAGTGTACCTTTCGAAAGGTACAGCCCAGTGACAGCTTTTGTACCTTTTTCTGAGAGTGATGCATACGTCAACATCCACCTTTTTAGGGTACCTTGAACGTCGGTTAGATGACGTGATCTAACCCTAACCCTACCCCAGACCTAAACCTACCCCGTCACCTAACTGACTTTAAAGGTAAAGCGTCAGTTGTATGAGGCCGGGATCGTCACATGACCGACGTTAAGGGTACCCTGAAAAGGCTGATATTGACGTATGGTCAAAGCGCGTCAGTTGTATGACGTCTTGTGATGAGACTGTGTTAAATAAAACAACTTCAGGGAAAGATTCTTCGCCTCAGCTGACTCAGAGTGGTTTCGAAGGGTGTCCTCGGCCAGCCTTTCGAGAACCACTGCCAGGTCCCATGTGGGAACCCTGGTACGAGCAGCAGGTCTCATCTTCCAAGCCCTACGGATGAAACGTACAACCAAATGCTGTCTCCCATGAGGTCCATCACCCAGAGGAGCAAGGAAAAGCCGCAAGCCGGGGAAATGCGCACAGCTTCAGCCACATCTGCACAATGGAATCCAACCCCAACGGGGCTGGATGAGTGGTAGAATCACAATGGACCATGGGTTGTCTAGCAAAATGCGAATAGGTCCACTTCCACTGGGCTGAACCTCTGAGATATCGACAACTTGGGGTGGAATCTCCATTCCCGGGCCTCAGCCCTGTCTCTGACAGGATGTCTGCTCCCTGATTTTGACTCCCTGGGATGTATTTTGCTCTTAGAGACAACACTTTCCCCTGGGACCACAGAAGGATCTGATGCACCAGTCTGCATAGAGGGCGAGACCTCAGACCCCCTGATGGTTTTTATAGGCCACTACCGACAAGTTGTCTGACCTCATAAGGACATGATGACCTTTGAGGTCCACCAGGAAGCTTCTCAGAGCTCGGAGCACCGCCAAACATTCTCCAGGCAGTTTATAGGCCAGGAGGAATGATGGTCCTGCCATAGGCCTGTCATAGAAGCGGCCATCAATGACCGCGCTCCAACCCTTGAGGAAGGCGTCTGTCGAAACAGTTTTCCGGCGACATGACGGAAAATAGCCGGAAAATAGCCAGGCGAGACACAGCACACGGATCGTAAGCCTTTCACAATACTCGCAAGCAGCAGCCCCTCGGGAGCTGCTTGAACATGCTGCACTTGTTCTCATCATCTCAAATCGTATGATGTACTATGATGACATCATCGTACTATGTCATCACAAATATTTAGTTCCCAAACAGAAAACATTTGAACTTTCAGGGTAAGAAAGTCTCACTAATGACACTGATTTATGACATGAATGAATAAGACCTCTTCCTAGTCGCGGGGACTCTTATTTTGGCGGTAACGCAGCTCGTTGAGTTGATTGCCTCAGAGCGCAGTGCGCGTGTGATTTAGTCTGTGGCATCAGCCGTTATCTTCAGTGAGAACGAGCCGTGAAATTCCCTTTACTGAATGCCGTTATATGATCGTCCTTATGTTCCTTTGAGTGTTAAAGTTGTGTGCGTCCAGAGAGAAAGTGAGTTTGTAATTTCACAATGTTACTCGAGTTGAGTTGATTGTTGTTAACTTAATAGAAAAGTTAAGTGAGTGATGACACAAAATTGGATACTAATGTGATTAGCAGTATTTGAGTTATCATCCAGTACAGTTTAATCATGTAAGCTGTGTATATGGTTTTATGTTCTACCATGTGTTCTGTTGTGCAGTAGGCTAGACAATAATTATCAGATCTAGATCTAGATCTATTCACTGGATTTCTACAATGGCAATGACACCTGATTATCACCATACATCATGGTGCAAGTGTAAACACTACTGTCCATGCCATTTAGCAGTTGAGGTACATGCTTTCCTGGGTAGTGCTTGCTAGACCAATGTACTCAGCTTTGCAGATAGAAAGTGCCACTGTTGGCTGTTTCTTAGATTTCTATGAAATAGCAGGTCCTTGTTCTGTCAGGCTGAAACAGTATCTTGATGTGCTATGCCTATCATCTACCAGAAGATGCCCAGTCAGAATCACTGAATAATAAACTTAAAGTCTTTTCTTGAAACACAGCTCATAGTCAGCTGTACCTTTAGGTATCTGATGACATGTCTAACAGTCATGTGTTTTCAGCTTTGCAAGGGTTTGTGACAGTTTACTGACTAAATGTCTGGTCTGGTACAGGTCATTGCATTAAGCTTCCAACAAGTTCAGCAGTACTCCACTTTTAACTCACTTTGGGTAGCTTTTAGTTTTACAGTATAACATTCCAAAAACCTTTCAAGCATTTTGAGAATGTACCTTTTCAGATTCATTTTTAATTTCTCCCTCTTTTGGTCAAACTGAATCCCCCAAAATAAGATATTTCCCCTAGATCCTTCATGTTAAATTTGGACTTCTTTACTTCTTTAAAACTATTGAGCTGATCCTCACTGCTTGCTGCAATTATCAAATCATCTACCCAGATGATCGATTGTCACATTTTCAATCTGCTTTCTATACACACAGTGATGCAGACTGATTTCTCTCAAAGTTGTTTGTCCAAATGATCATGTAAAAGGTTGTACCAGTTTCTTTCAGAACTGTTTTAGACCATACAGTACAGAGATTTTATTCAACTTGCATACTAACATGTCAGACGTCTCCTCAAAACCCTCTGTTTGTTCTAAGTATATGTCTTCCTCTATTGGAGCATGTCAAATATGCTGTTTTGACATCCATCTAATGAACTAAGAAGTTGTTCTGAGCAGCTATCTGCATTGATGCCCTTACTGAGGTGAGATTTAGCTGAAGGAGCAAATGTCTCATGGCAGTCTCCCTTTGCAACTAGCCTTGAAGATTTTTCCTGTTTTTGCATTTTCTTTAAGGGCATATACCCATCTTCCCCCAGCCTTACTTCAAGGTCATGATTTTGACAGTCTTGACAGTCTAATGACTCAAAGAAAAGGAAAGGTCTTCCCTCTAGTGGTGCAGTCATGAAAATACATTAATTTAAAAGGTTCACGTCACCTTTCTAAAATGGCCTACATTTTGCAACTTAATTTGTTCATATTTTAAGAATTTATTCATTTGTAAGATTGATTTTAAAATATATTCTCGCCTGTTGTTTCTGCTGTACTAAACAAATATGGGCCTGTCTCTCTATCACAGTTTTACAGTCTATCACAGTTTTATGAAAATAGGCTACAACCTCCTCCCTTGTTTCTCAAAGATGTGGTGGACTCTGTCATTTCAGTGATACTTAATTAATCTAATTTCCTGGTCCCATTTTTAACTTTCAGTAGTATACTTAAAAATTATGCTTAATGACTAATTTATATATATATATATATATATATATATATATATATATATATATATATATATATATATATATATATATATATATATATATATATATATATATATATATATATATATATATATATATATATACACATATATATATACACTCACCGGCCTTCTCTTAGGTACCCATGCTAGTAACGGGTTGGACACCCTTTTGCCTTCAGAACTGCCTCAATTCTTCGTGGCATGGATTCAACAAGGTGCTGGAAGCATTCCTCAGGGAGTTTGGTCCATATTGACTTGATTGCATCACACAGTTGCCGCAGATTTGTCGGCTGCACATCCATGATGCGAATCTCCCGTTCCACCACATCCCAAAGATGCTCTATTGGATTGAGATCTGGTGACTGTGGAGGCCATTTGAGTACAGCGAACTCATTGTCATGTTCAAGAAACCAGTCTGAGATGATTCCAGCTTTATGACATGGCGCATTATCCTGCTGAAAGTAGCCATCAGAAGTTGGGTACATTGTGGTCATAAAGGCATGGACATGGTCAGCAACAATACTCAGGTAGGCTGTGGCGTTACAACAGTCGATGCCAAGGGGCCCAAAGAGTGCCAAGAAAATATTCCCCACACCATGACACCACCACCACCGCCTGAACCGTTGATACAAGGCAGGATGGATCCATGCTTTCATGTTGTGAGACGCCAAATTCTGACCCTACCATCCGAATGTCGCCAGCAGAAATCGAGAACTCATCAGACCAGGCAACGTTTTTCCAATCTTCTATTGCTCCAATTTCGATAAGCTTGTGCAAATTGTAGCCTCAGTTTCCTGTTCTTAGCTGAAAGGAGTGGCACCCGGTGTGGTCTTCTGCTGCTGTAGCCCATCTGCCTCAAAGTTCGACGTACTGTGCGTTCAGAGATGCTCTTCTGCCCACCTTGGTTGTAACGGGTGGTTATTTGAGTCACTGTTGCCCTTCTATCAGCTCAAACCAGTCTGGCCATTCTCCTCTGACCTCTGGCATGCAACAAGGCATTTCCGCCACAAAACTGCCGCTCACTGGATGTTTTTTCTTTTCGGACCATTCTCTGTAAACCCTAGAGATGGTTTGTGCGTGAAAATCCCAGTAGATTAGCAGTTTCTGAAATACTCAGACCAGCCCTTCTGGCACCAACAATCATGCACGTTCAAAGTCACTCTAAATCACCTTTCTTCCCCATACTGATGCTTGGTTTGAACTGCAGGAGATTGTCTTGACCATGTCTACATGCCTAAATGCACTGAGTTACCCGCCATGTGATTGGCTGTTAGAAATTGAGTGTTCACGAGCAGTTGGCAGTGTGCCTAGTAGTGACGTGAGTGCACGTGTATGTATATATATATATATATATATAAATATATATGTCAGTGATGCTGCTGACGTGTTATCAGTGCGCCCAATTTTCATTTACAGTCTGAGGGAAGACACACGTGTAAACAAAACAATCTTCGCAAACATGTCTAAGGATTTCGACACAGAGGAAGACTTGCTTGTTTTTGCCCGGCCATAATTTATTTGAACTTGAATACACAGACGCACCAGATACACGTCAGCAGCGTTTTACGTCATCAGCGTCACTGTGGACTCTTGAACGCGGCTTGACAACGGAACCGGAAGAAATACAATGCTGAATATAGTCGTAGTTTTTGTTATTTTTGGACCAAAATGTATTTTCGATGCTTCAAAACATTCTAACTAAACCACTGATGTCACATGGACAACTTTGATGATGATGTCTTTATTTCCTTTCTGGATGAGGACAGTATACCGTGTATACATTTTCAATGGAGGGACAGAAAGCTCTCGGACTGAAATCTAAAATATTTTAAACTGTGTTCCGAGGATGAATGGAGGTCTTACGGGCTTGGGACGACATGAGGGTCATTAATGACATAATTTTCATTTTGGGTGAATACCCCTTTAAAATTAATTTTGGGTGAATACCCTTTAAAATCTCTTTGTGGATATTTCGAATTGATATTGTGATTATGATAAGACAGATAACTAATCCACTGAAAATACAGCATATTAAAATATTTTAGCATATATCTGCAATTCTGCATATTTGAAATCAATAAACCTTAGTGAGTGTGCCCTCTGGTGGTAGACATAAGCCTTCACATAATTTGATGTTTCCTCAGTGGGGTATTCTGAGCTTCAGTAGGCCTGCAGTTTGCCCCTGGATTTCTTCTAACTCCTCTTGACGTCTCTCTTTTCCTCCAGTGGAGGGATTAAAGTCGACAGTATATTGATGTGGGCTCCTTATAGGAGAAAGCTGAAAGACTTAGCATTGAAATTCGAACAGGCTGAACGCTCTCGAAAAGGATTTCTACCGCATATCTCACCTGTCAATTCTCCTTGCACTGAGAGGAGTTAATTTTTCATCGCAGAGTGTTTGCAAATGGAAAGAGAGAGCATTGTTCATTGGGCTGCAATGTGCGAGTGTTCATCTCATTTCATGCTCAGGACCGTAAACAGAAAGAAAAGCATTTTTTTGCGCTTGTCTCGTCTCTCTTCCTTTCTCTCTGTCTTCTGGCTGTGCCTACGTCTGGCCTGTATTAGTGAATAGAGGTGTCCTGTTCACTCAGGGCTTTGAATGCATCTGTGCTTATTAATGCACAACAGGCATAGGGAGACTGAGATGATAAACTTTGATTTGTATGCAAATTGTTTCTTTTGTTCTGCATTTGTTGGCTGACAGAGATCTTTTACTTATAGCCTGTTCTCTCCTTTTTCTGTGTGTCTCTCTCTCACTGATGCTCTCCACCCCCACCCCCCAAACACACTTTCTCCACCAGAATGCAAATGCACAACTGATTCATCTGTTGGTTGATAAAACATTTAATCAACATCCCTGGCAGAGTTTAAAACTAAATAGGCTACATTCGTAAGATGACTCTGTAGGAGTCGTGAAATCCTTTGACAAAGTGAAAACATCATATTTCACTCTGTCTGGCAGTTCTCTCTAGTTCAGTACCTCTGGGCCAGTCAGTGTCTGTTCCAGGGCCATCTCGCTCTCTCTTCCTCTCACATTCTCCATGTTGTCACTAGTGTAAGGGGAATGCAACATGAGGCTGGTGACTGTCCTCTTCCCCTCTTTCTCTCACATCCAGCTGGCCCTTGCTTCTCCCTCTTGAACCACCAGTGTGATTCTGGACTCCAGAAGTCCCAGCTGCTTGAATCAGGCCAGTCAACAGGCCCAGTTGATGTTTGGGTACAGCGGGGTGTTGGGGATTCATTTGGGTCATGTCAGAAGATCTGTCAACACATCAGTCCATTTGGGACATGTTCTGACTGTGTTTTTATTTGTGCCACTGTGACCTGTCCCTGCTACATTGGACACTTATGGTCCTGTTCCAATTTGGATGCAAAAGTGTACAAGTGCTCACAACAGAGTGAATTAATTTTTCGATGAAGGGCAAGTGTGCAAGTCTGACATATAAAGTGAATTTCAGGGCATTTCACTCACAAGTCATGTCGATTTGGAGAGGGGTTTTTTTGCACTAGGAAGGACTAGAACACCTTCTCAATTCAATGGGCATTTATAGTGAAAAAGGCCATTTTTACACAGAAAAGGTGCATTTGAAGATGCGAATATCCAACAATATTTTACATGTACAGTACACATTACGTTTCTCTTGGATAGAGGCGGCCTGAAGCATGAGTTTTCTCAAACGTTTTTGATGGCAAGGCTCCCCATTATTCAAAGACAGCTTTGAATATGATTAACTAGATGAAAAATATTTTTAGACACAATTTCTAGTGTTTAATGTTCTGTAATGTTGGAATTTAAAATGGTTTCCGTTATGTCGTTGGTGTAAGGCTTTTTGCTATGGTCAGACTTGTAGGCTACACTTGCCCTTCATCGAAAAATTAATTCTCTCTCTTGTACACTTTTGCATCCAAATTGGATAAGGACCACAAGTGTCCAATGTCACAGGGACAGGTCACAGCAGCTCAGTGGCACAAAAAAACAAGTCAGGGCATGTCCCAAATGGACTGATGTGTTGACAGATCTTCTGACATGACCCAAATGACTTAAGGGGTCGCACACTGGACGAGAAGCGCAGCGCCACATTTTTAAAATTCTAACACATTATTCTCTGTGAGTGTACACACACCGGCGGCCATTTGGCGTCTGTCCGCGGCGCCCAGCGACGGCTCAGGACCGTGTTGCACCACAGAGCGCCATTTACATAGTTTTAAATTAAATTTCAGTCCAACTTTATATTAAGTGGCTTTAAGTACTATGTACTTACATTTAAATTAAAAATTTAATACAATGGACTTATTGTGTACATACATGCTTTTACATTGTACTTATATTTTGAAAATACCTGCATGTAATTACAGCTGTAATTAATAAATGTAATTACATTTGTAATTACACAGTTGACCCTTCCTTCCCTTACACCTTAACCGACCCTTAAACCGAGCCATACAACCACACCTGACCCTAACCTTACCCGTATCACACCTCAATAGCAACAAAAGTGTTTTACAATACAACCTGAACAAAATAAGTACATTGTACTTATTTTTTGATGTAAGTACATAGTACTTAAAGCCACTTAATATAAAGTGGGACCAAAATTTCAATTGCTTTTGTCTCAAAACGTTACTGATGGATCCTGACTTTGCTGCAATATACATTTAGTTTTGCAATCATTTACAGAAATCAGCTGCTTGAATGACAATTGCTGATGTTAGTTGGATTTTTCAGGTGAGATTCTCAATTCATTCAGTTAACGGACGCTCTGCGGTAAAGTTTTCAGACTGCAAACTCAGCAACGATTGTATTTAATTGTACAGTACAATCATAACATAGAACAGACATTATCTTCATTTCCTGTCATTAAACAATACAATATTGCTGGCCATACACTGATGAGAAAGTGCACGTCCGGTGTGCGATACCTGGAGTTGTCCTAGACGCGACGCGGTGCTTCTCGTCCGGTGTGCGACCCCCTTTACATACACGTGTGCTATTGTTTGCGCAAGAACTTTGAGTTAGTATTGGTAAGTTTATTAGGGTGTTTGATAAAAATGGAAAAACTTCCTTTGTGTTTTTCACGTACAGACAACAAAGTCAAAATGATTCGTTAGAAAGACCAAAAACGCTATGTATGCCAGGCCAGTAGTTGGCGATGTCACTTTGTTTGGCAATGTTTTTTTTTTCTTCCACATTTGCGCTTTTGTAGTTAACACGGTATCGTTTTCAAAGACTTGCACTTTCAGCTTGCGTTTTCAGGCCCCCAAAACTAGTAGTTATAAATAAACGTTAGCCTACAGTAACAAACAAATTATTTACAGTATAAGCCTACTATGATACTTTGTGTAGCTGAAACTCCACTTTATTGATTTAGGGGCCGTTTACACGAAACGGTTTTCAACATTTGACATTTGAATGAAACTCTTCCAGTAGAATACATCTTTTATGTGGCATTTGTGTCTTTATACAGAATTTGGAGCAACAAAGAGTCACCTCAGAGCAGCCTAAGCTTGTCTGTGTGAAAGATGCTTTTTGTTAAGAAAATCAGGATTGTTTTGTTAAGGCTACCTTTATCAAGCAAATTTCGTGAAGTAGCAACTTGCCGCTACATTTACATGACACATATTATAGTGCAGTGACGGAAATACTGGAATGAATTATTGATCATAAACCCATTATCTCTAGCATAATTTATTCATGAGCACATTAACAAGACTCAAACTCTTCAGAATGATTGTTTCTCTATTGTTGTTGCTATTTTAGCCGACTCAAAAGAAAATTCTGAGAACATCATGATTCATGAGCTTTTGTTTTATTGGCGTTTTGTACATGAAAAGGGCCCCTGAACAGCATTTGTTGTATTATTTTGATTTACCGCTTCTTTTCCTCAATCTTGTAAACACTGATGGAATAACGCGTTCCATAATGACGAAGTGGGCGCGTAGATGGTCTCCAGTGGCATCTCTCTGTCTCAATAATAGGTCAACAGCTGTATTTAAAAAATTAATCACATTTCTTGGCAGTCGCAAAGGTTATACGTCGCGTTTGGAGATGCAGCCGGAGCACTCTGATCGGTGGAAACTCTCGGTGGAGATGAGCGGTCTCGGAGCTGCCTTTGATGAAACGAGCATGTAAATGATTTGTGTCTTTATAGAACCCGTGAGCGCGCTCGGCGGGCGCGTGAAAACAAGTTCGATTGATTGCTTTGCTTTGAGTTTTCAGTGAATGCATTTGCTTGGAACACACAAGGTGCACACATACATATCCATCACAGAGCAATCAGACCGGAAATGACATTTAGATATAGGCAACACTTCATAAACATTTGGTGCGAATTGTGCAGTGAATGAGTTCACCGTCTGCACGAGAAGGGTATTCCTGCATAACCGGAGGGTGCAGTTTTAGGACCGCAGTTTCAGGACCATAGTTTTCTGTTACACGTGGCAAACTAGATTTAACCCCTTTTGTGGCAAAGATCACACGGCACCATATTATTGTTGTTCAACATTCATTATTCGTTAAAACATAGACTACACTCTTACTTATTTGATCTAGACAACCGATGAGCATGAGCATACTATGTATGCAGTGTAGGCCTAGACTTCCTCATCTGACCTCCATGATAACAAAGAAGACACATCTCTTCACAAGAAGCTAATACTGTAAATGCACGGTTTCTAGTATATGGTTTGTGTGTGATTTTGGATATTTTCATATGAATAAAGAATGTTTACACTATTCCTAAGCAATTGTAGCCATTAGCTGCATATACAATGCTAAATATAACATTGCAACTAAATATAACATAACAACCACAACCGAAATTTGATACAAATTCTCGAATGGTGGTTTAAAGTGATCTTTAAGTAAAAGTAATATGTAATATTACCTTTTAAATGTCTGTAGCTGTATGTCTTTTTACTGTCCTGTAGCTTGCTACTTATATCATATATATATATATATATATATATATATATATGAAGAGTTCAGATGCAAAAGCCTCTAAGTGCCATTTGAAATTTTCTTCTAAAATGACCATTTTTATCAAGCTTGTATATTTTATTTTTTGGATTTTCTCTTCGTTTTTTTCACTCGAAATGATATGTTGTATGCCTATGAGTTCAGCCATAGCTGGTTATCCTCAGACATGCTCTAAAACTTAGATATTTAGATATGGATTTCACAAAATGTCAATGGGAGAAATTAATGGAAAATGTACTTCCGGCACCAAAGCTCCCTCGAGCTGTGGGCGAGACTGTGTGATGCTCTATAGAGCATCACAGTCCAGCCCACAGCCGGTGTCCGGAAGTAAAAATTCAATACAATTTCTCCATTGACATTTGAGATATAAGCCATAAAAACGTAACCATACATGGTAGACTTAAAACCAGCTACGGCTGTACTAAGTGATTGTATATGCTCATATAAACGCCAAAAGTTCATGGGGCACTAACCTTGTTTTAAGATAAATGCCTTTTATTTGCGATGTATTGGATAAGTACTTCATTACCCACAATCCCACAATCCAACAGTGATGCATCTGATTGGTGGAAGTCGTGTCACGTGTCTGAAACCCTGCGAAGGTATGTGAAGACTGCGTAATGACGTAGGGCTAAGTTCATTGGTCGCACTTCTGAGACGCCCACGCGCCATTGGATGTGCAGTTGCCATAGCTTAGCTAATGAGCGAGCCAGATACTCAATGTTTTTGCATGTTGAGCTGCAAATGCGTTTGCTCAGTAAATCGAGGGAAAGGAGTTTCCCTGCACATTCACTATATTAAATTCACTGGAGGAAAAAGTTCACATGCCCGTCGTCAGATTTGGAAGTCGCTCAAAAGGCTCTTTCACGGTAGTTTTCCGTCGACTTCAGTGAGGCGCGGTGGTTTATGGGAGGAGTAGTTCCTTTGCTCGGAAATGAAAATATTTACACAGGCTTGTACCCTCGACTTTTTTTTGGATTTTCTCTTCGTTTTTTCACTCGAAATAATGTGTTGTATGCTTATGAGTTCAGCCGTAGCTGATTATCCTCAGACATGCTCTATGGATTTTACAGAACGTCAATGGGAGAAATGAATGGGAAATTTACTTCCGGCACCAACACTCTCTCGGGCTGTGGGCGGGACTGTGATGCTCTATTGTCAGGCTTTTCTATTTAGCTTACAGCAAAATAAGCTAATTTCCTGCACAGAATATGATGGAATTATAATATACCAACATATGCAACAACAGCAGTTTTGCAATGTGGCTTCATACCTGATGCACATTTCTTTGTTCTTCATTTTCTAGATAACGAGTTTAGGAACCTTAATTGATGTATTTTTGTGTAATTAATTAAGAGAAAGTCTACACCGCCATCTTACTCCGACGAAAGTGAACGCACCTGCCGTGGTAAACAGAACTTCCCACCTTATAAATACGAACTTCCCAGGAGGACTTGAATGCACCAATAGTAACTATTGATCACCTTGATGAACAAAGCAACTTTTTTTTTTAAAGAAATATTTGGATTTGTAAGAACTACAGAAATATGCGACCTACATTTGATTTAACAAAAAAATAAAAATAAAATAATAATAATAGTAATAATTGAAAGAATGAACAGAAACATGGCCATACAAAATGTATTTTACGTAACTAGATTTTGTGTGCCCTGTGTGTTTTTCTTAATCACATTTGATCTGTAACATGTCTCAAGTTGGCAAGTAAAAAGTCATTGAATGAGAGTGCTGCCCCCTAGCGACAATCTAAATACATATTTTCATTTCTGTTTCCTGGAAGTTTATTTTTTCACTTTATTAGGCAGATTTTTTTTTTTTTTTGTAATAGGACTGGATTAAGTTCTTGCTCCATATCCAGCCCAAAGTAGTTTAGGGGCTTTATGTTACAGAACAGACAGAGTCAGTCACGCTTGTGGTTTTTTCGTTAATATGTGGACTGAAAACAGCAACGTAATGTCTGTGTTGCTGCATAAAACTAGCACCTCTGTTGTTATGTGTGTAGGGAGTTAGGATGTTGATTATACGGGTGCAGACGTCTTGCCTCCCCTCATTCCTGTTGCCTGTGATCTAAATGGCCTCCTCTCTTTTTGTAAGCACTACCTGGCACGCCATCTCTCTCCTTTCCTTTCCCTCTCTATCCTGAATTCTCTGTCTCCCTCACTTACTCATACCCTTCTCTACCCTCTCCTCTCTTTTCAGGATATTGAGAAGGACCTTTGTCAGGAAGTAGAGGCCCATGGGGTGTATGGTCGGTAGAGAGACAAAAAGAAAGACTAGAGGATCACCTTTCAGAATGTAGGTAAAACACATGCACTTTTAAGTTTTTGGACTGCAGGTATCAAAGACCTTTTGGTGAAAGAGTGCTGATGGAGTAGCTTTGTAATGAGTGTAATGAGAGGTGTTTTATTGTGACTTATGAACATGAAATTTGTAAGATCAGTGCCTTTGAGAACCTGAAGTGTAAATAATAATTTATGTGTGAGATGATCAATGATTGCTTCAAACTGGTGCCACAAGGGTTTGCTAGGGGGTCCACACAAAAAAAGAAAATGAGTTAAAACAAAACCCACACAAAAACACACACGCACACACACAAATATGTTGATTATACATATTTACAATTATTTTATTCTATTTATAGCCCTAGTTTTTATTAGAATTAATTTGCAAAACTTTTTGGGAAAAAATAAGTCTTCATCTCTCTTTATTTGGAGTTATGTTAAAGTTGCACAATTGTTTGTTAATAGATTGCAATCTCGATTCAAGCACCCACACACAATCTTATGCTTTTCCACCACACTGTACCATTATTTATGTGTTACAATAATTGAAATGATCACAGAAGTACTTTGATAAAAGTTTATTATTTGGATGTAAACAATGATGTATGGTAGCGAACAAAATAGAGGAAATCACCCTATGATAGTAATGTGATGCTACAAATAAAGATTCTGTCTAATACATTGCTACACCAGTAGGTGGCCACCATGTATGCCTATTTGTCACTGAATCATTCATTCAAGAGATTCATGCAGTAATGAAACAAGTGAAGTATTTATCTAGCATGCTCTGTTTTCATTATTTTAAAAACTCTTTGGAATATTTTAATATTAGATTACTTGATATTTATTGTGCAAAGTGACACACACACACACACACACACACACACACACACACACACACACACACACACACACACACACACACACACACACACACACACACACACACACACACACACACACACACACACAACAAATTAAAAGGATATTCTGTTTAGTTTTATACATCTAACTTTAATAATTGGTAGAAAAAACAACAAGATAAGTTAATACAAAGTAATTATTATAACAAAGACAATATTTTAATATTTTGACTTTAGTCATTTTGACGACAATATATAAGACAATATAAAAGGCAATTCATAAAATAACATGTTGTCTTTATACACGCACAAGCCACTTTATAGGTACACATTTAACTGCAAATATCTAATCAGCCAATCACATGGCAGCACCTCAATGCATTAAAGGGATAGTTCACCCAAAAATGAAAATTCTGTCAGTATTTACTCACCCTCATGTTGTTCCGTAAGACCTTCGTTTATCTTCAGAACACGAATTATATATATATATATATATATATATATATATATATATATATATATATATATATATATGGGGGTGCTTATGTTGAAGTGCTTCAGGGATTGAAACTTGCCAGCCCTGAAAAGTTATTAAAGACATAGTTAAAATAGTCCAAGTGACTGCAATGGCTCAATCTTAAGTTTATCAAATGACGAAAATACTTTTTGTGCGCAAAAACAGACAAAAATAACGACTTTATTTCAACTGTTCACTTGAGGTTGGTGGTTTTATTTCCACCTAGTTTGTTGCCACATTTACCATCGTTTCCCAATATGCATTCCCTTTTTCTTTCTGATGGATTATACTGAAAGTATGTCCATGAATCATCTCATTGGTTCCGACCACCAAGCCTGTTTATTGGCTTCGTTGCCATGGTCCTTCGAAGATGTGTGGCCACGGGCGACTACAGGTGTGTTGTTGTGTGGAATCTGGTTTGCGCGTGGCAGCCGTGTAATGGGCGTACCAAAAACAAGGATAGGAAGTGGCCGCATTGGTGATACTTTTTTTAGCTCAAAACAGACAGATTTCACACAAAACATGCAGAAATTACATGCACTGTGAACGTCAGACTTCCGTCTCGTCAGACGAAAACTCGAAAACTCGTCTCGTCATGTTTTAGTCACTTTAGAGCCATTTTTAGCTAGTCTTCATCACATTATCATCATAAAAAAGTGCATCAACGAAATAATTATGTTATCGTCATCGTTGACGAAAACAACATTGATCGCGACCATTGCGCTAAGATTCCCTTGCATGTCACAACTCGCCCGTCACCTCCTCCCTGAAGTCAGAAGCTTCTGAGGTCACTTCATTCCACTATTTCTTCCAGCCTGCTCAATCGTGCCGCCGACAAGAGTCACAACAGTTATGCCCAGGGAGAGTGGAGTGGTTCAGGTGGCTACCACAGGAATATGTGGTAGTTACCATCACTTCTGCAAGCACCCCCTAAAAAGAGGAGGTTGTGCTTATGCCAATAAGAAGTGGAACCTATTTGTTGAGTGAATCTTCTCTCTGTGAGGAGATCCTGAGAGCGTTTTGGGTAATTTTAAGTGCTCTCTTTCATGCAAGATGGGTTGGAGTAGGCTTTTCTCCACCCTCAAAATGATGTCGCCTCTGTTTTCTTGACGCACATCATGATGCAGAAGCATGGGAATCACGTCCTGGTGGTGAACCTGCAAGAGGCAGACCCAGCCCTGGCTTTATTCTGTCAGTTCGCTCCTTTGCGGTTATACGTGCAGAGAATTCAAAGACTGGACCTCAGACTAGCTCTTGTCTATTATGGGAACCAGCAGAAGGGAAGGCTGTTTCCAAGCAGAGGTTTGCCCACTACATATGGTTGCCTTCATCTTGGTGAAAAAGTTTTCCTAAGGTGCACGTGCACACCTGGATGGTGAGCTCCTCCTAAGTGAGGGTATTGTTCCCTCCTAGGCATTGACACAAAGTGGCTCACTGAATAGATGTTAAATAGAGTTGGGGGCTGGGCGACACACATCATGTTCGTTAGAAAACTTGCCTATGTGTCAAACCCTATGTGTCAAACCGCTGGTTCCCGTGGGCTCCCTTTACATGATGCCAGTTTTAGTGTAAGCCGTTGTGTCGACTTGCAGCACCATTCCCCTCCTATGGACTGGATAAGTGCGCATTTCTTGCTCCAGTTGAGTTTCCCTATTTTAGCCGAACCCTGACGAGTTCCTCCATACCCTTCGGCAATGGACATGGCGCAATGTCCAAAGCCAGGTCTATCACTCGTATGCACTATTGGAACCTGTGTAAGGCTGGGTCCATATGCTGTGATCCCTACAACGATCCCATATGTGTATTCTTTAACGGTACGGCTCCCGGCGGCAACCCCATGTCATCACTTGGCAGAGTCTCCCCCTGTCATAGGCTGGAGCCACCTCAGTGAAATTCCATTTATTGTACTGCCCGGACTTCCGCCCAGTTCAGATGTGTATTCTCAAAGTTACTTCCCTTCTGGCAGAATGTGGCTTCCGCAGCGTCCCTTCCTTCCATGTGCAGGGAACGCTTTCCCAGTGGTCTTGTAGGAACTCTCAGCGACCTCCCTGACCTAGCACTGTCCCTTCCCCACCTTAAATTGCCGTGGGATCTGGAGGCTTTTGTCTAGGCACTGGAAGGTGGCAGCTTAGGTGGTATTTTCAATAGTTATCCCCATTCAGTCAACATCGACTACGTCTGATGTTCTTGACTGAAAGGGTATGTCCTGGTTGTGCATGCAACCCACCATTCCCTGAAGGAGGGAATGGAGGACGTAGTCCCTTTGCCACTACTGCTAGACTACCGCTGACTCCAAGTTATGCTCGGCTCATCAGCGAAAAGCAACTACTGCGTGCATCCACTTATTTATACCCGCACCTGTGTGATGTAATCACGCATGCCAATTTCCATTGGCTCGTTCAATAGTTCTCAAAGACGATTGGCTCCCTGGCGTGATCCCAATTCAGTCGACGTCGACTATGTTGCATATGCAACCAGGACGTTCTCTAATACTATAGGTGCTCCATTGAGAAGGTACTTCAATAAATTACGATTCTCAATGATTCTCCACTGATAAGACACAGTAAGCAGTACCAGTAGATCAGTGTCACTGCAGCATCTTCGATTTATATCAGTAAAGTAAAAGGAGATCGGTACTTCAACTGTAATCTTCCGTTAGAAGAAGAATAAAAACCCAAATTGAAAAAGACTCCTGTTATGGGCTGTGTAGGGTGTCTCCGACATTAAAGGTGTGTGTGTGTTTCTGTGTTGAATATACAAGTGTTGTGTTCTGAGCTGTTAGATGTTTGTGTGGCAGCTGCACAAAGATCTGACAGCCTATGAATCAAAAGCAGCCCTGCACCAGCAGCCATTAATATGCAAACAGAGAAGACGGCTTAAGTTTAATTTATATAATATTCCCCAAAGAATCATTATTATTCTAGGGATCTTGCCAGCAACATTTGGCCTATAAAGAAATTAACTTTGTCTCCTTGTTAAGTACACCGATGCATCAAGCTATAATCTCTGCAATAGATGAATCATATTTCATATTACACAAGACGAATGTATTCACATTTCACATTTTTCTAATTTTTCCTGTCTGACCATCTGTATGTATTAAGTCTCAGTAAGATTAATCTCTCTGATCCTATTGGAGTAGGAGGCAGGTGTTTTCCCTAATACATCTATGAGTAAATAAGGCCTAGTATCAGGACATAATCCCCTGCATTATTTTTATATCTCACACCAATGTCACAATTTCTATTGTGTGTGCGTGTGTATGTGAATAGTGGGGGTAGCATATGCCCAGACATTTCCTAAGAGCAGCATGTGAATATCAGTGGTGTATGAAATTGCTTGGAATGTCTTCGGATCATAGTGCTAAATCATTTAAAAGCTCCTTCCCCTTGAAACGGTATCTGTCTTGACAGGAAAGTATGCATACATCTCTGTGTGCATGTGTAAGAAATGGGGGAACTGGAGGTGTGTTTAAAGAGAGAATGCAAGGGTCAATGCAATTGTGACCTCTATCTATTGCTGCATTACCAGGTCCTTTGTGATTTATCAAATCAGCTTCTCATTCATAACATAAATTGATCGAGCATCAGCATAAGTCTGTCGTCAGTCAAATCTGTTAAAGTCTGGTCTCTTGTTTGTTGGCTTGTGCGTATACTAATAATAGTATGTATTCTCATTGCAGTGCGCAGCTCTCACAGATATAAACATCTCTTCGGAGACACTTTAGGAATACTGATTGGGATGCCCATTTGCAATATGAAAATGAATTCCTAAGCCTTTCAGTTGCCTTCATCTGGGACTGATCTCAGGTCAGCCCTCACGAGGCTCATGCACGCTGTGTAATTCATCCCTCCGTATTATCTTAATAATGATAAATTTGTTGCCTTATGAGTAGTAGATGTATCCGCTGATGGGGCTTTGGCTGTTATTTAGGAAGGGGTTTGGATCACTTTTGCCCTCTGAATCCTACGGATAATGAGGGGGTCTGTCACCATCACAGAATTGTATTGTAATTGTTAAGAGCAATTTACGGTACATGTAAGAAATATAACTGATTATGTAGCGCCATCTTTGCACTGTTTTTAGGTCTGTCCAGGGTGGAAGTAATCAACATTTGAGCAAATTTGTCTGAACACAATTACACTTACATTTCTATAATTATATACTGTATAATTCATGCCAAATTAGACATTCTCTTCTTTTTCTGTTCAGTGTTGAAGCTTAATAGTTAAAAACACAATCAATCAATCACATTTATTTATATAGCTCATTTAAAAACAACACATGTTCGCCAAAGTGCTTTACATATACCAAGATCTAAGAAATTCATACAACCTAAAAAAGCACAAGACCAAATACAAAACAATTTTAAAAAATCACTGTGAATTAAACAATTGAATGCAAGTGAGAATAAATGGGTCTTTAAAGGAGAACTCTGGCGAACAATGAACCTTTGGTCTAATAAAACATTGGTATCTAGTCAATCGTTCTATGAGATTTGTTTCCATGATAATGTAAAGAGTTGTATCTCTAAAAACTGTTTAGCGTATAATGCTAGTACTGGGGGCATTGACTAAGTAAAAAGAAATCGCTAGTTTATACCACTAACAAGGCTCAAAATAGCCCCACACTAACACAGTAACATAATGAGGGTCCATACATGCAAAACGAAGCATTGAGAACTTTGTAAGAGTACAGACCGTTTAATAAGAAGATATGTTATAAAGACAGTTCACTTCATGTATACACAGCAGGAGCCATCTTAAAAAATAGTCTCGATAAGTCAATCCCCGAACGCCGTTCATACAGTTCAGAAGTTCGCTGAACTTCATACAGTTCAGCTCACTCAGCACGACGTTCGTGGTTTGACTTATCGAGACTTATTTTCTAAGATGGCTTCTGTCTGTATACGCGAAGTGAACTGTCTTTATAACGTCTTCATTACGGTCTGTACACTTACAAAGTTCTCAATGCTTCGTTTTGCATGTATGGACCCTCATGATGTTACTGTGGTAGTGTGGGGCTATTTTGAGCCTTGTTAGTGGTATAAACTAGCAATTTCTTTTTACTTAGTCAATGCCCCCAGTACTAGCATTATACGCTAAACAGTTTTTAGAGATAAAACTCTTTACATTCGAATTATCATGAAAACAAATCTCAGATAACGATTGACTAGGTAACAATGTTTTATTAGACCAAAGGTTCATTGTTCGCCGGAGTTCTCCTTTAAGTGACATTTAAAAACATAGAGATAGGTACAGGATCATGCACAATGACTTTATTTTGAATGTAGAATAGCATTAATGTCCTTATGAGCTTGTTGGATTTTTTTACTATATCTATTAAGGTTATCAAACCTCTTTAGGAACAGTCTATGTTAGTCTGTCTTTCTTAGCTTGTGCACGTGTTTAACTTTAGATCAGGCCTGTCAGGCTAATTGATGACTACTGGATGCATTTCGGAAGCAAACGGCACGGAAACTCCTGGGAAAGTCCCTGTTGCGTGTCTCGGGCCTCTCATTGAACACTGAAAGACTGGCAGGGACACTTCAACCCTGCAAGAAGTGGCTGGGTTACACCCACCCTCCTTCCTTCCTCCCAGCATGCATGTGGCCTCCTTACCAGCAACAAGGTTAACATTTGTGTCTGGGGAGTGGCAGTGCCTGTCTTGATACATGCTTGAATCCCATGTTTGTGTCTCTGTTTCTTTCTCTTGCCTCTATCGTTTGGAAATCAGAGTAATCTAGTTTTCTTTTTGCTCCTTGTAATATGTTTTTAATTATGAGCCTTTGGGGCCTTAATTTTCATACAGACTTCATGGTAAAGTGTTTGTTCAAACATATCCAAGCGCACACACTTTTGCACAAATCATGACTCCCGGCTGGCATTCATTAGGGCTTGTAATTGATTGCACATGGCGGCTGAATATGTGATATGTGTATGTTCCCTCACGAAAGGTGTAGAGGGGAATTGCCTGGTCGTAGCATTGTTAACCGTCTCCTGGGGGGACAGATTTCCTGTGCTTGCTTTGCACACGTGGCATGCTGTTGGCCAAAGCGACGGGCCAGTGGTGAGGGAAATGCCACATGCCGGAAGATTTAATCAAGGCTGACAGTTAAGGCATGTAAGAAATGGGCGCCATCTAAGAGAATAAGAGAAAACTGTCGCTTGCTTTCTACCTATACTTTTTTATAACTATAAAAGGAAAAAAATTAAAAGAAAAAAGTAGAAAAGATAAAAAAAAACAAGAACAATGGTTTTTCGAGAGAGGCCTAACTGCTCATACTGGACATGTGTATGCAATTACACCATGATGTACACAAACTCTTTGTTGTCTGTGAGATGACGGATGGCTGCAACTAATCGCCACATCTGAAATTTGATCATCTAGAGCTTTTTTGAAACCACATCTAATACGTATGTCAAGTGACTAAAGATATCATCAATTTCACAGACGTTTTTGGTGAAGTCATATTAGATAATAATGTACAGTAGTGGCTCTGTAGAAAACTATTATCTTTAGAAATCAACCAAGAAATGTCAATAATAGCAAACCTGCAAAATATTAGACAACTTTTTTTTGTTATAAAGAAACTGAGAAATAAATATTGACTGTACCTTTGTAATTTAAAAATACACAATTAATTTGTTCACTTAGCTTTCATAATGTAATTTCCATAACTTCCAAGCTTTTGTCAAAAAACAGCATAAAAGAAAACATTCATATTATTATTCATATAATCATATTATTATTATTATTATTATTATTATTACAGTCTATATTATTTACAGTTCTGTTTAGTGATGTCACATAAACATCATTGATTCTACCTAAGTTAACCACTACAAAACAAACCAGTGTTTGCCGGCACTTTCAAATTTCTGATTGTCAAATTATTGATAAACAACTGTTTCTCTGTGCAAATTGCTTTCATGATGTCACCATATTCCAAAATCTTTTTACTTGTTCTCAAGCATCACTAAAACAGTGTTATGAATATTCTTTGCTTTTTTGCTACTTAAAACATGGTTTATATGAATGGGATGCCACAGTGCAGAGAAATATTGTATTGTGGATGGGACCTAAATTATACTGTGAATGTGGCATGATAGATGTTTGCACAAACTCAAGAATTGATATTAAACCCTAATGAATATGAAAATGAAACCCGTGGATGTCTGTGTGTGTGTGTGTGGTGTGATCTCCATACCGTAGGTGAGAATGAAAAGTTTTCAGAACCTGTAACCTCTCTTCCCCTGCCAGTAATCTCCTCAGAACCCTGTAATCCTGGGCGCATGCAGATGCCGCGACAGGAATATTGCTGTTCATATTCTTAATCTGCTCTCAAATGCCTTTCTGTTCCCTCTGACGAAGCGCCCCTGCTCGCCTTGTTCTGTGGGGAATTAAGTGTTCTTCACAGGATTCATGCAGAGGTAGATATTCTGGTCATGATGGAGCTTTAAGGAACACCCGTACTCACGCGATATCTTCAATGGCGCATTTCTTATAAATAGAGCAAGTAAAAGTGTGGAGGTATATATATGTATATATACATATATAGAGAGGGAGAGAAAGAGAAGAGAAATACAAGGAGGAAACTGAAAGTACTAGCATGATGAGTGCCTGCATTTGAAATCTAAGGAGGAGTAAAGCTGGTTTAAGTTGGCCTGGTTAATCTGTGTGCCCGTTTCATGTGACAGAGAGAGACAAGCCTGCACACCTCATTGAGAGGCTGAATATTATGCATTAAAGGCTTCAGTAGACAGGTAGACAGATAGAAAGATTCGAAGCAGGCAACATGCAGTGCCTCATATCAATGGATAGCACGACATGTAGAGCTTTGAGTCTGTTTGAGGACCTTTCCTTTAATCACCCTAATGATTCTCATGACATATTATAATATCATGCACGTTAAAATGTTAACAACATGTGTTATAATAACCTGTCTGATTCATATGGATTATTTGTTTCTGAAAGCTTGTGAAAATGCTTTAAATTCGTTTAATCTCATAAAGCTTTTTTAGCCTGGTTTGCCTTACTGTACATGTTTCAGGCAGATTGTTACGGGTTATCTACCCTCTAAGAAATATGAATGGTTCATTATATATTCTAAACAAAAAGATGAGTTATACTACGATAGATCAATACAGGATATTGAAGTTGTTTTGTAAATTCTCTCAACCAAAAACATGGTTTATTTAATTTTCTTTATTTTTCCTTATTCTTTATGGATTGATTATGCCAGTCAGTTGCGCTGCTTTATGTGTGCATGAGTGTGTATGTATGCAGGTGAGTCCTGTGTGCCAGCGGAGTGTAAAATGTGGCACTTGGATTGACATCTCGAATGACAGATACCAGTAAAACTCACTCTCGCTTCAGACACCTGAGATTATTCTCAGGGAGCTGAAGCAATAAACAAAACATAGTCAATGGCTGCACAAGTGGATTGCCGTCCTTTTTTCTTCTTTCTTTTGTGTTGCCATTTCTGCCCCACCCCCTGTTATTCAATAAAACATGGACGAAGGCTAAAATGTAGTGAAGAGAATATTTGTTGTGTGTGCTGTTACTTGAAGAAACACTCCCTCAATTATAAATGTATTGAGAGAAGCCTGTTCAACTCACTGAGCGGAACTAGGGAGCGATGGTGTGTGATGGAAATTCATTCTTTTGAAACGACATGCTGTGCATTTGCATGTGGTTCTTCTGTCTGAAAGTGTTTGTTTGTGTTAATTCTTCATCCCCCCCCAAACCATTTTAAAGCATCCCATTTCACAATCCCCTCAGCCCTGCAGAGTTAGTGAACAGTGAATGGAATACGGTTGGTTTGGTTCGCATGTGTGTTTTATGTTTAGATTGGATGAGTTTTTTTTTTCACTCACGGCTTCGAGCCACACTTCTGAGGATCCACAGAATTTTCTCCGTCCCAATTTCAACGCCTCCCGTGGAAAATGCTGATTAGTCTTTTACTTTGCATCCCCTTCTTCAGGTCACCTTGTAAGGAGGGTCGTCTGGCGGATGGGTGCGTGGAGGGGGAGGCAGCCAAGTGCCACACACACACTCCTTAAGACTTATGAGTGCATCATAACCTTGACCAAGACAATCTGTTCAACGACACTTAGCGAAGATTCCTCATGATGTCCCTCAGAGCCGCTGGGACTCGGCTCTTCTGTTCTTTCTGCGCTATCAGCTCAGCGCCAGATCGCCGCCCTTACCGTTCAA
The DNA here is from genome assembly GCA_030378365.1 of Hybognathus amarus. Lineage (NCBI taxonomy): Eukaryota > Metazoa > Chordata > Actinopteri > Cypriniformes > Leuciscidae > Hybognathus > Hybognathus amarus. The sequence goes on from JAQIUQ010000605.1 coordinate 610,057, forward strand.
CGGCCATTACTCCATTTGCAAGATAAATCTGGACTGCCGTGTCAAATCAATCACAACTGTCATTTCATCCACTCAGACCACAGCACTAAATTAAAGCCTTTTTGGCCCATATGCATTCCAAATAGTCATCAATTCTCTGCGGTACATTCATTGTTTGCTTTGACAGCTGCAGGCAGGTAACGAATGATAGGTGGTTTAATTTTGAGGCAGTGTGGGTCGGCATGGACGCTAGGCGGCAGTTGTTTGCGTCCTTTTTCTGTGCTGCAATTGTACGTCTCATGTTGTGTGCACTCCATCTTCCCCTTCTTGGTGAGAGGGAATGCTATTATATCACGTTCCCCTTTTTTTGCAAGGCTGTCGTACATGTGTCGACATTGTCTGTTAGCAAGCGTCTGAAATGTATATCTGGGTAAATATTTGTATCACCAAGGACGTGGGTAAGAACAAACAAGTGTTCCTGTAGGCCTTTGGTGAGGGACCCTACAGGCTTACAGCATGTCTACTGTGTGAATACAGCATGAAAACAGTCGTTCTGTTCTCAGGCCACGGTTCTGATCCCTGTCCTCCTCCTTGTTAGTCTGTAATAAACATGGCTTGTCCACTAAAAGATGACATGGAAAGGAAGATTTAGTCAGCAGCTGCAGGCTTTATTTTTTTATTATTTGAATGTGTTATTTCTTTTTGACATTGGATTAGGGATGTTAGTTTAAATAACATGTCTTTTCAGCCGATTGGGGTCACCGTGGACTGCGCGGCAGACGTCATTTTTGGGAAAATTCCACAAACGTTCGCGATTGGTAGTTGAAAAGATTTTGTCCTTCTATCAAACATATTGTAAACAGCAGATAGCACAACCTATTTTGTAAACACATCCGGACGCTGGAAGATAATCCTCACCCATGTGACTCATTTACAAGTGCTGTTGGTTTAGCTAATGCAAAAACAAGGATCACTTTACTTTCACTGCCAGATTTTTGCCTCTCTCGCTCTCTTTTTGACTCACCTTGCCAAATGTGCTATTGTGTTCTGCAGAGATGAGAAATGAGGGGCTTTCTGTGCTGCTGATACCTGTTATTTGATATCACAGCCTTGCAACAATTCATCCTAATGTGCTGTTTAAAGGATTTGTTGGCTCATAATGCACTGATATTAGTTTAAAATATTGCTACTTTGCAAAGCAGCGCAGATGGGCCGGGCTGATGCAGCAGGCGTGAGGGAACGGGCTGAAACTCTCAGATATGAGATGTATTAAATGCACGAGTGATTCTGATGCGTTTTACTGTAATTGATTCTTTTCAAAGGTGTCTTCTCACTTTTCACCACCTCGCTCGCTTGCTCTGCCGAACTCTCTCTCTCTCTTCCTCTCTCTATATCACTCGCACATTCTCTCTCGAGCATTTTTAAGAAGCACTGGAGTGTAACACTGTTTAATATGATACATTTGCCTATTTCTTTAGGTCTTGACTCCTAATGGCTAGTTAAAACGAATGTTTTGTAATCATTTACTCCCACTGTCATTCCAAACCTGTATAACGTTCTTTATTCTGTAAAATACAAAGGAAGACATTTTTTAAAATGTTATTTTGTATTTTTGTCTATGCAATAACACTCAGTGAGGTCTAGTGTTGGTTTGATATTTTAAAAGTAAGTTAGTTTTTGGAATGACATGACGGTGAGTAAATAAGTACAGAATTGTCATTAAACAGCAGATTTAATATGAGCAGATTTATTGTATATCATGTGAATGATCTGGACAAATATTATTAACAAAAGAATCATTACACTCAAAAAATGCTGGGTTGTTTTAACCCAATTTTGGGTCAAATATGGACAAACCCAGCCATTGGGTTACATTTTTAAATTAGATTTTAACCCAATGTTTGAGTTTGTCAAAACTCAAAATTGGGTTAAAACAACCCAGCATTTTGAGTGTCGTGTAAGTGTAATAAGGTAATGGAGTAAGTTCTCCATCAGTAAGTGCTCCTTAAACTTGTCATCCCCTTACCCAAATACAGTAATATTACATTTTTATTTGAGAGGGTTTTCGCTCACCAGCTCATTGTTGTTGTTAATTCTTTTTTTTTTCGATGTCAGCGCCAGGGCAGAAGTGGGTGTTGTCTGTATAGTGTAACAATGTGAAATGCAAAAAAAAAAAAAAAAAAAATCCAGAGCCATTACCTACATGCACTGTATTCGTAAACAAGGCAAGTTATTTTAGAAATGAGGTAATTAAGCAGTTCCAAAATGAACCTGGCCCCGGCACTGAGCGCTGTCATTTGCATGCCTTTGAATATACTGCTTGTCTCTAAGGGGGTTTCGTGCTGATGAGATTCTCAACGCCTTGCCGTCTTTGTTTTAAACACTGCAAATAAGCAAACAAAAGCATCCTGAATGCCAGACTGCTTGCTTCTTTCTTTCTCTTTCTTTCTTTCTTTCTTTCTTTCTTTCTTTCTTTCTTTCTTTCTTTCTTTCTTTCTTTCTTTCTTTCTTTCTTTCTTTCTTTCTTTCTTTCTTTCTTTCTTTCTTTCTTTCTTTCTTTCTTTCTTTCTTTCTTTCTTTCTTTCTTTCTTTCTTTCTTTCTTTCTTTCTTTCTTTCTTTCTTTCTTTCTTTCTTTCTTTCTTTCTTTCTTTCTTTCTTTCTTTCTTTCTTTCTTTCTTTCTTTCTTTTTGTAAATGACCTATAGCCCGATCCTGCCTAAAAAGGACGTTTCCCTGGCCAGAAAAAAGGAAAGAAAAACTTGCTTATGGTGATTAGAAAAGAAGAGACTGGAAAACAAGAGAAGTTGAGTCACATATTTTTTCTTTTGGTCTTAATTAAAAAGACCATACATCAGTGAGGCAGTGCCTCTATTCTTCCAGCTGATTAGGGACATGATAAATGAATGAGGGAATAAACAGGGTGTCAGCAGAGAGAGGGAGAGATGGATGACTTTTGATCTGAAGAGAATGGAGAGGTACAGTTAACCCTGGCTCTGGGCCAAGGCCTGTAGTCCCCTTTCCGTTCACCTCACCCTTCGGGCCTAACTCAAGCTGACACACCCTGCCCCAGCTTGTGACCCAGCCTCCACTTCTATTTATTAGGAAATCAACACCCTTAAAGGGAGACGCACACTTCATCACTATGCATCGCTGTACCTCCGGTTAGCAAACGGGCGAGCAAACTAATAATATGGCCATTTTCAAGGTATTTTAAATGCTGATTTAATGAATGTTTTTGGACCTCTGTTGGATGTAATGCTCAGAGCTCAGATGAATGAGTGCAATAGAATGTGTAGCACTTGTTGTGAAGATGTAATTATGAATCAGACACGGTAAAAAACAGCTGCCGTATTTGAAGAGAGTCGATTAAAGGCCGAATGCGCACAATGCTCCGTTAAATTCAACCCGACTCCTTTCAGTGCTAGAGCCGGCCAGGCTAATGGGTTCATTGAAGTGTTTCACCGCGATTGAAAGAACCAGTGAGTGAAAAAGAGAGAGAGAAATGAGGTGGAAAGATTGTTGAGATCATTGTGAATTACAAACTATTAAAGGCCACAAAGGAGATATCATTTAAGATAGCTCTTTTTTTTCTTTCTTTCTTCTGAAAACTGGGTTCAAACTGGATGCAGGGCTGAATGGTGTTGCGTAGATAAATAGTTCATTTTTCTTTGTATTTTTACAAAGATTAAAGTGGTTCTCCTCATCACCTTTCATTTATTCATTTATTCACCCTCTATTCAAGCAGCCGTTGTCTTTCATTAGAAAATAGATAAATAAATTAATAAAAGACCGAATTGGTTTTTCAATTACTGGAGTTGAGCCGCACGCTGGCTAAACAAAGATATTCAGGCAGGAACCAACCAGACAAGCGGAGATTATACATTACCTTAGTGTGTGATTTAATAACTCACATTTTCTTTTATTGTTTTTCTATTTTCATTCTACTCCTTTCCGGAGCTTAGGCGCGCACTGACTGTTTAATAGTCAGAGAAAGATGCGTTTCTTTCCACAGTCAGTGTTAACAAAGACGTCCAGAATGAGGTCGGTGTGCTAGCTGCAATACAGAGAATCCTCAATCAGAAGACTTGAAATTGGATTCATAGTTCACTTCATGGAAAGCAGCAGAAAAATATTAAATCATTTTCTTTATTGGATTAAATTAATTATGGAGAGACTGCATATTAGATATAGGCTAAAAGAGCTTTTAATGTGCTCAATGAGAGCCTTCAGCCTTTCTTGGAATAGGCATAAATCTATCTCTGCTGCTTATTACATTCTGTTCCCTTCCACTGCCTGCCTTTATTTAAAGTATTAGTCATTTTTTCAACACAATAAATGCCCTTCAAATTCCTAATCTAGCTTCCACTGTTCTCCAAACAGAGACATATATAAGCAGGCAAATGTGCACACACACACAAATTTGTCTTTGTTTACGTGTTGGGCTTTAAACTGAAGGTATAGTATGGGTGGTCACACTTTGGTCACACTTGTCACTGACCGTTCTTCATGTTAAATTGATGTGTCTTATCTATTTCTCGAGCAAATCAGTTTCTTTTTTGTTTGCAGTGACCATATCATCTTTTGATGTAGGACTTTATGAAGCTTGAAGTGAAAATCTCATACTTGGGGATTTGTCAATGATGTCATCACAATTCTGTTGCTGAAAGATGATTGATGAGCATAACAGTATATGCAGGTAATTAAAATGCCAGTCACACCTAACTGGTAAGAAGAAAAGGGAAAGAAGAATTTTAGCTAAAACAACATCCAACCAAAGGGATTGACTCTTTCAAAGTGAATCTCACTTTCAGAGATAGATGACACCTTGTGTAGATGTGTGTTATAAAGGAAGAGAGGGGAAAAACAGTCTTTAGTTTCGGTATCATCCTGTCTGATGTCATAGTATTAAACTCTCAATATGCACATTCTAGAGATGCAATTAAAAGAACGAATGTTCGGTTTTGGCCCTCAGTAAGTTTTAACCTTGCAGATAGTGAACTCAGAAGGCATTTGTTCGAAACAAAGGAGAGGAGGAAGATACACTGACTAATTGATTCTTATTATTTATTACACTGTAGTCAGGCTGGTTCACACGGCAGGATTATTAGCCCGATTTTAGCCCCGATTCACCCCTCCCGACAATCTTAAGGATGCTCCGATTATCGTAAAATAATCTGATCAGATATTCCTGCCGTGTGTGGTGTGTTAAGACTGCTCTCGTCTGCTCGGAAGGATGCTGGGACCGCTCCGATCTCAAATCGGGGATATCCAACATGTTGGATTGTTTTGGCCCGATTTCTCCTCGTGTGTGGTGTCCCCCGGGAACGAACGAGCATGCAGCCTGTGAACTGTGGCGTGTAGCCAATCAGAAAGCGAGGTGACGAGGCGTAGAGGAAGCACTGGCGGTAAACAAAATCAAACAGCCGGCGCCCGGCGGTATGGCTCACCAGAATGTCCGGTGGATGGTTTTTTTCCCGTTAAAAACAAACTAAACACTATCGCCACTGCATCCTCTTCGTCCGCCATGATTGTTTACTCTGAAGTCACGTTTTATCTCGAGGGATTTTGTGAGATTTTCCGTCTGACCTGGGAATGCTCGGGAGTCAAATCGGTTCGTGTGTGATGTGTTGATTTTGCCGTGTGGCTGCGCACCACACACTGAACGACCAAAACTGTTAGACCCGTGATTTTTTATCGCCGTGTGTGGGGTCTCTCAGGTTTGGAAAATCGGCCGACAATTTTAAAATCGTCCCGTGTGAACCAGGCTTTACATGCACACACACACAGAGAGACATACACAATCACTATGGAAGTCAGATTAAGGTACTGAGACAGGGCAAAATCTTGGGCAGGGCATTGATATAAATCTGTCATTTGGATATTCCCCATGGTGCTTTGCTTCTTAGTGCAACTAAATAACCTCTAAGCCCTCTGAGGTTAAGACCTAAACATGTTTAAGTTTTTGAGGCAATCAAGGCTTATTTTCAGAATTTTTCCTTCTGGAGAAGCAAATTCGAGAGGACATCTGTTCCATTATGAATTTCACATAAATCTTAAGCTTTCCAATGCTTCAAATGAGGCTTCATTCAAGCCAAATGAATGAAACATGATGGTAAACCCCTCACGCGCTGGAGGTTGTCATGCAATATTGAGTTGCGTATAATCACTGTGTAATCTGTCTATGTGCCAGGGGAGGGTGGAGCGAAATCCCCTTATACAACAATATCACGCCAAGATCACAAACTCTTTCTACTCTCTTTGGTAATGAAAAGCTGCGAGATTCTTCTGTGAATGTCAAGCCATCGCTCTTGGGCAGATGAAGACAGAACTGAAAGTGTGATATTTGGAGCACAGGTCCTCCATTTAGATGTTGTGATCATGATGTTTGTTTGTGGTTTTGTTTGAAGCAACTTTGCACATTTGTCTCTTGCTATTCTGACATCTGTAAAAACTTCATTGATGTGACTGGTGACATTTTGAAGTATGTATCACTGTTTTTGAGATTTTTGATTGTTGGAGAGGATATTCACTTGTTTCAGGCATGTATTTTGTAAAAAAGAAAATATCCTGTTAAATTTATAATAAAAAAAACTGTCAGTTGTCAGTTGCCAGAAGAAAATTTGGTGACAATGTTTTAGGTATTACAGAATAGCATACTGATACCTGTATATTTAAAGCTACACTGTGTAACTCTTATAGTTTATTCTTAGCTAAAAACACTTAGTTCTTTTAAACATATATGTGCTCATTAATGTATATTTACTTCGTTCAAGTAATAAAGTATTCTCGTGAGTGTATAATATGCCATTGAAAATACATACAGGTAAGGGGTTAATGTCGGTCGCCATGTTGCCCCTCCATCTTGAATGTATATAAGCCAAAGAGGGACATACCCATTAATTCAAGCTTTCGCCTTTCGCGTTTACGTTTGAGTTAACACTCATGGACGAGGTCAAACTGGAAGCCATGTTAATCTTGGACTACATTGGCCACCATAGGAGTTAAAACGAAATCGGAGTTGAGAGGAACAGAAACTAATATTCACTGGATGGTCATCAGTGTTGGGGAGTAGTTAACTACAAGTAGCGTAGCTACTAACTTAACTACATTTTTCAGTAGCTTGCCAGTAGCTCAGTTGCTTTTTAAACAGTGTAGCTTTTCCAGTAGCTAACTACTTTTTGCAGCAAGTAGCGGTGTAGCGCGAGCAAAAGCTACATTGCTACATTGTTCGAGCCTGCGTGAATCAGCGCGATGCAAGGATATTCTTCTTCTTGTTAGATTACAAAGATTTTTTTTGCCATTACTCGCCACCTGTAGTTTAATCACACATCTTGCGGCTAATGGTTCACTGACGTACAGAAGTGGGTTGACGCACCCATATTATGATTATATATAGCAAGACATGACGGCAGATTTGGAGGATGGAGAAACAACTAACGTTAATTACCCATGGCCTTATTTGTCCAAGTTCAATCAGTATTTTTGAGAAAATGTTCTACATGCAATTTACGTTGGATGTATATTTCGTTCTTGCAATATTTGTTGCACTTTTGACAAACAGTCAGAGATATTTTAGTGTTGTGTGTAATAAAACAATACTCTTTGAAATCGTAATTGTATTGCCTTGTTTTAAACACTTAATATTTTACTTAAAACATTCCTCAGACACTTATTCAGTTATTTATAATATACGTTGTTCAAAAAGCAAAAGTAGTTTCAATGTAGCTAGCTACTTTTTGATTGTAACTTGTGGTGCAGCTAACTACTTTTCTAAACGGGTAGCTTGACTGTAGTTTAACTACTTTAACTTATGAGTAGCTTGTAGCTTGTCAAACTACAGTTTCAGAGTAGCTTCCCCAACACTTATAGTCATATACCTTTTCACCGCTAGATGGGCGTAAAAATCACACAGTGTAGCTTTAACAACGTATTGTTCATTGTTCAAAACATTTGTTTGTAGTTTAGTTAGTTGTTAAGTCATGGCCATTTCATCTGTACTGTTGGTCGTCACTCTACCCTTATGTGAATACTGGGTTTGTGTGCTCTAAGGTGTGTGCTGGACTGTTTACCTCTGTCATATTGACGTGGTAACACTCTAAATTCATTTGTACCATTAAATAACTTTTGGTATAGCCATCTAGAAAAGTGCACAACATCATCACTTTGTGATGTCTTGAGAGAGATATCCACTCTCCTCTTTCTGTTTTTGTTTTCATGCCAAGCACTGAGATGGGAGGAGTGACGCACAAACACATCCAAAATGGGGAAAGACCTCAGTATTGTACTGCCTCACCCATGGCCTAATTAAAATTCACACGGAGATCGTCTCGCTTTTGTTCCCTTAGTACAGCAGTATTGTTCCTGAGGAGTGAGCGGCTCCACCAGCGCTATACTAACCCTGCTAGCATTGCGCAGCTGCCCTCTTCTCTGGAGATTTAGCCTACTTTAGCCTTAGACTGACAGAAATAGGTTGTTTCTTTCAAAATAGGGAACTATCATCTTTACTCTATTGAATGGAGTAGCCTGTTGGTATACAAACACAGACACACACACACCGCCTCGAATCAGTTTTTGTCTCCTGCCAAAAAAGTGTCATATCCACAGAAATCCCTGGAATTGGACTATGTGGGTTAATTGCCTGCCATTTCCTCAAAAAAGCTGTTAATATTCAAGTTTGAGAGCATAGGAGATTTCTCACTTTCTCATTCTCTCTCTTTGTGTTTCTTGTCAGATAATCCTGATTCTCCAAGGCATCGTTGAATTCTCTTCTTGTCTTTTTTTGGTTTTGTGTATGTGTGTGTTAGAGGGAGAGAGCGGAGTGGAGGCGGGTTAAGAATGAATCTTACGTCTGAAGTGGTCTTGCCTTTACCGCTTGATTCTCATTCACCTCTGCAGATCCACGTCAAAACAAACCGACCTTCTAAAGCCTCTGCTGGCTTTGAAGTGATTGAATCGCTTTCTCTCTTTCCCTTCGCCTTTCTCTCACTCTTCAAAATTAACAGCTATGCATTGCCTGCAGGCCTCTTTGATGTCTGCTGATTTTTTCCTGTTATCTTAGTTATATTGGACAATGTGTACTGCTGTTCACAGATTTGCACGGATTATCTTTTAGCGGTATTCCATGGAAGCCCAATTTATCTCAGTTGTAAAATGAAGAAAAAAACAAGGAATTTACATTATGCAACTTGTATTTATTCATTCAATTATTTTTTTATTCATCAATTATTTGTTAATATTTTTTTATTTGTTTATTCTATATCGCAAAAGGCACTCACAATGTGACTTTGTATATCATAATTGAAACAATTTTGTTTCCCACATCTCACAATTATCTGTATAGCTTTTGGAGAATGTATACTAGAATAAAGAATTTTAACTTTGTTGTTGGAAAAAAGGACTATTGACTGTTAGCATTAACAGGGTCCTGAACTGGCTTTTTAAAATTTTATTATATTGTTGTCTGAGGTCAACTTATGACATTCGCTTTTTTTGCATTCAAAAACATCAAAATGAATAAGTAATTCATTTTTTACCTATTTTCTACCCTTGTTTTGAGCCTAGCTGAAAAACACTAGGTTTTTATGGGCGTCTCGCACTGAAGACTTGGAAGTAAACGCCCACTGCTTTGAGTGGATAACAGTTTTGCATATTATAATGAGTTTCAACTCACCCGTCGATGCACTTGGGGGAAATTGTTTTGAAAACGTCCAATGTTGTAAAATGGCAACCGGAATGATTTGCCCATACATGTTCGAACCCAGAGTGTGTGTTGTGCAATTCCTGTCAGATCTTATATAGACGGCACCGTTCTTTACTCTTAATCAGTCTGCAAATCCAGTCTTGTTCACAAAAACAATCCTCAGTGAAATGAAGCAAACAGACGGACAAATGTTTTACCTTATCAGCTGGAACGTCATTAAAAATAAAGTTGATCCATGCAGTCCTATTGGAATTTGATGCAGCTTGTGCAGCGACTGTCTTCTTCCACAACCAGGCACTGCACAATTTTTTGTATTGCTTGGTAGCTTCAATCCGGATTGCCATCACGAAAACATTTTTATCTATGCGTGTAATGCGCGAATCGGTGGGCAGGGCTAAACCAGCCATGTTGAAGTAGGTGTTGATCTTCTTCTGTGGGGGTGTCGTTTTATCCTCTTTGACATCATAGTTTCCCACTTTTAAAAACGAGTCGTTTGCTGAGGCTGGTGTCAATAAAAGCTTTTATTGGACTAACAAGGACGTTTTCAATTCTGAAACTTGCAGGATATATTCTTATAATATGATGACCTCTTATGTCAAAAGCTCAAGGAAAATGTGATTTCTCAGTTCATCACCCCTTTAAAGTATGAATGGCGTGCATCATTTCACCCATCCTAATTTGTGGAACAAACAAGAAGTCTTATTGCATTGCTGTCATATTTATTCAAAGTGTAACGAAACATTTCAAATTAAGATGACACATAGACCTATAGAAACAGATATCCTTACTGAAACCAATCAGGAATATGAACTACACAATAATACCAAGCTCTTCCTCTTTATGTAACCTGCCCTGATTGTGGATTTGAGTGACTTTGATTACAAGAGAAGGGGGGCACCAGATCACTAAGCCCAGGGGAGAGGCCCTCATTTTCTCCCAGTGGCCTCCTGTGACCCCCACCACACACACAGAGCATCAGGCTGGTGTCTCCAGACGGAAAGTTTCAAATCCTTGGCAGGACTGTTAATCCTTGTGCGAGTGTCTTTTCCTTTTCTTCATCCTCTTCTTTTACTTTGCCACTTTCACTTCATCTCAGCAGATTGTGGAGATGACTGCTATTTTAGGGTCTGCGTGTAAAAGAGCAGCTGAGATGCTGTGTGGTGAAGGAAAGACATTTCCAAAAAAATGCCTGAGGCCTTAACAAACATTCAAGATCCACAAAAGTTTGACGCTTTAATATTTAACAAAACCTTAACCCAACTTGGGATGTTGAACTAGAATCTCATCTCATCAAGTGTACAGCTATTAAAGGAACTGTTCAGCCCAAAATTAAATTTCTTTAATTTACTCTCCCTCATGTCGTTTCAAACCTGTATGACTGACTTTCATCTATAGAGCACAAAATGAGAACATGAGAATGTGTCTCATTTCTTTCTTTAAGTATTTATCTATACAAGTGCATTTAAAAGTATTTCAATTAAGTGTACTTTTTCAGAAGGGTGCAGGCGGGCCTGCTTATTCTTTGATAAGTGTGTGTGTGTGTGTGGCCTGTTAAACCAGCACATATCTCATCCCAAGACGTCATCTAACTGACGCTTTTGACCATACGCCTACATCCGACGTTTTAGGGTACCCTTTAACGTCAGTTCGATGATGCTATCCTCAGGGCGTCATCTAACTAAGTTTATCTTTAGCGTCAGTTAATGACGTGGGTAGGTTTAGGTCTGGGGTAGGGTTCGGATTAGATAGCGTCATCTAATTGACGTTAAAGGTACCATCTGGAATTCTAAATCAAAAAATATTAAATTTTCCATAACAGATGGGGGCAGTATACCTCCAGAAATTGAGTTGTAACGCGGCCGCACTCTCACACTCTTTTTCTCACGCATATTATTCAAATCATTTGACACGATAGTAAAAGGTTGGAAGACCGCAGTTTCACGTGGAGCATTTGGATATTTTTAGAGATCAGAGACTCAATGAACAACATCTCAACACTAAATGATGAAGACCGTCTCATAGACGCCTGTCTCAAAAACAAGCTGGTGCATTTCCACGATATGGGAAAATAAAAGCCTGGGCAATTATTTTAAGTTTACGGTATTCGTTTTGTTCATATTACACTTTTATTGTTAGTTTGAATTAATTTGACAGACAGCATTGGCTGATGTTGATCAAGCTAGCGTCATTCAGAGCTGACAACTCTCACGAATTCACCGTGAGACACACGCAATTGACACTTAGCAAGCAGGTTAGTTAAGCTCTCAGATTCTGTCAATTTTATTACGCAATTCAAACAATAAATACCGTTTTGGCGCTTGTACATGTTACACCACAGATCTCTAGCTCACGTGAACCGATCATCTCTAGCTAATGGAAAAGAACATGAACACTGTTGAAAAATACAGTATGCTACAACTTACCAAAATGTATTCCTCATGCATGTCGACCAATCATTTTTTGAACTCTTCCTTGAACTGAAATGTAGTAATCGGCTGTATTTCCACACGACTGACTTCAGGTTCAAAGTACAAACATAAGACGCGCGACTTACTCGTGTACTGCAGTGTACGGCTGGTGTTTATGTTGCCCGCCCGCATACCGCCTCCCATGGCAGAAACTGGTATTACGACACCTGACGGGCCGGGGCTAGTAATTTAGCATGCTAATTTAGGTTTATGTTCGGCAGCAATATCATTTTTTAGTTTTTTAATGACATCATTGCACTTATTTCTTCTCATTCTTTTGATGCGTGTAGCTCATTTTCTGTATATTTTTACCTCAATCATCCCAGATGGCACCTTTAAAGAGTATGGTCAAAAGCGTCAGGTAGATGACGTCTTGGGATGCACATTATGAGGACAACATGCCCCCACAAACATGGCAATATCTGAAATACTGACATCCGAAAATGGGGACGTTTTCTGATCCCATGAGGTTTATTGAATGTAATGTTTTTTTGAAAATGTTGTAATGTTTCTGATCCCATGAGGTTTATTGAAGTGAATGTAATGTTTTTTGAAAATGTAAAAATGCAGAAAATGATCTGTCATGAGTTGGTTTAGGGATAGAGTTAAGGGGATAGAATATAGAGTTTTACAGTATAACAATGATAATGTCTATGGAAAGTCCCCATTAAACACGAAAACAAAACATGTGTTTGCCCTTATTCCAAAGACTGACCATGATATTAAAAAAAAGGAAATACCTTTTGTGTGTCACTGAAGAAAGAATGTCAGTAGATGATGACAGAGCTTTCATTTTGGGTGAAATATTAATTTAATTCGCTGTCATTCAGCATCTCCACCTCTGTGTGTATGGGAAACCTGAGCACAGAGAGACATGTTCATCTTGTCTCTCACAGAGAAACTCCCTTTCTTCCTCCTCTGAGGAATCATTTTGTCTACTGCACTGTCTTGTCTTTCTGTAACCATTCACCAAGAAAAGTGTCGCATTTAGTAGAGCTTTGTCCTCGCTTGCCTGGAGGAGGGAGTTCAGTGCTATAACAGAACACCTTTCACATGTTCTCTGACTGCAGTCAGTCAAATCAGTGTGCATGTGTGTATTTGCATGCGTGTGCATGTTTGCGCTTTACATTTGCATAACTTTTTTGAGGCTGTCCTTTCAGAAGACAGAGAACAAGTTGGCAAGAATGAAGAGGTTGAGAGTCAAACTATTAGCATTATTTTCTCCATCCAATCTGATGGAGTTTTGGTTCCTTGCCACTGTTGCCTTTCTTTGCCTGCTTTTGGCTTGCTTAGTTGGGTTTATTTAACATTTAACAATATTATTGATCTGTGTTGTACTACTTTCATGTTATCACTGTGAAGCTGCTTTGATACAATCTGTAAGCGCTATATAAATAAATTTGACTTGACTTGACATTATAGTAGCAGGTACGTGGGGTCACCTATGCTCTTTTTATATGAAATCCAAAATATCTAACTGTGATGATCTGGTGTTTTTATCCTGAGACCAATTAAAAAAAAGTTAATTTAGCTTAATTTCTTTTATGTTATTTTACATTTAGATTACCTTTGCTTCCATCTAATGCAAAATTACTTTTTAACTTTAAAACACTAATAATTGAAATAAATGTAATCTTTCGTAAATCTGAAAGTGTGATTCCTAAATTCAGTTGATTGATTTTTGTGTTTTTCTTTATTTTTGTTTTACAATTATAAGTTGGCAGAATTTCAATATCATTCTGCACATCCACGCAAGTTTGTTTTTTTGTTGTTTAGTCGCATCTAATTTCATGTAAACAGGTCTTGAACATCGGCCCACAGCACAATGCACTTTTTTATCTCTTCACACTCTTGTTTATTCATGCATATTCACCATGTGCATAACCCTGCAGGTTGTCCTGCCCAAAATAAGCATCAGTCAGACTTTGTCTCAGTCATACATCTATAGTTAGAGTCTAGTGTGTCTGTACTAAATGTCGACGTAAATAAGTTTGACTGCTTCATGTGTGCGAGCCCAGCAAAATAAATAAATTTTTCCCTCGAGCCTTGTAAAGGCAGTACAGGGCTTGCTTCTTAATTAAGAACTTTTTTCTTGAATTCATTTTCATCAATATCATCTGACATTCTCCATAGCAGCTGTTAAAAAAGGATTTATCTTGATCGTGAAATCTTAGTACTTTGTTTCGGCATTAAGATATCTCTAATCCCTGCTTTAATTATTTCTAATTACAGCCAAAATGGTCAATGGTCACAGACGATCAAGGCCAAGACCAGCTTAAGATTCTCTGTTGTTTTGGCCTCTTTTAAGATTTGCTGAATTTGTATTTTAATAACTGACCTTGTGTTTTAAGCTGCCAATCATTTGATTCCAAACATAGCATTTTTTTAAAGAAACTTGGTTAATTTGTTATTATAAGAAATGATGTCCCATGAACTGCTGTTATTATTACACTCTGATATGTTGTTTATCCAAGAAGAATACTTTGGATAGACATGAGAAAGGAAAATATAACCTCACTTGCAGTTTATAGGTTAGTTAGTCCAGATTTATGTGTTTGCTGAGCAAATAAAATAAGGAGTGAAGTAATGTAATTTAAGATTAAATGAAAATGACCAGGCTTTGGCTCTGAGTAATGTGCAGAATAGGGAATTAGTCAGAACAGACTTCTCTGAATGAGCAGTGCATACAACTGTTTACATAAATACAATTATGAAGATGATTTCAAGAGGATCTCATAGTGGGCTGACTGATCCATGAATGACACAAATACATCATTACCAATAAGTTTGGAGAAATTCAATTGAGCTCTTGGCTGCAAGTACTTGCAAAAATACACACACAAACATTATACATTTATGCAGATGTATAGATAGCCTATATGAAGATTCTATTCACTCAGGCCTCAAGTGTTCTCCATCTGCAGAAGTCCTTTGTCAGATAACCACTTAATTGTTTGCAAACGTTTAATCAGAATCATTGTCCCTCATTTACTTAAAGTTCCTCCCCATTTTAAGTCCCTTTCTCTTCTTCCAGAACACCCGCCTCTCTTTAGTGTTTGTCGGGAATTGTCGCTGTAAACATGTTGACAAATGGCCCTTTGCAAAGCCCTGATACAAATGACTTTTATTCGGCAACAAAGCAGTCATTTGAGTGGCCTCCCTGGGCTTGCTTTACACCCACTCTAGTGATCAGCTGTCTCATGGCCAAGCACCTCAGGCTTCTCGGCCCCACCCATGACGACAGTTTCATGAAGGACCTTATTTAAAAATGCAGCTGAGGTGAGCTTTTCAACAAGCACTGCTCCCACATCCCTTTTCCTGCTAATGATGCTTTGCTGGCATTGGCTACTGTTCCACCATAACATGTTAATACAATTTGTCTTGGCGTTTCAAAGTATTTGACAAGCAAACTTGAAATTGGCAAACTTGTAACATGGAGTTTTGAGTTGCAGTGCTATATATATTGCATTAAATAGGAAGGCTTGGAAGATAAGTTATCGCTATTGTTGTGTGTCTTTCTGTTTAAGTTCAGTCGAGTTCAATTATTGATTGGCTTTTGAATTTATTTTGCAATTAATCAGATCGGTTTTGCAGTTTTGTAGTTTTGTCTTTATAGCTACACTTGTTTGTGTTTGTTTGAGTGAGTTAAAGGTAGTATCTGTAGAAAGACTGCATTATATGCAACTCCATCCAAGTGTGTTGAGACTAGCTTTGTCAGTCTATTTGATGGAATCCAGTGTTGATAAAGACAGGAGTGTGTGTGCTTTTGTGTGTGTGTGTCTGTGTGTGTGTAGAAATTGGAGATCCAGTCAGTAAGTGTAAGTGTGTCTTAGAAGCTTCAGTGATTGAGATTGTGTGTGAAGTGGATATACTTTCACTAAGTGTATATGTGTGTGTGTGCTTGAGGAGATTTGGTGACCGTGTGAAGCCCTCTTTAGTGGAGCATTGCTTGTGTGTGGAGTTTGGTCGTAGTGGATGGCTAGTCCGGGACAGAACAGCCTTTCATTCACACCCAGAGTGGGGCTCCAACCTGCAATAAATGAACATTCGATCTCCTTGAGTTTCCATTGCGCTCTCACTTTGATTTCTCTTTCTTCGCTGCTCTCTCTCCAATTACCCACTTTGTTCAGGATACAGGTCAGATGTCCATGCATGACCTGACGTGTGGATGGAGAGAGAAGAGCGAAAGTGAGGAGAAGGAAAGTGAGAAATTCAGAAAAAAAAAAGCTTTTGAGTCGAGTGTACTTTTATTACTAGCTTAATTGAAGCACAACTCTTTTTGTTACTTTTGTGTAGCGAAAGGGAGTAGCTTCAGAAGCCATGAAAACAGTTGCTTGTTTATCTCTGATTATCCTTGCATAGAACAAGCAAAAGTTTGTTTGGCCTGAGGCAGAATCATCCTGTATTTTTTTCCTGGAGTGTGTGTGTGTGTGTGTGTGTGTGTTTGACACATTGCACTGAAGGAAAACTAAAATAAGTTCGTCTCTGAGTGCCACTTTTCTTCTCTGTTTACCACTAGGTTACCACTGTGATATTGTTTGTATTATTGCCAGAAAAGAAATGCAATTATTAAATCTAACAAGTATAACTAAAACTGGGAAAAAATGATCCATTGCTTGTGTTTTTTACATACTAATTAAGGCGTGTTGTATTTATTCAATTATAAGATGATTTTATCCAATATAATGTAAATGGAAAAAGTGTAGAAGACAGACCTATTATTATAATTATCATACACGTGTTTTCCAAAAAAAAAAAAAATAGGACAAATAGATAACTTTGCAATAGTTATGCTTTAAATATGGGGATGCATGATGCTATATTGATAATTGGGCAATATTAGGGATCTGTCAATATAATTTTTTTTATGTGCATGCTTATTTTTTACATTTAGATTGACATGACATTTTAGATTATCTAGAGAATCATTAATAAATCGTAAAATTAATATTCATTGTTCATTACTGTAAATTATATTTTGTAACACCAAACTAAACACTTGCTTTTCATTATCCTGTTCTAACAGCGTCGAGTCTGTGTGAAAGTCTGTGGCAGCTTTTATGCTCCAGTCTTGTCCGTTCTTCTCTTCCTATTCTTGGAACTGACATGATACTAGCATACAGTGATGCAGAAAGCGTATATAAGTGTTTATGCAAAGTGCACAAATGCACTCTGACAGGGAAAATGAAAGAGAATATTGATCCCATGCCAGGCTCAGTTGCCTGGCACCCTGTTGTGCTGCCTGTTAAGACCCTCTGTTCCCCTTTGACACTCAAGCAAAATGCTGGCAGGATGTTTTGCTGAATACTGAGGAAACTGTTCTTGAGGTGGCCCCATTAAAAGTGTGTCAAACGAGTGTGTGTGTGAACTGAACCGGCTGTTCCCGTGGCAACCATCCTATTCGAGTCTGGCCTCCTGGTTTTTGGATCCGTACGTGGATGTTTCTTCCATGTTCTATGTTCCTTGATGGAATGCCAGGACTCACAAACATGCAGTCTGTGGCCCGGGTTGTTCAGGCCTCAGCCCAAATCTATCTGTTTGTTCCAACTGATAGGATCAAACTGTGGTCTCTCCATAATCAGCTGTTGACCATTAAAATGTTTTTTTTTTTTTTTTTTTTTTTGAAGAGATGCACATAAAAAAGGGATTCCCAGAAGAAACTTTACAGGACTAATTATTTTATCACTGTCCTCAATGAGATGGCTTTGTCCACTTCTTATACTGTCTATGCTCAAGACACTGGTATGCAATGGAGAAGTAGCTTGTTGTATTTGTGTAATAAATACTATGGTGAACACATTGGAATTATCGAAAATGAACACACATGGTTTTAGAATATTTCAGCATGATATCATTTACCATTTGATCATAAGGCTACTTTAGACAAATTGAGGTGTTTACCGTGTCTATGCGGTGCATGACTTCTAATCATAGCTTACATTAACTTTTACTAGCAGTGATTTTAAATGGATTTCTCCAAATAGCATGACAAACTTTACCTGTCTAGTAGAATCTTCGCGACCGCGGCATCAGTGGAAGCCCAACCTGTGCTTTTAGCGCACGCCAGCGTGTGAACTATTCTGGTCTTGTTTCTATATTTCCGCGCCCGTTCTCTTCTTATCATACACTTTGTATACATTTTTTCTCTTTCGACCCTCAGCCATTTTCAAAGGAATAAAACCGTAACTCATCACACATAATACACCTGAAATCGAAAATTACATAGGGACGATCACGTACGATGGCCTTACGTAAACATATCACCAGAATGATTGACACTTAGGTGGACCAATAGTATAGGCTACCCACTCGGAAAAGAAAATCCTCCACTATACCTTTAATATTTATGTTTAAATATAATATGTTATTATTTTTATTTAATCTTTGTTGATTATTAAAAGTTAACCTCGGAAGACCTAATTTTGACCACATTGAGTTTTGTTTGTTATAAAGTCTTTCTTTAAAGTGAATTTCGTTTTGTATGTATTGTATCTTAATTTTAATCAACCTGTTACCTGGATGTAATAAATAAGAAGCAAATATTCCAGACAATATAATCAGGACATTAACGCGCCGACGCGATATAACTTGCATTGCTCTTGAACTGGAGCTCGCCTCATAAATGAACCAAAACTTGATCAGGAATTGGCCTTTATAGAAAGCTTGAAATGTCTATGTTTAAACAACATTGAACAACAATTCAAAACGAAAAGAAACAGATTCTATAGCCCAATATCCGTATGAAGTGCATTACTCCATAGGCGCATTCACAATAGTGCGAAGTGGCGAGCATTCGTCAACTTCGTCTTTTAGTAGAGAATGACACAGAAAACACTAGTTTATTAATAAACAATTAAAATGTCAGTATTTTACACATTTGTTACTTTTGCTGGTACTTCGTGGCAAGCTTTCTGAGCCCGCTAACTAATCGAATATTGTGACTCCCTATTTTGTACCATGCAGGCAATTTGTGGTTGTTCAATAAAGTTCTTGGTAAAAAAGAAAGAAGCAACTGTGCCTAATATTATTTTATAGCATAGTATTTCTTTTACTTTCTATATAGTAGCCTAGACGCGCAAGGTTTTATGTACATGCTTTAAGTCTTCTTCTCGCATTTTTAGTTTATTTCTATGACAGAATTACAGTGTCACATACTGGTCTGGGATGTACTGTATACTGCATCGTTTTCAGTCAGTTTCAGTGGTTTCAGTGTGTACGCAGATATTTTTGATGCCTCCGTGTTTACAGACTTCTTTTTTAGAACGAGGAAAAAAAAACATTGGATAGGGAAAGCTCTGGCTTAGTGTGGATGTGGCCTAAGTTAATATTGTAACTTTTATAGTTCCTTTTTTTGTACCTTAAATAATGCATAGTTCTATTCATAATTCAAATCTTCATGTCATTATTTATTTCTGCGTGGCAAATATTCAAATGATCACAGAAGTTTACTTGACAAAAAAGATTGTACTGATTACATTGTTTCGACACCAGGTGTCGACAAGTGTCTGTTAAAAAAATGTATTAGTCATTGAATCATTCATTCAAGAGATTTGTTTCATCCAGTAATGAAACAAGTGGAGTATGTGTGAGTCATTGAATCTTTTAACATAATGATTCATTCAAATCAGTTCAGCTTAGTTAAATAACTCTTTTAAATATACTGCTGCAATTTATATTTTGTCAGAACCTCCAGTAAATGACATGCTATGTTGTTTACTTGTCTTTCAGAATCGTAGTTGAATTGTATTTTATTGTGGTGGTTAGGAAGGAGTGCTAAAGATTATTTTTATGGCTGTCTTTTTTGTCAATCCACTTGTTTAATTTCTATAAGTTTTGTAACATTCTTAAAAGCTCTTTATTCCACCAATAGGCATAAAGTAGCCTATTGTAAGTAGTAGCTACATATACAGCAGTGCAACAATAATAAAACTACAAAAAAAGAAATGTACTTTTGATGCTTTCAAGTACTTCTGTACTTTTACTTAAGTAAACATCTCTCTTTACAACTTTCACTTGTAATGGAGTAATAATTGACTCATAGTATTATGTACTTTGACTCTAGTAATAAAGTTGTGCACTTTTTCCACCTCTGCAGACGCTCACCCACGGTCTGACATCGAACGACGGCTGACCATCGGCTTGGTGTATCTCGGCCCTTACATAAAAAATTTGACTTCCAGAAGACCAACTGAAGAGGTGCCATATCTAATTTTCTAAAAACAGTTCACTTAATGCACTGGCTGGTTCCTGCAGATCTCTGTACTGCACGCTTGTCTCTCGACATCTAACAGTTTTCTCACGATCAATCTTTTTAAATCTCTCTCCTTATCTCTGGATGAAGAGCTTTTGGATGTGCTCATATGTTGTTCTTGAGAAGTTAAAAGCTTTTAATATAGACAATGTCAAATGATCAGGTAACGAAAGGTTGGAAGTCTTGTGAAATGAATGAGAAAATAACTTGTGGATGTGGTTTGCACATCATCTGTATTTCTGTCTTGTTTACGGCAGTGTACAAAATTGCATTGATAATTTACCTGTCAGTAACTGTTATTCAGCTTTAAGTGTTTCTCTAATGCCTTTCCTCAAAGAAGAGTTTAGAAATACACACGGATACATGGATTCTGGCTGTATGATTTGTCTTGCTTGTTTAGCTGTGTGGCAGGGTTCTTTCACAAGTTGTGACATTTCCTAAACAACATGCCAAAACTTAATGACTGCTGACATATGGCTTTTTTGTTAACTTATAAATGTATTGCTGGGTAATTCAATATATTTTCTTTTTCCTAAAGGACATGTGGGATGTTTGTGTGTGTGTGTATTTTCATAATTAGTCCAGTGGGCTGTTTTGAGGGCGAGCAGAGGTACCAGATGGACTTGGGGAGGGGGGACTGGCATTAAGACAAGCCAACAAAAAAAAGCAGAAGACTGAGAAGGAAAAGAAGAAGTGTAGAGGGGACAAACAACCAAGCGCATCACTGTCAGGATGGCCTCCACCTCCTCCATCTCCTCTCATCCTCTAATCCTTTATCACATCATCACGCTCGTTCAGATGAATCTGGATATCCAGTGGAAGAAATGCCAGTTACACTTGTGCTAAAGTCAGTTAGTGTTCTTTTGTGGGAGAGAGCCGTAATCCCCTATTAAGCCCGAGAGCCTGTGTTTGACCCAACTATAAACACCGCTCACACCCCCCCCCCCCTCCAATAAATATCCAAGTAAAGAGGCTTAAGAAAGAATAAAGAAATGAATTACTTTGTGTCTTATGAACACATTTAATGTTGTTTTTTTAGTCCTCATATGCTGCTTGATTTGATTTGCCGCTGTTGTTATTTTTGCACTTAATCTCCATGGATTTCAAGTCTTGAGGATAAATGTATTTTTTGCCTGTGACTATTTGGCTAAAGTACTTTGTGGCTACTTTGTTGTGGTGTAATCACAATATTACTTTTTTATTCGACTTGTTATTCTTATTTAAACTACAGTTGTTTTTCTCAAAGGCAAAGTAGCTTAAACTGTGACAAATATTTTGGTCTCTAAACAGAATATGGAGTTCTGACATATTTTCGCATGGTCTTGCATCTGTACGGCTGCCCTAACCTGCACTTCTGATCTGTGGCCTGGGAAATACAACTGAGAGTAAGATTAGGTTTTAGGCGGGCATGTTTTTAAGATGTGTTGAGAGACAGTGAGAAGAAGAGATAAAAAGCAGCTTTCCTCTGGAGAGATACTGTGAAAATAGGAAGGTGTAGTGAGAAACAGACAGAGAAGGAAAAAAGAGATCAGCTTGCTGGAAAGAAAGGAAGAAAGCATATAGGAGGGGTTTAGCTCCCCAGAAGACACCAGACTTTGACTCCTGCTTGACAGGCTGCTGGGTCTCGAACCATACGGGCCTGTCTCTTCCACTATCAGCCCAGCTGCACTCCCCTCTGTCCCCACACCTGACACTTTGACACGGGCACAGCAGTGACAAATAGCTGGAGCTTTCACCTTCTGTCACCCTGTCTGGACTGTGCTAAATCAGCCCAGTGATACTGTAGCCTGGCCCCACTGACAGGTCCTCTGTCACAACACGGCACTGATGGGGGTCTCTATGGGTGGCTTCAGTCCTGCAGAGGAGGGGTCTCTTTCTTCTCTTCATAATGCACTGAGAGTCAGTTAAGCAGCTTGTCAGCTGGTGTGGTGTGGCATAGAACGGAGGCGAGAGAGAGAGAGTTTGCGTGATGTGGGTGCATTGAGTGGGCAAGAGTGTATTTATGGGTTTACTTGGCTACATTTTGGGGACACAATTGTAAAATTATCCCTGGAAGTTAGCTCATCTGGCAAATTATTTTAGAGTAGAGTTTGGGTTTATCTAAAACTATAATTCGCTTAAAGCTACACTGTGTAACTATTTTATTTTATTCTTAGCTAAAAACACTTCAAAAATATATGTGCTCATTAATGTATATTTACTTTGTTCAAGTAATAAAGTATTCTCGTGAGTGTATAATATGCCATTGAAAATACATACGGGTAAGGGGTTCTAATGTCGGTCGCCATGTTGCCCCTCCATCTTGAATGTACATTAGCCAAAGAGGGACAGACCCGATAATTCAAGCTTCGCCTTTCGCGTTTACGTTTGAGTTAACACTCATGGACGAGGTCGAACTGGAAGCCATGTTAATCTTGGACTACATTGGCCACCGTAGGAGTTAAAACGAAATCGGAATTGAGAGGAACAGAAACTAATAATCACTGGATGGTCATATACATTTTCACCGCTAGATGGGGGTGAAAATATCACACAGTGTAGCTTTAATGTACTAACAATAGACGTGTATATGGAGTAAATTTGTTTAGTTTGTTGGTAACTCAACATGTTTGTGGATGTGTGTGCACTGGTTGTATAAAGTGCATATTTTTTATTCAAGTGCTCTCGTAATCTTTAATCAAAATTTCTTCTCTGATGATGTGTTTTCACGAAGGCTAGGACAATAACATCTCCCCTCTAGCAACCTGTCACTCACGTGAGATCTCATCCAGTCAGTTTCCTATGGACAAAATTAAGTCCCGTCCTACATTTTGTGTTCGAGAAGCCGTTTCACTGGGTTATACATCAAAATGAGGTTATATGCAATTTTGAGAATATTGGCCTCCACTTTAATCCACCAGGACAAATAACAGATTGTATCTCCACACTTAGTCAGTTCCATATTCTATCAAGCAGCAGGTTTAATTTATTTAAATAAATATATATACAATATATATATATATATATATATATATATATATGTGTGTGTGTGTATATATATATATATATATATATATATATATGTGTGTGTATATATATATATATATATGTATATATGTGTGTGTGTATATATATATATATATATATATGTGTATATATATATATGTATATATATATATATGTATATATATATGTATATATGTATATATATGTATATATATATATATATATATATATATATATATATATATATATATATATATATATTTTTTTATATATATATTTATATATATATTATTTATATATATATTTTATATTTATATATATATATATTTCATATTTCAATGGGGAGGTACTGTACTTTAGGCTTTTTCCTATCACCTATGCACCTATGAGACTTCTGATTAATTAGCCACTATAGGTTAACTTGTAAGTGCATTAAACTGTTAAATTAATTGTTCTACAAAGCAGTGCGTTTATGATTATTGTAATACATTTAAATAATCCGATTAAACATTTGCTTTTTAGTTTTATGTATGTCTAAGCAGTGTGTCTATGATTGTTGTAATACATTAAAATAAGATAACAAATTAGCATTTTAGTTTTATGTATGTCATACCACATAAAAACACAATGACGATGACAAAAAGGCATTTTGGGGTCTTTTGTATTTGTCATACTTTCAAAGCACTACAACTGCTCTAATTCATCAGAAAGAATAAGTATTATATTTTAATAAGATTAAGACTTTATTGTGCCAATAGCTTAAATTATGGACATTTGTGCTCACATTTAATCTTTATTTAAACTTGGCTTGGGAATACATGTAAAAAGAGTGTGTAATGGGTGGTGAATCGTGCTACAGTGACATTATGATCAACCTGAAGACAGATCGAGAAACTAACAAATAATAGATTATTTAATATCTTCTGAATGTAGGGCACAGTCCATTTGCCCACAGCACACTTGTTAAATTCATGTCCCTGTTTCTCTTTCTTTCTTTCCTTTTTTCTTCTCATATTTTCGCTGTCAGTCTGTCTCCCTCCCTCGATTCTTCTTTCTCCCCCTCAGGCGTTAGGGGCCAGATGCATCTAACAGCACATTTAGCTAAACTACAGTACACTGAGTTTGAGTGAGCGAGTTTTTTTCACCCCTTCCTTTCCTTTGCTCCTCTTCTCTTTCTCTTTTTTCCTCTTATAAATCCCATCCCCTCTCCCTTCCTCCTTCCCTATCTCCCACAGCTGAAATGAAATTGGATCAAAGAAAGGAGGAGGAAGGGATAGAGAGAGAGAGAGAGAGAGAGAGAGAGAGAACACTCTCATTGGGTTTTATTGAAATATTTATAGTTCAAGGTTGGCTGGTTAAATTGAATATCTATGCTGATCTCTCTCGACTGTTTAACTTGTGCTTAGGCAAATATGTTTCCTAGGTGATAACCTTTTATGTACAGGTCTGACTTCATTGAAATGCATGAAGATAAAAACGTGTCACACTTCAGAGAGGCTCGGGTCTGCCACGCTGCTGCCTCGATTATTCAAATGATAATTGACCCCCACCTGTAGCTGGCTTATTTTCTCTCCTCCGTCACTTCATTGACTTTTAAGATATGGAATAAAAACCATTTTTGTCATTTACATTACAAACCGCCGCAGAATGTCAAGCACCTCTGGCAGGAGATTAGAAATATATGGGCAATTATTATTTCTAGTCGTGTTAATAATGTAAACGGTGTTGATACCTGACTGTATACTTTAAGCATTCGCTGTTGTGCGGCCTCGTTTTCTGCCACATAACAAATACGTTGATGCTTATCATCATTTATATGTATAATTTTTCAGCTGGAATGCTGTTTAGCGGCTGGCTGGCAGAAGTGATGAATTGACATCTTGTCAAGCCACTGAACTGTGTGATTTAAAAGAGCCGTGTTATAATATATCACCCACTTTCTCAGGCTGAAAGGAAAGCTGTCAATTATTTGAATGTATTTGTCAAAAGCGTGTGCGAACAGCCACACCTTAGCGCTCACCACCAGTCTGACTTTTACTTTGTAATTTGAGCCAAGCATAAAGCCCTCATTTTTACTTGGCCAAAAAGAAGTGTTTACTTTATCACGCAGCGGCAGCATCCTCAAAGGACACTCGTTTTCAGATGAATTACATTCCAGATTATTTTAAATCACTCATTAAAGAGTAATACCTCCCCATTATTAAATGTGATTGACCGTACGCTTTGATAACCTTCTCCCTCTGCTGTACAAACAAATGGCCGCAGTTTAGCTCCTAATGAGCAGGAATGCTAAATGTCCTCTTGCTTCATTCAGCGCGTGACATTAACCAGAGCACTGATTTAAAAAGAGCTCTAATGAAAGGCGTCGAACGCTTCCCACTTCACTGCCGCTGCCTGTTTGCTCAGAGCCAACCAAAGCTCCAGAATTAGAAATGTTTAATTATGAAAATGGTTACTGTGGAGAATTTCAAACACACTGCCTCCCCAGATCATTAGTTATGGAGTGAGGTGAAAAAAAATTATAATAAAAAGAGAAAGAAAGAAATAAAGGAGAGAGAGAGAGAGGGTAGAAATTGAGAAGAAATGCTCTCAGCAATGAAGGGTTCATATTTCAAGCTTATAGCTGCTAAAAGGGTGTACTCAGAAAATCAATTTTATGAAAGTCCGCTCAGCACTAAAGGGAGCTCTATGCAACCGAGCAATCTTAAACTAACGTCCAAAAACGATGGCATAGGCTCTGATTCATGCTGGATATCATGAATGCATTCCCCTTGGCTTAGCCATTATCCTCCAACTTGAGGTCAAAGGTTTCATCTTGGTTTAAATCATGGTTTGTGCGTGTATTTAAATAATTGTGTTATTCATATAAGATAAATAGTAAATTTGTATGTATTTATTTAATAAATGTATTATATCTGTCTGTCTAGATTGGCTTTGCCTCTATATATTAACTAATCTCATTGGTTTCTCCTGTCAAAATGAAGACTAAACTGCCACTCACTCTACGCTGACTCATTCGCGCACACACACCACAGCTAAATGACATATGTCTGCTTTTTTACGTCTGTTTTGGTGGACCCCCTCTTGGAGAGAGTCCTCTCAGGGGCGGGTAAATGTGGCAGACACATGTGGAGACTTTAGCTGAAACACTGATGCGCACGCTGCATGTGTTACAGTAGGTCCTGCTATGCCTATGTGTGTCTGTTGCACATTTTTAAGTTCTTTTTGGGGTTAAATAATATTGTCTGAGATGTCTAGTCCATGCAGTGTTTTGCGGGATGTCGCAGGGGCTACTTTGGTTGTAAACATGGTTATTGGGCGATTTGGTGTTTGTAAAGTTCTGTAGAATTATATATGTTTGTGTGTGTTTGTTTATGCAGGCATATGCCAGTATCAAGAATGAACTTTTGGACTTGTATATTTAGGCTGGGTGGGTGCATTTAGGTAAGAGCTTGGGAAATTACAGTATATATGTGTGTTTAAGCTGGGAGGTCGCCTGAGATCTGCAGCTGGGTAATTCTGCCCACACTCCTCACCAGGGATTCCCATTAGTTAGATTGATTGGTTCCTTTCCGTGCCCTTTGATTCATGCATTACACACGGCCCTAATCAGTACACTGCCTTATGGTGCCGTGCATCTGTGCATCTCTACATCCCTAAACGAACACACACACACACGTTTACTTAGCCATTTAAATGAGGATGAGAATGTAACATAAACTCTGTTTTTATGACTAATTACAATTTTTATAGACTAATACAATCATTAAATATGACGCATTAATCCTGCCCATTTGGTTTCTGTTAGCATCATTTTTATGTGATTGATATTCTTTATCTTGAAATCTCATATCAACAGAAAATGGAAAGGCCTGGTGAAATAGAGTTCTTGTGCCCCTCCATATGGTTTAAACAGGCATAAGTCAGTACTTTAGCACAGAGTGTGTAAATTCATTTAAATGTATTTTACTATGTTTCCACTGGGGGTAAGACTTTACTGCTCCAGCTAAATTTGTCCTTCATGGCTCTAGACACTTATATGTTTCCCATCTTGTTTTATC